>JAIUJO010000244.1:65000-807500 GCA_023846275.1 Vanilla planifolia | reverse complement strand
TCTTCTTCTTCTTCTTTCATTTCTTCTTCTTCCTCTTCCTCTTCTTCTTCTTCTTCTTCTTCTTATTCTTCTTCTTTTTCTACTCCTTCATCTTCTTCCTCCTCTTCCTCTTCTTCTTCCTCTTCTTGTCCATCTTTTTCTTGTTTGTCTCTTTCATCATCATCATCATCATCATCATCATCATCACCACCACCATTCATCATCTTCTTCTTCTTCTTTTTTTTTTTCTTCTTATGCTTTTTCTTCTCCGTCTTCTCCTTCTTCTTCTTCTCCTTGTTCTTCTTCTTCTTCTTCTTCTTCTTCTTCTTCCTCTTCTTCTTCCTCTTGTTCTTTTTATTCATCTTTTTCTTCTTTTTCTTTTTGTTCTTTTTGTTCTTTTTCTTCTTATTCTTATCCTCCTCCTCCTTCTTCTTCTTTTTGGTCTTCTCCATCTTCATCTTCTTCTTCTCCTTCTTCTTCTTCATCTTCTCCATCTTCTTCTTCTTCTTCTCCTTCTTTTTTCCATCTTCTTCTCCTTCTTGTTCTTCCTCTTCATCTTTTTCTTTTTCTTCTTCTTCTTCTTCTTCTTCTTCTTCTACTACTACTACTACAACTACTTTTTCTTCTTCTCTTCTTCCTCTTCTTCTTTTTCGTCGTCTTCTTCTTCTTCTCCACATCTTCTTCCTCTTCCTCTTGTTCTTCTTGTTTTTCTTCATCATCTTCTTCTTCTTCTTCTTCTTCTTCTTCTGCTTCTTCTTCTGCTTTTTCATTATCATCATCGTCATCATCATCATCATCATCATCATCATCATCTTCTTCTTCTTTTTCATCTTCTTCTTTTTTTTCATCATCTTCTTCTTGTCCTTCTTCTTTTTCTTCTTCTTCTTCTTTTTCTTCTTCTTCTTCTTCTACTACTTCTTCTTCTCCTTCTTCTTCTTCTTCTTTATCTTCTTCTTCTTCTTTGTCTTTTTCTTCATCTTCTTCTTCTTCTTCTTCTTCTTCCCCTTCCTCTTCTTCTTCTTCTTCTTCTTCTTCTTCCTCCTCCTCCTCTTCTTCTTTTCTTCTTCTTCTTCTACTTCTTCTTCTTCCTTTTCTTATTCCTCTTCTTATTCGTCATCATCATCATCTTTTTCTTCTTTTTCTTCTTCTTGTTCTTTTTCTTCTTCTTCTTCTTCTTCTCCTTCTTCTTCTTCTTCTTTATCTTCTTCTTCTTCTTTGTCTTTTTCTTCATTTTCTTCTTCTTCTTCTTCTTCTTCCTCTTCCTCTTCCTCTTCTTCTTCTTCTTCTTGTTCTTCTTCCTCCTCCTCCTCTTCTTCTTTTCTTCTTCTTCTTCTTCTACTTCTTCTTCTTCCTTTTCTTATTCCTCTTCTTATTCGTCATCATCATCATCTTTTTCTTCTTTTTCTTCTTCTTCTTGTTCTTTTTCTTCTTCTTCTTCTTCTTCTTCTCCTTCTTCTTTTTCTTCTTTATCTTCTTGTTCTTCTTTGTCTTTTTCTTCATCATCATCTTCTTCTTCTTCTTCTTCTTCCTCTTCCTCTTCCTCTTCTTCTTCTTCTTCTTCTTCTTCTTGTTCCTCCTCCTCCTCTTCTTCTTTTCTTCTTCTTCTTCTTGTACTTCTTCTTCTTCCTTTTCTTATTCCTCTTCTTATTCGTCATCATCTTTCTCTTCTTTTTCTTCTTCTTCTTGTTCTTTTTCTTCTTCTTCTTCTTCTTCTCTTTTTTTCTCCTTTTGAGAAATCCTCATGTTGTAGATATTTTTTAATAGCATTTTATATTTTTTAATGAATGACAATTAATTTTTACATGTTGTATTAAATAAAATAAATTTTTATAAATGATTGTTTACCATTATCATTTGTAGTTAATTTTTAGTAATAACATTATCATATTATTGCTAATTTTAAATAATAATAAATATGACGCTGATATCCTATAATAAAATATTAAGATATATTTAATTTTATATTAAGCAAAATAACTTATTAATTATGGTATGTTAGAGTTCGTTTATGTTAAAAATAGTACATGTATAATTTGTATAATTTTTTTAAATATAAAGATATTATATTATAAAATATTAGAAATCTAAAATTATATGATTAATATTAAATATTATTTGTTATATATATGTATATATTATATATTATAAATGTAATATAAAAGAATAATTATATTATTTTTAATTTAATTAACCTTTTCAATTTTAATATGAATAATACAAAGTTAAATTAATATTCAAAATATTTGTCATATTATAAAATAATAATAAAAAATATGCTTTATATTTTATATTTATTGAATACTGTATGTGACTAACTAGTTATATTTAATAATTATTATAAGTTTAATTATTAAAATTTAATATTTATTTAGTTATTTCTCTTAGTTTTTTTAACTTAAAATTTCTCACACTCACTTTATTCTCTCTTTTATTATTGTTTTCTTATTTTGTCTTCACTTTCTTTTCCTTTATATATTTCATGGCCCTTCTCTCTCCTTTAACCTTCTTTACTTTTTTATTTTTTTTTTTACTTATTTGTTTATTCTCTCTATGTTTTTCATGTTCTCTCTCTTTTGTAGATTTGTTATCACTTTCTCCAATATCTCATTTTTAGCCCATCAATTAATAATCTTTAAGAAACCCTCATTTTGTATAGTTTAACATATAATATTTATGACAAATATATACTTTATTATTTGTATTTATTACATAATTTAATTTTTTTAATTTATAAGAATGATAAGGTGTTAGAAAAATTGTTATGCATTACGGTCAACATAATAAAAAATAATAGTTTATTTTTATTTTTTATTCATTTTATGTAAATAAAAATTGATATTAGAAAATGTTATGATATATCATAAGCATAAATTTTATTCAAAAGTGTATATGTTGATAATTTAGAAAATTTTAAAAATTGTTCTTTATATTTAATAATATAACAATACAACTATTATATTTTGTCCTTTGTATATATGTGTGACTATTACATTATGGCACTGAATCTCTTTAGAACACCAAATTAAGTAATTTATATTATTAATTAACTATTATATTTTTCAAAATATTAATTAACAATATTTATGAAATCTCTCATGTTATATAGTTTAATATATAAAATTTTTGATAAATATATTATTTTTTATTTATATTTATTAAGTAATTTAATTTTTTTCTTATAAAAATGATACTATAATGTAAGAAAATCTTATTTATTAAAATCTATGATATAAATAATAATAGTCTATATAATTTTTTATTATTTTTCTTAATTTTAATAATAATTTTATAATAATATTATTAATTTCTTATAATTTTAAATATAATAAATCATATGATATAATAAAATAATAAATTTAAATTATTTCAATATTTAACAAAGTAACTTAAATACATTATAACAAATTATAATTAATTTATCTTTATAATAGTATATATTTTATTGTTTAAAATAAAAATAAAATTAAAACGTTTTAATATTTTATTTTTATTAAATATTATATATGATTTAATTGATTTATTTAATATGTATTATAAGTTTTATTATTAAAATTTAATTTTTATTAAATTATTTTCTATCATTTTTCACTTATCATAATATCTTTTACATTTTCTCTTTTTGTTCTCTCTAATTATCATTCTTTTATTTGACTCATATTTTATCTCTTTATATTCTTTGCATCTTTCTCTTCTATCCTTTTATATTTTTGTATTTCCTACTTTCTTTTTATTTATTTTTATTTTTTTTGTCTTTTATGGTTACTCTTTTCTTTTTCTCTTCATTTAAACATCTTTTAATTCTCTCTATAATTGTTTTTCTCTCTTCCATTACTTTTTATCTCTTTAAATTTTTCAAGGTCTTTCTCTTTTTACCTTTTTTTTTCTTATTTCTCTTTGTTTTACTTATTTATGCTTCCGGTTCTGTGCGTGCTTTAAACCATTTTGTCTCTCTATCTCCTTTAAGTTTTGCTTTTTTACTCTTCTTCATTAATCATCTCTCATCACTTTTTATAATAATTATTTTCTCTACTTTACTCATATTTTTAATTTAGTTATTGCTTTCTTTATTATCTGTTTTTTATTTCATCAATTAATTCTATTTGTAAAATTTCCTATTTTGTAAAATTTAATATATAATTTTTATGATTAATATATATTTTATTATTTATATTTATTAGATAATTTAATTGTTATTTCAAAGAATAAAAATATAATAAAAAATAATCTCATGTATTAATGTCTACTTCATAAAAATTTACTTATTTAATTTTTTTATTCATTTTATAGAAATTTAATATTGATATTAGGAAATATTATGACTAATATAATAAGTATTACTTTTATTCAAAAGTATATATACTTAATAATTTTTTAAATTTTAGAAAATTTTAATTATATTGAAAAATATAATCACACAACTATGATATTTTGTCTTTTATATGCAAGTGTGACCACACTAGCATTAGAGCACTGAACCTCATTAGAATTCTAAAGTCAAGCATGCTTTGGTAAGAGTATTATTAGGATGGGTGTCCTCTTCATAAGTCCTCATATTGTACATATTTTTTCAAAACATTACATTTTGTAGTAGATGATAATTAATTTCTATAGAATATTAATTTAAAAAAACTAATTAATATAAATGATTATTTGAAATAATAATTTTAGAAATGAATTTTTAATAATTAATTTATAATATTTTTATTACTTTTATAAAATAATAAATATGTTGTAATATATGATATAATAAAATATAGCTTTAAGCTAGTTTAATATTAAGTAAAACCACATATATTAATTATAATAAATTATAATTAATTTATTCTTAAATATTGATAATCTAAAATTATATCTTTTAATCTTAAATATTACTTATATTTATTATTTAATTTATATCATATAAAGATAATATATTAAAATAATTACATTATTTATTATTTAATTAAAAGTTTTGAATAATATGTATGAAAATATATTATTAAATTAATAATAAAATTTTTCTATAATTACTTTTTATTATCCTAAAATAGAAATAAACCTCAAAAAGTTTTAATTTTTATTATTATTATTATTAAATATTATATATGATTTACTTGTTATATTTAAAAATTATTTTAATTTTAATTATTAAAATTCTATTTTTGTTAAATTACTTTTTATCCTTTTTCAGTTATGATTATATCTCTTATATTTTCTCTCTTCCTTTACCCTTATTATCATTCTTTTATTTTTCTCTTTATTATTTATCTTTTTATATGCTTCTTGGTCTCTCTTATTATCATTCTATACTTTCTAATTTCTCATTCTCTTTTTTACTTATTTATTTATTTTCTTTAACTCTTTTATATCCTTTCTTTAATTTCTCTCTTAATTAAATTATCACCATTTCTCTATTATTATTGTTTTCACTTTTTTGCTATTACTAATTTGTGACATTCTCTCTATCTTATAGAATAGTTATCTCAATTTCTACATCTCTTATTGAAGACATACATTAATAATATTTATGAAACCTCTCATGTTACAATGTATAATATATAATATTTTCCTAAATTTATATTTATTAAGTAATTTAAGTTCATATTTATCAGAATGATAACATAACATAAAAAAATCTTATGTATCAATATATATGTTATAAAGAACAATAGTCCATGTATTCTTTTATAAATTGTATATAAATAAAATATTGATACTACAAAATATTATGACTTATATAATGAGCATATAACATTTCTAGAAAGTGCTTATATTATATAATTTAAAAAAGTTTAAAATTTATTCATTATTTGAGAGGTTAATAACACAACTTTGATTTTTTTTATTATGCATGTATGTGTCACCACATTAGTATTATGGCACTAGATCTCATTACAACTCAAATGCTATGTAAGCTTGTACTTGTGCAATATTGGGATTTGTGACCTATTAATAAGACTTTTTTTATTAGGGGGAACTATAGAATGTATCCATTTTTTAATAAATGATAATAAATTTTTATGACATATTAATATAGAAAAAATTCTTATAAGTGATTATTTATGATTAATATTTTTATAATTAAGTTTAAGAATAACATTATTATTAATTTCATATAATAAAAAATATATCACATCATACTATACAACAAAATAATAATATTATTTTTTAAATATTGAGAAAAATAACTTATATGAATTGTCATAAATTAGAATTAACTTAAGTTTAAAATGATTTATATATTCTTTTATAAAGTGCTCTTAAAAATGGTTATATTATAGAATATTAGAAATCTAAAATTATATTATTAATGATAAATATTGTTCTATTTATTATCCATATTACATCATATAAATATAACATATTAGATAAATCATTAATTTTATTAACTTAGTTAATTTATTTTAATTTTTTATCAATAATACAACATTAAATTAATAGTCAAAAAATTCTTTTAATATTTGTACATTTTTAAAATAATAATAAAATTAAAATTACTCGTATTTTTTTATTAACTATTATATATGAAAAACTTGTTATAGTTAATAAATATTATAAGTTTATTTGTTAAGATTTAACCTTTATTTAATTATTTTTTATTTTTTTCTCTTTATGTTAATATCTCTAATATTTTTTTACTTTATTTTCTATCTTATTATCATTCTCTTATTTCACTCTTAACCTTTTATCTCGTTATACTTTTTAAGGCCTCTTTCACTTTTATCCTTCTCTATTTTCTTCTTTTAGTCTCTTGTATTTAATAATTTATTTTCAATATCTCCTCTATATTCTTGCTTTTCTACTCTTCTTCATTAAATCATCTCTCACCTCTCTTTATAAATTTTTTTTCTCTATTTTGGTATTGTTAATATTTGACATTCTCTCTTCGTTGTATTTTATTTATCACTTTCTCTATTATCTATTTCTAACCCATCAATTAATACTATTTATGAAATCTCTTATTTTGTAAATTTTAATATATAATATTAATGATAAATATTTATTTTATTATTTATATTTATTTTATAATTTTTTCATTAAAAAGAATTGGAATTTAATGGTAAAAAAATCTCATGTTTTAATATCTATATAATCAAAGAAAATTCTTTGCCATTATGTATTCATTTTATTTAAATAAAATACTTTAAAACTTAGAAAGTTTTTCGAAATGGCTCATGATATTAAAGAAAATAATCACAACAACTATAATTTATTTCTTTTATATGCATGTGTGATCGCACAACCATTATAGGATTGGATCTCCTTAGAACTCCAAAGTTAAACTTGCATAAGCTAGAATACTATTGGAATGGGTTACCTATTTAGAAGTCCTCATGTTGAAATAATTTTTTCATAAATTTACTTCTTTTTAATGAATGATAACTTTATAAATGATATTATTATTATTTTTACATAATAATAAATATAGCACATCACATGACATGATAAGAAAAATAAGATTAATTTAATTTAATATCAAGAAAAATAAATTTATATTAATTATAATAATTATAGTTAATTAATGTTTATAATAGTTATTTAAATTGTATATAAAATTTTTTCAATATAGAAATATTATGTTTTAAAATATTAATAATCTAAAATTATGTCATTAAATTTGAATATTGTTTTTTATTTTTTAGTTATGTAATATATTATTATGATAATATATTAGAATAATTATAACAGTTACTATTTTTTTAAACTATTTAATTTTAGGCATGAAAAAGATGATATTAAATTAATAGTCAAAATTTTTATATATATTTTTAAAATTTTAAAATAAAATAAAAATTAAAATTTTTTTATATTTAATTATTATTAGATATTATATATGATTTACTTGATATATTTAATAAATATTATAAGTTTTATTATTAAAGTTTAATTTTTATTAAATTATTTACTATCATTTTTTCCCTAATCGTAATATCTCTCATATTTTCTCTTTTTGTTCTCTCTCTTATTATTATTATTATTATTTTATTTGACTCCTTATTCTTTATCTCCTTATATTCGTCTTGGCAACTTTCTCTTCTATCATTTTATATTTTTGTATTTCGCATTCTCATTTTCATTTTTTTATTATTTTATGTCTTTTATGAGTACTCTTTCCTTTTTCTCTTTATTTAATCATCTTTCATTTCTCTCTATTATTATTTTTCTTTTTATTTTATTGTTGTCACTTTATGTCTTTCTATCTCTCTCTTACAAAATAGTTATCTTTATTTTCATCAACTCTTTTTCAATATTTAAATTAAATATATTTATTAAATATCTTAAGTTGCATAGTTTAATTTATAATATCTTTTTATAAGTGTATATTTTTTATATTTTTAAATTAATTAATTTAATTAGTTATTTATATGAATGATAGTATAATGTAAGAAAATCTTATATATTAATATCTACATTATAAAAAATAATAATACTTATATTCTTTTATAAATTATATATAAATAAAATGTTAATACTATAAAATATTATGGCATATATAATAACAATTTTTTTTAAGATGTATATTCGATAATTTATAAACTTTTAGAAATTATTCATTATCTTAAAGTTTAACAATAGAACATTGATTTTTTTATGCATGCATGTGCGACTATACTAGCTTTATGACACTACATCTTATTAGAACTCCAAAGTTAAGCATGTTTGCATGAGAGTAATTTTTGGATGTGTGACCTCTTGAGAAGACCTTCTGCTACACATATTTTCCACAATGTTCTATTTTCTAATTAATAACAATTAGTTTTTATGACATGTTAATGCTAAAAAATTTCTTTTGAATGATTGTTTATAATTACCATTTTTGTAATTACTTTTTAATAGTAACATTAAAACATTTTTGTTAATTTTATATAATAATAAATATAGCCTATCATAAGATATATTAAAATAATAGCTTTAATTTAGTTTAATATTAAGCAAAATAACTTACAAAAATTATCATAAATTAAAATTAATTTATGTTTATAATATTATATACATTTTTTATATATAATTTTTTAATTATAGAAATATTATTCTATAGAGTATTGAAATATGAATTTATAATAATAATGAGATTTATTATTTAAACTTATTATCTATATTATATCTTATTAATATAATATATATTAATAATTATATATTTTTTAATTTAATTAATTATTTAAATTTAATTTGAATAATATAATATTAAATTAATAGTTAAAATTTTCTTTAAAAATATTTGAAATTTAAAATATTAATAAATATAAAAAGAAATTAAATTTATTTTTAATTAAATATTATATATGACTAACTTATTATTTTACTAAACATTTTAATTTTAATTATTTAAATTTAACCTTTATGTAATTATTTCTTTTACTTTTTTCTCTTTATCTCAATATCTATCATATAGTTTTACATTCTTTTCCCTCTTATTATTATTTTGTTATTTCTTCCATTGCTTTTTATCACTTTAAATTTTTCAAGGTCTTTCTTTATTTTACCTTTTTTATATTCTTATTTCTCTTTGCTTTAGTTATTTATTTATTCTCTTTATCTTCTTCATGTTTTTTCTTTTCTATTCTTCTTCATTAAATCATCACTCATCACTTTTTATAATAATTTTTTTCTCTACTTTGTTAATATTAATCTTTGACTTTCTCTTTTTCTTTTGTAGATTATTATTATTTTTTCTATTATCTCCTTTCTATTCCTTCAATTAATTATATTTGTGAAATTTCGTATTTTATAAAGTTTAATATATAATATCTATGATTAATATATATTTTATTATTTATATTTATTATATAATTTAATAACTTATCTCTAAAAATAAAAATATAATAAAAAAGAATCTCATGTATTAATATCTACTTCATAAAATCTATTTATTTATTTTTTAATTCATTTTATAGATATTTAATATGGATATTAGAAAATATTATGACTATTATAGTAAGCATAAATTTTATTCAAAAGTATATATGAGTAATAATTTTTAAAATTTTATAAATTTTTTATTATATTTAAAGATATAATCACACAAGTATGATATTTTATTATTTGTATGCAAGTGTGACCACACTAGAATTAGAGCATTGGACCTCATTAGAAATCCAAAGCATGCTTTGGTAATAGTATTATTAGGATGGGTGTCCTCTTCAGAGGTCCTCATATTGTACATATTTTTTAAAAAACATTACATTTTTAGTACATGATATTTAATTATTATAGAACATTAATTTAAAAAACAAATTATTAAAAATAAATATTTGTAATAATATTTTTAGAAATTAACTTTGAATAACTAATTTATAATATTTTTATTTCATTTATAAAATAATAAATATTGTGTGATATATTATGTAATAAAAATTTCATTAAGCTAGTTTATTATTAAGCAAAACTAGTTCTATAAATTATGATAAATTATAATTAATTTATTATAAAAATAATAATCTAAAATTATATCATTAATCTTAAATATTACTCATGTTTATTATCTATATTATATCATATAAAGATAATATATTAAATTAATTAAAATATTTAATATTTAATAAAAAGTTTTAAATTACAAGTATGAAAAGATATTTTTAAATTAATAATAAAAAATTTGTATAATTATTTTTAATATTGTAAAATAGAAATAAGCCTCAAAAAGTTTTTATATTTTATTTTTATAAAATATTATATATGACTTACTTATTATATAATTCCTCTTATATTTTTTCTCTTATTTTACTCTTATTATCATTCTTTTATTTTTCTGTTTATTATTTATCTTTTTATAAGATTCTTGGCCTCTCTTATTATCATTTTATACTTTTTAATTTCTCACTATCTTTTTTTATTTGTTTATGTTCTTTATCTCTTTTATGTTCTTTCTTTAATTTTTCTCTTAATTAAATTATCACGTTTTCTCTATTATTATTTTCCTCACTTTTTTGCTATTATCAATTTGTGCCATTCTCTCTATCTTATAGAATAGTTATCTCTATCTTTATCATCTCTTATTCAACACAAACATTAGCAATATTTACGAAATCTCTCATGTTACAAAGTTTAATTTATAATATTTTTCATCAATTTATATTTATTAAGTAATTAAAGTTCTTATTTACAGGAATGATAACATAATGTAAAAAATCTTATGTATTAATAACTATGTTATAGAGAATTACTGTCCATATATTCTTTTATAAATTATATATAAATAAAATATTGAGACTATTCAATATTATGACTTAAATAATAAGCATAAAATATTTTAAAAAGTAATATATTATATAATTTAAAAAGTTTAAAATTGTTCATTATTTGAAAGGCTAATAACACAACTTTGATTTTTTTATTATGAATGCAAGTGTGGTCACACTAATATTATGGCACCATATCTCATTAGAATTGCAATGCTATGTGTGCTTGTAGTAGTGCAATATTTGGATGTGTGACCTATTAAGAAGACTTTTTATTGTTTCATAGTATTCCTTTTTTTAGAGAACGATAATAATTTTTATGACATATTAATGTTGAAAAAAAAATTCTTATGATTGACTATTTATAATTGTTATTTTTATAATTAAGTTTTAAAAATAACATTAGTAATAATTTCATGTAATAAAAAATATATTCTTTTATTAATTTAAATTGTCATAAATTAGAATTAATTTAAGTTTATAATATTTTATATATTCTTTTAGAAAGTGCTTTTGAAAATATTATATTATAAAATATTAGAAATCTAAAATTATATTATTAATGATAAATATTTTTTTATTTATTATCCATATTACATCATATAAATATAACATATTAGATATATCATTAATTTTTTAACTTAGTTAATTTATTTTAATTTTTCATCAATAATAAAACATTAAATTAATAGTCAAAATATTATTTTGATATTTATAAAATTCTTAAAAAATAATAAAATTAAAATTACTCATTTTATTTTTTTATTAAATATTATATATGACAAACTTGTTATAGTTAATAAATATTATAAGTTTATTTATCAAGATTTAACTTTTATTTAATTATATTTTTCTATTTATGTTAATATCTCTAATATTTTTTCACTTTCTTTTCTGTCTTATCTCTTATTTCACTCTTAACCTTTTATCTCGTTATAATTTTTAAGGCCTCTTTCGCCTTTATCCTTTTCTATTTTCTTCTTTTAGTCTCTTTTATTTAATAATTTATTTTCTATATCTTTTATATATTCTTGCTTTTATAATCTTTTTCATTAAATCATCTCTTATCTCTCTTTATAATTTTTTTTTCTCTTTTTTGCTATTATTAATCTTTGACTTTCTCTCTACTTTATATTTTTGTTATCATTTTCTTTATTATCTAATCTAACCCATCAATTAGTACTATTTATGAAATCTCTTATTTTGTAAATTTTAATATATAATATTTATGATAAATATTTATTTTATTATTTATGTTTATTATATAATATTTTTATTAAAAAGAATTCTAATTTAATGGGAAAAAAATCTCATGTATTAATGTCTATGTAATAAAAGAAAATTGTTTGTCATTATGTATTCATTTTATTTAAATTAAATACTTTATAATTTAGTAACCTTTTGAAATGGCTCATCATATTAAAGAAAATAATCACACAATTATAATTTTTTTCTTTTATATGCATGTGTGGTCGCACCAACATTACAGCATTGGATCTCCTTAGAACTCCGAAGTTAAACTTGCATAGGTTAAAATAATATTTGAATGGGTTGCCTATTGAGAAATCCTCATGTTGCAATAATGATTTCATAACTTTACTTCTTTTTAAGGAATGATAATTAATTTAACCTTACGAATTCAAAAAATATAAATTATTATAAATGATTTTTTGTATCTAGAATTTTAGTAATTAATGCTTAATATTAGCTTTATAATATTATTATTATTTTTATATAATAACAAATATAGCACATCATATGACATGTTAACAAAAGGAAGATTAATTAAGTTTAATACAAAAAGTAAATTTATATTAATTCTAATAATTATAATTAATTAATGTTTATAATAGTCTATATAAATTGTGTATAAAATTTTTTATATATAGAAATATTATGTTTTAAAATTTTAATAATCTAAAATTATGTCATTAAATTGGAATATTATTTCTATTTTTTATCTAAGTTATATCTTATTATGGTAATATATTAGAATAATTACAATAGTTATTATTTTATTAAACTTTTTACCTTTAGGTATGAAAAAATGATATTAAATTAATAGTCAAACTTTTTTATAAATATTTTTTTAAATTTTAAAATAAAATAAAATTAAAAGTTTTTATATTTTATTATTACTAAATTTAATTTTTATTAAATTATTTTATATCATGTTTTCCTTAATCATAATATCTCTTATATTTTCTCTTTTCGTTCTCTCTCTCATTATTTTTTTTTTATTTGATTCCTTATTCTTTATCTCATTATATTCTTCTTGGCATCTTTCTCTTCAATCCTTTTATATTTTTGTATTTTTCATTCTCTTTTACTTTTTTATTATTTTATATCTTTTATGATTACCTTTTCTTTTTTCTCTTCTTTTAATCATTATTCATTTCTCTCTATTGTTATTTTTCTATTTATTTTATTGTTATCAATTTTTGTATTTCTTTCTATTAGAAAATAGTTATCTCTATTTTCATCAACTCTTTTTTCAACACATAAATTAAATATATTTATGAAATATCTTACGTTGTATAGTTTAATTTATAAAATCTTTTTATATGTGAATATTTTTTAATTTTTATTTATTAATTAATTTAATTAGTTATTTATATGAATGATAATATAATATAAGAAAATCTTATGTATTAATAACTACATTATAAAAAATAATAATGCTTATATTATTTTATAAATTATATATATATATATATATATATATATATATATATATATATATATATATATATATATATATATATATACATTAATATTATAAAATATTATGACATATATAATAATAATAAGTTTTTAAGAACTATGTATATTAGATAATTTATAAACTTTTAGAAATTATTCATTATCTTAAGGTTTAATAATAAAATATTGATTTTTTATGCATGTATGTGCGACCATACTAGCTTTATGACACTACATCCTATTAGAACTCCAAAGTTAAGCATGCTTGCATGAGAGTTGTATTTGGATGTGTGATCTCTTGAGAAGACATTCTACTACACAAATTTTTTCATAGTGTTCTATTTTCTAATTAATGACAATTAGTTTTTATGACATGTTAATGCTAAAAAAATTCTTTTAAATGATTGTTTATAATTACCATTTTTGTAATTACTTTTTAATAATAACATTATAACATTATTATTAATTTTATATAATAATAAATATAGCCTATCATAAGACACATTAAAATAATAGTTTTAATTTAGTTTAATATTAAGCAAAATGACTTACAAAAATTATCATAAATTAAAATTAATTTATGTTTATATTAGTACATATATGTTTTATATAAAATTTTTTAATTATAGAAATATTATTCTATAGAGTATTGAAATATGAATTTATAATAATATTGAGAAATATTATTTGAACTTATTGCTATATTATATCTTATTAATATGATATATATTAATAATTATATATTTTTAATTTAATTATTTTTTTCAATTTAATATGAATAGTATAACATTAAATTAATAGTTAAAATATTCTTTAAAAATATTTGAAATTTAAAATATTAATAAATATAAAAAGAAGTTATATTTACTTTTATTAAATATTATATATGACTAACATTTTAATTTATTAAATAATTTTTTTTATAATTATTTAAATTTAACCTTTATGTAATTATTTTTTTACTTTTTTCTTTTTATCTCAATATGTCTTATATTGTTTTACTTTCTTTTCCCTTTTATTATCATTTGGTTATTTCTTCCATTACTTTTATCTCTTTAAATTTTTCAAGTCCTACTCTATTTTATATTTATCTATTTTCTTATTTCTCTTTGTTTTAATTATTTATTTTTTCTCTCTATCTTCTCTATGTTTTTTCTTTTCTATTCATTAAATAATCTCTCATCACTTTTTATAATAATTTTTTTCTCTACTTTGCTAATATTAATCTTTGACTTTCTCTTTTTCTTTTGTAGATTAGTTATTGGTTTTCTATTATCTCTTTTCTATTCCTTCAATTAATTCTATTTGTGAAATTTCTTATTTTGTAAAGTTTAATATGTAATATTTATTATTAATATATATTTTATTATTTATATTTATTACATAATTTAATAGTTTATTTATAAGAATAAAAAAAAAAAAAAAGAATATCATGTATTAATATCTACGTCATAAAAACTATTTATTTATTTATTTATTCATTTTATAGAAATTAAACATTGATATTAGAAAATATTAAGACTATTATAGTAAGCACAACTTTTATTGAAAAGTATTTATGATTAATAATTTTTAAAATTTTCGAAATCTTTTGTTATATTTAAAAATATAATCACACAACTATGATTTTTTATTATTTATATACAAGTGTGCCACATTAGAATTAGAGCACTAGACCTCATTAGAACTCCAAAGTGAAGCATACTTTGGTAATAGTATTATTAGGATGGGTGTCCTCTTGAGAAATCTTCATGTTATACATATCTTTTTAAAATATTACATTTTATAGTAGATAATAATTATTTTTTATAGAATGTTAATTTTAAAAAAAGTATTATAAATGATCATTTGTAATGGTAATTTTATTAATTAAATTTTCATAACTAATTTACAATATTTTTATTACTTTTATAAAATAATAAATATTGTATGATATAAGATATAATTAAAAATAGCTTTAAGCTGGTCTACTATTAAGCAAAACCACTTATATTAATTATAATAATTTATAATTAATTTATTCTTAAATATTGATAACTTAAAATTATATCATTAATCTTAGATATTACTTATATTTATTATCTATGTTATATCATATAAAGATAATATATTAAATTAATTTGAATATTATCATTTAAATAAAGTTTTAAATTACAAGTATGAAAAAGATATTATTAAATTAATATAATTTTTTTATAATTATTTTTTAATATTCTAAAATAGAAATAAATCTCAAAAGTTTTTATATTTTATTAGTATAAAATATTATATATTATTTACTTATTATATTTAATAAATATTTTAATTTTTTAATTATTAAAATTTAATTTTTGTTAAATTATTTTTTAACTTTTTCCACTTATGATAATGTCTCTTATATTTTCTCTCTTCCTTTACTATTATTATCATTTTTTTATTTTTTTATTTAATATTTATCTTTTTATATGCTTCTTGGCCACTCTTAAAATCATTTTATACTTTCTAATTTCTCATAATCTTTTTTTCTTATTTATTTATTTTCTTTATCTCTTTTAAGTTCTTTCTTTAATTTTTCACTTAATTAAATTATCACCTTTTCTCTATTAATATTTTCCTCACTTTTTTGCTATTATCAATTTATGACATTCTCTCTATCTTATAGAATAGTTATCTCCATTTCTATCATCTCTTATTCAACACAAACATTAACAATATTTATGAAATCTCTCATGTTACGAAGTTTAATTTATAATATTTTTCATCAATTTATATTTATTAAGTAATTTAAGTTTATATTTCCAAGAATGATAACATAATGTAAAAAAACCTTATATATTAATGTCTATATTATATTGAATAACTATCCATATATTCTTTAATAAATTATATATAAATAAAATATTGATACTATTAAATATTATGACTTATATAATGGGAATAAAATTTTTTAAAAAGTCATATATTATATAATTTTGAAAATTTTAAAAATTATTCATTATTTAAAAGGTTAATAACACGACTTTGATTTTTTTATTATGCATGCATGTGTGATCACACTAACATTATGGCACCTTATCTCATTAGAACACCAATGCTATGTATGCTTGCACTAGTGCAATATTTGGATTTGTGACCTATTAAGTTTACTTTTTATTGCACATACATATGGTTCCATAGTATTTCATTTTTTAATGAATGATAATTAATTTTTATGGCATATTAATGTTGAAAAAAATAAATTCTTATATGTGACTATTTATAAATACTATTTTTATAATTAAGTTTTAATAGCAACATTATTATTAATTTCATATAATAAAAATATATCACATCATATGATATAACAAAATAATAATATTAATTTTGTTCAATATTAAGAAATATAACTTATATGAATTATCACTAATTAGAAATAATTTAAATTTATAATAATTTATATATTATTTATATAAAATGCTTTAAAAATGTTATATCATAGAATATTAGAAATAAAAAATTATAGTATTAATGATAAATATGGTTTCTCTTTATTATCTGTATTACATCATATAAATATAACATAATAGATAAATCATAAATTTCTTAACTTAATTAATTTATTTTAATTTTTCATAAATAATATAACATTAAATTAAAAGTCAAAATATTTTTTTAATATTTGTAAAATTGTAAAATAATAATAAAATTAAAATTACTTATATTATTTTTTATTAAATGTTATATATGACAAACATGTTATATTTAATTAATATTATAAGTTTATTTTTTAAGATTTAACTTTTATTTAATTACTTTTTATTTTTTCTCTTTATGTTAATATCTGTAATATTCTTTCACTTTTTTTTCTTTCTTATTATCATTCTCTTATATTACTTTTAACTTTTTATCTCGTCATATTATTTAAGGGATCTTTTCCCTTTATCTTTCTCTATTTTCTTTTTCTTGTCAGTTTTATTTAATAATTTAATCTCTCTATTTCCTTTATATTCTTTCTTTTCTATTCTTCTTTAATAAATCATCTTTAATCTCTCTTTATAATAATTTTTTCTCCATTTTACTATTATTAATCTTTGTCTTTCTCTTTTTTTTGTATTTTATTTATCACTTTCTCTATTACCTATTTTTCTAACCCATTAATTAATACTATTTATGAAGTCTCATATTTTATAAATGTTTATTTCATTATTTATGTTTATTATATAATTGATTTTTTTGGTTAAAAATAATTATAATTTAATGGAAAAAATTCTAAAGAGTTAATGTCTTTGTAATCAAAGAAAATACTTTATGACATTATGTATTCATTTTATTTAAATAAAATACTTTATAACTTAGAAACGTTTTGAAATGTCTCATCATATTTAAGAAAGTATTCACACAACTATAATTTTTTTCTTTTGTATGCATGTGTGATCGCACCTACATTATAGCATTGGATATCTTTAGAACACCAAAGTTAGACATGCATAGGTTAGAGTACTATTGTGATGGTTTACCAATTGAGAAGTCGTCATGTTGCAATAATATTTTCATAAATTTACTTGTTTTTAAGGAATGAAAAATAATTTAACCATAATAATTTTAAAAATATAAATGATTATAAATGATATTTTGTATTTAGAATTTTAGTAATTAATTGTTAATAGTAACTTTATAATAATATTATTAATTTTATATAATAATAAATATAACACATCATATGATATGATAATAAAAATAAGATTAATTTAGTTTATTGTTAAAAAATAATTTATATTAATTATAATAAGTATAATTAATTAATGTTTATAATAGTGTATAAAAACTATGTATAAAATTTTTTAAATATAGAAATATTATGTATTAAAATATTAATAATCTAAAAATATGTCATTAAATTTGAATATTATTTATATTTTTTAGCTATGTTATATCTTATAATGATAATATATTAGAATAATTATAACATTTATTATGTTATTAAAATTTAATTTTAGGAACAAAAAAAATGATTATAAATTAAAAGTCAATGTTTTATAAATATTTTTTAAATTTTAAAATAAAAAGAAAATTAAAATGTTTTTATATTTTATTATTACTAAATATTATATATGATTTACTTGATATATTTAATAAATATTATAAGTTATATTATTAAAATTTATTTTTTATTAAGTTATTTTACATAATTTTTTCTATTATCATAATATCTCTCATATTTTCTGTTTTATTCTCTCTTATTATTATTCTTTTATTTGATTTCTTATTCTTTATCTCCTTATATTATTCTAGACATCTTTCTCTTTTATTGCTCTATATTTTTGTATTTTTCACTCTCTTTCACTTTTTAGTTATTATTTTATGTCTTTTATGATTACTCTTTCATTTTTCTCTTTATTTAATCATCTTTCATTTATCTCTATTATTATTTTTTTCTTTATTTTATTGTTACCAATTTATGTCTTTCTCTCTCTTTTAGAAAATAGTTATCTTTATTTTTATTTTCATCAACAATTTTTCAATGCATAAATTAAATATATTTATGAAATATCTTAAGTTGCATAGTTTAATTTATAATATCTTTTTATAAGTGTATATTTTTTATTTTTATTTATTAATAAATTTAATTAGTTATTTATATGAATGATAATATAATGTAAGAAAATCTTATGTATTGATATCTATAATATAAAAAATAATAATACTTATATTCTTTTATAAATTGTATATAAAGAAATATTAATACTATAAAATATTAAGACATATATAATAATAATAAAAATTTTTAAGAAGTGTATATATTAGATAATATGTAAACTTTTAAAAATTATTCATTATCATAAAGTTTAATAATAGAACGTTGATTTTTTGCGCATGCATGTGCTACCATACAAACTTTATGACACTGCATCTTATTAGAATTCCAAAGTTAAGCTTGCTTGCATGAGAGTAGTATTTGGATGTGTGACTCTTGAGAAGAGCTTCTGTTGCACATATTTTTCTATTGTGTTTTATTTTCTCTTTAATGACAATTAGATTTTATGATATGTTATTGCTAAAAAATAAAATCTTACGAATGATCGCTTATAATTACCATTTTTGCAATTACTTTTTAATGATAATGTTATAACATTATTGTCAATTTGATATAATAATAAATATAGTATATCATAACATATAATAAAATAATAACTTTAATTTAAATTAAAATTAAGCAAAATAACTTAAAAAAATTATCATAAATTAAAATAAATTAAAATAAATTAAAATAAATTTATGTTTATAATAGTATATATATGTTTTATATAGAATTTTTTGATTATAAAAATATTATACTATAGAATATTAGAAATATGAAATAATAATAATAATGAGAAATATTATTCATACTTATTATCTATATTATATCATATTAATATAATATATATTAATAATTAAATATATTTTTTAATTTAGCTAAATTTTTTAAATTTAATATGAATAATATAATATTTATTTAATAGTTCAAATACTCTTTAAATATTTGAAATTTATTAAAAATAATAATAATTTTAAAATAAATATATATTTTTATAAAATATTATATATGATTAACATGTTATATTTACTAAATATTTTTAGTTTAACTTTTTAAATTTAACAGTTATTTTATTATTTTATTTACTTTTTCTCTTTATCTCAAAATCTCTAACATTATTTTACTTTCTTTTTCCTCTTATTACCATTTTGTTATTTGTTCCATTACTAAATTTTTCAAGGTCTTTCTTTCTTTTATCTTTTTCTTTGTCTTATTTCTCTTTGTTTTACTTATTTATTTATTCTCCCTATCTCCTTTAGGTTTTTGCTTTTCTATTCTTCTTCATTAAAGCATCGCTCATCCCTTTTATAATATTTTTTTTCTCTACTTTCCTCTTATTAACCTTCGACTTTCTCTTTCTCTTCTGTAGATTAGTTATTGCTTTCTCTATTATCTCATTTCTGTTCTATCAATTAATTGTATTTATGAAATTTCTTATTTTTTAAAGTTTAATATACAATATTTATGATTAATATATATTTTATTATTTATATTTATTAAATAATGTAATAGTTTATTTATAAGAATAAAAATATAACAGAAAAGAATCACATATATTAATGTCTACTTCATAAAAGTGTTTATTTATTCTTTATTCATTTTATAGAAATTTAATTTTGATATTAAAAAATATTATGACTCATATACTAAGCTTAACTTTTATTCAAAGTTTTATATGTTTAATAATTTTTAAAATTTTAGAAATTTTTTATTATATTTAAAAATATAATCACACAGCTATGATATTTTATTATTTGGATGCAAGTGTAACCATACTAGAATTGGAGCACTGGACCTCATAAGAACACCAAAGTCAAGCATGCTTTGGTAATAGTATTATTAGAATGGGTGTCCTTTTAAGAAGTCCTGATGTTGTACATATTTTTTCAAAATATTACATTTTATAGTAGATAATAATTAATTTTTATGGAATGTTAATTTTAAAAATGATTTATTATAAATGATTATTTTTGAAATTTTTTTTTAATAATTAATTTAAAATTATTTTATTATTATTACAAAATCATAAATATGGTATAATATATGATATAATAAAATATAGCTTTAAGCTAGTTTAATATTAAGCAAAACAACTTATATTAATTATAATAAATTATAATTAATTTATTCTTAAATATTGATAATCTAAAATTATATCATTAATCTTGAATATTACTTATATTTATTATCAAGTTATATCATATAAAGATAATATGTTAAAATAATTATAATATTTATTATTTAATTAAAGTTTTAAATTATAGGCATGAAAAAAATATTATTAAATTAATAATAAAACTTTTCTATAATTATTTTTAACATTCTAAATAGAAACAAACCTAAAATTTTTTACATTTTATTATTACAAAATATTATATAGGACTTACTTGTTATATTTAATAAATATTTTAATTTTAATTATTAAAATTAAATTTTTTTTCAATTATTTTTTTTCTTTTTCCACTTATGATAATGTCGCTTATATTTTTTTTCCTTTACTCTTATTATAATTCTTTTATTTTTCTCTTTATTATTTATTTTCTCATATTTTTCTTGGCCTCTCTTACTATCATTCTATACTTTGCAATTTTCCATTCTCTTTTTTTACTTATTTATTTATTTTCTTTATCTCTTTTCTATTTTTTCTTTAATTTTTCTCTTAAATAAATTATCACCTTTTGTCTATTATTATTTTCCTTACTTTTTTTTCTATAATCAATTTGTGACATTCTCTTTTTCTTATACAATAGTTGTCTCTATTTCAGTCATGTCTTATTCAACACATATATTAACAATATTTATGAAATCTCTCATATTACAAAGCTTAATATATAATACTCTTCATAAATTTATATTGATTAAGTAATTGAAGTTCTTATTTATAGGAATGATAACATAATGTAAAAAAATCTCATGTATTAATATCTATGTTATAAAGAATAATTGTCTATATATTCTTGTATAAATTATGTATAAATAAAATATTGATACTACAAAATATTTTGACTAATACAATGAGCATAAAATATTATTAGAAAGTGCATATATTATATAATTGAGAAAAGTTTAAAAATTATTCATTATTTGAAAGGCTAATAACACAACTTAGATTTTTTTATTACGCATGCATGTGTGACAACACTAACATTAAAGCACCACATCTCATTAGAACTCCAATGCTAAGTATGTTTGTAGTAGTTCAATATTTGGATGTGTGACCTATTAAGAAGACTTTTTATTGCACATACATATTATTTCATAGTATTCCATTTTTTAATGAATAATAATTAATTTTTATGACATATTAATGTAGAAAAAAAAAATTCTTATAAGTGACTATTTATAATAACTATTTTATAATTAAGTTTTAATAATAAAATCATTATTAATTTAATATAATAAAAATATATCACGTTACGATACAAAAAATTATAATATTAATTTTGTTTAATACTGAGAAAAATAACTTATTGAGTTATCTAAAACAAATTTAATTTTATAATAATATATATATTATTTGTATAAAATGTTTTAAAAAATGTTAAAAAAATTAATTTTCATTAATAATATAACATTAAACTAATAGTCAAAATACTGTTTTAATATTTGTAAAATTTTAAAATAATAATAAAATGAAATTATTTATAATATTTTTTTATTAAATATAATATATGACAAACTTATTATATTTAATAAATATTATATGTTTATTTAATAAGATTTAATCTTTATTTAATTATTTTTTATTTTTTTCTCTTTATGTTCATATCTCTAATATTCTTTTACTTTCTTTTCTTTCTTATTATCATTCTTTTATTTGTCTCTTGAGAGTTTTAATCTCATTATATTTTTTGAAATCTCTTTCCTCTTTATCCACCTCTAATTTCTTCATTTAGTCCCTTTTATTTATTTATTTATTTATTTATTATCTCTATCTCCTTTATATTTTTGCTTTTCTATTATTCTTAACTAGATCATCTCTCTTCTCTCTTTATAAATATATTTTTTCTCTATTTTACTATTATTAATCTTTGACATTCTCTCTCCTTTGTATTTTTTTTATCACTTTCTCTATTATTACATTTTTAACCATCAATTAATACTATTTATTAAATCAATTATTTTGTAAAGTTTAATATCAAATATTTATGATTTATATTTTTCATTATTTATATTTATTAGATTATTTAGTTTTTTATTTATACGAATTAAAAGATAATTAAAAAAAATCTCATCGATTAATACCTACTTTATAAAAATAATGGTTCATGTTTTTTATTCATTTTTTATAAATACAATATTGATATTAAAAAATATTTAAAAAATAATAATATGTATTAATTTTATTCAAAAGAATATATACTTAATAAATTTTAAAATTTTGAAAAATTATTATTATATTAAAAAATAATGATCACAAAATTATAATATTTTATCTTTTGTATGTACATGTAACCATACTAGTATTAGAGCACTAGGCCTCATTAGAGCACCAAAGTTATGGACAATTAGGTAATAATATTATTTTGATGCACTTATTAAGAAGATATAATAACATTATTTTTTTAAATATTAATAATCTAAAATTATATCATTTATGTTAAATTTTATTTATATTTATTATGTATGGTTTATAATATAAAGGTAATATATTTGAATAATTATATTATTTGTTATGTAAATTTTTTTAATTTTAGGTATGAAAAAAGATAATATTAGTTTTGTAGTAAAAATATTTTGTAAATATTTTTAATAGTTTTAAATAATAATAAACCAAAAAAGTTTTTATATATTATTATTATTAAGTATTTTATATATTTTTTTATATTTAATTATATTATAAATTTAACTATTAAAAATTAAATTTTATTAAATTATTCTTCTATCTTTTTTCTTATCATAATGCCTCTTATATTTTGTCTCTTTCTTCTCTTTTCTATTGTCATTCTTCTTTTTTATCATTTTATTTTTCATCTTTTTATATTTTTCTTGGCCTCTCTCTTCTCCGTCTTTGTCTACTTTCTCATTTCTTACTCTCTCTTTTACTTTTTTATTCAATTTCTATATCTCTTTTATGTGATATGTTTTTTCTCTTTATTAAATTATCACTCATCTCTCTATTTTTATTTTCTTCTTTATTTTGTTATTATTAATTTATTATTTTTTGTTTCTTTTAGAGAATAGTTATCTCTTTTTCTATCATTTTTTAAAATAAAAATTAGCAATATTTATAAAATCTCTCATATTATGTAGCTTAATATGTAACATTTTCTATAAATATAAATTTTTTACTTATATTTATTAAGTAATTTAATTTCTTTTTTGTAAAAATAATGATATAATATAAAAAATCTTATATATTAATATCTATGTTAATAAAAATATTAGTCTTTATAATTTTTTATAATTTTAATTATTAAAATTTAATTTTTATTAAATTAATTTTATCACTTTTCTCTTTATCATAATGTCTTACATGTATTCTCTATATTCTCACTCTTATTATCATTATTTATTTATCTGCTTATATTCTTCTTGGCCTCTCTTATTTTTGATTTTCTCTAATTTCTTATTTTTTTCTCTGTCTTTTATCATTTTATTTATTTTCTCTATCTTTTCATTTTCTCACTTTTTTCCTCTTTATTAAGTCTTCTTTCACCTTTTTTATTATTAGTTTTCTCTCTATTTTATTATTATGAAGTTGTGACTATCTTTTTTATTAGTTTTCTCTTTATTTTTTATAAATATATATTTTCACATATAGTTATTATGTAATTTAATTTTTTATTTATAAAAATGACAATATAATATAAACAATTTGATACATTAAAGTATATATTTTAAAAAATAGTCTATATAAATTTTTTTATTAATTAAATATAAATAAAATATTAATATTATAAAATATTAATATTATTAAATATTATGACATATATAATAAGAATAAAATATTTTTAAAAAATACATGCATTAAATAATTAAAATTTTTTTAAAAATTATTCATTATCTTAAAGGCAAAAAAGCTTTGATTTTTTATTTTGATCATGCATTTGTGAGCACACCAACATTGTGGCACTAGATCTCAATAAAACTCAAAAATTATGTATGCTTATCTTAGAATTGTATTCGGAGATGTGATCGTTTAAAAAAAATAAATTTCTATAAATGAATATTAATAATTACCATTTTTATAATTAATTTTTAATAATATCTTTATAAGTTAATTATTAATTTTTTATTATAATAAATATGACACACCACATGATATAATAATATAAAACATTAACTTAGTTTAATGTTTAGCAAGATAAGTTGTATGATATGTATATAATTTTTTAGATATAGAAATCTTATATTATTAAATATTAGAAATTTTAAATTATATTATTAATGTTAGATATTATCTATGTTATTTTTCTATATTATGATATATAAATATAATATATTAGAAAATATTTTTTAATTAATTATTCTAATTTAAAATATGAATAATATTTGATAAAATTAATGCTAAAATATTGTTTAAATATTAAAAAATATTTTAAAATAATAATCAAAATAATATTTTTTAAATTTTTTAATTTTATTAAATATTATATATGATTAACATATTATCTTTAATAAATATTATAAGTTTAGTTATTATGATTGAATTTTTATTTAACTATTTGTCTTATGTTTTTCTCTTTTTATCAATCTCTTCAATATTTTCTCACTTTTTTCTCTCTTATTATCATTTTCTTATTTAGTTCTTCACCCTCTATCCTCTTATATTTTTAAGACCTCTCTCTCTTTTTTCCTTCTCTATTTTATTATTTCTCTCTCTCTCTCTCTTTTATTTGTTTATTCTTTTAATCTTCTTTAAGTTCTCACCTTTCAATTCTTGTCTCTTATCTCTCTTTATAACTATTTTTTTCTCTTTTTTATTATTCTTAATATTTGACTTTTTCTCTTTAAAAAAAACTAGTTATGTTCTTCTTTATTATATTTTTTTAGCCAATCAATTAATAACATTTATAAAATCTCCAATTTTGTAGAGTTTAATAAATAATAATTAATTTTTGTATAAAATATTACAATAATCTTATTAGTTTCATATAATAATAAATATGGCATGTTATTTGATATAACAAAATAATAGCTTTAAATTAGTTTAATATAAAGTAAAATAACTTATATTAATTATAAAACATTATAAGTCATTTATGTTTATAAAACACATAAATGATGTTTATAAAAGTTTTTTAGATATAATATTATTAAGTTATTGAATAGTAATAATCAGAAATTATATTATAAATATTAAATATTATTTATATTTATCGTCTATATTACATCATATAAAGTTCATATATTAGAATGATTATAACATTCATTATTTAATTAATTTTTTAAATTTTAGGTATAAAAAATTTAATATTAAATTCATATTCATAATATTCTCTAAATATTTTTCATATTCCAAAATAATAATAATTCTCAAAAGCATTTTTATTTTACAATTATTAAATATTATTTCAAATTTACTTATTTTATTTAATAAATATTACACGTTCAATTATTAAAATTTAATTTTTATTAAATTATTTCTACACGTTTTTTTCTCATCATAATTTCATAAATATTCTTTCTCTTCCCTCTCATTTCTATTATCATTTTTTCCTCTTTATTTTTTATCTCATATTATTCTAGGTCTCTCTCTCCTTTATCTTTCTTTACTTTCTTTTTTTCTCTTTTATTTATTTATTTATTCTCTCTATCTCTTCTATATTCTCTCATTTTCTTTCCTCTTTGTTAAATAATCTCTCATCTCTCTCTATTATTATTTTCTCTCTATTTTATTATAATAAATTTATGACTTTCTCTTTCCTTTGGAGAATGGTCATCTCTATCCCAATCATCTTTTATAGATATTTTATTTTTTATTTATAGTTATTTAGTACTTTCTTTCTCGTACTGTCATTTTTTTGTCTTTTTATTCTTTTTCTTCTTAT
The DNA here is from genome assembly GCA_023846275.1 of Vanilla planifolia. Lineage (NCBI taxonomy): Eukaryota > Viridiplantae > Streptophyta > Magnoliopsida > Asparagales > Orchidaceae > Vanilla > Vanilla planifolia. The sequence continues at coordinate 780,129 of JAIUJO010000244.1, read as the reverse complement.
GAATTTCTTGGTCTTTCTTTTTTTTATCCTTTTCTACTTTCCAATTTAACTCTTTCTTTTACTTGGTTATTATAAATTATTCTTGTAATTAAACTACAGTAATTAATTATTATTTTGTAATATTATTGTTAATTTAATATAATAATAAAATATTACACTTCATCAGATATATTTAAAAAATAACTTTAATTTTTCATATTATTAAGGAAAATAATTGATATTAATTATATTAAATTGTAATTAATTTATATTTATAATTATATATTTATTTTATGCATAGAAGCTTTTAAATATAGTAATATTATATTATAGAATATAAGAAATCTATAACATTATCTATATTCAATCATATATAAATATAACACATTAGAATAACCATAATGTTTATTATTTGGTTAACTTATTTAGTTTAAGGTATGAGTAAAATAATAATAAATTAGAGTTCAAAATATTATCTAGATATTTCTAATATTCTAAAATAATAATATGCTTCAAATAGTTTTTATATTTTATTATTAGTAAAGATTTTATATGATTTACTTATTATAAGACTTTTTATATCGTATTATCGTTCCTATAGAAAAGAAATTAAATTACTCAATAAATATAAATAAAAAAATATATATTCATAAAAAATATGATATATTAAACTATACAACAGAATATATTTTTAAGTATAATTAATTTATGTGTTGAAAAAAGATAATTGAGAGAGTGATAACTACTCTTAAAGAGAAAGAAAAAGTTACAAATTGATAATAGAAAAATAGAAAACAATAATAATAAAAGTGAAAAGAGATTATTTAATAAAGGGATAAAGAAAGAAAGAATATAGAAAAGAAATAAAGAATAAATAAAAAAAGTAAAAAAGAGAGGCAAAATGAGAAAATAGAGAAACATAGAAAAGAGAGAGTCGAAGAAGAATATAAAGAGATAATAATAATAATAATAATAAGAGTAAAAAGAAACAAAGATTTTGCGAGAGATATTATGATAAAAAAGATAAAATATAATTTAATGAAAGTTAAATTTTAATAATTAATCATAAGTAAATCATATATAATATTTATTAATAATAAAAAATAACAATTTTTTGAGATTTATTATTATTTTAGAATATTCAAGATATTTAGAGATTATTTTTAAAATTAATATAATATTATTTTGTTCATAACTAAAATTTAAAATTAATTATACAATAAATATTATAATTATACTAATAAATTATCTTGTGTGATATAACATGAATAACAAAAATTAATAATATAATTTTAGATTTAAAATATTCTATAATATAATATTACAATATTTAAAGTATCCTATATATAATATATATATGCTGTTATAAACATAATTAAATACAATATACTATAGTTATTTTACTTAATATTAGACTAAATTGATATTATTATTTTCTTATATCATACGATGTGTCATACTTATTATTATATGAAATTAATAATAATGTTATAAAGTAATTATTAAAAATAAATTACAAAAATTACAATTATGAATGATCATTTATGGTATTTTATTTGTTTTAATATTGAAATGTAAAAATTAATTATCATCAACAAGAAATTGGAATGCTAATGAAAATAAATATAACACATGAGGACTTCTCAAAAGACCACCCATCGTAATAATACTCTTACCCAAGTATACTTAACTTTCGAGTTCTACTGAGATTTAAAGCTACATTGTTAGTGTGGTCACACATGTATACAAAAGATATCATAGTTTTATGATTAGTTTTTAAATATAGTGAAACATTTTTAAAACTTTGAAAATTATCAAGTATATGAAGTTTTGAATAAAATTGAAGGTTCTTGTATTAGTCATAATATTTTTTAATATCAGTGTTTTATTTATATAAAATGAATAAAAAACAACATGTACTATTATATTTGATAAAGTAGTTGTTAATACATGTTAATTTTTCTATTATGTTTTCATTATTATAAATAAAAAATTAAATTATATAAAAATAAGCAGTAAAATATATATGAATCATAAATATTATTTATTAAACTTTATAAAATGAGAGATTTCATAAGTTTATTAATTTATGGGCCACAACAAAGATAATGAAGAAGAGATAATTAATCTACGAAAGACAAACAAAGTCAAAGTTTAATGAGAGAAAAAAAAGAAACAAATAGTTATAGATAAAGATGCAAGACAATTTAATGAAGAAGAATAAAAAAATAGAACATAGAGGAAATAGAGAACATAAATAAATAAGTGGAGGAGAGAGAAATAAGATAATAAAGAATGATAAATAAAAGAGAGTGTATGAAAAATATAAAAAGATAGAGACTATAAAGAAAAATAAAATAATGATAATAAGAAAGAGAAAAAAGTGATACAATTTGAGACATTAAGATAAAAAGAAAATATGAGTGAAATAATTAAATAAAGTTTAATTCTTAATAATAAATTTTATAACATTTACTAAATAAATCAAAATAGTTATATATAATAACTAATAAATAATAATAATAATAATAATTTTGTAATATCTTAATATCTAAAAAACTTGGCTATTAATTTATTATTATATTATTAATATTAAAATTAAAATATATTAATAAAATTAAAAATAAAATTATTATTATAATATATTATATTAATAAGATGCAACATAGATAATAAACATAAATAATATGTATCATTAATATTATAATTTTATATTTCTAATAATTTATAATGCAATAGTCTTATATTTAAAAAATTCTATTTACAATATATATATTCTATTATAAACATAAATTAATAGCAATTTATCATAATAAAAAATTATTATATTTAAAAAATTCTATACATAACATGAAAATATTATTATAAAATAAATTAATTATAATTTTATTATTTTTAATATGAGTTATTTTTCTCAATATTAGAAAAATTTAAAATTATAAAAAATTAATAACAATATCATAAATTTAATATTAAAAATTATTTAATAAAATTCTTATTACAAATAATAGTTTGTAGTAATTTAGCTATTTATAAAATTAAAATGTAACATTTATTAGAAAAAGAAATACAATGAAATAACATGTGCAACCCGAGCACCTCTCAAGATGTCACCCATCATCATTACTCTCCCCTAAACATGCTTAAATTTAGAGTTTTAGTGAAATATAATGTTATAATGCTACTGTGGTCACATATGCATATAAAAGATAAATTATCATAGTTGTTTGATTAGTTTTTTTTAAATATAATGAAATATTTATAAAATTTTCGAAATTATCCATTATATACACCTTTGAATAAACTTAATTCTTATTATATTATTCATAATATTTTCTAATGTCAATATTTTATTTATATAAAATGAAAAAATGACAAACTATATTTGATAAAGTAGATATTAATAAATGACATTTTTAAAATATGTTTTCAATCTTATAAATAAAATATTAAATTATCTAATATATATAATAAAAATACATTATTCATAAATATTATATATTAAAATTTATAAAATAAAAGAATTTGTAAATATTATTAATTTATGAACTAGAAAGGAGATGATAAAAAAGAGATAATTAACATATAAAAGAGAGAAACTAAATGACTAATAACAGAAAAATAAAGAAACAAACATTTATACAGTGAGATGAGTGATGATTTAATGAAGAAGAATAAAAAAGTGAGAACATAAAAGAGATAGAGAGAATAAATAAATAAATAAAAATGAGAGAAATAAGAAAATAAAAATAAATTACTAAGAGTAAGAGGTCATGAAAAATATAAAAAGATAAGAAGTATCGAGATAAATAAGTAAACGATAATAAAAAATAAGAAAGTAAGAGAATATGAGAAATATTGAGATAAAGAGAAAAATATAATAGAAATAATTAAATAAAAATTAATTCTTAATAATTAAACTTATAATATTTATTAAATATATTGAATTACTTATATATAATATTTTATAAAAAGTATATTATTTATTATTCTCTTAGAATATTTTTAATTTTTAAGGAATATTTTAACTACCGAATTAATATTAAATTATTATTATTAATTAAGAAACTAAGAAAATAAAAAGAATAAAATAAGTAATAGAATATATTATATAAATATGATATAATATATATATATATATATAACAAATATAAATAAAATTTAATAATAGTAATATAATTTTGGATTTCTAAAATTTAATAATATAATATTTTTGAATAAGAAATTCTATGCATTACATAGGTACACTACCATAAACATAAATTATATCTCATTTATTAAAATTCATATATGTTATCTTTTAAATATTGACATAAAGTAAAGTTATTATTTTATTATATCATGTGATGTACCTCATTGATTATTATATGAAATTGATAATAATGTTAAAAAGATATTATTAAAAATTAATTACAAAATGGTAGTTACAAAAACTCATTTTATAAGAATTGTTTTAAAATATTAACATGTCGTAAAAATTAATTATTAATAATTACAAAATAGTACACTTTGAGAAAATAAATACAACACTAGAACTTCTTAAGAGATCACCTATTCCAGCACCACTCTCGCCCAAATATGTTTTGCTTTGGAGTTTTAATGAGATCCAATGCCATAATACTGGTGTGGTAAAAAATGTATCCTTAAGAAAAAGAAATTTAGTAGTTATAGAGTTAGCATTTAGATAATGAATAATTTTTAAATTTTTAAAAATTTTTTAAACTATCTAATATATGCAATTTTTTTAAAAAATTTATGCTTATTATATATGTCATAATATTTTATTATTTTAATATTGTGTTTATATATAAAAAGTAAAAACTATATAGACTATTACTTTTTATAATTTAGACATTAAAAATTTTTTTTTATACATTACACTATCATTACTATAAATAATAAATAAAATTACTTAATATATATATATATATATATATATATATTTGTGTTAAAGAAATGATGATGGAGAGAGAAATAATTATTCTCAAAGGGAAAGAGAATGTTACAAATTGATAATAGCAAGATAAAGAGAAAAATAATAAATAAAGATGAGAGTCGATTTAACAAAGAGAAAGAAAAGAGATATCATTGAAGAGATAAAATAAATAAATAAAAAAATAAAAGATAAAAAAAAATAAAAAAGTAAAAAAGATAAAGAATATAAAAAAGGCTAAGAAAATATAAAAAAGATAAAAAATAATGGGAAAAATAAAAGACTAACATAGAGGTAAGAAGGCATAGGGAGAATATGAGAGGCATTATGCTAAAAAAAGTGTAAATTTTTTAATAAAAATAAAATTTTAATTAATAAAGTTATAATAGTTATTAGATATAATAAGTGAATCATATATAATACTCAATTTCATAAAAATATAAAATTAGTTTTAAGGTTTATTATTTTTCCAAATATTAAAATTATTTTAAGAATTTTTTTATTATTAATTTATTATTGTTTTATTAAAGCTTAAAATTTTTAAAAAATATTAATTTAAAAATAAATATTATAGCTATTGTAATATATTATCTTTATATGATTTAAAATAGATAATAAAAGTAAATAAAATTTATCTTTAATAATATAATTTTGGATTTTTAACATTTAATAATATAACATTATTATATTTAAAAACTTTTATACATAGTATATATATACTATTATAAGCATAAATTAAAAATAATTTATTATATTTTAAAATTATTACTTTAGTAAATATTAAACTAAATTAATGATATTATTTTATTACATCATAAAAAGTGCCATACTTATTATTATATGAAATAAAAACTTAAATTATAATTATAAAATAATAATTTATAATAATATATTCTTTTTTAAAATAATACATAAAAACTAATTATTGTTTATTAGAAAATAAATGCTATGAAAAAATATGTATAGTAAGTAGAGATCAAAAGGTCACCCATCCCCATACTACTCTCAATCAATTATGGTTAACTTTGGAGTTCTATTGAGATCTAGTTTTCCAATATTAACATGATTATATATGCATATAAAAGATAAAATATCATAGTTGTGTGATTATTTTTTTGAATATAATTATCCATTTCTTAACATTTCTAAATTATCACATATATACACTTTTTAATAAAATTTGTAATTATGACATATGTTAAAATATTTTCTAATATTTACATTTTATTTAAACAAAATGAATAAAAAATTTTATTAAGTATTATCTTTTTTATGTAAACATTAATATATGATATTTTTTCTATTATGTTATAATCCTTATTAGTTAAAAAAAAATTATGTAATAAATATAAATAATAAAAAATATAATTATCATAAACATTATGTATAAAATATTACAAAATAAGAGATTTGTTAAATATTATTATTTGATGGGCTAAAAAAAGATAATTGAGATAGAGATAACTAATCTATAAAATAACGAAAGAAAGTCAAAGACAAATAAAACCAATAATTATAGAGAGAGATAAAAAATTATTTAATGAAGTAGAAAAAAGAAAACAAAGAGAAGATAGAGAATAAATAAGTAAAGGAGAGAGAAATAAGAAACTAGAAAAGGATAAAAGAGATAGAGGATATGAAAACTATAAGAAGATAAAAAGTAAAGAGATAAATAAAAGAATAATAATAAGAGAGAAAAAAGTAATAAAATATGAGAGATATTAAGATAAAATATGAGAGAAATATTGAAAAAAAATTTAGGTTTTATAATTAAACATGTAATATTTATTAAATATAATTTGTTATAGTTATAAATATTTGGAAAAATTAAAAATATTTAAAATTTTCTTGATAATTAATTTAATATTATATTATTCATTTTAAAATTAAGAAATTTACTTAAATTTAAAATAAATTTATTATTTAAATATATTATATTTATATGATGTAATATAATAATTAAATATAAATAATATTTATTGCTAATTATATAATTTTTGATTTCTAATATTTTATAATAAAATATAATATATTTAAAATTTATATACATAAAATATATAAATAAATTATAATTTAGTAAAATTAATAAAAGTTATTTTTTAGTATTAAACTAAATTAAATTAATTATTTTATTAAATCATTTGATGTATTGTATTTGTTGTTTAATGTAATTAATGATAATATTATAAAAGTTTTTTAAAAACTTAACACAAAAATGTGTAATTATAGATAAACATTTATATTTATTTAATTTTTTAATCTTAAGATGTAAAAATTAACTTTCATTTAATAAAATTAGATGGCAAAAAAAGAAATAAGTAACACAAGAACTTCTTTAGAGGTCACCAATCCTAATACTACTCTTACCCAAGCATTCAAAACTTTAGAGTTCTAATGAGATCCAATACTATAATGTTGATGTGGTTAAACATGCATGCATAAGACAAAAAATAGAACTTGTGTTATTAGCCTTTAAGATACTAAATAATTTCCATACTACTTTAAATTACCTAATATATGAACCTTTAAAGTACTTTATGCTTATTATTAATATCATAATATTTAATAAAGTAAATATTTTTTCTAATGTATAACAAATGAAAAATTTTATAGATCATTATTTTTAATGAAATAAATATTAAAACATAAATGTTTGTTACGTTATATTATCATACTTATAAATAAGAAATTAAATTACTTAATAAATTCAAATAAAATTACATATATTTATCAAAAGTATTATATATTAAACTACGAAATATGAGAAATTTTTTAAATATTGCTATTCTATGAGTTCAAAAAAAGATAATAGAGATAAGGGTAAGTATTCTCTAAGAAAGATTAAAAAAATCACAAATTGATAAAACAAAATAAAGAGAAAAATAAAATTAGAGAGAGATGAGAGATGACTTGATGAATTGAAAAAAAAGAGAGAATATAGAAGAGATAGTGAGAATAAATAAAAAGATAAAAGAGAGAGATAAAGAGATAAATAAAAAGAGAAATGAGAAAATAAAGAAGAATAAAAGAGAGAAAGAAGCCAATAAGGATATTTAGAGATAAAAAATAAAGAGATAAAAAAGAATGATAATAGGAATGAGATGAAAGAGAGAGAATAGGAGAGATATTCTGATAATGTGAAAAACATGTGAAAAATAACTTATTAAAAATTAAATTTTAATAACTAAACTTAATATATTTATTAAATATAATAAATAAATCATATATAAGTATTATGATTATTTAAATAAAATATTTAGATATGATGTAAGATAGAGAAGAAAAATATAAATATTATTTAATATTAAAAATATGACTTTAGATTAATATTCTATGACATAATTTACTATATTTTAAAAATTGAATAACTAAGATATGTAAAGTATTATAAACATAAATTAATTATAATTTTATTATAATTAATATATGTTTTTAATCAATAATAAAATAAATTAAAGATATTATTTTATTATATCATGTGTTGGGCTATATTTATTATTTTATGAAATAAAAATAATACATAAAAGAAAATTTTAAAAGTTTATTACTAAAATTCTAATTATAAATAATCATTTAGAATAATTTATATTTTTAAACTTAACATGAAAAAAATAATTTAGTAATAATAAAATAAAAAATATATAATATTTATTATTTTTTTAAAATTAAAAAAATATTTAGAGAACATTTTATTTATTAATTAAATAATATATATTATGATTATTCTAACATATTGTTTTTATATGTTGTAACCAAAATAATATAAATAAATAATTTTTAATATTAATGGTATGATTTTAAATTAGTATTTTTAAGAAACATAATATTACTATATTTAAAAATAAGTATACATAATATATATACTATTATAAATATAAATTAATTATAATTTATTATGGTTAATATAGATTATTTTACTCACTATTAACCTAAATTAAAGTTATTATTTTGTTAAATATTATGATTTATAATTTTATTATTATATAAAATTAATAGTAAAATTATAAAATAATTATTAAAAATTAATTACAAAATTATAATTATAAATGATCATTTATAATAAAAAAATAAAAGAGAGAGATAGAGAAATGAGATAGTAGAATTAGATGGCATGAAGAGTGGAAAAAAGAATGTAAAGAGATAAAAAAACAAAAAGATAAATAAAAGAATGATAACATGACAAAGAGAAGGAAGGAAGAGAATATAAGAGATAATATGATAAAGAAAAAATATGAGAAAAAATATTTTAATAAAAATTAAATTTTAATATTTAAATAATATTAATTAAATATAATAAGTAAATTATATGTATTGTTTAATTTAATGTTATTTAATTTAATTAAAAAATTAATTAAATAGTAAATATTGTAATTGCACTTATATATTATCATTATACGATATAATATTTATAATAAATATAAATAATACTTAATATTAATGAGATAATTTTAGATTTTTAAGATATGACATAATTTATGTGTTAAAAGATATGATGAAGATAGTGATAACTACACTTTAAGAAGTAGAGAAAGTAAGAAATTGATAACGAAAAAATAGAAAAAATAATAATAAAAAGAGATGAAAAACCATTTAATAGAGAGGAAAAGAAAACTAAAGAATATAGAAGAGACAGAGAGAACAAATGAAAAAATGAAAGAGAGGATAATTGAAAAAGTAAAGAAAGATAAAAGAGAGAGACAAAAAAGAATATTAGGACATAAAAAATGAAGAGAAAAACAAAAGAATGATAATAACAGTGAGAAGAAAGAGATATAATATGAGAGATATTGTGATAAAGATGAAAAAAAGAGAAAAATAATTTAAAAATGCTAACTTTTAATAAATAAAATTAAAATATTTATTAAATAAAATAACTAAATCTTATATATATTTAATAATAACAAAATATTAAAATTATTTAAGATTTATTGTTATTTAATAATATTAAAAAATATTAAAGAATATTTTGATTATTAATTTAATATTATTTTATTCATTCTTAAAATTAAAAAGTTAATTAAATAATAAATATTTATAATTATCTTAATATATTTTATTTGCATGATGTAACATAGATAATATACATTAAAAAGTTTACATTAATTTAATATTTTTAGATTTTTAATATTCAATAACATAATATCAATATATTTAAAAAATATCATATACATAAAATAATAATATCCAAGAAATCTCTCATATTGTATAGTTTAATATATAATATCAAATCTTATATATGATTTACTTGTTTTATTTAAAAAAAATTATAATTTTAATTATTAAAAAATAATTTTTTAAAAATTATTTTCTCACTTCTTTTCTTTTATCATAATGCATATCATATTCTCTCTCTTTTTTCTCACTCTTATTATCACTATTTTATTTATCTCTTTATACTTTATCACTTTATATTTTTTCATAGTATCTCTCTCTCCTTTAACATTCTTTGAATAAAATTTTTTAGATATAGTCATACTATTTTATTGAACATTATTAATCTCAAATTATATCATTAATATTAATATTATTTATATTTATTATCTATACTACATCTTACAAAAGTAATATAAGTGCATAATTATCACATTTATTATTTTATTAACTTTTTATATTTTAGTTATGAATAACATAATATTAAATTAATAATATATAATTCTCACAAAATTTTTCAATATTCTAAAATATTAATAAACCTAAATGAGTTTTTATGTTTTATTAATATTAAATAATATATATAAGTTTTTTTGTTATTTTTAATATATATTATAAGTTTAATTATTTTTTTTTTATTAAATGATTTTGGTCACTTTTTTTTTGTTTATCACAATATCTGTTATATTATATCTTTTCTTTCTTACTTCTATTATGATTCTTTAATTTGTCTCTTTATTTTTTATTTTCTTATATACTTAATTGGCCTCTTTTTTTATATTTTTTTCTTTCACATTTCTCTCTCAATTTTACTTTGTTATTTATTCTCTCTATCTATATTATGTTTTTTCTTTTCTATTTCTCTTTCATAAATCATCTCTCATCTCTCTTTATTATTATTTTCCTTTCTACTTTCATATTATCAATTTGTGACTTTCTTTCTCTTAAAGAAAAATTATCTTTGTTTCTATCATCTTTATTTTAATGCATAAACTAAAGATATTTAAGAAAATTTCTTATGTTGATTAATTTGATGTATAATCTTTTTTGACATACATACATATATATTTGTATATATTAAGTAATTTATTTTATTATTTAAAGAAATGATAATATAATTTAATAAATTATTATGTATTAATATCTGTGAAAAATAATATTTTATATTCTTTTTTGTTAATTAATATAAATAGAATATTGATTCTATAAAATATAATGACGAATATAATAAGCATAAAATGCTTTTAAAAGTGCATATATTGGATAATTTAAAAATATTTAGAAATTTTTTATCATCTTAAAGGTTAAAGTTTGTCTCTTTCTTATTCATGGATTTGTTACCTTGCTAATAGTTTGGTACTAGATGTCATTAAAACTCTAAAGTTATGTATGCTTGGTCGAGAGAGGTATTAGGATGTGTGATGTTGAGAAGTCGTCATGTTACATATATTGTTTCAATGCATTCTATTTTCTAATGAATGAGAATTAACTTTTACAAATTATAAAAAACAAATTATTATAAATGACTATTTATAATTTCCATTTTTATAAGTCATTTTGTAACAATATTATTAATTTCAAATAATACTAAATAATACACATCATTTATTATATTCAAATAATAATTATAATTTATGTAAATATTAAGTAAAATACCTCATTTAAATTAAAATAAATTAGAATCAATTTTTTATGTTGATATTTAATTGTTATGCTTAGAATTTTTTAAATATAATAATCATCTATATTACAACACAAAAAATATATTATACTAGTTATATTAATTTTATTTTATTAATATTTAAATTTAACATGAATAGTAAAATATTAAATAAAAAGTTAAAATATTCTTTTAGTATTTGTAATATTTTAAACTAATAATAAAAATATATATTTTTAAATATTTTATCTTTATTGAATATCATATATGATTAAGTTATATTACATTTAATAGAAATTATAAGTTTAATTAATAAGATTAAAGTTTTACTTAATTATTTCTCACATTTTTTATCTTAATATATCTCACACTTACTAACTTTGTTCTCTCTCTTATCATCATGCTCTTATTTCTATCTTTACTCTCTATCTTCTTATATTTCTCATACATTCTCTTTTTTTTATCCCTATATATTTTCTTATCTCTCTCTCTTTTAGTTATTTATTTATTCTCTTCATCTTTTTTATATTCTTTTTTCTTTATTAAATCCTCTCTAATCTATCTCTATAAATTTTTTTTCTCAATTTCTCTCTTATTAATCATTGACTTTCTCTCTTTGTAGATTTATTATCCCTTTCTAAACTATCTCTTTTTAGGTCCATCAATTAATACTATTTAAAAAATCTTTATTTTATAATATTTAACATATAATATTTATGATTAATATGTATTAGCGTCAACTAAATAAAAAATAATAGTTTGCCTTTTTGTATTTATTTTATATGAATAAATATTGGTATTAGAAAATATTATGACCAATATAATATAATAAGCATAAAATTTATTCAAAAGTTCATATGCTTAATAATTTAGAAACTTTTATAAATGATTTATTATATTTAAGAAAATAATAAACAGCTATGATATTTTATCTTTTATTATATGTATAAGCACACTAGCATTATAGCACTGCATCTGATTAGAACTCAGATGCAATAATGCTTGGGAGATTGTAGTATTTGGATGGGTGACTTATTAACAATTCCTTGTATTGCATATATTTGTTTATAATATTGTTTTTTTTCAATGAATGATAATTTATTTTTATGACGTTAATATTTTTTTAAAAAAAATAAAAGGTTATAAACATAGTAATATTATGTTAGAAATAAATAAGAAAACATGTTATATCATTAATGATTTTTATGAATAAAATTATATTAAGCATATTTCAAAATATTGTTTAAATATTAGAAATATCCTAAATATTACCAAACCTCAAAAAAGTGTTGTATGTTTACTATTATTAGATATTGTATGTGATTAATCTATTATACTTAATAAATATTGAAACTTTTGTTACTTAAATTTAATTTTTATTTAATTATTTTGTACAATTTTTCTCTTTATATCAATGTCTTTCATATTACCTCAGCTCTTTCTCTTTCCTATTATCATTCTTATATTTGTCTTTTTTGTTTATCTCTTTATATTTTTTTGGCCTCTTACTTTTCTTTATCATTCTCTCTTTTCTCATTTATCTCTTACTTTCACTTGTTTGTTTATTCTCTTTATCTCCCCTATAGTCTCAATTTTCTTTTCTTCTTTATTAAATCATCTCTCATCTCTTTTTATTACAATTTTTTTCTCTAGTTTTTTCTTGTCAATCTATGACTTTCTCTCACTTTTTTGAAATAGTTATCTCCATCTTCATTATTTCTTTTTTAGCCTATTAATTAATATTATTTACTAAATCTCTTAGGTAACATAGTTTAATAAGCAATAATTGTGATAAATATATATTTTATTATCTATATTTCTTAAAAAATTTATTTTTATATTTGTAGAATTGATAGCATAATGAATGAAAATCTTTTATATTAATATCAACTTCATTAAAAAAATAATAGTTTATATAATTTTAATAAATTTTACATAATTAAAATATGTAAATTGAAATATATAATGCCATATATAACAACATTAAAATTTTATTTAAAAATTAAAATACTTTATAATTGAGAAAATTTTTGAAATGGTTCATTATCCTCATAATAATAGTCATTAAATTATTATTCTTTTCATAATATTATAGCTCTAGTTCCTTCTGTCTCTTATTATGATTCTTTTACTTGTGCCTTTATTCTTTACATCCTTACATTCTTCTCACCATCCCTGTCTTCTTTATCCTTCCATATTTTTAATTTCTCTCTCCTTCGCTTATTTATTTATTTTGTCTAACCCTTTTATGTTCTTTCTTTTATTTTCTTTTTCATTAAATCATCTCTTATCTCATTATTATTATTATTTTCCTTTGTATTTTACTCTTATCTAACTATGACTTTCTGTCTCTTAGAAAAAATGTTTATATCTTTATCATCCATTTTTCAACAGAGAAACAAATAATATTGAAGAAATCTCTCATTGGATAGTTTAATATATAATATCTATGATAAATAAATAATTTTTTTATTTTTATTTATTATGTAATTTGATCTCTTATTTATAGTAATGAAAACATAATAGAAGAAATTCTTTTTTAATTAATATTTATATTATAAAAAAAAATAGTTTATATATTTTTTATTAATGATATAAAAATTACATTTTGAAAATATAATATATTATGACATTTATAATAAGTATAAAAGTCTCTTAAAAAGTGTATATGTTTAATAATTTTGAAAAATTTAGAAATGTTTAATTATTTTCAATTTTTTAATATTTTATTATTATTAAATATTATATACTTTTAAATTATTATATTAAATAAATATTATAAGTTTAATTATTAATATTTTAATTTTACATAATTATTTCTATAACATTTCTTTTCTTTATCTTAATATAATTCATATTCTCTCACTTAACTCTAATTATCATTCTATTATTTGTTCCCTCATTCTATATCTTATTATATTCTTCTTGGCCTCTCTCTCCTTATCATTCTTTATTTTCTTATTTCTGTTTATTTTATTTTTTTATTTATTCTCTTTATCTCTTTTAGGTTACATCTTTTCTTATCAACTTCATTAAATCATCTCTCATATCTCTCTTATTAGTTTACTCATAATTTTGATCTTATTAATTTATAGCTTTCTCTATCTTATAGAATCATTTTCTTTATCTATGCTATCTCCTTTTTAGTCAATCAATTAATAGTATTTATAAACTCTCATTTGTTACAAAGTCTAACATAAATATTTATGATAAATATATATTTTAATTTTTATATTCATTTAATAATTAAATTTTATATTTATAAGAATTATAACATATAATGAAATACTTTTAGGTATTGATATCTAGGTTATAAAAAAATAATTCATGTAACCAATTATAAAATTAAAAAAATTTTGATGTTAAAATATATTAAAAAATATAGAATAAGCATGAAGTTTTTTAAAAGAAGATACACTTGATAATTTAGAAACTTTTAAAATTTTTTTGATATCTTCAAGACCATAGCAACTCAACTACAATTTTCTTCATCTACATGCATGTGTGATCGCAATAGCATTATAGCACTCAATCTCATAAAAACTCCAATGTGAAAAATTCTTGAACATGAGTAATGTTGGGATGGGTGACCTTTTAAAAATCTTGGTGTTGTAAATATTTTTTTATAGAAGTCCTTTTTTAAAATAGTTATAGTAAGATTTAATGACATGCTATTACTAAAGAAGTAAATTATTAAAAATAATAGATTATAATTAATATAATTAATATAATTAATTAATAATAATAACTTTATAATATTATTATAATTTTATAAAATATTAAATATTGTACGTAATACGATATAATAAAATAATAATTTTAATTTAGTTCAATATTAAGTAAAATAACTTTAAAATTTAACTTTTATTTAATTATTTCTTTTACTTTTCCCATTTATCTCAATATCACTTATATTCACTATCTTCTCTCTAATTTTATCACTCTAATTTTTCTCTTTATTCTATATCATTTTATATTTTTCTTAACCTCTCTCTCTTTATTCTTCTCTATTTCTTACTTTCTCTCTTTCTCTTATTTATTTATTCTCTCGATCATGTCTATGTTCTCTATTTTCTTTACTTCAATGAAGCATCTCTTATTCCTCTTTGTTACAGTTTTCTTCTCTTTATTTTTTTAACCCATTAACTATATCATTTAATAAATTGCTCAAGTTACATAGTTTAAAGTCAAATATTTATATAAATATATGTTTTATTATTTATATTTGTTAGATAATTTAATTTTATACTTATAAGAGTGATGACAAAATGGAAGAAAACCTCATGTATTAAAGTCTACTTTATAGAAAATAACATTTTATATAATTTGTTTTATTAATTTTTTAAAATGAAATGTTAATATTTTAATAATTATGACATATAGAACAAGGATAAAATTTTATTTAAAAGTGCTTTTACTTTATAATTTATAAAAGTTTACAATTGGTTCATTATCTTTATGATAATAATCACAAAACTATAATTTTGTTTTGCATGGAGGGAAGCCACACATATATTATAGCTCTTCTTCACATTAGAATTCCAAAGTTAAGCATGTTTGGCTTAGAGTACATATAAGGTTGGAGTTTTCTTAAGAAGTATTGATGTTGCAGCACATTTTTCATAGCAATATGGTTAATTTTATATACAAAACGATGGCACATTTAATGATGTAATAAAATAATTAATTGAATATATTTTAATATTAAACAATAAATTATATTAATTATAATAAATTATAATTAATTTATGTTTATAAATAAACATAGTAGCTTAATTACTAAATTTAAATTTATTAAATTATTTTTCTCTCTTTTTCTTTTTATCTTAATATCTCATATTCTCTCACTTCATTCTCTCTCTTATTATGATTCTTTTACATGTGCTTTTATAATTTATCTTCTTACATTCTTGTCACCATCTGTCTTCTTTATCCTTCTATATTTTTAATTTCTCTCTCCTTCACTTATTTATTTATTTTCTGACTCTTATGTTCTTTCTTTTCTTTTGCATTTTATTAAATCATTAGTTATCTCTCCCTATTATTATATTTCTTTTTATTTTACTCTTATCTAACTATGACTTCCTCCCTCTCTTAGAAAATAAATATTTATATCTCTATCATCTTTTTTCACACATAAACTAATAATATTTACGAAATCTCTCATTGCATATGTTAATATATAATATCTATGACAAATAAATAATTTTTTATTTCTATTTATTATGTAGTTTGATCTCATATATATAGTAATGGTTACATAACTGAAGAAATTTTTTTATTAATATCTACATTATAAAAAATAATTATTTAAATATTTTTATTTATTATATATAAATTAAATTTTAAATATGTCATTTATAAGAGCTAAAAAAGTCACTTAAAAAGTGTTTATGTTTAATAATTTTGAAAAATTTAAAAATGTTTAATTATTTTAATTTTTTGATATTTTTTTATTATTATTAATAAATTATATATATTTCAATTATTATATTGAATAAACATTATTAGTTTAATTATTAAGATTTTAATATTACTTAGTTATTTCTATCACTTTTTTTCTTTATTTTTATATCTTTCATATTCTCTCACTTACTTTAATTATTATTCTCTTATTTGTCCCTTCATTCTATATATTATTATATTCTTCTTGGCCTCTCTATCCTTTATCTTTCTTTATTTTCTTATTTCTCTTTATTTTAGTTTTTTATTTATTCTTTTTATCCCTTTTAAGTTATCTCTTTTCTTATCTACTTTATTAAATCATGTCTCATCGCTCTCTCTTATTATTTTATTCATAATTTTGATGATACTAATTCATAGTTTTGTCTCTCTTATAGAATTATTATCTTTATCTTGGTTATCTCCTTTATAAAAAATGCTATAAAACAAGTAATTTTATATTAAAAGATATAAAAAACATAAAATTAAATCATTCACATTAAATATTTTTTATATTTATTGCTTCAAATAAAAATAATTTAATATAATAATTGTAATATATAATTTAATTACTTTTTAATATTAAGTATAAAATAATATTTTTGAATTAATAGTAAAAATATTCCCTTAATAGTTTTAGTATTCTAAAATAATAAATAAACTTCAAATTATTTTTATATCTTATTATTATTAAATATTATTAATGTTTAACTTATTATATTTAATAAATATTATAAGTTGAAGTATTAAGATTTTAGTTTTACTTAATTAGATCTATCATATTTTTTCTTTATGTTAATATATCTAACATTCTCACACTTCTTTGTCTCTACAACTATCATTCTCTTTAATTTATTGTTCTTCTTATACTCTTCTTGGCCTCTAGCTCTCCTCTTTCCTTCTTTATTTTCATATTTTTGTCTATTGCACTTTTTTTATTCTATCTATCTTTTGTTTGTTATCTTTTCTCTAATCTTGTTCATTAAATAGACTCTGATTATTTTATTCTTTATTTGGCTCTTATGAATTTGTATCTTTCTCAAACCCTTATGGAATTATTATCTGTATCTACTTTATCTATTTTTTTTTTATAGATTTTCTCTTATTTTATTATTTATATTTATTCATGTAATTTAATTTTATTTTTATAAGAATTATATGATAATGATATATAATTTTATATGTTAATGTCTAGGTTATAAAAATAACCATTTATGTAATCTTTTACAAATCTAATAGAAATTTTTTTTTGATGTTAGACTATACTAAAAAATATACGTTAAGCATAAATGTTCCAAATTCATCAACATCTATATGACAATAATCCCAAAATTATGATTTGTTTCTTCTATATGCATGTCTGAATACACTAGCATTATGTCAATCAATCTTATTACAAATATATTATTAAGAGTGCTAGGGCAAGAGTGCATAGGGATGCATGACATCTTCAGAAATGCTTGTGTTGCCTATGTCTTTTTTATACTATTATTTTTCAAAGAATGAAATTGAGATTTAATAACATGTTCATATTAAAAAAGTAAATTACTAAGAAAGATAGTTTATACTTACTATTTTAGTAATTAATTATTAATAATAAATTTATAAAATTATTTTCAATTTCATAAAATATTAAATATGACAAACATATGATATCATAAAATAATAACATTATTTTTTTATATTGAGCAAAATAAATTATAAAAATTATAAAAAATATTTTTAATTTTTTTATAATAGTATATATATGTAGTACATAGAAGTTTATAAATATAGTACTTTTATTTTATAAAAATTAAAAAACTAAAATTATATTATTAATGTTAAATGTGATCTATATTCATTATCCATATTGCATCATATAAAGATAATGTTTTAAAATGATTATATTATTTATTATTTACTTAACTATTTCAAATTTGGGTATGAATAAAACTATAATAAATCAATTCTAAAAATATTTTTTAAATGATAGTTATATTCTAAAGTAAAAATAAACCTAATTTTTTTTTATTTTGTTGTCATTAAATATTATATATGATTATTTTATATTTTATAAATATTAAAATTTTTATTATTCAAATTTATCCTTTATTAAATTATTTCTCACTTTTTTCTCTTTAACTCAATGTTTCCAATATTCTCTCAATTTTTTCTCTCTGTTATTGTCATTCTCTTATTAGTCTCTTTAATCTCTATCTCTTTATACTTTTCTTGACCTCTTTCTTTCTTATTCTTCTATATTTTCTCATTTATCTATTTTTAACTTATTTATGTATTCTTTTTATCTCCTTTATGTTCTTTATTTTGTTTTCTTCTTCATTAAATTATCTCTCATCTCTCTTTATTACAATTTTTTCTCTTTTTTGCTCTTATAAATCCAAAGCTTTCTCTCTCTTTTGTGGAATAGCTATTTGTATATCCAATATTTCATTTTTCTCATTAATTATTATTATTTAAGAAATCTCTCACGTTGCATAGTTTAATATCCAATATTTATGAGTAATATATGTTTTATTATTTATTTTTATTTCTTAACTTATTTATTATTTATAGGAATGATAACATAATGGAAAAAATCTATTATATTAATGTCTAATTTATTAAAAATAATTATTTTTTATATCTTTTATTAATTTTAGATAAATAAAGTATTGATACTAAAATATATTACATCATATATAACAAGCATAAAAGTTTTTTTAGAAATGCATATACGTTAGTTTTAAAGAAATTTTATAAATTGTTCATTATCTTCATTACAGTGATAGTAAGCAATAATTTTTACATAGATGTGTGACATAGTAGTATTATACCTCTGGCTCTAATTAGAATTCAAAAGTTATGCATGCATGAGTGAGAGTAGTATTTAGATGGGCAATTTCATAAGAACCCTTCATGTTGCACATATTTTTTTTCTTGTAATTCTTTCTTGAAATGAATGATAAATTATTTTAAGAAACTTTTAATGATAAAAATAAAGTTATTACAAATGATAATTTATGATTAAAACTTTAGTAATAAATTATTTTTAAAAAATATAATATTATTATCAATAATATATATTAATAAATATGATACAAGACATGATATAATAAACCATTAATTTTAAAACCAAACAATACATATTTATAAATTATAATAAATTAGAATTAATTTATTTTGCTAATGGCATTATTCTTTATATAGAATTTTTTAAATATAATAATTTAATATCATTAAATTGTAGAAATTTAAATTTAAATAATTAGAATTAAATATTTTTTATATTTATTATCTATAATACACTATATAATGAAAATATACTAGAATAAATATATTAATTTGTAGTATTTAGTTTAAACAATAAATGTTAAATTAATAGTAAAACTTTTTATTAATTATTTTAAATATTCTAAAGTAATAAAAAAATTCAAATTATTGTTTGTATTTTATTATTAGGAAATATTACATATGTTTAACTTTTCATATTTAATTAATATTATAAGTTTAATTATAGTGATCTTAGTTTTACTTAAATTTTTCTTTCATATTTTTTCTTATCTCTATGTTTCTCTCATTCTTCCACCGCTTACTCTCTCTTTTATTACTCCTTTTTTGTTCATTCTAAATCTTTTCAAATTTTTCTTAGTCTCTCACTCCACTATCCTTTTTTATTTTCTTATTTCTCTCCTTTTTATGTTTTACATATTCTCTTTATCTTATCTATGTTATCTCTTTTTTTTCTACTTCATTAAATAGTCTCTCCTCTCTCTTTTTGAATATTTTCTTCCTTATTTTGCTCTTATCAATTCATAAATTTTCTCTCTCTAATAGAATTTTTGTTTGTCTATGTTGTCTCTTTTTTAGTCCATCAATTCACAATCTTTATGAAATCTCTCGTGTTGCATAATTTAATATATAATATTAATGATAAATATATATTTATTATTTACATTTATTACATAATTTAATTTTATATTTATTAGAATTATAAAATAATGTGAGAGAATTTTATGAATTAAAAGTCTATGTTGTAAAAAATAGCCATTTATGTAATCTTTTATAAACTAAATAGAATTTAAATCTTGATGTTAGACTATGTTAAAAGGTATTTAATAAGCACAAATTTTTTAAAAGAACATATACTTGATCATTTAGAAAAGTTTAGAGATTATTTGATATCTTTAAGAGACCAATCACATAACTATGATTTTTTGGCTTCTATATACATGTGCAATCTCACTAGCATTACAACACGTAAATCTTCTTAAAACTCTAATGTTAAAAATGCTTGAGTTAGGGTAATATTAGGATGGGTGATCTTTTGAGAGATTTTGATGCTGAACATATTTTTTTATATTGTTTCTTTTTTTAAAGAATGACATTGAGATCTCACAACACATTATCATTAAAAAAGTAAAAATATTAAAAACATTCTTTTATAATTATTGTTTTGGTAAATAATTATTAATAATAATTTCATTGTATTTTTATTAATTTCATGTTATATTAAATAATAACTTAAATAAAATAATAACTTTAATTTTTTAATATTAAGCAAAATCACATACGACCACTATAGTAAATTAAAAGTAATTTATGTTTATATGTACATTATAAAGATTTTTATAAATATAGTGATATTATGTCATAGAATATTAAAAAAATTATATCATTAACATTAATTATGACATTTATTTATTATTCATTTTATATCATATGAAGATAATATATTAGAATGATTATATTATTTATTATTTCATTAACTTTTAAATTTTGAGTATGAATAAAATAATATTTAATAAATTCTCAATATATTTTTTAAATATTAGTAATATTATAAAAAAATAAAAATCAAGCAATTTTTATATTTTATGTTTACTAAATATTACATATTATTAACTTGTTATATTTTCTAAAGATTAATAGTTTTATTATTAAAGTTTAACTTTTACTAAGTTGTTTCTCACTTATTTCTTTATCTTAAGGTCTCTCATATACTATAACTTTTCTCTTCTATTGTTATTCTTTTATTTGTCTCCTTATTCTCTCTCTTTACATTTTCTTGGCATACTTTTTCTCTCTTTGATTTATTTATTTATTCTCTCTATCTTCTCTACATTCTCTATTTTTTTTTGTTCATTAAATCATCTCTTGTCTTTATTTATTATAATTTTTTTCTCTATATTACTCATATCAAACTTTGGCTATCTTTCTTTCTTTGGTAGAATAGTTACATCTATCTCCATTATTTCTTTTTTAACCTATTAATTATTATTATTTAAGTGATTTCTTATATTATATAGTTTAATATATAGTATTTATGATAAATATATATTTTCTTGTTTATATTTGTTACTTGATCTATTTTTTTTATTTATAAGATTAATCACATAATGGAAGAAAATTTGATGTATTAATATCTATTTGAATAAAAATAATAGTTTATGTAGCTTTTTTTTTCATTTACTATAAATAAAATATTAATATTAGAATATATTATGATATATAACATGAATAATTTTTTTAAAGTGCATATACTTTATAATCTAGAAAATTTACAAACAATTCATTATCTTCATGACAATAATCACAAAGCATTCAATTTATGTTTTTTGCATGCATGTACGATCACACACACCTACTTCATAACTCTAGTTCTTAATAAAATTTCCAAGTTAAGCATGCTTGGGTCAGAATAGTATTGTGGTGGTTGATATCTTTAAAAGTGCTCTAATCGCGCTTGTTTTTACGAGAAATCCTTTTTCTATTGAATGATAATTACATTTAATAAAATATTAATTTTAAAAAAATTACTATAAATGATAGTTTATATTTTCTATATGAGTAATTAATATAAAAAAAACTTTATATTATTATTATTTATTTCATATAATAATAAATATGTGCACCATAATATATAATAAAAAATCTTTAATTTAGCTTAAAATTAAGCAAAAATACTAATATTAATTATAGTAATCTATAATTAATATATGTTTATAATAGTATGGATATGTTATGTATAAAATGTCTTAAATATAGCAATATTATGTCATAAAATATTAATAATCTAAAACTATTATTAAAGTTAAATATTATTTTTATCATCTAGGTTACATCATATAAAATAATATTTTAGAAAAATAAAAAAATAATTATTACATAATTAAAATTTTTTAATTTAATTGTGAAGAAATTAATATTTAAATAATATATTAAATATTTTTTAGATATCTTTAATATTATAAAATAATAATAAACCTTACATTATTTTTATGTTTTATTATTATTAAATGTCATATATGATTAAATTATTATATTTAAAAAATATTACGAGTTTAATTATTGAAATTTTAATTTTTCTAAATTAATTTTCTCACTTTTTTCTTAATCTCAATGTCTTCCACATTCGCTAATTTTTTCTCTCCTATTATCATTGATTTATTTGTCTATTGAATCGTTTTTATCTTATATTCTTCTTACCCTATCTCTCTTTTTTAACCTTCATAATTTTTTTATTTCTCTATCTTTTATTTATTTATTTATTCTCTTTATCTCTTTTATATTTTTTATTTTTCTTTTTTACTTTAATAAATTGTCTTTCATCTTTTTCTATTATTATGTTTTACTTTATTTTACTGATATCGATCTGTGATTTTTCTCTCTTAGATAATTATTATCTTTCTCTCCAATATCTTTTTAACAAATAAATTAATGATATTTAATATATCTCTCACATTGTATGGTTTAATATATAATATTTAAGAAAACATATACACATTTTTTTTTATATTTATTACATAAATTTTTTTTATTGTTTATAGGAATGGTGATATAGTTGAAGAGAATATATTGTATTAATAACTATGTTTATAAAAATAATACTTGATAAAATTTTTTTAATTATACATAAACTAAATTTTTATAATATAATATATAATGAGATGTATAACAAGAAAATGTTTTTGAAAATGTTCATATATTTAATAATATAGAAAATTTAAATATTGGTTAATTTTCTTCAATGCCAATCACACAAGTTTGATCTTTGGTCTTATGCATGCATATGTGATCCAATTTGCATTATGATACTAGATCTCATTATAAGTCCAAAGTTAAGTTTGCTTGGGTGTGAAGAGCATTTGGAGTGGTCAGCTCTAGAGAACTATGTATCTTGTACATATTGTTTCAGAGAATTTTTTTCCAATTTAATGATAATTCATTTTAAGAAAATTTTAATTTTAAGAAATTAAATTTTTATAAATGTTGGTTTTTAATTACAATTTTAATAATTATTCATTAATAAAAAAATTTACAACATTATTATCAAATTTAAATAATAATAAATATTTTACAGCATAAAATAAAATAAAACAATAAATTTAATATAGTTTAATAACAAACAAAATAGTTTGTACAAAATATAATAAATTTGAATTTATTTATATTTACAATGTAAAATATATGCTTCATATAGAATATTTCCAATATTGTAATTTTATATTATAAAATATTAGAAATCTAACTTTAACTCATTAAAATTAAGTATTATTTATATTTATCATCTATATTACGTCATGTAAAGATAAAATATAAGAATAGTTATAATATATAAAAATTAGATAATTTTTAAATATTAAGTATGAAAAATAATTTTCAAATGATAGTAATAATACTCTTTAAATATTTTTAAAATTATAATATAGTAAAACACATGAAATAGTTTGTAAATTTTATTATTATGAAGTATTGTATATTTCAAACATGTTATGTTTAATAAATAATCTAAAATTAATTATTAAGATTTTAATTTTACCTATTATTTCTATCATATTTTTTCTTTATCTTTATATCTCTCACATTCACTCACATTTTCTCTTACAAGTTATATTTCTCTTATTTTTCTATTCATTCTCTATCTTTTAATATTCTTTTTTTCTTTTCTCTGCTTTATCCTTTCATATTTTTTTATTCCATCTTATTTTACTCATTTATTTATATAGAATTTCTTTTTTCAATGAATGATATTTAAATTTAAGATGTAAATATTTAGATAGTAAATTATTAAAAAAGATAGTTTTTAATTACTATTTTAATAATAAATTGATAACATTATTAAAAATTTTATATAATATTAAATATGGTATATTATATGTTATTAAAATAATAATAATTTTAATTTGTTTTAATATTGGGAAAAACAATTTATACTAATTATCATTAATTACAATTAATTTTTGCTTATAATAGGTTATAGATATGTAGTATGTAAAATTTTATAAATATAGTAAAATTATTTTATAAGATTACTATAATCTAAAATTATATGATTAATGACAAAATATGATTTATATTTAATATCAATATTTCATCATATAAAGATAATATATTAGAATTATTACATTAATTATTTTTTAGTTAAGTTGTTTAATTTTCAATAAGAAAAAATAATATTGAATTAATTTTAAAAATATTATTTAAATATTAGTTATATTATGAAAAAAATTAAAACCATAAATAATTTTTAATTTTTTATTATTATGAAATATTATATATGATTAAATTGTTAAACTAAAAAGGTTTAAAAGTTTTATAATTTAACTTTTATTAAATTTCTTTTCTAACTTTTCTATTTATCTTAATATCTCTCATATTCTCGCTTTCTTCTCTCTCCTAGAGTCATTTTTTTATTTATCTCTTCTTTCGTTATTTTTTTATGTTTTTGTTGGCCTTTATCTCTTCTTGTTTCCTTCTTTATTTTCTCTTTTTTTATCTCTTACTTATTTATTTATTCTCACTATCTCCTCTATATTCTTTATTTTATTTTCTTGTTTAATAAGTCATTCCTCATCTCACTTTATTAATATTTTCTTCACTATTTCTCTTGTTTCAATTTTTAGCTCTCTCTTTCTTGCAGTATAGTTATCTCTATTTTTGTTATTTTTTTGGCCCATTAATTAAGAATATTTGAGAAATCTATCTTTTTTTTAGTTTAATATAAATATTTATGAGAAATATATATATATATTATTTAATTTGATACATAGTTCAATTTTTTAATTTATAAGAGTGATAATATAATGGATAAAAATCTTACGTATTAATATTTATTTTATTAAATAATTATTTACATAATTTTTTATTAATTTTATATAAATAAAAAATTGGTATCAGAGTATCTTATGACATATGTAACAAGCATAAATTTTCTTTTAAAAGTTCATATACTTCTTAAATTATAAAAGTTTACAAATGACTAATATCTTAAAAATAATAATCATGAACCTAAATCTTTTTTTCATGGTTATGTGACCACAATAGTATTATAACTTTGGTTCCCATTAGGATTCTAATGTTAGGCATCCTTGCATGACAATAGTGTTATGATTGAAATTTCTTGAGAAGTTCTGTTGTTGCATATTTTTGTTCATAAAAATACTTTTTTAGTTTAATGACAATTAATTTTAAAAAAAAAATTAATTTAAAAAAAAAAAATTATCATTATTTTTTTAATATTTAGCATTTTTGTAGTTATAGTTATAATAAAAAATTTATAATATTATTATTAATTTTATATAATAATAAATATGACATGTCATATGATATAATAAAATAATAGTTTTAATTTTTCTTAACATTATAAAAAAGTTATTTTAATTGTAATAAATAATAATTAATTTATTATGTAATAGTTCTTATATGTTATGCATATACTTTTTTAAATATTGCAATATTGTGTTATAGAAAAGAAATATTCTAAAGTTATATTACTAATGTTAACTATTATTTATATTTATTTTTGAAATTATATCATATAATGATAATATATTAAAATAAGTATAATAACTAAAATTTTAATTTTTGTATTAATTATATTTTATTTTTTAGAAAAACAAAATAAATTTTATTAATATATTTAATATTCTAAAATAATAATAAAGTTCATATATTTTTTATATTTAATTTCTATTAAATATTATATATGATTAATGTGTTATATTTAATAAATATTAGAAGTTTAATTATTTAAATATAAATTAAGTTAAGTTATTTTTCTCATTTTTTCCTTTTTATCTAAATATATATCTTATTTTTTCAGTTCCTACTCTTTCTTATTATCATTCTTTTTTGTCTATTCATTATTTATCTATTTATATTTCTTTTGGTATCTCTCAATTTTATTAAATCATCTAGTCTTTTTATATTATTGTTTTTCTCTCTATTTTTCTCTTATTAATTTTTGACCTTCTCTCTCTTAGTGATATTTATCTCTATCTTCATTACTTTTGGAACACATAAACTAATAATACTTAAAAATCTCTCATGTTGCATAGTATAACATATAATATTAATAACAAATGTATATGTCTTTATTTATATTTATTAGAAAATTTGTTTTTTTTTATAAGAATGATAACATAATAAAAGAAAATCTTTTATATCAATACTTATGTTATAAAAAAATAGCTGTTGTAATTTTTTTAATAATTATATATAAATTAAATATTGATATTACAGTATATTATGACATATATTATACACAACTTTTTTAAAAATAGCATATATTTTATAATTTAAGAAATTTTAAAAATGGTTAATTATCTTCAAGGTTATTTAGACAACTTTGCTTTTGTTTTATTCATGCATGAAAGATAAAACCAACAATATAACATTAGATCTCATTAGAACTCTAGTTTCAAGCATGCATGGATGAGAATAGTATTAAGATAGTTGGCCTCTTAAGATATTCTTATGTTGCACAAATGTTTTCACAGACATCTTTTCTCAAATGAATGTTAATTTATTTTAAGAAAATCCTTATGTTAAAAAATTGAATTATTATAAGTGATAGTTTATAATTGTAATTTTCGTAATTTAATATTAATAAAAATATTTATAAGAATATTATCAAATTTATATAATAATAAGTATGATAAAATAAATGATATAATAATAGAATAACTTCAATATATTTTAACATTGAGCAAAATAACCTATAAAAATATAATATGTTAGAATAAATTTGTTTTTGTAACAGCATATGTTTTCTTTTTTGAATTCTAAAATTAACTCATAAATTTAGGTATCATTTATATTTAATATTTATATTACATCATATAAATTTAATATAAAGAATAATTATAATTTTTATAATTTGACAATTTTAATAGTAACTATAAAAATATTAAATTAATAGTAAAAATATTCCTTAAATATTTTTAATATTTTTAAATAATCAAAAACTTCAAATTAGCTTTATTATTTTTTATTATTAAATATTATATATGTTCATCTTAGTATATTAAATATTATATATTTTTTATTATTATCATTTTTTATCTTAATATTTCTCACTTCTTTCTCTTTATAGTCATCATTCTCTTACTCATCTATCATTTCATTATCTCATTATATTCTTCTTAGGCTCTCTCTCCTCTGACCTTCTTTATTTTCTTATTTCTCTCTATATTACTATTTTATTTATTCTCTTTATCTATTTTATGCTAACTTTTTTCTTATATTCTTTATTAAATAGTTTCTTATATCTCTCTAATTATTTTCTTCTTTATTTTTTTTCTTATCAATTCATAACTTTTCTCTCTTATAAAATTATTATCTCTATCTATATTGCTCATTTTTAGTCTATTAATTAATAATATTTACAAAATCTATCATGTAGTATAGTTTAATACATAATATTTATAATAAATATATATTTTATTATTTACTTTTACTACATAATATTTTTTATATTTATAATAATTATATCATAATATGAGACAATTTTATCATGTAATGTAGAGGTTATAAAAATGATTGTCTATGAAATCATTCATAAGATTAATAAAAATAAATTCTTGATCTTAGAATATATTAAAAAAATATAATAAGAATAAATGTTTTTAAAAGACCATATAATTAATAATTTAGAAAATTTTAGAAATTCTTTGACATCTTCAAAATAATAGTCAAACAATTATTATTTTTTCTCTTCTATATGCTTGTGTTTTAGCACTAGAATTTAACACTCAATCTGATTTGAATTCTGATGAAAGGATGCTTGGAAAAGAGCAGTATTGGAATGGATGACCTCTTGAGAAATAGTCTTGTAAAACATATTTTTTATAGCATTTTTTTTAAAAAACAAAATAAAGATTCAATAAAATGTTAATATTAAAAATGTAAATTATTTAAAAATATAATAAATAATTATTGTTTTATTAATTAATTTTTAATAATAACTTTGTAATAATATAATGAATTTATATAATATAAATATGGTACATCATATTATATATTAAAATAATAACATTATATTTGTTTAACATTAAAAAAAAACTTATACCAATTATAATGAATTAGAATTAATTTATGTTTACAATATATATATATATAAATGTAGTAATATTATGTTATAAAATATTGAAAACCTGAAAATATTTTTTTAATGCTAAATATGATTTATATTCGTTATCAATATTACATAATATAAAGATAATATATTAGAATGATTATATTATTCATTATTTTGTCACCTTTTTTTATTTTTGTGTATCAATAAAATAATATTAATTTAATTTCAAAATATTCTTTAAATATTATATTCAAAAATAGTAATAGACTTCAAATAATGTTTATTTATTTTTAATTATTCAATATTATATCTGATAACTTGTTATATTTCATAATTATTAAACTTTTTTTATTAAAATTGATCTTTTATTAAATTATTTCTCACTTTTTCTCTTTATCTCAATATCTCTCATATTTTCACTTTCTTCTCTCTCCTATAATGATTCTCTTATTTGTCTCTTCACTTTTCATTTTTTTATATTTTTGTTGGCCTCTATCTCTTCTTTATTCTTCTCTATTTTTTGGGTCTATTTTTTAATTATTTATTTGTTATCTAATTCTCCTTTATGTTATCTATTTTCTTTTCTTCTTTATTAAATTACCTCTCATCTCTCTTTATTATAATTTTTTCTTTTTTTTTCTAGGACTAATATATGACTTTCCCACTCTCTTTTATAGATAAGTTATCCATATGTCCATTTCTTTTTTAGCCCAACAATTAATATTTTTTTAGAAATCTCTCCTATTACATAGTTTAATATGAAATATTTATTTAAAATAAATATTTTATTATTTATATTTGTTATATAATTTAGTTTTTATTTATTATTATGTTAAAAAAGTTTGTGTAATTTTAATTAATTTTATATAAATAAAATATTAATATTATAATATATTATGACAAATATAACAAGCACAAAAGTTTATTTTGAAGAGTCTAAACATTATAATTTAGAATTCAAAAGTTAAGCATGCTTCACTAAGAGTAGTATTGGGATGAGTTCTTGAGAAGTTATTATGTGGCACATAGTTTTTCATCGCAATCCTTTTTCCAGTAAATGACAATTAATTTTAATAAACTGTTAATGTTTAAAAAATAAATTGTTATAAATGATAGTTTATATTTAGCATTTTAGTAGCTTATATATAATAATAACTTTATAACATTATTGTTAATTTTATATAACAATAAATATGACACATCATATGTAATAATAAATAATTGCTTTAATTTATGCTAATATTGAGAAAAATAACTTATATTAATTATAATATATATTAATTAATTTATTTTTATAATAACACAAATATATTATGTATATAAACTTTTAAATATAGTAATATTATGTTGTAAAATATTAATAAACTAAATCAATATCATTAATGTTTAATATTATTTAGTTTTTTCCTTTCTATCATATAAAAAAATATATTAAAATAATTAT
Organism: Vanilla planifolia; assembly: GCA_023846275.1. Classification (NCBI taxonomy): domain Eukaryota; kingdom Viridiplantae; phylum Streptophyta; class Magnoliopsida; order Asparagales; family Orchidaceae; genus Vanilla; species Vanilla planifolia. The sequence continues at coordinate 749,180 of JAIUJO010000244.1, read as the reverse complement.
AATATTTATTATGTAATTAAAATTTTTTTATTTTAAGTATGAATAACTAATATTTAATTAACATAAAAAATATTCTTTATATATTTTAAATATTCTAAAATAATAATACACCATTTATAGTTTATATAGCTTAACATAATTAAATATCATATATGATTAACTTATTCTATTAAGTAAATACTATAAGTTTAATTATTAAAATTTAAATTTTGTTAAATTTTTTTTTTCATTTTTTCTCTTTTTATCAATATCTCTCATATTCTATCACTTCTTTTTGTCTCTTTTTATCATTCTTTTATTTATCTTTTTACTATTTATTAATTATATTTCTTGCGGCCTTTCTCTCTCTCTTTTATCTATTTATACCCTCTCATTTCTCTCTTTAACTTTTTTATTTATTCCCTCTATTACTTCTTTGTTCTCTTTGTTTCTTTTTCCATTATTAAATCATCTCCCATTTTTATCTATTATTTTTTCTCTATTTTGCTCGTTTCAACTAGTTATTTACTTTCCTTCTCAAAGATTTAAGAATTCTCTAGCAACATAATCAATTTTTCAACACATAAATTAAAAATATTTAAAAAACCCTCACATTATATAATTTAATATTTAATATTTATAATATATATATGTTATATTTATTATGTAATTTTATTTGTTTCTTTTAAGAATGATAATAAAATAGAACAAAATATTTTTTATTAATATCTATGTTATCAAAAATAGAAATCTATATAATTTTTTAATCATTTTATGTAAATTAATTACTCATAATATAGCACATTATGACATATAAAATAAGCATAAAATTTCTTAAAAAAGTTTATACATTTAATAAGTTAGAAAATTTAGATATGGTTCATTATCTTCATGGCTAATCATATAAGTATAATTTTTTATCTCATTAGAACTCTAAAGTTAAGCATGCTTGGGTGAGATTAGTATGAGAAATGGTGCCCTTCTGAGAATCATTGAAATTACATATATTATTTCATTGAATTCTTTCAGAAATGAATGATACTTGATTTTAAGAAACTTTTAATGTTAAAAGATAAAAATTATAATGAGTGATAACTTATAATTATAATTTAGTAATTAATTATTAATAATGAAAATTATAATATTATTAACAATTTCATATAATAAAAAATATAATACATCACATGATATTATAAATTAATAACATTAATATAGTTTGATATTAAAAAAATAACTTATATAAAACAATAAGTTTAATTTTATTTACATTTAATAGATATTATAAATTTTATTATTAACATTTTATTTTTACTTAATTATTACTGTCACATTTTTTAATTATCTTAATATCTATTAAATTCTATCACTTCTTCCTTTCTCCAATTATCATTCTCATATTTGTTCCTTTATTCTCCCATCCTTATACATTCTTTTTATCCTCTCTCTCCTTTATCCCTTTTCATTTTGTTATTTCTCTCTATTTTTTTATTTATTTTATTTATCTCTTTTATGTTATCTCTTTTATTATCTTCATCATAAATATTATTTAATCTCTCTTTCTTATTATTTTCTTCCATATTTTGCTCTTATAAATTCATAACTTTCTCTTTCTAATAGAATAGTTAACTATGTCTTCATTAACTCCTTTTAGTCTACCAATTAACAATATTTATAAAATTTATTAAATATAGTAATATTTATGATAAAAGAATTTTTTTATTTATATTTAATATAGAATTTAATTTTATATTTATACCAATTATAACATAATTTGAAAGAATTTTAAGTATTAAAACCTATGTTTTAAAAACAATTTTTATAATCTTCAAAAAATTTACTAAAATGAAAATCATGATGTTAAAATTTATTGAAAAAATATGTAATAAGAATATAATTTTTTTAGGGTAGCATGTGCTTGATTATTTACTGTTTTTTATACAAGTGAATTTTAGAAATTATCAACTTAAGTTTATATTTATTACATAATTTAATGTTTTATTTATACAAGTGATAACATAATTGAAGATAATCTCATGTCCTAGTATATAGTTTAACAAAGGTAATAATTTAAACAATTTTTTATTGATTTTTTGCCAATAAAATAATTATTTTATAATATATTACAATAACAAGTATAAAATTTATAAAATTTTAGAAACGAGTAATTATGCTCAGGATAATAATGACACAATCATCACACAACTATGAATTTTTTGTCTTCCTCATGCATGTTAGACAACACTAACATTATAGCACTCAATCATAATAGAACTCCCAAGTTTTGAATGATTGGGTAAGACTATTATAGGGATGGGTAGCCTATTAAGAAATCCTTATGTTGCACATATTTTCTTAAAGCATTTATTTTTTTATGATTGACATTTACATTTAATAACATGGTAATGTTAAAACATTAATTAAAAAACTTTATTTTTTCTTTTTTAATAATTAATTATTCATAATAATTTTGGAATATTATTATCAACTTCTGAAATGTTAAATATGTACATTGTATTAAATAATAAAATAATAAATTTCATTTTGTTTAACATTGAATGAAATAACTTTTATTAATTATAACAAAATACAAATAATTTATGTTTATAATCATATATATATATATATATATATATATATATATATATATATATATATATAAATATATGTAGCATATAGATTTTTGTGAACATAGAGATATTATATTATAAAATTTTAAAAAATAAAATTGTATTCTTAATGCTAAATAATATTTATATTAACTATCCATATTACATCATATAAAGATAACATATTAGAATGATTACATTATTTACTGTTTAGTTATATTTCTTATTTAAGTATTGATAAAATAATATTAAATTAATTCTCAAAATATTCTTCAAATATAAGTAATATTCTAAACTAATAAATAATCTCAAATAAGTTTTACATTTTTTTATTATTAAATATTGTATATGATTAACTAGTTTTAATTAATAGATACTCAAGTTTAATTATTAAAATTTAACTTTTATTAAATTATTTCTCTCACTTTTTTATCTTCATATCATTGTCTCTTATATTCTATCCCACTTTCTCTTTGTAATTATCATTCTCTTATTTGCCTATTAATCCTCTGCCACTTTATATTTTTTCTTGCACCCTTTTTTGCTTTTCTTTATTTTCCCATTTATCACTCTTTCACTTATTAATTTTTTTATCTCCTATGTTTTCTCTATTTTCTTTTCTTTTTCTTTAAATCATCTCTCATTATTATAATATCTTCTATATTTTGCTCTTATGAGTCTATGGTTTTCACTCTCTAGTAGAATAATAATCTTTATCTCTATTATTTCTTTTTTTAGCCTATTAATTAATACTATTTATGAAATTGCTTATATTACATACGTTAATAAGAAATATTTATGACAAATATATATTTTAATTTTATACTTATTACATAATTTAATGTTTTATTTATACAAGTGATAACATAATTGAAGATAATCTCATGTACTAGTATATAGTTTAACAAAGGTAATAGTTTATACAATTTTTTAATGATTTTTTGCCAATAAAAAAATTATTTTATAATATATTACAATAACAAGTATAAAATTTACAAAATTTTAGAAATGACTGATTATCCTCATGATAATAATGACACAACTATATTTTATTTTTTCTTGCATATGTGACCACACGAGTATCATAGCTTTGGTTCTCATTATAATTTGAAAGTAAAGCTTGCATGGGCTAGAGTAGTTTTAAGATGGGTGATTTCTTAAGAACAACTTGTGTAGCACTTATTTTCCCATAACATTAATTCATCTATTGAAGGATAATTAATTCTAATAAGATATTGATATTTAAAAAACATTTATTGTAAATTATAGTTTATATTTAGCATTTTAGCAATTAATATAAAATAATAATTTTATAACTTCATTATTATTTTCATATAATAATAATATTTTACATCCCATGATAAAATAAAATAATAAGTTAAATATTGTTTAATATTAAGAAAAATAACTTATATTAATTATCTTAAATAAAAATAAATTTAATTTGATAATAATTTATATATGTCATGTATAGCATTTTTTAAATATAGTAATAATATGGAATAGAATATTAATAATCTAAAATTATGTCATCAATATCAAATATTATTTATATTTTTTTATCTATGTTATATCATATAAAGATAACATACTAAAATAATAATAATATTTATTTAATATTTGAATTTTTTAATTTTATGTATGACTAAAATAGTATTTAACTAATAGTCAAAATATTCTCCAAATATTTTTAATATTCTTAAATAATAATTTACCTCAAATATTTTTTAAATTTTATTTATATTATATATTATATATGATTAACTAGTTATATTTAATAAATATGAGAAATTTAATTATTAAAATTTAAATTTTATTAAATTTATTTTTTGTTTTTTCTTTATCTTAATATCTCTCATATTCTCTTACTTTCATCTCTCTGCTATAAGCATTCCTTTATTTATCGAATCAATCTTTACAAAATCTCTCATGTTGCATAGTATAGTATATAATATTTAAGAAAATAACTTCTTTTTTTTATTTATATTTATTAAGACTTTATTTTAAGAATTTTATATAATGAAAGAAAAAATTTTGTATTAATATCTAAATTATAGAAAAATAATAGTTTACATGATATTTTAGTAATTATATATAAATTAAATATTGGTAATATACAATTTGTATATATTTAATAATTTAGAAAATTTTAGATATAGTTAATTACCATCTCGACTAATCACACCACTTTAATTTTTTGTTTTGTGCATGAATGTGCAACCACAATTGCATTATAGCATTAGCTCTAATTAGAACTTAAAAAATAAGTAAGCTTGGGCAACAGAAGTATCGAGACATGTGACCTCTTGAGACATCAAAGTGTTGCACATATTTTTTAATACAATTCTTTTTTCAAATGGTTGGTAATTGATTTTTAGAAAATGTTAATTTTAAAAAATAATTTTATTAATGATTTTTATAATTATAATTTTTGTAATCAATTATTATTTTAAAAATTTATCAGATTATTATATATTTAAAATAATAATAAATAGATAACATCACATAATATAATAAACTAATAACATTAATATAGTTTCACATTAAATAAAATAACTTATATAAATTATAATAAATTTGTATTAATTTATTTTAATATTACTATATATATACTTCATATAGAATTTTCTAATTATAATGATTTTATATTAAAACTAATGGAAATTTAAAATTAAATTACTAAAATTAAATATTATCTATGTTTATTTTCTTTATTATATTATATACAGATAATATATTATTATAATTATATTATTTATAATTTAATTTTTTTTAAATTATATATAAAAAATAATATTAAATTAGCAGTAAAAATATTCTCTAAATATTTTTAATACTTTAATATAATAAAAAAAATTCAAATTAGTTTTATATTTTACTATTATTAAATATTAGATATGTTGAAATTATTATATTTAGTAAATATTATTATTTTAATTATTAAAAATTTAATTTCACTTAATTATTGTTATCGTATCTTTTTCTTATCTTAATATTTCTCACAATGTCTAACATCTTCTCTCCAATTATTATTTTCTTATTTATCTCTTCATTCTATATCTTTTTAAAATCTTCTTGGCTCTCTCCTTTATCCTTCTTTATTTTAATTTTTTATTTATTCTCAAAATCCTTATTATGTTATTTCTTTTATTATTTTCATCATTAAATGGACTCTTATCGCTCTCTATTTTTCTTTTCTTCTTTGTTTTGCTTATAAAAATTTATAAGTTTCTCTCTTTTATAGACTTATTATCTCTATGAATGTTATCTCCTTTTTTATCTATCAAGTAATAATATTAACAAAATCTCTTATATTATATAGTTTAATATAAAATATTTATTACAAAAACATATTTATTATTTATATTTAACGTGCTATTTAATTTTATATTTATTAGAGTGATAAGATAATGTGAGTTAATTTTATGTATTAATATCTAGGTATAAAAAATAACTATTTATGTAATCTTTATAAATTTAATATAAATAAAATCTTAACGTTAGAATATATCAAAAAATATACAATAAGCAAATCGTTTTTGAAAGATCATATATTTCATAATTTACAAAATTTAGGAAATTGTTATATATATATTTTAGGCAATAATCACACATCTATAATTTTGTTTTCTTCTATAAACATCTACAATTACAATAGCATGATACCACTAAAAATTATTAGAACACAAATGCTAAGAATGCATAGTATTGAGATGGGTGACATTGGAAATCCTCTAGTTGAGCATTTTTATTTATAAACTTCATTTTTTGAATGCTTGATGTTAAAATTTAATAACAAGTTATATCAAAAAATTAAATTGTTAAAATATTAGTTTTAATTAATGTTTTCAATAAATTACTTTCAACAATAACTTTATGACTTATTATCAATTTCATAAAATATTAAATATTGTACTTCATATGATATAGTAAAAAAATAACAAATTTTTTTTAAATATTAAGGAAAATTACTTATATCAATGATAATAAATAAGAATTAATTTATTCTTTTAATATATATATGGAGTATATAGAATTTAATAAATATATTAGAAAATATTAAAAAACTAGAATTATATCATTCATATTAAATGGGTTTTACATTATTAGCTATTTTAGGTCATATAAAGATAATATATTAGAATGATTATATTATTTATTATATAATCAACTTTTTAATTTGGAGTATGAATAAAATAATACTAAACTAAGTGTGATAATATTCTTTAAAGATTATTAATATTCTAAAATATTAATAAATCACATATAATTTTTATATTCTATTAATATTAAATATTATATATGATTAATTAGTCATATCTAATAAATATTAAAAAGTGTTATTATTAAAATTTAATATTTCCTAAATTGTTTCTTCTCATTTTTATCTTTATCTCAGTGTTTCTAATACTTCTTAACTTTTTCTATCTCACATTATTATCCTCTCATTTATCTCTTCATTCCATATCTTTTTATATTTTTCTTAGACTCAATCTCCTTATCCATTTTTATTCTCTTTTTTATCTCTATTTTATTTTATTAATTTATTCTCTTTATGACCTTTATGTTCTCTATTTTATTTTTTTCATTCATTAATTCGTTTCCCATATCTCTTTTTAATAACTTTCTTCTTTATTATGCTCTAATCAATCTTTTGTTTTCTCTCTTTTTTGGAATAGTTATATCTATCTATATTATTCCTTTTTTGACTATTAAATAATATTATTTAAGAAATCTCTCTTATTGTATAGTTTAATAAGTAATACTTATGATAAATATATATATTGTTATTTATATTTGTTATATAATTTAATTTTTTATTTGAAAAAGAGATAACATAATGGAAAAAAATTTCATTATTAATTCTACTTTATAAAAAATAATTTTCTATGAAATTTTGTATTAATTTCATATAAATAAAATATTCATTTTAGAATATATCATGATAAATATAACAAACATAAAATTTTTCTTAAAAGTAAATATACTTTATAATTTATAAAATTTTAGAAATGGTTAATTATCTTCATGATAATAGTGGCACAACTATGATTTTTTATTTTTTATATGCTTGTGTGAGCACACTAGCATTATAGCTTTGGTTCAAATTAGAATTCCAAAGTTAAGCATGCATTGGTAAGACAAGTATTGGGATGGTGGATTTTCTTAGAAGTCCTTTAATTACACATATGTTTTCTTATAACTCCTTCACTAATTGATAATTAATTTTAATTAAATGTTAATGTTAAAAAATAAATTGTTACAAATGATTGTTTATATTTCACATTTTAGTAATTAAGATATAATAATAACATTAAATATTATTCATAATTTCATAAATTAATAAGTATAGAACATCATATGATATAATAAAATAAAAGCTTTAATTTAGTTTAATAATGAGCAAAATATACTATATTAAATATAATAAAATATAATTAATCTAAGTTAATAATATTGCATGCATCTTGTGTATAGAATTTTTTAAATATAATAATACTTTCTTATAAAATATTAGTAAACTAAAATTATATCATTAATTTTAAATATTATTTAAATTTATGATCTATATTACATCATATTAAGATAATATATAAAAATAATTATAACATTTATTATGTAATAAAAGTTTCTAATTTTAAGTGCAAATAAAATAATATTTACTTAATAGTCATTCTAATCTCTAAATATATTGAATATAACAAAATAATAATAAACAACATAAAATTTTTATATTTTATTATTATTATTAAATATTATATATGATTAACTTGTAATATTTAATAAATATTCCAAGTTTAACTATTAAAATTTAAATTTCATTAAATTATTTTTTCCATTTTTAATCTTAATGTCTCTTATATTCTCTCACTTCCTTCCCACTCTTATTATCATATTTTTGTTTGTCTCTTCATTATTTACCTCTTTATGTATCCTTCTTGGTATATTTGTCTTCTTTGTCCATCTCTCTTTTCTCGTTTATCTTTCTCACTCTTGTTATCATATTTTTGTTTTTCTTTTTATTTTGCTCTTATAGATTAGTGACTTTGTATCTTAGAAAAAGTATCTCTATATCCATCATCTCTTTTTTTAACGTTAAATAAAAAATATTTATTGAATCTCTCATGTAGTATCATTTAATATATAATATTTATGATAAAAATATATTTTTATAATAATATTTAATAAGTATTTTGATTTTTTATTTATAAGAATGATAACATAATGTTAAAAAAATATTTATTATTAATATTTATAATATAAAATAATAATATATATCATTTTTTATTAAAATTATAGAAATTAAACATTGATAATGTAATATATTATGAAATATATAATAAGCAAAATTTTTTGTAAAAAGTGTATATAATTAATAAATTAAAATGGAGTAAAATTGATTAAATTTATCGAAAGCTAATCACACAACTTTAATTTTTTGTCTTGTTATTGCTTGCACGATAACAACAGTATTATTGCACAAGGTCTTATTAGGGATCTAAAGTTTAGCTTACTTGGGTGAAGAGTATTAAGATGGGTGACTTCTTGAGAAGCACTAAAAAATAAATATTAAATATTTATAATTTAATTAATTTTTCATATTAAGTATGAAAAATAAATATTAAAAACTTCAACTTATTATATTTCTTAAATATATTTAGACTTTTATAATAATGAAAAAACTTCAAATTATTTTTATTTCTTTATTATTACATATTATATATTTTTAAATTATTATATTTAATAAATATTATATGTTTGATTATTAAGATTTATTTTTGCTCAATTATTTCTACAATTTTTTATCTTAATATCTCTTGTATTCTTCACTTTTTCCACTAATTGTCAATTCTTTATTTGTCTCTTCATTATCTATCCTTATATTCTTCATGGCCTCTGTATCTCCTCTATCCTTCTTTATTTGTTTCTCTATATTTTACTTTTTTATTTATTCTATCTATCTTTTCTATGTTATCTTTTTTCTTATCTTCTTCATTAAATAGTCTGTTATCTCTCTCTTATTATTTTTTCTTTTTTTTGCTCTTATCAATTTGTAACTTTCCTTTACAAAATTATTGCCTCTCTCTACCTTATCTCCTTTTTGGTCCACCAATCAACAATATTTATGAAATCTCTCATATTACATAGTTTAATATATAATATTTCTGATAAATAAATATCTTTCTTCCATTAATATTGTAATTTAATTTTATATTTATATGAATTATAATATAATGTGATAGTATTTATATATTAATGTCTAGGTTATAAAAAATAAACATTTATGTATGTTTATATAAATTTGATATAAATAAAATCTTGATGTTTGAATATATTAGAAAATATATAGCAAACAAATTTTTTTAAAAATAGAATACACTACATAATTTAGAAAATTTTAGAAATATTTTGATATCTTCAAGATAGTAATTGCATCTTCTTGTTGCATGTGCAACTACACTTACATTATAGCAAGGAATCTCATTGGAACTCCAATGTAAAAAATGCTTTGGCAAGAGTGGTAATTGGATGGGTGACCTCTTGAGAAATCCATATGTGGCATGTACTTCTTTAAAGAATGTTTTTTAATGAAAGGACATTTAGATTTAATAACATGTTAATATTGAAGAAGTAAATTATTAATAATGATAGTTTTTAAATATTGTTGTAGTTAATTTTTAAAAATAACTATACAACATTGTTATCAATTTCATATAATATTAAATATAGTACATTTGATATAATAAATAATAATTTTAAGTTTTTTAATATTAAGAAAACAATGATATCAATTATAATAAATTAGAATTATTTTTTGTTTGTTATAGTATATATTTAGTATATGGGATTTTATAAATATAACAATATTATGTCATAAAATATTAGAAAGCAAAACTTATATCATTAATGTTAAATACAATCTATATTCATCATCTATATTACATAATATTAACATAATATATTACAATGATTATCTTATTTATTATTTAGTTAACTTTTGTTTTGATAATGAATAAAATAATATTAAATTAATTATCATAATATTCTTTAAATATTACTAATCCTATAAAATAATAATAAACTCAAATATTTTTAATATTTCATTACAACTAAATATTATATATGATTAACTTATCATATTTATTAAATACTAAAATTTAATTAATAAACTTTAATTTTTATTTAATTATTTCCCTTAGTTGTTTACTTATCACAATATCTCTCTAATATTCTCTCACTTCTTTCTCTATCGTTTTATCATTCTCTTATTTCTCTCTTCATTTATTATTTCTTTTTAGTTTTCTTATCCTCTCTGCCTTAATTATTGTTCACTAATTTCTCATTTCTTTCTCTTTTATTTATTTATTTATTCATTCAATCTCTTATATATTCTTTATTTTTTTCTTCATTAAAATGTCTCTCATATCTCTTCATTATAATTTTCTTATCTATTTTGCTCTTATCAATCCTTCATTTCTCTCTCTTTTATAGAATCCTTATCTTTATCTACATTACTTCTTTTTTTTTAGCAATTTGGCAATCATATTTAAGAATCTCTTATGTTGAATAATTTGAAATATAATATTTATGAAAAGTAAATATTTTATTATTTATTTTTGTTACATAATTTTATTTTGATTCATGAAAGTGATAACCTAATGGAAGAAAACCTTAGATATTAATGTCTACTTTATCAAAAATATGAGACTAAATAAATTTTTTTTAATTTATATTAAAAAAATATTGTTATTAGAATATATTATGACATATTTAACAATCATAAAATTTTATATAATACTACATATAATTTATAGTTTTAAAAATTTAAGAAACGGTTCATTAACTTCATGATAATTATCACACAACTATGATTGATTTTGCATACATGTATGAGCACATTACAATTACAGCTTTTGTTCTAGTTATAATTCAAAAGTTGAGCTTATTTGTGTAAGAGTAGTTTTGGGAAAGGTGACTTCTTGTGATGTTCTCGTGTTGCACATATCTTATCATTGTACTGTTTGTCCAATGAATGATAATTAATTTAATAAAATATTAGTATTAAAATTAATAAATTATTATAAATGAAAATTTATATTTACTATATTAGTAATTAATATATAATAATCACTTTATAATATTATTGTTAATTTTTTATAGTAATAAATATCTAACATCATATGATAAAATAAAATAATAGCTTTAATTTTGTTTAATTTTGAGCAAAATAGCGTATATTAATTATCATAAATTATATTTAATTTATGTTTATAATATATATATACATATATATATACATTATGTGTTAAGTTTTTTAATTATAATATATTATGTTATAGAATATTTATAATTAAAAATTATATCATTAATGTTAAGTATTATTTTTATTTATTATCTATATCATACCACATAAAAAATATAAATTAGAGTAATCATAAAATCTATTATGTAATTAAAATTTAATATTTTTATTACATAATAAAAAAATAACTAATTAATATTAAAGAAATATTTTATATTATTTTTAATATTCTAAAATATTAATAAACCTAACATGTATTTTATATTTTTTAATTATGAAATATTATAAATGATTATCTTATTATATTAAATTAATATTATGAGACTAATTATTAATAATAAAATATTATTTAATTTTTTTCTCATTTTTTTCTATTTATCTTAATGTCTCTTAAGTTATCTCACTTCCTTCTCTATCCTTACAATTTTTTTAAATTTTTTCTTCATTCTTTATCTCCTTAAATGCTTGTTAGCCTATCTCTCATTTATTTTTTCTATTTTCTTATTTCTTTCACTTTCCCATATTTATTTATCTCTCTAGCTTTTTTATGTTATCTCTTTTTTTCATTAAATAATCCCCTATCTTTATCTATTTTTCTCTTATCATTCTATGTCTTTATCCCTCTTTTATGGAATTATTATCTCTATCTTTATCATCTCTTTTTCAATACATAAATAAATAACAATTAAAAAATCTCTCAAGTTATATAGTTTAATTTATAATATTTATGACAAAAATATTTTTTATTTATATTTATTACATAATTTGATCTCTTGTTTATAAGAATGATAATATAATAGAAGAAACTTTTATGTATTAATATTTATGTTACAAAAAATAATAAACTTTATAATTTTTTATTAGTCATATATAAATTATATTATGTATGACACAGATATTAAGTATATCATTTTTTTAAAAAGTATATGCATTTAATAATTTTAAAACTTTAAGAAAAGTTAATTATCTAAAACACTAATCACACAACTTTGAGTTTTTATCTTATGCATGCACGTGTGACCATAATAATAATACACAATATAACTCATTAGAACTCCAAAGTAATCTTTGGTGAGAGTAGTATTTGGATTGGTGACTACTTGAGATGCATTCGTGTTGAACATATTATTTCATAGAATTTTATTTTAAAAAAAAATGATAATTGATTTTATGAAAATTTTAAAGTTAAAAAATTAAATTACTTTAAATGATATCTTCAAATTACAACTTTATTAATTAATTATTAAATAAAAAATCACAAAATTATTCTAAATTTTATATAATAATAAAAATGAATAGTGATTTTGGTAAAAAACAATAACTTTAATATATTTCAATATTGAACAAAATAATTTATTTAAGTTATAATAAATTCGAATAAATTTATTTTTATAATATTATATATATGCTTTATATTGAATTTTTTAAATATAATTCTTTTATGTTACAAAATATTAATAATCTAAAATTAACAATAACATTAAATATTATTTATATATATTATCTATATTACATGAAATAAATTTAATGTAATAGAATAATTATAATATTTATAATTTCTTTAATTATTTAATATGAAGTATAATGAACATTGTTAAATTAATAGTAGAAATATTCCTTAAATATTTTTAATATTCTTAAAAAATAAAAAAACCATTAAATTGTTTTAATATTTTATTTTTTATAAAAAGTATTTATGATTAAATTATTATATTTAATTTTACTTAATAATTTTTTTCACAATTTTTCTTTATCTTACTGTCTCTTGTATACTCTCGCTTCTTCCTCTCTTCAATTATCATTCATTTATTTGTTTCTTCATTCTCTCGTTATATTCATCTTGGCCTCTCTGTCTTTTTTATTTTTATTTATTTATTTATTTATGTTATATATATAGATTTATTCTTCCTATTTCTTTCTCTGTTATACAATTGTTATCCCTATTCACGTTATCATCTTTTTGGTCCATAAATTAACAATATTTATGTAATCACTCATATTATAAAGTTTAAAATATATCATTTAAGATAAATATATATTTTATTATTTTATGTGTTTTATGTAATGTTTCTTTTTATTTATAAGAATTATAACATAATGTGGAAGAATTTTATGTATTAATATCTAGGTTATAAAAAATAATTATTTATATAATCTTCTACAAATTTAATATAAATAAAATCTTCATGTTAGAATATGTTAAAAAATATATTCTAAGTATTTATTTTTTTAAAAGAGGATGTACTCAATAATTAGAAAAGTTTAGAAATGTTTTGATATCTTTATAATAACCATAAAGCTAAAATATTTTGTATTCTACATGCATGTGCAACTATATTAATATTATAGCACTAAATCTTATTTGAACTCTAATGTTAAGAATGCTTCGGTGAGAGTAGCATCGGGATGAGTAACCTCTGAGGAAATTATCATTTTACAAATTTTTTATAGCATTCCTTTTTTAAGTGCATGACATTAATATTTAATAAATTGTTAATATTAAAAGGTAAATGATTAAAAAAGATAATTTATAATTACCATATTAATAATTAAATTATTTATAAAAATGTTCTACAAATATTTTTAATATTCAAAGATAATAAAAAGTTCAATTTTTTTATATTTCATTTTTATTATCCATTATATATGTTTAACTTAGTATATAATAAATATTAAAAGTTTCAATATTGAGATTAGAATTTTATTTAATTATTTCTATCACATATTTTCTTTATCTTAATGTCACTCACATGCTCTCACTTCTTGCTCTCTTTAATTATTATTCTCTTATTTATGCTTTCATTCTCTATCTTTTTATATTCTTTTTGGCCTCTCTCTTTCATCTACCCTTCTTTTTTTATTTCTCTCTGTTTCACTTAATTATTTATTCTCCTTATCGCTTATATGTTATCTTCTTTATTAAACAGTGTCTCATCTCTCTCTCTTCCTCTCTTATTATTTTCTTTTATATTTTGCTCTTATAAATTTGTAACTTTCTCTCTCTTATAGCAATACTATCTTTATCCAAATTGTCTTCTTTTTAATACATCAAATTCAAAATATTTATCAAATCTCTAATATTGCATAGTTTAATATACAAAATTTCTAATAAATATATATATTTTATTATTTTTTTATTATGTGAACTTGTTTTATATTTATAAGAATTATAACATAATATGGGAGAATTTTATTTATTAATATCACGGTTATAAAAAATATTTTTTTATGTAATCTTTTAAAAATTTAATATAAATAAAGTCTTGATGTAAGGATATATTAAAAATATATAATAACAATAGTTGTTTTAAAAAGAACATATAATTAATAATTTAAAAATATTTATAAATGGTTTGATATCTTCAAGGCAATAATCACATATCTATGATTTTTTGTCTTCTAGATACTTTTGCATTGTAATAGCATTATAGTTTTGAGTCTCACTAGAGCTCAAATTTTAAGAATACTTTGGTGATTGTTCTATTAGGATGGGTGAGCTCTTGGAAATTCTAATGTTACACATTTTTTATAGTATTCTTTCTTTAATGAATCATAATTAGATTTAATAACATATTCATATTAAAAAAGCAAATTATTAGAAAAAGATTGTTTAGCATTACAACTTTAGTAATTAATTTTTAATAATAATTTTATAATATTACTATAATTTTTTATATAATATTAAATATATTACAACATATTATATAATAAAATAATTACTTTAATTTTTTTTATTGAGAATAATAACCTATATCAATTATAATAACTTAGAATTAATTTATTTTTATAATAGTATATATGTAATATGTTCAATTTTATAAATATAGCAATGTTAAGATATGAAATATTAAAAAACTAAAATTATATTATTATATTAAACATGATTTATTTTTATTGTCCATACTTTGTCATATAAAGATAATATATTATAATTATTATATTATTTATTATTTAGTTAACTTTTAAAATTTTGATATGAATAAAATAATTTAAAACTAATAAGAAAAATCCTTTAAATGTTATTTATATTATAAAATAATAATATAATTTAAATAACCTTTACATTTTTTATTATAAATAGCATATATGGTAGACTTGTTAAATTTAATAATTATTAAATATTTAATTGTGAAATTTTAACATTTCTTAAATTATTTCTCTTACTTTTTTCACTTTATCTAAATGTCACTAGTATTCACTCACTTCTTTCTCTAACCTATTATCATTATCATATTTGACGTTTTATTCTTTATCTTCTTATTTTTTTGACCTATTGGTCTTTTTATCCATCTTTATTTCCTTACTTCTCTCTTTTCATTAATTTATACTCTCTATCACTTCTACATTCTTTGTTTTCTTTTCTTCCTTTTTAAATTGTTTATCATCTATCTTTATTACAATTTTTATCCTTATTTTTCAATTATCACTCCATGTCATCCTCTCTCTCTCTTTTATTAATAGTTATATCTATCTTTATTATTTCTTCTTTAGCACAATAATTAATATCATTTTTATTAATTACATAACGTAATTTTTTTAAGATGTTAAATAACATAATAGAAAAATATAATGTATTGATGTCTACTTTATAAAAATAATAGTTTATGTAATTTGTTTAAATTTTATATAAATAAAATAGTTACATTTGAATGTATTATGAGAAATATATTAAGTATTAAATTTTAATTAAAATGGATTATGCTTCATAATCTAAAAAATTTTAGTAATCGTACATTATTTTCAATACAATAATCACAAACTTATAATTTTGTTTTTCTACATGCACGTGCAACCACACTAGCATTATTGCATGTGATTAGTATTAAGATGGGTGACTTTTTGAGAAGTCCTAATGTTGCACATATTTGCACAAGTTCTTTCTTTAATTTTACCTAAAGTAATAATTTGTTAAATTTTCTGAATTATATAATTTATGTGCTTTCTAAAAAATTCTATTTTTATTATATATGACATAATATTTTATAGTATTAACATTTTATTTATATGTAATTAGTTTAAAACTTATATAGGCTATTATTTTATATAACATAGACACTAATAAATAAGATTTTATTACATTATATAATCATTCTTATAAATTTTTAAAAAAATTACTAAATAAATAAAAATAAAAAATATATAATCCCCCAAAATATTATATTTTAAATTATGTAACATGATATACTTGTTATACTATTGATTTATATGTTAGAAGGTAATGATAGAGATAGAGATAATTATTCTTTAAGAGAGAGAAAGTCATAAATTAAAAAATAGTAAATAAAGAAGAAAATAATAATAGAGTAACGATTATAGAGAGGGAAATTCAGTAGTTGATAAACATAATAAATAAAGAAAAGAATAAAGAAAATAAAGTAGAGAAAAAAGTATAAATAAATAAGTAAAATAGAGAAATAACAAAATAGGCAAGGATAAAAGAGAGAGAGGCTATAAAAATATAAAAAGATAGAGAGTAAAGAAAGAAATAGGATAACGATAATAAGAGAGAAAAAAGTTAAAGAATGTGATAGATATCAAAATAAATACTAAAAAACAAGAGAAATAATTAAATAAAAGTTAAATCTTAAACATGCAATATTTATTAAATATAATAAGTAAGTCATATTTCATATTTAAAGAATATTTTAATTATTAATTAAATATTACATTATTTAAACTAAAATTAAAAATAGTATGATTATTCTAATACATTAAATTTATATGATGTAATATGGATAATTAATATAAGTAATATTTAATATTAATAAAATAATTTTTAATTTTTTATTATCCTATGACATAATATTTTTATATTTAAAAACTTTTACAAATATCATACCTTTACAATTATAAACAAAAATTAATTATAATTTTTGATAATTCATATAAGATATTTTGTAATATTTAACTAAATTAAAGTTATTATTTTAATATATCACATAGTGTGCCAAATCTCTTTATATATAAAATTAATATTCATTTTATAATTCTGTAATTTAAAAAATAATTAGTAAAAATATAATTATAAATAATCATTTATAAAAATTAATTTTTTTAACATTTGCAAGATTTAAAAATTAATTTCCACTTGTTAGAAAATAAAATGGTATATGGTGTGGAAAAATTTCCACTATTGCAAAAAAAATGCTTAACTTTAGAGTTCTAATGAAATTGAGTGCCAAAATATTGGTGTGGTTGTGCATACATATTGAGACAAAAAAATTGAATTATTCTTGTTTGCCTTTAAGATTGTAAATAATTTTCTAAATTTTCTATAAAAGTAAAAAAGTTAAATATTATTAAGAGGAAAATAGAGAAAGAAGTTATAAAGAGTGATGAGAGATGATTATACAAAAAATAGAAAAGAGAGAATATAGAGAAGATAGAGATACAAAATAAATAAGTAAAAAGAGAAAAATAAGAAAATAGAGAATAATTAATTTATGACTTGTATTATGTATTTTACAAAAAAAATATATTATTATTACAAATAAAAATTAATTATAATTAATACAAGTTTTTTTACTCAAGATTTAACTACATTAAAGTTATTATTTTATTATATCTTATGTTGTGCCATATTTATATTTTTTTTTAATTAATAATAATGATATAAAGTTATTATTAAAAATTAATTACTAAAATTTTAATTAAAAACAATAATTTATAATAATTTATTTCTTTTTAAATTATCTTGTAATAATTAATTTTCACTTATTCTATGAAAAACTATATGCAACACAAGGACTTCTCAAAAGGTCATTTATCCGAAATGATTCTCTTGGCCAAACGTGCATAACTTTTGAGTTCTAATGAAATCCAAGGCCATAATACTGGTGTGCTCAAAATAAATGCAAAAGATAAAATATAGTAGTTTTATTATTATTTTTTAAATTTAGTAAAATATTTCTAAAATTTTCTAAATTATCAAGCATATACATTTTTCAATAAAATTTATGCTTATAATATTAATAAAAACATTTTCCAATATGAATACTTTCTTTATTTAAAATGAACAAAAAATGACATAAGAAATTATTTTTGATAAATTAGATATTAATACATGATATATTTTTAAATTATGTTATGAATCTTTTAAACAAAAATTAAATTAAATAATTAATATAAATAATAAAATATATTTTAGGCATAAATATTATATATTAAATTTATAAAATGAGCTATTTTTGAATTATTATTAATTTTTATGTAAAAAAGAAGATAATGGAGATAAATAAAAATTCTATAAGAAGGAGAGAGAAAGTCAATGGTTAAAAAGAGCAATATTGAGAAATAAAAATAGTTGTAGAGAGCGATGAGCATTGATTTAATAAAAATGAAAATAAAAGAGAGAAAATATAGAAGATAGAGATAATAAATAAGTAAAAGATAGAGATAAGAAATTTGAGAGGGATAAAAAAATAGAGAGTGACCATTAAGAAATGTAGAGATAAAGAGTAAAAAGAGAAACATAGAGATAATAGTGAGGTGAGAAATAAGTGAAGTATAATAGGAGAGAGAAAAAATGAGAGATATTCAATCAAAGAGAAAAAAGTAAAAGAAATAGTTAAATTAAAGTTAAATCTTAATAACTAAACTTCTAATTTTTTATGAAATATAAATGGTTAGTTAAGAAATAATTTAATAAATATAAAATATAAAAATATATTTTATATTTAATTTTATTTTAAAATATCACTAATATTTAAAGAGTTTTTTAATTATTAACTTAGTATTATTTTGTTCTTACTAAAATTTAAAATAATTTATTATATTATAAAATTATATAATTATTCTAATATATTATATTTATATTTTTTAATATAGTTATTTTATAAAAATTAATTTTTAATGTTAATATCATAATTTTAAATTTCTATATTTAAATTATTTTATGTACACAACATTTCTAAAATTCTATGTACACTACTCTTGTGTAAGCATGCTTAATATTAAAGTTCTAATATGATCCGCTAGTATAATAGTGTAGACATTAATACATAAGATTTTATAACATTATATTATCATTCATATAAATAGAAATTCAATTACCTAATAAATATCTATATATATATATATACATATATATACCAAACTATGTGTAGGAGGGAATTCTTAAATATTATTAATATAAGAGTTAAAAAAAAGAGATTATGGAGATAATGATAATTATTCCCTAGGAGACAAAGAGTAACAAACTGATAAAGATAAAAGAAAGAAGAAAAACATAACAGAGAGAGATGATTTGATTAGGAGAAAAAGAAAAGAGAGAATATCGAAGACGAAAGGAGAATTAAAAAAAGTATATGAGAGAGAAAAATAAGAATGTAGAGAAGGACTTAGGAGAGAGAGGCCTTAAAAAGGTAAGGAGACGTAAACAATTGATAATAACAATGCAAAAGAAAAAGAGAGAATATAGAGATATTTTGATAAAAAGAAAATGAGAAAAATTATTAAAATAAAATAAAATTTGAACAATTAAATTTATTATGTCTATTAAATCTAATAAGCAAATAACGTCTAATATTATTATTTTAGAATATTAAAAATATTTAGATAATATTTTGACAATTAATTAAATATTATTTTATTGATACTAATCACTAAAAATTGTAATTAAATTAAAAAATATTTTAAATAATCTAATGTATTATTTTTAGTTGATGTAATATGTGTAATAAATATAATTAATATTTAATATCAATAAAATAATTTTCCTTAATGATATTTAATAAAATAATATTATTATATGCAAAAAATTCAATATACATTATATATATGTTTTTATAAATATAAATTTATTATAATTTTTTGTTATTAATATAAATAACTTTTCAATATATTAAATTAAAGTTAATGTATTATTTTATTATTTGATATGATATGCATATTTATTGTTATTTGAAATTTAAAATAATGTTACAAGTTATAATAAAAATTAATTAAAAAAATTCTCATTGCAAATAATCATTTATAATATTTTTTATAAGTATAAGATGTTTGATATATATAATATCTAAAAAAATGAAAATTGAAAATATTTAATTATTATTATAATTTTAAAATATTAAAAATATTTAAATATTATTTTGAAGATTAATTTCAAATTATAATACTCATATTATATTTAAAAATATTAATTAAACTAAAAATTAAAAAATATTTTAGAAAATTATATTTATATGACTTATTATAAATAATAAAAACTTTTTATATACATAAAATTATAAAAAATAGAAAGATAAATTAGATCTAAATTATTATAAGTCATATAAGTTATTTTAATTAATCTTGAATTAAATTAATATAACTATTTTACTATATCATTTGATGTGCCATGTTTAAAATTGAACCCAATTTTATAAAGTATTTAATATCAACTAATTGCAAAACTAGTAAATAAAAATGTCATTTATAAGAATTTATTTTTTTTAACATTAACATGTAATAATTAATTATTATTTACAAAAAATAGAATTCTATGAAAAAATACGTGCAACACGAAGACTTTTTTAAAGGTCATCTATCCCAATACTAGTCTCTACTAAACTTATTTAACTATGGATTTCTAATGAGATTCAATGCTATATTGCTGGGGTGGTCGCACATGCATGCATTAGACAAAAAATTTTAGTTGTATATGTCAATAATATTTTATAATATCAACATTACATTCAATCATAATTAATAAACAAAATTATATAAACTATTATTTTTTAGTAAAGAAAACATTAATACATAATATTTTATTATATTATGTTTTTATTTCTATAAATAAAAAAATAAAATTATTTAATAACTATAAATAAAAAATATAAGTTTAGCAAAATTATTATTTATTAAACAATGAAAAATAAGAGATTTATTAAATATTATTAATATATTTATAAGAATGAGAAAGTGTTGATTATTCTCAAAAGGACAGAGAAAGTCATAAATTGATAAAAGCAAAAAAAAAAGAGAGAAAAAAAGAAATGAAAAATAAAGACGACATAGAAGAGATGGAGAATAAATAAAGTTTATGAAAGAGGGAAATAAGAAAGTAGAGAGTGATATAGAAGACAGAAAGGCAAAGAATATTATAAAGAGATAAAATATAAGAAGATAAATAAAAGAATGATAATAAGAGTGACATAAAAGAGTGATAGTAAGAGGGAGATAACTATTCTCTTAAAGGGAGAAAACTTACAAAATCATAATAGCAAAATGAAGAGGAAAATAACAATTGAGGCAAATGAAAGATTATTTTACTAAGAGGAAAGAAAAAAAGAAAACATAGAAGAGATCGAGAATAAATAAATAAGTTAAAGAAAGAGAGAAATCAGAAAATAGAAAAGGATAAAAGAAAGAGAAAAGCCAAGAAAGAGTGATAGTAAGAGGGAGAATGAAGAGAGAACATGAAAGATTTGACAAACAAGTAAATAAATATAATATTTTATAATAATAAAACATAAAAATTATTAGAGCTTTATTATTATTTTAGAATATTAAAGATATTGAGAAACTATTTTGACTGTTAATTTAATATTATCTTTTTTATAATTAAAATTAAAAAAGCTAATTAAATTCAAAATATTATAATTATTCTAATATATTGATTGTATATAATTTAGTGTAGGTAAAAAAATAAATAATATTTAACATTAATGATCTAATTTTTTATTATTAATATTCAAAAATATTACATTACTATGTTTATGGAATACTATACCCAACATATATAAACAATTATAAATTTCAATTAATTATAATTTATTATAATTAATACATGTCTTTATTAATATATAACTAACTAAAAGTAATTATTTTTTTATATCATAAGATGTGTCATATTTATTATTAATTGAAATTAATAATAACATTCTAAATATTTATTAAGAAGTCATTACAAAATAGTAACTATAAAAATTTATTTATAATAATTTATTTTTTAAAAAATTAATAGGTTACAAAAAATTATTTTTTTTTAAAAAAAGAAATGCTATAAAAAATTATTTATAGCACTAGGGCCTCTAAAAAGGTAACCCATCCCATTACTACTCTCAAACAAGCTTTGTAAATTTAGGGTTCTAATAAGATACTTTGATACAATATTGGTCTAATCAATATTAATGAAGAGTGAACTAAAAAAATAATCATAGAAGTGAAAAGAAAAAGAGAGAATTTGGGGGTCATTATGATAAAGACAAAAAAATAAGAAAAATAATTTAATAAAAAGTCAAATTTTTATAAATAAAGTTATTAGATTTTTAAATATATAAGTAAATTATATATAATATTTAATATTAATAAATATTAAAATATTTCATGTTTATTATTATTTTATCATATTAAAAAATTTTGAAATTATGTTTTATATTAATTTGACATTATTTAATTTATTCCTAAAATTACAAACGTTAATTAAACTATAAATATTATAATTATTATAATATATTATGTTTAAATTAAAAAATATAGATAATAAACATAAATAATATTTAAAATTAACGATAAAAAAATTTATATTATTAATATTAAATAATATAATATCATTATATTTAAAAATGCTATACAAAACTTATATATATTATTATAAGCAAAAATTTTATTATAATTTGTTGTTATTATTATAACTTTTTTTATACAAAATTTATCTAAATTAAAGCAATTATTTTGTCATATCATAAGATGTGCTACATTTATTATTTTATGAAATTAGTAATAAAATTAGTAAAATAAAATAAAAATTATTTACAAAAATTTTAATTAGAAATAATCATTCATAACATGTGGACCTCTCAATAGGTCACCCATCTCAATGCTACTCTTGCCCAAGAATGTAACTTATATTTCTAATGAGATCCAATGTTATAATGATTGTGTAATCACACAACCATAAAAAAATATAATAATTGTGTTATTACTTTTTTGAATATAATAAACTATTTCAATTATTTTGTAAATTACCAAGCATATACACTTTCTAAAAAATGTTTATGTTTATTATGGATATAACAATATTTTCAAATATCAATATTTAATTTATATAAAATGAAAAGAAAATGATAAATTATTATTTTTTTATAAAGTAGATAATAATTCATAGGATTTTTTAATTATGTTAGCAGTTTTAAAAATTATAAATAAGAATATATATATTTATAAAAAATAATATATATTAAAAATTTAAAAATAATAATTTTTTTAAATATTATTAATTGATGGGCTATAAAAAGATATAATAAGGACAAAGATATCTAATTTACCAAATAGAGTGAGAAAATCAATGATTAAAAAGTGGATAATAAAACAAAAATTAATTATAAAGAAATGTACGATGATTTAACGAAAACATAGAGAATAGAGAACATAAATGGGATAGAGAAAAAACAAATAAGTAAAAGAGTAAATAAAGAAACAAGTAAGGATAAAAGATAGAGAGAGGTCATAAAAATTTAGAGATATAGATAGTAAAGAGAGAAATCAGAGAATGATGGTTGGAGAAAGAACTAAGTTACAAAACACGAGAGATATTTAGTTAAAGACAAAATGTTGGAGAAATAAATAAATAAATGTTAAGTAATAATAATTAAAATAATAATACTTATTAAATACAATAAGTTAGTCATTATAATATTTAATAAAAAATTTAAAAGATGTTTTTTTATTCTTATCATTTTAAAATATTAAAATATTTAAGAATATCTAAACTATTAATTAATTATTATATTACTCATATGAAAGATAAAAAAATAAATTATATTATAAATATATAATTATATTTTCATATTATATTTATTTGATGTAATATAGGTAACAAATATAAATAATATTTAAAATTTGTAATATAAGTTTATATTTCTAATATTCTGTAATATAATATTTTTATGTTTTAAAAATTCTATGCATAACATATATTTAGTATTTTATAGAAAAAATAATTCTAATATATTATAATTTATTTAAGTTATTTTGCCCAATGTTGAACAATTTTAGCTTTATTATTTTAATATATAAAAAGATGTCTCATATTTATTATTATATGAAAATGAAAATACTTTTATAAAGTTATTATTAAAATGTTAATTATAAAAAGGTAATTATAAATCATTTATAAGAATTTCTTTTAAACATTAACATATTGTAAAAATTAATTTTTATTCATTAGAAAATAGAATGCTATGAAACAATATATAGAACAAAAGGGCATCTTAAAAGGTCATCCCATCCAATACTACACTAGCAAACATGTGCTTAACTTTGGTGTTCTAAAAAGATCAATTGCCATAATACCTGTGTGATCACACATACATACATAAGACAAAAAATCAAAATTGTATTATTAGCCTTTAAGATAATAAATAATAAGTAAAACTTTCCAAATTATCTGATATATTAACTTTTAAAAAAATTTATGGTATTGTATGTGTCTTATTATCTTACAGTATGAATATCATACTTATATATAATTAATTAAAAAATTAAATAGATTGTTATTTTTTATAACATTGATATTAATATATAAGATTTTCATAATTTTTTTATCATTTTTATATATAAGGAATTAAATTACTTAATATATATATATATATATATATATATATATATATATAAATTAAACTATGCAACATGAGAGATTGCTTAAATTTTATTTATTTATGTGTGAAAAATAAAATGATAGAAATAGAAATAAATGTTCTCTAAGAGAGAGAAGTCTTAAATTGATAATAGTAAAATAAAGAGGAAATTAAAAATAAAGAGAGATGTGAAATGATTTAACAAAGTGGAGTAGAAAAAAGAACAAAGAGATAAAGAATAAATAAAATAATTAAAGAGAGAGAAAATGAAGGGACAAAAAAGCATAGAGAAGAAAATACTTGTGTGATCAAACAAGCATAATAAGAGATAGAAAATGAAGGGACAAAAAAGATAATGATAATAAGAGCAAGAATGAAGAGAGAGAATATGAGAGATTATGATAAAAAAAGAAACGAGAGAAAATTTTTTTATTAAAATCAAATCTAAACATATTAAAAAATAAAATATAATATTTAATAGTAAAAAATACAAAAACTACTTAAGGTTTTTAACATTTTGTTAATATTAAAAAATTATTAGAAAATATTTCAATTATTAAATTAATATTAACTTTTTTACACTAAAAATTAAAAAAAGTTAATTAAATAACAAATATTATAATTATCTTGTATATTATCTTTATACGATGTAACATAGATAATTAATGTAATTAATATTCAATATTAATGATATAATTTGTGATTGTTGATATTCAATAATATAATATTACTATTTTTAAAAAAATTAATACATATCATATATATATTATTACAAAGTAAGATTAATTATAATTTATTATAATTAATATAAGTTATTTTGCTAAATATTAAGCTAAATTAAACATATTATTTTACTATGTCATATGATATGTTATATTTATTATTATATGAAATGAATAATAATATTATAAATTTTTTTAAAAAATTAATTACAAAAATTCTAAGAACTTAAAAATATTTTTCATAATTAAAATTTTATAAAAGTTTATTATCATTCATTAGAAAAAATGTTATTAAAAAAATATTGTATTATAAGAACTTCCAAACAAGTCACCCATCCTAATGCTACTCTTACCCAAGCTTGCTTAACATTAGAATTCTAATATTATCCAATGCTGTAATACTTGTGTGATCAAACAAGCATAGCGAAGAAAATATACGTAATTCTTTACTTATTGTTTTAAAAATAATGAAACCTATTAAAACATTTTTTATTATAAAAAAATACATTTTTTAATAAAATTTATATTATTATAATGGTCGTAATATTTTTTAATATTAATATTTTATTTATTGGAAATGAAGAAATGAGAAATTATTATTTTTGGTAAAGAAGACATTAATATAAGAGATTTTTTTCTATTATGTTATTATATTTCGAAATAAAAAATTAAAATATTTAATAAATATAAATAATAAAATTAATTTTAGTCATAAATATTATATATTAACCTTTCTAATATATAAGATTTTTTAAATATTATTATTCATTGGGCTAAAAACGAGATATTAGAGTCAAAGATAGCCAACCAACAAAAAGGAGAGAGAAAGTCAAAGATTAATAAGAAAAAAATAAAAAAAAACATATAGTTATAAAAAAGAGTTGATTTAATGAAGAAAAGAAATGAGAGGACATAGAAGAGATAAAAGAAAAAATAATCAAATAAAAAAGAAAAAAAAATAAGAAAAATGGGGGGGGGGGGTGAAAGAGGAAGACAGGCCTTGAAAAATATAAGGAGATAAAGAATGAAAAGGAAAATAAGAGAATAGTAATAAGATAGTGTAGAAAGTCAAAAAATATCAGAGATATTAAAATAATGAGAAAAAAGTAAAAGAAGTAATTAAAAAGATTTTAAATCTTAAAAAATAAAATTATAGCATTTATGACATATAATAAGATTGTCATACATAATATTTAAAAAAATCTTATCTTTTTTATTTTTGTTATGATTTTAGAATATAAAAAATTTTTAAGTATTTTTATCATTAATTTAATATTATATTATTTATATTAAAATTAAAAAATATTTTTTAAATTAAAAAATATTATAATTTTTTTTTATATTTATATGTGGTAATATAAATAGTAAATATAAATATTATTGAAGACATAAAATATAATTTTACATTTTGAGTCTTATACAACATAATATTTCTATATTTAAAAAATCATATATACAATATATATATAAACTATTGTAAACATAAATTAATTCTAATTTATGATACTTTATATAGTACTTTACTAAATAATGAATTAAATTAAGGTTAACATTTTATTATACATAAAATATGCAATTTTTATTGTTATATAAGACTGATAATAAAATTATAAAGTTATTATTAAAATTAATTACAAAAATAATAATTATAAATGATCATTTATAAGAATTTTATTTTTTAATATTGACTAGTAAAAATATGTACAACAATAAGACTTCTCAATAGGTCACCAATCATAATACTTGTCTCATCTAAGGATGCTTATCTTTTGTGTTCTAATAAAATCTGGTGTGATAAAAAATATGTACAACACAGGCTTGCATAAGATAAAAAATTTATGTTTTTTGTTAGACCATGATAAGGAAAAGTTTTCTAAATTATCTAATATATGCACTTTTTAAAACACTTATTATTTATGTCATAATATTTCATAGTAACAAACTTTTATATGCATATAATTAATAGAAAATTATATAGATTCCTTTAAATAACATAGATATTGATACGTAAGATTTATTTACATGAAGTTATCATTCAAATAAATAAGAAATTAAATTACTTAATAAATTTAAAGGAAAAAATTTATTAAAAGAGAATATCATATACTAAACTATAAAACAAGAGATATAAAGAAGAGATGATGGAGATAAAGAAAATAATTATTTAGGAGAGAGAAAGTCAAAAAATGATAATAGCAAAATAAAGATGAAAATATAATAAAGATGAGAGATGATTTAATAAATAAGAAAAGAAAAGGGTAAACACAAAAAAGTTAAGGAGAATAAAAAAAAGTAAAAGGGAGAGAAAAAAGAAAGAAGAGAAGGATAAAAAAGAGAAGCCAAAAAATATAAGGAGATGCATAATAAAGAGACAAATAAAAGAATGATAATACAATGAAAGGAAAGTGAGAGAATGTGATAGACAATATGATAAAGAAGTGAGAAAAATAATTTGTTGAAAGTTAGATTTTAATAATTAATCCTATTATATTTATTAAATATAACTAACAAAAAAAATATAAAATTTAATAATAATAAAATATAAAAACTATTTGAGGTTTTTTAATTATTTTATAATATTTCAAATTTTTAAAAAATTCTTTAATAATTAATTTGATAATTTTTCTTTCATACATAGAATTTTAAAATTTAATTAAATAATAAAAATAATAATTATTGTCAAATATATTATATTTTTATTATGTAATATAGATAATAAATAAAAATAAAATTTAACATCAATGATATAATTTTATATTAATAATATTCAATAAAATAATATTATTATATTAACAACATTTTATAAATAACATATATATGTTGTTAAAAACAAAAAATTAATTATAATTTATTGTATTGTCAATATAAATTTGTTTTCTTTATATAAATCAAAATTTGTTCTTATTTTAGTATATCATATGATGTACCAAAGTTATTATTACAGAAAACTTAAATTAATATTATAAAATTTTTAATAAAAATTAATCACTAAAATTCTAATTACAAGCAATCATTTATAATAGTTAATTTTTTTAATAGAATGTTTTAAAAGTTAATTATCACTAATTTGAAAAAGAAGTGCTACTAAAAAAGATGTGCAAAATAAGGACTACACAAGTGGTTACATATCCCAAAACTATCCCACGTATGCTTTAGAGTTCTGATGAGGTCTAGTGTTATAATGCACGTGCATTCCTACATACATACAAATGAAAAAAATATCATTGCTGTGTGATTAGTTTTTTAAATATAATAATTATTTGAAATAATTTTTAAGTAATCAAGCATCTACACTTTCGAATAAAATTTATGCTTATTATATATATAATATTATTTTCAAATATCAATGTTTAATTTATATAAAATGAATAAAAAATGGAATAAACTATAATTTTTGATAAGTTAGACATTAATGTGTGAAATTATTTTTCATTATGTCAAAATTCTTATACGTAAAAAGTAAAATTATGTAGGAAAATATAAATAATACAATAAATACTTTTCATAAATGTTACATATTCAACTTTACAAAATGAGTGATTTCTTAAGTATTATTTATTGATGGGCTAAAAAAGAGATAATAGAAATACAAATAACTAATTTCTAAAAAAGAAAACATCAAAGATTAATAAGAGCAAAATAAAGGGAAAAATAATTATAAATAGAGATTAAAGTCAAGTTAATAAAAAAGAAATGAAAAGAGAGAACAAAAGAGAGATAAAGAAATATAAATAATAAAAAAGTGAAATAAGAAAATAAAGAACAATAAAAAAGAGAGAGAGTTTATCAAAGCTTGAAGATATTGAGAGTAAATAGAGAAATAACGTAATGATTAAGAGATTATAAGAGATATTGAGTTAAAGAGGAAATGTTAAAGGTATAATTATTAAAAGTTAAATCTTATTAAATTAGTAATATTTTTTGAATATAATAAGATAGTTATATATAATATTTAATAAAAATATTAAAAAATAATTTTTATTACTCTTATTATTGTAGAATATTATAAATATTTAAAGAATTTATCAATTATTATTGTAATATTTGGTTATTGTTATTAAATTAAAAATATTATTTAAAATAGTAATAATTATTATTTTAATATATTTTATGAGTATTATTTAATAATCATAATATAATTTTAGATTTATAATATTCCATTATATAATTTTTTTATATTTTAAAAATTTCAATGCAAATTGTGTATGTATATTTTAAGAAATAAATATTTAGTATATTTTATTTTGCTTGCTTTACTTAATATTGAACTAAATTCAAGTTATCATTTTGTTTTGTCACATGATTTAAAATATTTTTAATCACATGAAATTAATATTAATAATATTAATTTATTATTAAAATTATTTACAAAAAGTTTAATTTTAAATAATTATGTCTAAGAATTTATTTTCTTTTATATTAACATATATTAAAAATTAATAATCAATTATTAGAAAGTGGAATGTTATGAAAACTATATGCATTAATAAGAATTTTGAAAATAATAAGATTAATAATAAAAAATTCAAAGATTAATAAGAGAAAAATTGTAGAAATTTTTTTTATAGAGAGACATGAGAGTCAATTAGATGAAGAAAAAAGTGAGAATATAGAGAAGAAAGATTGAATAAATAAATACAAGAAGGAGAAATGAGAAAAATAAAGAAGAAAAACGATAGACAGGACCTAAAATATATGAAGATAAAGAGTGAAAAGATAAGTAAAAGAATGATAAAAAGAGAGAGAAGAAAGTGAGAGAATATAAGCGATTTTGACATATAAATAATTAAGTGAGAGGAATAATTAAATGCAAAGTTAAATTTAATTATTAAATTTATAATATTTTTTAAATATAACAGATCAATGATATATACTATTTAATAAAACTAAAATAAAAAATAAATTTTTCTTATAATGATTTAGAATAATACAAATATTTAAAGAGTTTTTTACTAATAATTTAATCTTATATTTTTGATATTAGTATTTAAAAAGTTTAATTAAATTAAAAAAAAACAATTATATTAATACTTAATATTTATGTTATCTAATAAATATACTAAATAATATATAATATTAATAATTAATTCTTGAATTTTAGACAATCTATAGTATAACATTTTTATATTTAAAATATTATATACATTGCATATATGTACAATTGTAAACATAAATTAAGTCTAATTTATTTTAATTTATATAAGTTAGTTTTCTTAATAATGAAATAAATTAAAGTTATTATTTTAATATATCATGTGACACATCATTGTTATTATTATGTAAAATTGATAAAAATGTTATAAAATTATTATAAAAATTAATTATAAAATAATTCACTCATTCAAATACTAGCATTACCCAAGCATTAATGTTTTTCTAACATTAACATGTAAAACTTAATTATCATTCATTATAAAATGAAATGTTATGAAAAACTAAGGGAAATACATGAAGTTTTGAAGAGATCACCCATTCAAATACTAGCCTTATGCAAGCATGCTTAACTTTGAGTTCTAATGAGATCAAGTTCCATAATATTGGTGTGGCAACATGTGTATGAATGAGAAAAAAAGTAGTTGTTTGCAAATAAGATAATGAATAATTTTTAATTTTTGTAAATTATCTTATATATCCATTTTTAACAACATTTTATGTTTATTATATATGTCAAAATGTTTTATTATATCAATATTTTATTTATATATAATTAATAAAAATTATATAAACTTTTATTTTTATAAAATAAACATTAATACATAATATTTTCTAATATTATAATATCATTCATATTAATACAAAATTAAATCACTTAATAAATATTAAAAAAACATATTTTTAAAATATAATAGTTTACTAAACTTTGTAAAATAAAGATAACAATTTTCTAAGAGAGGAGGAAAGTCATAAATTTATAGTAGAGAAATAGAGTAGATAATAGTAGTACAGAGCGTTGAGAGGATATTTAATAAAAACAAAAAGAAAAAAATAGAAGAGATTGAAAGAATAAATCAAAAGTAAATGAAGGAGAAAGAAATGGTTAAAAGAGAGAATAATAAAGGAGAGAGAGAGAGCTAAAAAATAAGAAGATTAAGAATAAATAATAAGATAAAAGAATGATAATGAAAGTGAGAAAGATTAGAGAGAATATTAGAGACATTATGATAAAGCGAAAAAGTGAGAAAAATAATTTAAACAAGATAAAATTTTAATAATTAAATTTATTATATTTAATAAATATAATAATAAAGTAATATATAATATTTAATAATAATAAAAAAACAAAATCTACTTAAAGTTTATTATTAATTTCGATTTTTTAAACTTTTTAGAAATTATTTTTACCATAAATTTTATATTATTTTTTTCAATTCTAAAAAAAATAGTTAAATAATAAATATTATAATTATTATAATATTATCGTCATTTTATGATGAAATATAGACAACAAACTTAAATAATATTTAACATTAATCATATAATTTTAGATTTTGAAAATTCAATAACATAATATTATTATATTAAAAAATTCTATAAGAAGCATATATATGCTATTATAAATATAAATTAAATTAAATTTATTATTGTTATTATAAGTTATTTTACATAATATAAATCTAAATTAAAGCTATTATTTATATATATCTTTTGATATGCTATATTTATTATTACATAAAATTAATATAAATATTATATAGTTATTTAAAAAATTATTTATTAAAATTTTAATTACTCAAAAAAGTTTAAAACCATGCTTAACTTTGGAATTCAAAATAGATTCGATATTATAATATTGGTTTGTTCACATAGATATATAAAAGACAAAATAACATAATTAGGTGATAACATTTTTCAATATAATGAAAATTATCAAATATTTTTTAAATTATGCATATAATATAAGTAATAATATTTTTTAATTTATATATTTAATATATAAAAATGAATAAGAAATTTTATAAATTATTATTTTTAATAAAATAGACATTAGGACATAAGATTCTTTCCATAATGTTATTAATCTTATAAATGATATATTAAATTAAGCAAAGAATATAAATTATAAAATATATAGTTATCATCTATATTATATATTAAATTTAATAAAAGGAGAAATTTTAAATATTATTAATTGATGAACTAGAAAAGAGATAATGAAGATAGAGATAACTAAGATATAAATGAGAGAAAGTAAATTATTTATAATAGCAAAATATCAAAAAAATATTATAAAGAGTGATGAAAGGTATTTTAATAAAAAAGAAAAGAGACAACATAGAAGAGATAGAGAGAATGAATAAATAAATAGAAGAGAGAGAAATAAGAAAATAGAGAAAGATAAAGGAGAGAGAAGGCCATGAAAAATATAAGAATATAGATGTTGAAAAAAGAAAAAAGAATGATAATAAGAGGTAAGAAGGTAAGAGAATATGAGAGGTATTAAGTTAAAAAGAAAAAGTTAAAGAAATAATTAAATAAGAGCTAAATCTTAATAATTAAACTTATCATATTTATTAAATATAATAACTCAGTCATATATAATACATCATAAAATTAAAATATAAAAGTAATTTTGTAATTTTTAATTTAAAATATTACAAATATTTAAAGAGTGTTTTAATAATTATTAATCTTATTAAATTAAAAAATTAATTAAATTAAGAATAGTATAATTATTTTAACATTTTATGTTTATATGCTGTAACTTACATAATAAAAATAATTTTTAAAATTAATAATATAATTTTAGATTTCTAATATAGTAATTCAATGTTCAAAAAACTGTACACATAGTTTATATGTATTGTTAGAAAAATAAATTGATTCTAATTTCTTATAATTCATATAAGTTATTTTGCTTAATATTGAACTAAACTGGAGTTATTATATTATTATATAATATGGTCTACCATATTTATTATTATATAAAATTGACAATATCGTTATAAAACTATTATTAATCATTAATTACAATAATGTTAATTATAAGAAATCATTTATAGGGATTTATTTTTCTTATTATAAAAAATAATTGTCATTCATTAGAAAATAGAATGTTATGAAAAAATATGTACAACAAGAGGACTTCTCCAGAGGTTACCAATCGTAATACCTCTCACCCAAGTAAGTTTAAGTTTAGAGTATGAATGAGATCTAATGCCACAATGTTGGTGTGGTTAGATATACATTAATAAGAAAAAATTGAAGCTATGCTATTATTCCTCAAGATAATGAATAATTTTGGAAACATTTTTAATAATTAAATATATGAAAATTTTAAAATATTTTATGGTTATAATATATGACATATTCTTCTATAGAATTAGTATTTTATTTTTATAAAATTAATAAACAATTATGTAGAAAGAAGTAATTATTCTCTAAGATAAAGAAAAAATTAGAAATTCATTAAAGCAAATTTAGAAGATGATAACAATATTTAATGATGAGAAAATATTTAAGTAAGAGAAAAAATAGAAAATGTAAAAGAGATAGAGAATAAATAAAAGAATTAAGGGAGAGAGAAATGAGAAATGAAGATGGATAAAAGAGAGAAAGACCAATAAAGACAAAAAGAGAATGAACCATGAAACCAAAAATGATAATAATAGTGAGAATGCAGAGAGAGAATAAGAGAGATATTATCATAACTAAATCATATATAATATTTAATAATAATACAATATTAAACCATTTTTAGGTTTATTATTATATTAAAACATTAAAAATATTTAGAGAATATTTGTGATTAATTTAGTATTAACTTTTTCATGACTAAAATTAAAAATTTTAATTAAATAATAAATATTGTAATTATTATAATGTATTATCATTATATGATATAATATAGATGATGAATACAAAGATTATTTAATATTAATGATTTAATTTTTGGTAATTAATCTTTAATAACATAATATTTATATATTTAAATAATTTATGCATAATATATATATATATATGTATATACTATTACAAATACAAATTAATTATAATAAATACAAGTTTTTTTGTTCAATATTAAACTAAATTAAAACTACTATATTAATAAAAAATTATAAAAATATTTATTTTTGATAAAATAGTTATTAATATATAGATTTTGTTTCCATTATCTTATGATTCTTTTAAACGATAAAAAATAAAGTTTTATAAAATTCAAAAATAAAAAATATATATTAGTCAAAAATATTGTATATTAAACTCTAAAACATGAGAGATTTTTTAATAGTGATAATGGAGAAAAAATAGACAAATCATTAAAAGGGGGAGATAATCAAAGGTTAATAAGTGCAAAATAGAGAAAGAAATAGTTATGGAGAAAGATGAGTATCAACTTATTGAAGAAGAAAGAGAAGAGAGAACTATAGAAGATTGAGAGAATGAATAAATAAGTGATAAAGAGAACTAAGAAATAAAGAACATAAAGAAGAGAGAGAGGCCAACAAATATATAAGGAAATAAAGAGTTAAAAAGAATAATTAGAGAATTGTAATGGATGAGAAAAGAAATTGAAAAAAATATGAGGGATATAAAGATAAAAAGAAAAATGAGAGAAAAATAATTAAATAGAAATTAAATATTAATTATTAAACTTGTAATATTTCTTAAATATAATAACTTTATCATTTATAACTTTTAATTAAAAAAATATAAATAATATTTTTTATTATCATTTTATAATATTATAAATATTTAAATCGTTTTTTATAATTAATTTAGTATTATATTAATCTTTCACTAATCAAAAAGATTGATAAAATTGAAAGTGATATAATTATCATAATGTAATGTGTTAATATGATGTAATATATATAGAAAATATAAATATTAATTATGATTAACAATTTAATTAAATAATTATAATATTGTTTAATAATATATTTTGACATTTAAAAAATTTATTTGAATAGCATATGCATACAATTATAAATATAAATTAATTCGAATTTATGATAATTTATGTAAGATACTTTGTTCCATATTTGATGAAAGTAAATTCATTATTTATTATATCTTATGATCTATATTATTTTTTATTATATAAAATAGACAACAACCTTATCAATTATTTTAAAGATAAATTATAAAAAAGTTATAAATAATCATCTACAATAATTATATTTTTTACCATATTAATATTATGTAAAAATTAATTATTATTCATTAGAAAAAGAATCGATATAAATAATTTCTAAAATTTTCTAATTTAGGTTTACTAAACATTTCATAATATTTTATATAAGAGTATTTTCATTATATATAATTAATAAAAAATCATATAAACATTTATTTTTTATAACGTGTATAATAATAGATAAGATTTTTTTACCTTTAATATCATTCCTATGAATAAGAAATAGAATTACTTAATAATTACAATTAAAAAAATATTTATAAACAATATTATAAATGAAACTTGTAAAACAAGGAATTTTTTAAAAATCGTTAATTTATGTGTTAAAAAGAGACGATGGAGTTAGAGATAATAATTCTCTAATAGAGAGAGAAAATATAATTTAATAATAGCAGATTAGAGTTAAAAATATTAAAAAGAGAGAGATGAGAGATGATTTAATAAAGAGAAAAGGGAAGAAGAGCATAAAAGAGATAGAGAGAATCAATGAAAAAGTAGAAGAGAGAAAAATAAAAAATAAAGAAAGATAGAGGAGAGAGAAGTCCAAAAAATATAAGGAGATATAGAATAGCGAGATAATTCAAAAAATAGTAGTAAGAGTGAGAAGATAGAAAGAATATGAGTGATATTATGTCAAAGAGAAATGTTAGGAAAAATAATATAATAAAAATAAAATTTTAATAATGAAAGTTATTATATTTGTTAAATATAATAAGCAAATCTTATATAATAAATATTAATAATAAAATATACAAATAATTTTAAAGTTTATTATTAATTGATAATATTAAAAATACTTAAAGAATATTTTTACTATAAATTCAATATTATTTTATTTATATATAAAACTATAAAAACTAATTAATAATAACTATTATCTTTATTCTAATATATTATCTTTATGTGATGCAATATATATAATTAATGTAAATAATATTTATCATTAATA
This sequence comes from Vanilla planifolia, assembly GCA_023846275.1. Classification (NCBI taxonomy): domain Eukaryota; kingdom Viridiplantae; phylum Streptophyta; class Magnoliopsida; order Asparagales; family Orchidaceae; genus Vanilla; species Vanilla planifolia. The sequence goes on along the minus strand of JAIUJO010000244.1, from coordinate 711,926 downwards.
GTATGGTTTTATTTTTTTCTCTTTAAAAATATAGTATTATTATTTTTAAAAAATTCAATAAACAACACATACATATTATTATAAACATAAATTAATCATAATTAATTATTGTTAATGTAAGTCGCTTTGCTCAATACTAACTAAAAAAGCTATTATTTTATTATAAGATTTGATTTAAAATATTTAATATTATACGAAATTAATAATAATGTCATAAAAATATTAACAAAAGTTGATTACTAAAACTCTAATAACAAATAATCATTTATAATAATTTACTTTTCTAAAATTAATATGTAAAAATTAATTGTCATTCATTAGAGAAATGAGTTTCAGGAAAAAACAAGTTGAACGCAAAAACTACTCAAAAGTTTCTCATCCCAAAACAACTCTTGCCCAAGTATACTTAACTTCTGAGTTTAAAAATGATCCAATGCTATAATACTGGTGTGATTAAACGTGCAAACAAAAGACAAAATATCATAGTTATCTCACTACTTTTTTGAAGATAACTAAACTTTTAAAATATTTTCTAAATTATTAAGCACATATATATTCAACAAAATTTATACTTATTATTGTCTTCTTTTTAATACATCAAATTAAAAATATTTATCAAATCTCTAATATTGCATAGTTTAATATACAAAATTTCTAATAAATATATATATTTTATTATTTTTTATTATGTGAACTTGTCTTATATTTATAAGAATTATAACATAATATGGGAGAATTTTATTTATTAATATCACGGTTATAAAAAATATTTATTTATGTAATCTTTTAAAAATTTAATATAAATAAAGTCTTGATGTAAGGATATATTAAAAATATATAATAACAATAGTTGTTTTAAAATAACATATAATTAATAATTTAAAAATATTTAGAAATAGTTTGAAATCTTCAAGGCAATAATCACATATCTATGATTTTTTGTCTTCTAGATACTTTTGCATTGTAATAGCATTATAGTTTTGAGTCTCATTAGAACTCAAATGTTAAGAATACTCTAGTGATTGTTCTATTAGGATGGGTGAGCTCTTGGAAATTCTAATGTTACACATTTTTTATGGCATTCTTTCTTTAATGAATCATATTTACATTTAATAACATATTCATATTAAAAACCCAAATTATTAAAAAAAGATTGTTTAGCATTACTACTTTAGTAATTAATTTTTAATAACAATTTAATAATACTATTATAAATTTTTATATAATATTAAATATATTACAACATATTATATAATAAAATAATTACTTTAATTTTGTTTTATTGAGAATAATAACCTATATTAATTATAATAAATTTGAATTAATTTATTTTTATAATATATATATGTAATATGTTCAATTTTATAAATATAGCAATGTTATGATATGAAATATTAAAAAACTAAAATTATATTATTATATTAAACATGATTTATTTTTACTATCCATACTTTGTCATATAAAGATAATATATTACAATTATTATATTATTTATTATTTAGTTAACTTTTAAAATTTTGAATGAATAAAATAATTTAAAACTAATAAGAAAAAAATCCTTTAAATGTTATTTATATTATAAAATAATAATATAATTTAAATAACCTTTATATTTTTTTATTATAAATAGCATATATGGTAGACTTGTTAAATTTAATAATTATTAAATATTTAATTGTGAAATTTTAACATTTCTTAAATTATTTCTTTTACTTTTTTCTCTTTATCTCAATTTCTCCAATATTCACTCACTTCCTTCTCTAACCTATTATCATTATCATATTTGACGTTTTATTCTTTATCTTCTTTTTTTTGACCTCTTGGTCTTTTTATCCATCTTTATTTCCTTACTTCTCTCTTTTTATTAATTTATACTCTCTACCACTTCTACATTCTTTGTTTTCTTTTCTTCCTTTTTAAATTGTTTATCATCTGTCTTCATTACAATTTTCATCCTTATTTTTCAATTATCACTCCATGGCTTCCACTCTCTCTTTTAATAATAGTTGTATCTATCTTTATTGTTTCTTCTTTAACACAATAATTAATATTATTTTTATTAATTACATAACGTAATTTTTTTAAGATGTTTAATGACATAATAGAAAAATATCATGTATTGATGTCTACTTTATAAAAATAATAGTTTATGTAATTTTTTTAAAATTTTATATAAATAAAATAGTTACATTTGAATGTATTATGAGAAATATATTAAGTATAAAATTTTAATTAAAATGGCATATGCTTCATAATCTAAAAAATTTTAGTAATCATACATTATTTTCAATACAATAATCACAAACTTATAATTTTGTTTTTCAACATGCATGTGAAACCACACCAGCATTATTGCAAGTGATTAGTATTAGGATGGGTGACTTTTTGAGAAGTCCTAATGTTGCACATATTTGCACAAGTCCTTTCTTTAATTTTACCTAAAGTAATAATTTGTTAAATTTTCTGAATTATATAATTTATGTGCTTTTTAAAAAATTCTATTTTTATTATATATGACATAATATTTTATAGTATTAACATTTTATTTATATGTAATTAGTTTAAAACTTATATAGGCTATTATTTTATATAACATATACACTAATAAATAAGATTTTTATTACATTATATATAATCATTCTTATAAATTTTTAAAAAAATTACTTAATAAATAAAAATTAAAAAATATATAATCCCCCAAAATATTATATTTTAAATTATGTAACATGATATACTTGTTATACTATTGATTTATATGTTAGAAGGTGATTATAGAGATAGAGATAATTATTCTTTAAGAGAGAGAGTCACAAATTAAAAATAGTAAAAAAAAGAAGAAAAATACGATTATAGAGAGGGAAATTCAGTATTTAATAAACATAAAAATAGTTATAATGAGAAATAATAGGTGATTTAAAAAAGAAGAAAAGAATAAAAGATTTTTTAAATATTAAACCATACAAAATAAAAGATTTTTTAAATATTGTTAATTGATGTGCTAGAAAAGAGATAAGGAGAAAGACAACAATTTTAAAAAGAGAGAGAATGACAAAGATTAATAAGAGAAAAATAAAGAAAATAATATTTATAAATAGAGATGATAAATGATTTAATGAAAAAGAATAGAAATAAGAGAACATAGAGGAGATAGAAAGAATAAATAAATTAGTAAAAGATAGAGAAATAGAAAAAGAGAAAGATAAAGGAGGGACATAGGCCATTATAAATAAATTGAGATATAGAGTGTAGAGACAAATACAAAGATAATAATAAGAGAAAGAGAAAAGTGAGAATATATGAGATATTGAGCTAAAGATAAAAAAGGATAGGAAAAATTAAATAAAAGTTAAATCCTAATAATTAAACTTATAATATTTATTAAATATAGTATCTATGTGATATATAACATTTTAAAAGTAATTTAAAAAGAATTTCAACTGTTAAATTAATATTATTTTATTCATATTAAAATTAAAAATTTAATTAATTAAAAATAACTATAATTATTCAAATATGCTATATTTATATGAAGTAATATACATAATAAATATAATTACAATTTAAAGCAAATAATATAATTTCAGATTTTAAAGATTCTATAATATCATAATATTATATTCAAAAAACTTTATACAAAGTATATATACTCCATTATAAAGATAAATTAATGATAATTTATTATAATTTCTATAGGTTATTTTGTTAAATATTCAGTGAAATAAATGTTTTTATTTTGTTATATCATATGATATCACATATTTATTATTATATAAAATTGAAAATAATTTAATAAAGTTATTCTTAAATTTAATTAAACAATCTTAAATATAGACAATCATTTATAAGATTTTATTTTTGTTAATATGAACATGTTGTAAAAATTAATTGTCACTCATTTGATACTGGTATGCTATTAACAAAAAAGTGCAATGGTGAATTTTTCAAGAGGTCCCCAATCTAGTACTACTGTCAACCAAGTATTCTTAACTTTGGAGCTCTAATGAGAACTGTTGCCATAGTGTTAGTGGGAACACATAGACATACCTTAGAGAAAAAATTGAATTTGTGTTGTTTGTGTTTAATTTATCAAATGTTTTTTAAATTTACAAATTATTGAATATTTGAACGTTTTAAAAACATTTTATGCATATTATATGTCATAATATTTTATAGTATAGATATTTTATTTATTCATAATTTGTAAAAATTATATAGACTATCATGGACTATCATTTTTTAATGTAGACATTAATACATAAGATTTTCTTATATTATATTATCTTTTCTGTAAATCAAAAACTAAATTAATTAATAAATATAAAAAATATTGTATAATAAATAACATAAAATAATAGACTTTTTAAATATTATTCATTAATATGTTAAAATACAGAAGAAGATAGAAATAACTATTCTGTAAGAGAGAGTTAATTCACAAAGTAATAGTACCAAAATAAAAGGTAAAATAATAATTAAGAAATGAGTGATAATTTGTAGAAGAAAATAAAAGGGAGAACATCAAATAAACAGAGAGAATTAATTAAAAAGTAAATTAGAGATAAAGAAACAAGAAGGTAGAAGAAAATAAAAAAGAGAGACAAAAGATTATAAAAGAATAAAAAATAAAGAGACAAATAAAACAATGATAATAAGATTTGGTAAAAAGTGAGAGAATATGAAGGATATTGCAATAAAGAGAAAAAAAATAAGAAATAATGGAATAAAAAAATAATTTTAATTATTAAATTTATAATATTTATTAAATATAATTAGAAAAATCTATATAATGTTTAACAAAAATATAATATAAAAATAATTTGTGCTTTATTAATATTTTATAATATTAAAAATATTTTGATAATATTTTAATAATTAATTTAATATTAACTTATTCAACATTAAATTAAAAATTTTATTAAATATTAAAATTTATAAAATTTTTATTAAATTATATTTATATAATGTAAAATAGATAATAAATTTTATTATTATTTAATATTAATGACATAATCTTTAGATTTTTAATATTTAATAATAAAATATTATTATATTTAAAAAATTCTACTCAAAACAAATATATTCTATTATAATGATACATTAATTGTAATATATTATAATTAAAATGAGTTATTATTCTCAACATTAAACTAAATTAAAACTTTTATTTTATTATAACATATGTGTGTATTTATAACTATATCAAATTAATAATAATTTTTTAAATTTATTATTAAAAGTTAATTATTAAAATTCTAATTATTAAAAATCATTTATAATAATTTAATTTATAAAATGAACACGAAAAAAATAATTATCATTTATTTAAAAAAGAAATGCTATGTAAAAATAGCTGTAATATTAGGACTTCTAAAGAGGTCACTCACCCAATACTACTCTCGCCCGGGCATGCATAACATTGCATTTCAAATGAGATCTAGTGTTATAGTACTAGTGTAATCAAATATGCATACAAAAGACAAAATGTCAGAGCTATGTAATTATTTTTTTAAATATAATGAAACATTTCTAAACTTTTCAAAACTATCAAACATATACACTTTTGAATAAACATTATTAAATTATATTATTGGTAACATTTTCCAATATCAATACTCTATTTATATAAAATGAATAAAAAATAATATAAACTACTATTTTTGATAAAATATACATTAATACATAACAGTTTTTTTATGTTATCATTCTTATATATAAAAACCTAAATTATATGTTAAATATAAATAATAAAATATATATTAGTTATAGATATTATATACTAAGCTTTATAAAATTAAAATTTTTTAATTATTATCAGTTATTGTCCTAGAATAGAGATAACTAGGATAAAGATAACCTTTCTACAAAATGAGATAGAAAGTCAAAGATCAATTAGAGAAAAATAAAGAAATAAATATTATAGAGGGATAATAATTGATTTAATATGAAAGAAAAAAGTGAGAACATAAATGAGATGGAGAGAATAAAATAAATAATTAAAAAGGAGAGAAATAAGAAAATAAATAAGGCTAAATGAGAGAGGGAATATAAAAAAACATGATGAGATATAATGTGAAGAGAGAAGTAGGAGAATAATAATAAGAGAGATTAAAGTGAGAGAATATGAGATATGTTCAGATAAAGAAAAAAGTGAGAAATTATGAAATAAAATTTAAATCTCAGTATAATATAAAAAATTGATTAATTAGAAATAATATATTATTTTAATATATTATATTTATATGATTCATATATGTAATCGTTATAAATAATATGTAACATTAATAATATAATTTTCAATCTTTTAAAATTCTATAATATAATATTTCTATATTTAAAATTTTCTATACATGACATATATTTACATTATAAGCATAAATTAATTCAAATTTATGATAATTTGTATACGTTGTTTTCCTTAATATTAAACAAAATAAAAGATTTCATTTCACTATATTATGTGACGTGCCATCATTATTATTATATGAAATTAATAATAACATTATAAAGTTATTTTGAAAATTAATTACAAATTTGGTAATTATAAATAAACTTTTATAAGAATACATTTTTTTAGTTTTAACAAGCTATAAAATTATTTTTCATTCATTAGAAAATAAAATGCTTTGAAAACATTTGTGAAACAAAACGATTTCTCAAAAGGTCACACATTCTAATAACCAGCTAAGCATACCTAACTTAGGAGTTGTACTAAGAGCCAATGTCATAATGCTAGTGTATTCTCAAATGCATGCATAAGAATAAGAATCCAAATTGCCTTATTAGACTTTAAGATAACGAAAAATTGGAAAACAATTCATTTTTATAACATTTGTCTTAATATTTGAGAGTATTAATTATGTTTTATAGATAATTAATAAAAAATTATATAGACTATTATTTTTATAGCACATATCTTAATATGTAAGATTTTCTTATATTATATTATCATTCTTATAAACAAGACATTAACTTACTTAATAAATATAAACAAAAAATTGTATTTATCAAAAATATTATATATTAAACTATGAAACAAGAGACATTTTTTAAATAAAAAATTATTTTAAGAAAAATGTATATTTAATAACTAAAATAATAATATTTTGTAAATATAATAATTGAATAATATATAATATTGCTAATAATGAAATATAAAGAATATTTGAGTTTTAGTATTTCATAAAACATTAATAATATTTACATAATATTTTTAAATTCAATTTAATATTATTTTCTTCAAATTTTTTAAAAAAAGTTTATTAAAAAATAAAAATTATTTTTCTTGTGTATTATCTTTATATCATATAACATAAAGAATAATGTTAAATAATATTTAACATTATTGATATGATTTTTGGATTACTAATATTTAATAAAATAAAATTACTATATTTATAATTTACTATAGTTAAAATAAGTTAATATGCTTAATTTAAAAAAAAATTAAAGCTATTATTTTATTACATAATATGATGTTTCATATTTATTATTTCATAAAATTAATTAATATTATAAAGTTATCTTTAAAAATTAATTTCTAAAATGCTAATTATAGTCAAACATTTATAATAATTTATTTTTAAGAAACTAACATGCAAGAATTAATTATCATTCATTAAAAAGAGAAATTGTGTGAAAAAGTGTGTGCAAATTAAGGAAATATCAAAATTTTTAAAAAAAATATAATATAATGAATGTTAGATTATTAATTTAATTTTAGAATATTAAAAATGTTTAAAGAATATTTGAGAAATTAATTTAAAATTATATTATTCATATTACAATTAAAAATATTAATAATTTTAACTAATATATTTAATTCAAAATATTATATTTATATGATGTTATATAGATAATCAAAAGAAATAATATTTAAACATAATAATAAATTTTAGATTTTTAACATTTCTTTATTTAAAACATTTTATAAATAGCATATTTTTTATTATAAAAATAAATTAATTTTAGTTTGCTTTAATTCATATAACTTTACATACTCAATTTTGAACTAAATTTAATTTACTTTTTTATTATATGTCATGATGTGTCATATTTGTTATTAGATGGAATTAATAATAACATTATAAAGTTAATATTATTAACTAATTACAAAAATGTTAACTATAGAAAATAATTTATAAGAATTTATTTTCTTAAATAATAATTTGTCATAAAAATTTATTGTCAACTATTTAAAAAGGGTATCCTATTAAAAACTCTTTGCAACGTAAGGACTTCTTAAAATGTCACCGCATTCTAACACTACTCTGACACAAGCATGCCAAACTTTGGAGTTCTAATGAGATCCGTTACCATAACACTGGTGTGGTCGAATATGCATAAAGAAGACAAAAATAAAAATGCATCGCAAAGCTTGATTAGCATGAAAAGTTTCCAAAAGTTTGTAGATTACCTTATATATGTACTTTTGGAAAATATTTTATGCTTATTATATGTTTCATAATATTTATAGTATAAATGTTTTATTTAAATATAGTTAACAAAAAATTATATCAAGTATTATTTTTGTAATAGTTTATTTATAAATTTATCAAAATTATTATATATCAAACTATGTAGCACGATATATTTCTTAAATATTATTGATTTTTGTATTAAAAAAGAGATGATATAGAAGAGATAATTATTATTAATAAGAAAGAAAAATTCATAAAATAGTAATAGCAAAATAAAGAATAAAATAAACATAGAGAAAAGAATGTTTTGAAAAATTCAGTGCAACATGAGAACTTATCAAGAGCCAACCATCCAAAAACGACTCTCACTGAAGCATGATTAATTTTGAAATTCTTATGAGATCGAATGCTATAACACTATTTTGGTTAACCATGCGTATAAAAGATGAACTATCATAGTGCATGATTTGTTTTAAAAAATAATGAAATGTTTCTAAAAAAGTTTTAAATTATTAAGTATATTTACATTTTAATAAAATTTTCCTTTTTTATATTGGTCATAATATTTTCAATATCTATGTTTTAATTATATAAATTGAATAACAACTGATATAAGCTATTATTTTTGAAAAAATAGATATTAATATATGAGATTACTTTTTGCTATGTTATCATTTTTATAAATAAAAACCATATTTGGTAATAATTATGGTGTTGTCAACTTTGAAATATTTGGATGCATATATTTTTAAAACTATTTGGATCTCATTATAAATTTCATAATGCTTTACAGTATGAATATTTTTTTTCATATAATTAAAAAACATTATATAAATTTATATTTTTTATAATGTAAATATTGATAAATAGAAGTTTGTTGAATAATAATACCATTCTTATAAATAAGAAATTAAATAAATAAATAAATATATATATATATATATATATATATATATATATATATATATATATATATATATATATATATATATATATATATATATATATATATATATATATATATATATATATATATATATATATATATATATATATATATATATATATAATAAACTATGCAATATAAGAGATTTATTATATATTACTAATTTATATGTTGAAAAAGGGATGATGAGTATACAGATAATTATTCCCTAAGAGAAAGAAAGTCACAAATTGATAATAGCAAAGTAATAAGAAAACTAATAATTTAGAGAGATGAGAGATGATTTAACAAAGAGAAAAAGAAAAGAGTGAATGTAGAAGAGATAGAGAGAATAAATAAAAAATAAAAGATAGAAAGATTAAAATAAGTAAGCAAAGAAGGATAAGGGAGAGAGGCCAACAAAATACAAAGACGAAGAATGATAAAGGTGTGAGAAGAAAAATTTAGAATATGAGTAATATTATGATAAAGAGAAAAAAGTGATAAAAATAATTGAATAAAAATACAACTTTAATAATTACAGTAATTTTATTTATTAAATAAAAAAAGTAACTCATATATAATATTTAATAATAATAAAATATAAATTTTTTTATAGTTAATTATTATTTCATAACATTAATAATAATTACAAAATATTTTCACTATTAATTTAATATTATTTTATTTACACCTAAAAGTAAAAAAGTTAATTAAATAATAAATGTTATAATTATCTTTATGTAATATCTTTATGTGATGTAATATGGATAATAAATATAAATAATATTGAACATTGATGATATAATTTTAAATTTATAATTTTTAATGACATAATATTAATATATTGAAGAAATTTTATAGAAAGCAACTATAGTATTATAAACATAAATTGATTATAACTTATTGTTACTAAAATAATTTTTTTGCTCAATAATAAGGTAATTTAAAACTATCATTTTATTATACTATATGATGTATCATATTTATTATTATATTAAATTGCGAATGATATTTTAATTATTATTCATTTAAAAAACACAATTACAAAAATATACAAGATAAGGACATCTCAACACGTCACCTACCCAATACTACTCTTGCCAAAGAAAGTTTAACTTTGTAATTGGAATTAGATTAAGCGTTATAATGTTGGTGTGATCATGCATTCATTCAAGAGACAAAATATCATAATTGTGCGATTACTTTCTTAAACATAAGAATCATTTCAAATATTTTTTAAATAATTATTCATATATACTTTAAATATAATTTATTTTTGTTATATATGTAACAACATTTCGTAATATTAATTTAAATTTAAGTTAAATAAAAATAAATTACAAAAAATAATTTTTAAAAAGATAAAAATTAATGTATTAGATTCTTTTCCAATATTTCATCGTTCATATAAAATGAAAAAAATTAAATTATGCAAAAAATATAAATAATATATATCCATAATAAATATTACATATTAAACTTCACAAAATGAGAGATTTGTTAAATAGTATTAATTCATTAAATAGAAAAGAAATAATATAGATATGTATAGAAAAGGAGAGAAAGTCAAAGATTAATAAAAGCAAAACTAAAAGATAGTTATAGAGAAAGGTGAGAGACAACTTAATAAAGAAAAAAAGAAATAAATAAACAATAGAGAAAGAAGCAAAAATTAGTGAAAGTAAACGAGAGAGGCCATGAAAAATATAAGTAGATATATAGTAAAACTAATAAAAAAAATGATAGTAAGAAAGAAGAAAGTAGAAGAATATTAAAGTTGTTGTGATAAAAAGAAAAAACAAAGAGAAATAATTAAATAAAATTTAAATCTTAACAATTAAATAAATATTATTTATGAAATATAATATATTAATCATATATAATATTTAATTAAAAAATCTTATTAAAATATTTATTTTATTATTAAACTAATATTATATTATTCATATTATAATTAATTTTTTTGTTAAATAAAAAATATTATAATTATTCTGGATCTTATGTTATATGAAAAATATTTTTCCAAAATATAAATAGTATTTAACATTAATAATAAATTTTAGATTTCAAATATTCTATAATATAATATTTCTATATGTAAAAAATTCTATACATGGCATATATATAATATTATAAACATAAATTAGTTCTAATTTGTGATAATTTATACAATATATTTTGCTTAATATAAACTAAGTTAAAGCTATTATTAAAAATATTTTAAAAAACTTTAATTATAAAAATAATTTATAAAAATTTATTTTCTTTAATATTAACATGTAGAAATTTATTACATTTATAAAAAATATAATGCTATGAAAAATTATGTGTAACATGAGGAGTTCTTAAGAGACCCATCTTAATACTAATCTTGCCCAACCAAGCTTAACCTCAGTGTTCTAAAAAGCTGTAGTGCTATAATACTTGTGTGTTCAAACATGCATGCATAAGAAAGAAAAGACAAATTTATGTCATTAGCTTTTAAGATAACCAATAATTTCATAAATTTTCTAAATTATGTAATATATGTATTTTTTTTTAAAAAAATTATGCTTATTAGATATCTCATAATATTTTATGTTATCAAAATTTTTTTTATATAATTAATATAAATTATAGTATTTAACATTAATAATAAAATTTGAGATCTCTAATATTTTATAACGTAATATGTTTATATCAAAAACATTCTACAAGCAAAACATAGATATTATTAGAAACATAAAGTAATTTTAAATTATTACATTCATATATGTTATTTTTCACAATATTGAACTAAAGTATAACTATTATTTTATTAGATCGTATGATATGTCAAATTTATTCTTATATTAAATTAAAAATAATATATAATGTTTTAATTAAAAAATAATTATAGTAACGTTAATTATAAAAGCTTATTTATAAGAGTTAATTTTTTTAAAATTAAGATGTTGTAAATATGAATTGTCATTCATAAAAAAATTAAATAGCATGAAAAAATATGTGCTACATGCAAATTTCTCAAGAGAACACCCATCCAAACAACACTCATGCTCAAGCATGCTTAACATAAGAGTACTAAAGAGATCCAACGTCATAATGTTGGTATGGCTGCACATGCATGCGTAAAATAAAAAATAATTTTTTTTTGTTAGCCTTCAAGATAATGAATTGTTTGTTAAATATTTTCAATTTTTGAATATTTGCACATTTTAAAAATATTTTATTTTTGGAGGATAAGTTATAATATTTTATAATATCAATACTGTATATATAAATAATAAATAAAAACTTATATAGACTTCTTTTTTTTTATAACTTAAGCATTAATATAAAAGTTTTTTACATTATATTACTATTCTTATAAATAAGAAAATAAATTACTTAATATATAAAAAACTTATATTTTTAACTAAAATTTTATATATTAAACTAGGTAATAGAAGAGATTTCATAAATATTTTTTATTTATTTCTTCAAAAATAAATGATAGAGAAAGAGATAATTATTCACTATGCTAGAGAAAATTAAAAAATTTATAATATTAAAATATGGAGAAAATATTAATAGAGAGAGATATGAGACTACTTAAAAAAGAGAAAAAAGTAAGATAAAACATTAAAAAAGATAAAAAGAATAAGTAAAAAAGTAAAAAGAGAGAGAAATTAAAAAATAGATAAAAATAATGGAGAAAGGGAGCCCAAATAAAAGGATATAAAAAATAAAGAGACAAACAAAAGAAAGATAATAAGAATGAGATGAAAAAGATTATATGAGACACATTATGGCAAATTAAAAAAAGTGAGAAAAATAATTTAATAAAAATTAATTGAAAAAATAAAACTTATATTCTTTTTTAAATAATAATAAAGTTATATTAATTATTTATAATAACAAAATAAAAAATAATATTAAGTTTAATATTTTTTAAAAATATTAAAATTATTTAAAAATATTAAAATTATTTAAAAATATTAAAATTATTTAAAAATTATTTTGATTATTAATTCAATATTACTTTATCTAAAAAAATAATTAGAAAAATTAATTCAATGATAAGTATTATTAATATTCTAATTTATCATCTACATATAACAAATACATTGATAATAAATATAAATAATATTTAATATTAATGGTATATTTAAATATTATTAATATTCAATAACATAATATTATTTTGTTTCAAAAAAATTGTACACATAATAAATATATTCTTTATAAAAATGTATATTACTCTGACCAAAGAATGCTTTAATAGTATTGATTTATGGGTTTAAAAAGAGATGATTGAGAAAAATATAGTTGTTTTTAAGAGAGAAAGTAAAAAATTACTAATAACCAAAATATAAAAGAAAATAGTAATAGAGAGAGATGAGAGATGATTTAATACTAAGAAACAAAAAAGAGATAATATAGAAAAGATGATAAATTAAATACAAAAGTAAAAGTGACAAAGAAATTAGAAAGTTAGAAGGATAAACGAGAAAGGCCAAGAAAAATATAAAGATATAAAGAATAAAGAGACAAAAAAAATGATAGAATGAAGAGACAAAAAATAACATAATGATGATAAAAGTGGGATGAAAGAGAGCGAATTTATGAGATATTATGTCAAGCATAGAATAATGACTAATAAAATTTAATAATAAAAAATATTTAATTTATTAAACTTATAATATCTACTAAATATGACAAGTAAAATGATATATAATATTTAACAAATATAAAATATAAAAACTATTTTATGTCTATTATTTTATTTATACCTAAAATTTAAAAGTTAATTAAACCTTAAATATTATAATTATTCTAACATATTATCTTTATGTAATATAATATAGATAATAAATATAAATAATATTTATATTAATGATATAATTTTATTTTGTTAAAATTCTATAACATAATTTTATGATATTTAATAAATTATATACAAATCATATATATACAATTATGATCATAAATTTGTTATAATTTATTATTTTAATATAAGTTATTTTCTTAATACTAATATAATTTGTGTGATTATGTTTTAAATATAATGAATATTTCTAAACTTTTCAAAACTATCAAAGATATTATAATATTAAATTATAAAAAATAACTTTAGGTTCATTATTATTTTAGAAAATTACAAATGCTAAAATAATTTACTTATTATTAATAAAATATCATTTTAAATTGTAATATAATATAATGTAATATTTCTTTATTTAAAAATTCATAATACAACATTTATATATTTTTTTAAATATAAATTAATTCTAATTGGTTATAATTAACTAAATGTTTTTCTTAATAATTAACTAAATTAAGGATAATATTTTATTATATTAAATGATCTATCATATATATTTTAATTTTGATTTAATAATAATATTAAATTTTTTTTTTGAAATATAATTACTAAAATATAACTATAATTGATCACTTACAATTTAATTTTTAAATAAATAATGTTATAAAAATTAATTATTATTCATTGTAAAAAATGCTATAAAAATATATGATCAACATAAGGACATTTCATGTGTTCACCTTTCGCGACACTATACATGTCTAAATAGGCTTAACTTTGGAGTTCTAATGATATTGTGTGTTTTAGTGCTGATATGGTAGCACGTACAAGCAAAGATAAAATAACAAAATCATGTGATTATTTTTCTAAAAGAACTACACCATTTCTAAAATATTTAAATTTTTAGGCATATAAACTTTTAAATAAAAATTTACTTGATCTATCATTTGTTGTAACATTTACACTAATGCATAAGAAAATATTCTATTATGTTATCACTCTTATAAATACAAAATTAAATTATTCAATAAATATAAAAAATAATATTTTATTTTAAAATAAATTTTATTTATTATACTATGTCACACAAGAGATCTCTTAAATATTAACAATTGATGAGTTGAAAATCTGATAATGGAGATGAACATAACTTTTTCTAAAATAGAGGAAGTCAAGAATTAATAAAGTAAAAATAAATGAAAAAATAATAATAGAGAGAGATGAGACATGATTTATTAAAGAGAAAAAGAAAAGAAAGAACATAGTAGAGATAGAGATAATAAATTAAAAAATACAGAAAGAGAAATGACAAAAAAAGATGAATAGTAAGGAGAGAGATAGGCAAATAAGAGTGTAAAATGATAAATAATGAAAGACAAACAATAGAATGATAATAGGCGAGAAGAAAATGAGAGAACTTGGAGAGACATCAAAATAAAAAGAAAAATATTAAAAAAAATATGAAAACTTTTTTGTTCTACTACTATTATGGAATATTAAAAATATTTAGAGAATATTTTGACAATTTGTTTCACTTTTTATTTTTTAATATTTTAAATTAAAAAAATATTCCTTCAATAATAAATTTTTTTTATCATGTAATATGGATATTAAAAATAAATAATATTTAATAATAATTTTTGGTTTTATATTTCTATTATTTTAGAATATGATATTAATATATTTAAAAAAAATTATACTCGACATATATAAAAAAAATTTAAATATAAATTAATTCTAATTTATTGTATTTTATATAACTTGTTTTTCTTGATATTAAATTATATTAAAATTATTGTTTTATTATGTCATATTATATGTCATACTTTTTATTACATTAGTTGTTAAAAATTTTATAAAGTTATTATTTATAATTAATCACAAAAAAAGTTTTTATAAATTATAATTCAAAATCATTTTAATTTTTAAAGTTAACATACTTTTAAAACATACTAACAATCATTAGAAAAATGAATGCAATGAAAACATGTGTGACCATATTTTGAAGAGGTCACTCATCCCAAAACTACTCACCTCCAAGCAAGCTTAACATTTGAGGTACTAATTAAATGTACTACTACAATGCTAAAGTGGTCTCATAGTACAAAAAAAAAAAAATTATCATAGTTGTGTGATTATTGTCTTGTAAATAGTATATAATGATATATTATAATAATAAAATTTTTGTTGTATAAAATTAATAAAATGTATAAAAATGGTTAATTTTTATAATGTAGATATTTATATATACATGATTTTCTTTTGTTAGGTTATCATTCTTGTAATTTAAAAATCTAATTTAATGAATATATAAATAAAAATATATAAATTTTTTAAATATATTACATATTGAGTAGTGATATATGAGAAATTCTTACATTTTTTCAAATAAGTTTTTTAAAAAGAGATAATAGAGACACAAATAACTCTTTTAAAAGCGAGAAATGTTACATATTGATTAGAGCAAGATAATTAGAAAAATAATATTAAGGGGATGAGAGATCATTTAACAAAGAGGAAAATAATGGAGAGAACATTTAAGAGATAAAGAGAATAAATAATTAAATGAAAGGGAGGGAAATGAGAAACTAGAGCATGATAAAGGAGTGAGAGAAGTCAAAAAGAACATAAGAATATAAAGAATAAAGAAATAAATAAGAGAATGATAATAAAATATTAAGTTAGAGAATATGTTTGACATTATGATAAAGTGAAAAAGGTGATAAAAATGATTTCATAAAAATTTAATTTAAACAATTGAACTCATGATAATGATTAAAAATATAAAAATAATTAAACATATTATTTAATTATTTTAAAATAAATAAGTATTTTTTATTATTATTATGTAATATTATAAACAATTGAAAAATATTTTATTTATTAATTTAATATAACTTAATTCATGCTTTAAAAATTAACTAAATAATATAATTTTTTTAAATTATTATCTTTATTTCATGTAATATAGATCATATATATAAAGAACATTTTAAGATTAAACAAATAATTTTGGATTTCTTATTTTTCATAACATAATGTTACTTTATTTAAAAAGTCTATATAAATAATGCATATGATATTATAAACTTAAATTAATTGTAAGTTTTTATAATTGGCATATATTTATTTTACTTAATATTAAAGAAATTTAAAGTTATTATTTTCTATATCACGTGATGTCCCATATTTATTATTATTTGAAATTGACAATTGTGATGAAGTTATTATTAAATATTAGTTACTAAAAAGTAACCATGAACTATGTTTTATAATAATTTCATTTCTTAACATCAACCTATTGCTCAAATTATTTATCACTCATTAAACAAATGAATGTTTTGAAAAAATATGAGCAACATGAGGACCTCTTAAGAGGCCACTTATCACAATAGTACTTTTGCCTAGGAATGCTTAACTTTGGTGTTCTAATTAGATCCACTGTTATAATATTTGTGTGGTCCCACACGCATTCGAAGGACATTATTGCAATTATGTGATTATTGCCTTGATTATAACAAATCATTTCTAAAATAACCTAAATTATCAAATATCTGCACTATTTTTAAGAAAATTTTGTTTATTGTATAGGTGATAATATATTCTAATATCAATATTTTATTATATAAAATTTAATAAATAATTAGGTAAACTATTACTTTCCAAATTGATGACATTAATACCTAAGATTTGTTTCAATACATATTATCATTCTCTTAAAAATTTTAAACTACATAAAAAATTTGAATAATAAAATATAAAATTGTTATCAATGTTATATTTAAACCATGAAATAAAAGATATTTCATATATGTTGCTAATTTGTTTACATAAAAAAGATAATAGAGAAAGAAATAATTATACCATAAAAGAGAGAAAGTTTCAGAATAAGGCTGGAATAAAGAGAAAAATAATAACAGAGATAGATGAGAGATTATTTAATAAAGACGAGGAAGACATAGAGGAGATAGAAAAATTTAAAAAGTGGAAGGGAGAGAAATGAGAAATTAATGATGAATAGGGGAGAAAGAGGAGGCTAAGAAGAATATTAGGATATAGATCTTAAAGAGACGAAAATGGGAGTGACAATAAAAGAGACAAAAAGTGAAAAAATATGAGAGATATTAGGAAAAATAATGTGAAAATTAATTAAATGAAATTAAATCTTAATAATAAAGCTTATAACATTTATAAAAATATAGGTTAAGCTAATATAATATTTAATAATAATAAATGTTTAAAATATTTTAGATTTGTTATATATTAGGAATATTAAAAACATTAAAAAAATATTTTAACTATTAATTTAATATTATTTTTTAGTTTTGATATTGAATAATATAATATTTTATATTTAAAAACATAAAAACACAACATGTATATGCTAAATTTTTTATAAAATTCATAATAATTCTATAAATTTATTTTTAAAAAACTAATTTTTATAAATATAATTATGTATTACAATTTATAATTGCTTTTTTACATTATAATATTATAAAATTGAATCATCGTTTGCTAAAAATGAATGCTATGAAAGATATGCGCAACACTAGGACATTAAAAAATGTCCCCCAACAGAATACTTCTCCTGCCCAAGCATACTTAATAATAAACTATTTGAAAACATTCTTAAATTATCAAGCCTATATACTTTTAATAAAATTTATGCATATTACATTTAATAATATATTATAATATCTTTATTTTATTTAAATAATATTAAATAATTGCATAAACTATAATTTTCATAAAAGTAGACAATTCTAAATGAAAGTTTCATCTATTTTTTTGCCTTCTTATAAATTAAAGAATGAAATTCCGTAATAAATATTTATTATAAAATATATTTTATCAAACATATATTACCCATTAAACTATACAACATGAAATGTTTCTTAAATATTATTAACTGATGGTCTAAAAAAAGATAATAGAGTCAAAGACAAAAATTTCATAAGAGAAAGAAAATAATGGATTGATAAAATCAAAATAGAGAAAAAATTAATAATTGAGATAGATGAGAGAAAATTGAATGAAGAAAAAAAGAGAACATAAATATCATAAAGAGAATAAATAAATAACTAAAATGAAGAAAAAAATAAAAAGTAGAGAAGGTAAGATAATTGAGAGAAGGCATGAATAATATAAGGAGATCAAGATGATGGCAGAAATAAAATGTAGTAATAAGAGAGAGAAGGAAGTAAGAGAATGTGTTAAAGAGAAATAATTGAGAAAAAAAATTAATTAAAATTTACCAATCAAAAATCCATTGCCAATGTGAATTACGACCGTTCATTAGAAATTACTTCTAAAGATAGTTGCATAGATAATGAAATCCTAACATCTTTTAATTCAGCAGTTAGTATCGGCTGCGTAAATCAAGCAAAACAAAAGAAAATTGTCCATTGGCTACTATGGTGATTAATTTTCCAAATAGCAAATGCTAGCCAACTAGGTTAATTGGATGTCTACTAGGTGACTAAATTAATCGAAGTGGTTATGAAAGCACCTATAAGGAGAAATGAAAAATGCTGAGGAGCAATGAGGGAGAAAAAATGCCAAAATATCTACCATGAAATTTCAAAATTGCTGGATTAAGAAGCATCATCTGACCTTGAAAATTTGCTATCGCACGATAACCACCACATACCATCTTGCAATTTACAAATTCTTTCAACTGTGTGATCACCAACAACAACACGACAACAGCTGGCAAATTAAAACAATCGGATGTGTATCGGGGTTGGAAAAATACCTATAATAAGGGATGAGCAATGATTGTGAGTAATGTGAAATAAAACACTCAAAATTTTCTACATGGAATTTTTGAATTGCGGGACTACGGTACACTGTCTTATGGCACATTTTTGTGATCGAATGATCTCTACAGTATTTTATCTTTCAAACTCCTTGTACATTAACCCGTCCGGTTGCATGATCTATATTTTTTCTATAGGCCAAGCTAAATCCAGCAATCAAACCACAATTCTCCTCTATGTTTGATTGTTTATAATTACTAATTTTGCAATTAGTTGTTAATAAAAGCTTTGTAAAATTATTATTAATTTTACATAAAAAAATATGGAACATTATATCCTTTAATAATGAATTGTTTTAAAGTTATTTGATATTCAACAAAATACCATATATCAATTATAAAAAATTAGACATAATTTAATTTTATATAATTTATATATTTTGCTTATAAAGTTTTTAAATGTAATAATATCATATTTTTTAATATTTGATATCTAAAATTAAAAAATTAATGTCAAATATTATTTATATTTATTACGTATATTATCTCACATAAAGATCTAATATTAGAAGTGTTATGTTATTTACTCTTTAGCTAACTTATTTAAGTTATCATATGATGGTCTAAATAGAGATAATGGAGATAGAATACGTATTCTATGAGCAAGAGAGAAAAACATGATTTTTTGAGAGCAACATTTAAAAAAATAGACTAATAGATAGTGAGAATAAATAGATTAAAGAGAGAGTAAAACGAGAATGATGGAAGTGATGGAGAACTAAGAAAAAAAGTAGAGAATGATAGAAGGAGGGACAGAGAGAAAACGAGAAAAAATCGAGAGGAACAATTAAATAAAAACTAAATCTTAATAATTAAACTTATAATATTTATAGAATATGACTAGTTAATCATATATATTTTTTTATAATTCTTAAATGTTGAAATTCTTTAAGGATTATTATAATTTTATAATTTTTCAAAATTTTTAAGAATATTTAAAATATTAATATTATTTTAAATGTGAACTAATTTAAAGAATTAATATAAATAATATTTAAAATTAACATTATAATTTTTAATTTCTAATATTCTATAATATAATATTTCTACATTTAAAAAAAATGCTATTCCCATCATATAAATATTGTTATAATTATAAATGAATTCTAATTTATTATAATTAATAAAAGTTATTTTTCTCATTATTAAACTATATTAATGTTATTATTTTGATATACCATATGATGTGAAATATTTATTATTATTAGAAATTAATAATAATGTTATAAAGTTATTATTAATAATTAATTATAAAATGGTAATTATAAATTATGATTATTATAATTGTACTTTTAAATATTAACATGTATTTAAAATAAATTGTCGTTCATTAGAAAAACGAATATAAAAAAAATATTTGCAGCAATAGGACTTCTCAAATTGTCACCCATCCAAAGACCATAATCATGAAAGAAATCTTATATTTTGAGTACTAATAAGATCTAATGCCATAATGCTCTTGTAGTGGCACATGCAAAAAATAGAAAAAAAATTATTGTTTTGTGATAATTGTGTTGAAGATAATGATTCATTTCATAATTTTTCAAAATTATCAAGAATATGAAAATTTATAAAAAAATTGTGTTTAAAATATATGTCATAAATATTTTAATATAATTATTTTATTTATATCAAAGAAATAAATAATTAGAAAAATAATTATTTTATATAACTTAGACATTAACACAACATTTTTTTCCCTTATGTTATAATATTTATAAACAAAAAATAAATTATGAAATAAATATATAAAAATAAATATTTATTTCTCATCACTTTTATTTAACAAACTATGCAATATACGAGATTTCTTACATAATATCAATAAAGGGCTGAGAAAGAGATATTAGAGGTAGAGATAATTATTTTGTAAGAGAAAAAAGTCATGGATTCATACTAGCAAAATATAGAAAAAAAATACTAATAGAGATTAACGAAAGATGATTTAACGAAGAGGTAATAAAAAGAGAAAACCTAAATATGATACAAAGAATAAATAAAAAAGTGAAAAGGAAAGAGAATTCAGAGAATAATAAATAATAGAGGAGAGTTGAAAGCGAAAAAAATCTAAAAAATAAAGAATGAATCGACAAACTAGGGAATGATAATAAGAGAGTAAGTTAGAGAATATAATACACATTGAGAGAAACAAAAAGAATTAAAAAAATAATTAAATAAAAAAATTCTCAATAATTAAACTTATAATATTTATTAAACATAACAAGTAAATGATATATAAAATTTATAAAAAAAAATTCAAAAAATATATTTGTAATTTATTATTATTTTACAAAATTACAAGTATTTTAAAAAAATTTAATATGAATTAAATATTATTTTATTCGAGCTTAAAATTTAAAAAGTTACTTAAATAACAAATAACATAATTATTTCGGTATATTATTTTTATATTATATTATATAGATATTAAAAATAAATAATATTTACAATAATTATGTAATTTTTTAGATTTCAAATATTCTATAAAGTAATTTTAAAATATTTTGAAAGTCTAAAACATTACATATATATAATTTTATAAAAAAATAATTCTAATTTATTATAATTAGTATAAGTTATTTTGAATAATATTAAACTATATTAAATTTATTATTTTATTAAAACACAAAGTATAATATATTTATTTTTTTGTAAAATTAATGATAATCTTCTAAATATTTTGATAACAATTAAAAACTAAAATGGTAATTTTGTGTTATAATTTATAACAATTTTATTTCTTAACTTTAACATGTTATTAAAATAAATTGTTGTTTATTAGGAAAAGAAGTTTATGGAAAACTTTGTAGAACATGAGGACTTCTTATGAGGTCACCCATCCCTATAACTATGTAGTCTATTATTGAAAGTAAATATGATTTAAAATTTTGCAAAAATAGTTTAAAAAATAATTTTACCACTTTTTTTGACATAATAAATTTTATATGTAAGATTTTCTTCAATTATAATCACTACTTAAAGGCACAGGTGATCTTAACAATTCGATCGCTAAAATGTGGGACCGAACGGTGCTTATCAATAAAAGTTTTTTATGGAGTCTATGACAAGGGACATAATCCCACATTGTGAGAGAAGAAACTTATTTGGTCCTTATAAGCATTCGCCTAGGTGCAACCTACAAACCTAATATAAGGTCTCTACCCATTTGTGCACTCAAGATTTAATCACCTCTGTGAACTCGTATCTTATGACTATAAATGTTCAACCCACCCCATACAAATATTTCGTTTGAATGTTTCCCAGTTTGATCCAGTCCATTTCCCTATCAAATTTAGAAATTTGTCATGAAATCATCAATAATGCCTACATTAGACTTTTCATTTTTGGTAGAGTTTTAAATGTCTCATAGTTTTTTTTGATTTATTTAATTATTAAAATTTAAAAAGAATTTTTTATGTAATCAAGAATAAATAACAAATTTATCATAGAATTTGGAAAAATTACAAATTTGTTATGCTCAAGCATATGTCTTAGCTAATACTTTTTCATTCGAGCGCAACTTGGCACATGGCATAAGTTTGTTTTACTTATTTAGAAATGAAAATTTTAAAGTAATTTTTTTGACATAATAAAAATTTAATAAACAATCAAACATAGAATTTTGCAAAAATACAAAATAATAACTTAACAAAAAAAGAATTAATTAAAATAAGAATTATGTTAAATAAATTAATATTTTAAGTAGAATTTGAGCCAAGAAAAATATTTGAGATACAAAAATTGTCTTATTCATTTACTAAATCAATAAGATTATTTCATAAATTAATAGTTTATTCTTATTCTGTATTTTAATAAAAAATAAAAATTATTCTATTATGTTTTTTTAATAATTTGATATGGATAATAAACAAAAATAATTTTCAAAATTTATGATACAATTTTAAATTTTTTATAATAAAATATTACTATATTATTTTAAATTTTATCCAATTTTAGATATACAATTATTAATATATTATAATTTTAATTTATTATAATTGATGTAACTGATTTTTCTCGATACTAAGAAATATTAAAATTATTATTTTGTTATATTATATTATGTGTCATATTTATTATGATATAAATAAATCTTAAAAATAGTAATTATAAATTAGCATTTATAATAATTTAATTTTTTGAGTTTAACATGTTTATTCAAGTGAATTGTTATTTATTAGAAAAAGGATTGGTATTAAAAAAATAGTTAGAAGAGTAAAACTTTTCAAGATTCAAGAGTAGAACTTTTCAAGTATGTATAACTTTTATGCTTTAATGAGTTGAAGTGCTATAATATTGGTGTGATAGCTCATGTGTACAAATGAGAAAATTGTAGTAGTTTGATTATTGTCTTGAAGATAGAGAAGGGGAGAGGAGAGAGACGGGCTACGAAGATAATAAGAAAATAAGGAATGAATTGGCAAAGAAAAGAATGCTAGTAGCGGAGAAAAGAACGGGATAGAATGTGAGTGAAATTGAGATAAAGAGAAAAGAGTGACAAAAATAATGAAATAGAAGTTAAATCTTATAAATTTAACTTATTAAATTAATATAATATAACAAGCTAATCATGTATAATAATTGGTAAGAATAAAATAAAAAAATATTTGTTGTTTAGGACAAATTTAGATTATTACAGATATTTAAAGAATATTTTGACTATTAATTTAATATTTTTTTGCTCATACATTAACTTAAAAAGTTAATTATGTAATAAATAATATAATTATTTTAATATATGATCTTTATGTTTAGTAATAAATAATAAATATAAATAATATTCAACAAGACAAATATTAATTTAGTTTTTGAATATTCTCTAATATAATATACTACATTTAGAAACTTATATAGATAACAAATATATCTTAAAGTCAACATAAATTAATTCTTATTTATTACATTAATAAATATTATTTTTCTTAATATTAAAATATTCTAAAATGACTTATTTTATTATATCATATGATATGTCATATTTTTTATAATATGAAATGAAAAATAATGTTATAAAGTTATACAAAATTAATTAATGAAAAGCTAATCATATGTAATCATTCATAATAATTAAATATTTTATTGAAATCGAATGTCATTCACTTTAAAATGAAGTGTTATGAAAAGTTGGTGCAACATAAGGTCTTCTTAATAAGTCAGCCATCCTAATACTACTATTGCCCTTGCACACTTATCTTTAAAGCTCTAATTAGATTAAATTTTATAGTAGTGGTATAGTCATACAAGCATGCAAAAGAAAAAAATCATAGTTATGTGATTACTACCACAAAGAGAAAATCATTTCTTTAATTTTCAAAACTATCAAGCATATGTACTTTAAAATCTCTCTCTTTTCCTCCTCCTCCGTTGTTGTTGTTGAGAGAGATCTCTCTCTTTTCCTCCTCCTCCGTTGTTGTTGTTGAGAGAGATCTCTCTCTTTTCCTCCTCCTCCGTTGTTGTTTGTTGAGAGTAATGTTCTCATTCTTATAAACAAAAACTTAAACTACATATTTAATGTTTATGATAAAATATGTATTTATGATAAAAACTTAAACTACATATTTAATGTATTTTTAATGAACATAATATAGGAAATGCATAAAGCATATTTAATTAATGGGCTAAAAAAGTGGTAATGAAAATAGTGGAAAAAACTTTACAATAGAGAAAGAAAAACTAATGGATATATCCGAGCAAAATAGAGAGAAAAAGAATAATGAAGAGAGATGAGAGATGATTTAATTATAAGGGAGGAAAGATAACATGAAAGGGTTAGAAAACATAAATAAATAAATAAGCGAGAGAAATGAAGAAGCAGAGAATGATATATAAGGAGGAGAGCCCCAGAAGAATATAAGAAGATAGCGAACACAGAAAAAAAAGAATGATAATAAGAGGGAAAAGGGTGAGAGAATGTGAGAGACATTGAGACAAAAGAAAAATTGAGAAAAACTATTAAATAAAGGTTAAATCTTAATAAGTATAATACAAATATTTATTAAACATAAACATTTATCACTTATAATATTTAATAACTATGAAATGCAAAAAATGTTTATGATCTATTACTATTTTAAAATATTATAAGTTTTTAACAAATCTTGACAGTATTATTTAATAATATTTTATTTATTATTAGAACTAAAATGTTTAATTAAATAATAAATAATATAACAATTATGTTGGATTATCTAAATATAATATAATATATATAATAAATATAAATAATATTTAATATTAAACATATAATTTTAGAAATTTTATATTCTATAATGTAATATTATTTTATTTAAAATATTCTACTCATAGTACATATATATATTTATAAATATAAATTAGTTATAGTTTATGATAGCTAATATAAGTTAAATTATTCTTTAAGAAACTATTTTAAAATTATTATTTTATTATATCTTTCGATGTGTCATATTTATTATTATATAATATTAACAATATTATTATAAAATTAATAAATTATTTAAATTATAACTATAATCCATCACTAATAAGAATTAAATTTTATAATATCAATATGTTATAAAATTAAATATTCATTCATTAGAAAAAGAAATGTACTTAAAAGATTTGTAGAATAAGAAGACTTCTTAAGTTACAAATCCCAATACTACTCTCACCTAAGCATGCTTAATTTTTGATTTCAAATGTGATCTAATTCTATAAACTAATGTGGTAACATGCATATATGTGAAAATGATTCATAGTTTTGTGATTATTTTCTTGAAGATAATGAACAATTTCTAAAATTTTCTAAATTATAAAAAATATGTATTGGGTCGCCCTTATCTTCGATGGATCAAGTCTAAAAGGTTTAACTCCATCTAATCAATAAAGTTTTATCCACCTTTACAACATTTGATGGGATAGTTTAGATCTCCTCTATGCCAATCCAAAGGCACCAGTTAATCTGGCTTAAATCATACATAGCTATCCTTCATTTTGTTGTTGTAGTGACTAATTTGAAAGAATACATTTTCTTTTTAAGATCTTTGGAAGATTCCTTCATAATAGCTCTTTAGATACTTTCTAATGAATATGAAAAACCGTTTTCTATAATAGTTCTTCAGACACTTTTTCTCATAATTTGGAGCTCTTTATGCCTTTTTATATTCTTCATTAGGTATAAGAAAAATTTTAAATTTTTATTAGAAATTTTTTTTGCTATATTTTTTCTTCTGTTTTTGGTAGCCAGCATTTGCAAAATCCGATGTTAGAGTTGAGGACCTAAAAGTTAAGGCAATAGTTGAACTTATAAAAGTTAGCAGGTTAGACATAAACTTTAAGGAAAAAATTGATGTTGTAATTCATTTGCTAGAAGAGTTTTTTTTACCTTAGTTGTAAATGGACATAGGTTTTAGCTTCAACCAAATGACATAACTTTTGGTAGACTATTTCAACTTTTTATTTTGTTATAAGAGTTATAGATAATCATATTTATAAATCAAAGATTTTTATAAATTTAAAATTATTTGTATAAATAATTTTCGATTATAAAGGCTATCGAAAAATTTTTACAAATTATTTAAAACAGTAATTCTCCTCATCTTGTATGATTCACACAATTATTTTCACTATAATATGCTATTTAAAAATTAATTCTTATTATATATGTCAAAAAAATTCTTAAATCAATATTGTATTCATATAAAAGTAATAAAATATTACATAAACTATAACATTCCAAAACATAACCATTAATATATAAGATTTTTTCTATTATGTTATCACTTTTCTAAATAAAAAATTCTATTAAACGGATGATGGAGATAGAGGTAACTATTCTCCAAGAGATATAGAAAGACCTATATTGATTAGAGTAAAATAAAGTTGAAAACGGTAACGAGTTGGATTAGAGAACATTTAATAAAGTGGAAAAGAAAAGGGAGAACATGAACAAGATAAAGAAAAGAAATAAATAAATTAAAGATAATGATAAATAAAAAGTAGAAAAAGGATAGAAGAGAGATATAAAAGCAAAGAGAAACATAAATAGATAGAGAATGAAGAGGCAATTAAAAGAATGATAACACGAGTGACATTAAGATAAAGAGAAAAAAATCACAATAATATTTAAATAAAAGTAAAAATTTAATAATTAAACTTATAATATTTATTTATTAAATAAAAGTGATCATATATAACATTTAATAGTTATAAAAAATAAAACACATTTGTGCTTTTTTTATTTTGTAATACTAAATAAATTTAAAGCTTTTTCATTATTAATTTAAAATATATTTTTTCATGATTAAAATTAAAAATTTATGAAATATTAAATAACATATTTATTTTAATATATTTTTTTGTGACACAATATAAATATAAATATAATTAATATTTATTATAAATAACATATTTTTTAATTTTTTAAAATCTATAAACTAATATTACTATATGCAAATGATTCAAAAAATATCACATACATATATTGATCTTAATTGATCACCTCTTGCTCTAAACAATGATCTTAATTGATCTAACAATCCATTTGGAAAGTTGATTAGATGGTTACAGTTTCATCCACTATAAGCGATTGAACCATGCAAGAATCATTATCTTATCTGACTTCATCAGATGACTACTTTTTTCAACTTTTTGAAATTATTTATCATTAACCTAATGAAACAGATCTCTCTTATTTCAATCATATGGTTTAATCCAAATTTTTTTGTTAATTAACTAAATGATCTAGATTTCAAGTGACGAAATAAAGCTTGATCCAACCATCCAAAACGCTTCTACCTTTACAATGTTTGATTAGATGTTTGAGATCTTCTCTATGCTAATGCAATAGCTCAAGTTAAACCAATGTAATGGTTAAATAACTACTCATTTTATGCCATTATAGTCACTATTTATAAAAAAATATTTTAAGATCTTTTTAAGCAATTTGTAAGATACTTTTGTAATAGTTCTTCACATAGTTTCTATTTTGTATGAAAACAAAATTATATAAATAACTAACCATATTATATAAAATGATTGATGAAGATAAAAGAGATTTTAACATCCCAAAAGAATGGTTGCATCATATTATACTAGCAAAACTTTTCTCTAACAACACCTATGATTGACGAATAAGTGAAATTTCATAATATTTTTTGCTAAGGCTTATTATTTTAAGATTTCATTTCCTCAATTCTTTTCATAATTTTGAGCTCTTCATCACTTTTTATATTCATCACCAAACATAATAATTTTTTTTTTGTTTTTATGAAAGAAAGTTTATTATTTATTTTTTTGTGTTGCGTGGGCCACTATTTGTGAAACCCTCAGTTTGATTTGATTTGTTAAAAAACAAACTTTTGCTTTAGCTCACAAAAGCTTGGGTAATAGTTGAACCTAAAAGGTATAGTAGGCTAGCAGTAAATAGTTTGCAAAAACCTGAAGTTGTAATTCTTTTATTTGTTGAGCTTTTTTCGAACTCATTCAGGGTTGATGTTGGATCCAGTTTGGACCTAACCACATAAATATTTTAGTGCACCATTTCAACATTTATTTTCATTATAAAAATTATAAATTATCATATTTTTAAATCAAAATTTTCTCTTAATATAAAATTAATTTTATAATAACTTTCACACAAATACAATAGTTTAAAATTACAATTCATCAAATTTTATGAGATTCACACACAAGTTTTCACTTTAATTTATAAATTTCAAAACTTGAGCCAATAATATATGTCATAGTACATTTTATTTCAATATTTTATTTACATAAAATTAATTAAAAATAAAATAATTTATTTTTTTAAAAAACATAGATGTTAACATATAAGATTTTCTTCTTTTTCTTTATCGATAAAATAAATTAAAATAAAATCATGTAACAAATATAAATAATGAAAAATATAATTATCATAAATATTATATATTAAACTATTCAATATGAGAGATTTAAAAAATATTTTAAATTGATAACTTGAAAAATGGATAATGGAGATGGAGATAGCTATTATATAAGAGAGAGCGAATAGCACTACTAAATATGAGAAATATAGAGAAAAGAATACAAATAGATAGAGATGACAAAATATTTAAAAAGAGATGAAAGAAAAAAGAGAATATAAAGAGATAAAGGGAATAAATAAATAAATAAATGAAAGAGAGATGGAATTAGAGAAGTAAAGAGGTAGAGAAAAGAGAAAGGTTAAGAAAAATACAAGAAAATATAGAATGAAGAGACAAATAGAAAATGGTAATTAGAGAGAGAAGAAAGTGAAAAAATATGAGAGGTATAAACATATATGGCAAAATGTCAAAAAAAATTAATTAAATAAAATTTAAATTTTATTAATTAAATTTAAAATATTTAGCAAATATAATAAGTTAATCATACATAATTTTTCAAAATTTTGTAATATAAAAAAAATTGGTGGTTTATTGTTATTTTTTAATTTTAAAAATATTTAAATTATCCTTGCTTATAATATTAAGATTATTTTATTTATACTTGAAATTTAAAAAAATTAAAAATTAATATAATTATAAAAATGTATTATATTTATATGACATAATATAGATAATTAATATAAATAATATTTAAAATTAATTATGTAACTCTAAATTTCTACTATTCTTTAATGTAATTTCACAAAATTTTAAACGTTTTATAGACATCATATATATACTATTATAAACATAAATTTATTCTAGTTTATTATGGTTGATATAATTTTTTCTCGACGTTAGACTATATTAAATTATCTTTTTCATTATATTATATGATTTCTGATATTAATTATTGGATAAAATTTATAATAATGTTATAAAGTTATTGTTAACAAGTAATTACTAAAACAACAAGTATAAACTATAAATTTATAATAATTTAATTTTTAAAATTAACATGTTATTAAAAGAAATTTTCATTTATTTGAAAGTTGAATATGGAAAAATATTTAAAATTTGATAACTTCTTAGAAGGTCATAGTCCTAATACCACTCTAAACAAGACAAGCTTAACATTGAAGGTCTAATAAAATCTAGTGTCACAATGCTCATGTTGTTGCCCATGCATGCAATAGACTAAAAACATAGTTTAATGATTACTACTTTTAAGATAGTGAACATTTTCTAAAAGTTCCTTAATTATCAAACATATGGACTTTTGTTTATATAAAATTATTGAAAAATTACATAAACAATAATTTTATTATAGCATAGACATTAATACATAAGATTTCTTCTTAGTATTTACCATTTCTATAAAAAAAATTAGATTAACACAAGAAATTTGTTTAATATTGTTAATTAATGCACTAAAAACATTTTCTTTCCTAAGTAGGAATTACTTTAGAGCTCTAATGTTGTCTAGTGTTTAATGCTAGTGTGGTTGTACATGAATATAGAAGAAAAAATCAAGAATATGTATTTCTAAAGATATTATTCTTATTATATATGTAATAATAAATAATAATATAAATATTTTATTAATATTAAATTAATGAAATATTATATAAATTATTATTATTTATTATATATAAATTAGTACATAAGATTTTCTTTCCTTTAGTTATCCTTCTTTTAAATAACAAATTAGATTATGTAATTAATGAAAATGACAAAATATATATTTATTATAAATACAATATTTTAAACAATGCATCAATAAAAGTTTCATAAATATTTTAAGTTGATGGGGTGAAAAAAGATAATAAAAATAGAGATTACTATTCTATAAGAGATAGAAAGTCATGGATTGATAAGAGAAAAAGATGGAGAAAATTGACAATATATTGAGATGAGAGATCATTAAATGAAGTGAAAAAATAGAACAAAAAATAGATAGACAAAATAAATAAAAAGGAAAAGGAGAGAACTAAAAAAGTAAAGAAATATGATGAGAGAGAGCCTTAGATGTCCATAAGTTGATAGAGAATAAATAAATAAATGATAATAAGAGAGAAGAAAGTGAGAGATATTAAGGTAAAGAGAAAAAGCGAAAAAAATAATTAAATAAAAGTTAAATCATAATAAATAAATTTGTAATACTTATTAAATATAATAAGCTAATTACACGTAGTATTTAAAAGTGATGAAATATAAAAAATATTTACAAATTTCTGTTGTTATAAAATATAAAATAATTTAAATAATATTTTAATTATTTATTTGCTATTATCTTAATCATACCTTAAAAAAAGGCTAATTTAATATCAGATAATATAACTATTTAACTATATTATCTCTATATAATATAATGTATATAATAAATAAAAATAATATTTAACATTAATGATATAATATTTGATTTCTAATATTATATAATATAATATTATTATATTTAAAATAATCTATAGTTAATACTTATACACAATTATAAATATAATTTAAATTTTTTATTATAATTAAATTGGCTATTTTCCTTAATATTAAACTACATTAAAATTATTATTTTATTATATCATATAATGTATCATATTTATTATTGTATAAAATTAACAAATAACATTGTAAAGTTTTTAATAACAATTAAGTCCTAAAATACTAATGATAATTTATCAATTATAACAATTTAAATTTTTAATATTCACATGTTAAAATAATTTGTCGTTCATTAGGAAATAAATACTGTGAAAACTTTGGTACAACATGAGGATATCCCTAGAGGTCACCTGTCCCAATGGTACTCTCACTAAAGCATGCTTGACTTTGAAGTTTTATTGAGATCAAATGTTGTAATATGGTAACACATGCATACAAATGACAAACCATCACAGTTATGTGATTATTATCTTAAAAACACAGAATCATTTCGAAAGTTTTCTAGAATACAAAAGATTTATGTTGGGTCACCCTTGTGTTTGATGGTTGAAGCTTTAAATTTTTAGTCTTTAGTTCTAACGGCCTTATTTATTATCAGATAGGTATACATGTAAACAATAAGGTATGCAATATGATCACAATGAACTAGTAGTCTTCAAAGTAACTTGTAGTGTTTAGCAGGCTTCAAAATATTAAGGACATGGGCATAAACATTGAAAAGATTTTACTTTACTATGAAATAGTATACTATCTTGTTAGTTTCAAGGAACCCTCGATTTAAATCAATTTCAAATCATATTTTGGCATCAAAATTATTTAATCATCTCCTTGATTTAGCAAATGAATAAGATTTAATTTTTTTAATCTTTCAAATTTTTCTTAGAAAAAAGTTTTTCTTAAACCATTAATTAATTTTAGGTAACTCAATTTTTTAATCATTCTTTCTTTGGTTAAGTCGTACTTTTTTTGATAGATTTTATGTTATGTTGATTATTAAATCTTGATTACATAAAAAATAGTTTGATTAAAAATTTCACAATTAAACAAATAAAAATATTATATATCACAAACCAAGTTGTGACTGAATGTAGAGGTCTTTACAAAGATTATGGCTTAGCATAAGAATTTTATATTTTTTTCTAAATTCTAGATCAGATTAATTGTTGAATTTTTATTACATAAATAAATAATTCTATTAAAATTTTCATAATTAAATAAACAAAAAAATCATGCCACATTCCAAGTTATGCCTGAATGCAAATGTCTCAAGTTGAGCGTAAGCCAGAGCTTATGGTCAACAAAAATAATGGGATCCTGATTAGGTCCATCATTTCTCGTTCACGATGAATTCTTGAACTAGATGAGGAAGGCATTGCATCAAACTGGAAATCATTAAACAAAAATATAAGTACGGGATGGGTCAAACAAAGATAAAGCCTAATAACATATAACCACTCTAGTTTTAGTCTCGACAGAACAAACGGAGAGCCAACCAAAATTATGATAGCATGTTACACCATAATGAGTGCTTATATAGACTAAATAACCATTCTCTACTTTAATATAAGATTATGTCCTTTATGATAATCTCCATAAATGGCTAATAGATTTAGCTTAGTTCGATAGTGCATGTTAACGATTGCATGACTAAAATTGCCTCCATCTTTAAACAATGATCATAATCAATCCAAACATCCATTTGATAAACTTATTGGTTACTACTTCATCTGCTATAACAATTTCAAATATCCGATGATCATTGTCTTGATTGACATCATCAAATAAATCTTTTTATTTTTGCTTTTTGAAATAATCTATCATTGATATAATTACTCAGATCTCTCCTATTTGAATCCTATGATCATGTACTAATTCTAATTTTATGATTGTCTAATTGAACCAACCAAATCTAATCTTGCTTGACTAAGTAGGTTTAATCAAATCCATATTGATCAAAACATCCACAACTCATGCACCTTTATAGCATTTGATTAGATGGTTGAGTTCCCCTTTATGTTGATCCAATGGATCTCTTCAATCCCTCATAATGGCTAATTAACAAGCTTTTATTATGCCACTTTAGCAGCCATTGTGGAGGAATATATTATGGTATTTTTAAGTTGTTTGGAAGATGCTTTTGCAAAAACTCTTCATAAACATTATAATTGCTAAGACAAAAATTTTTATACAAATATGCAACATTTATTAATTAAATAACTAAGGAATATGAATGATATTTTAACACCTAAAGGATGGGTAATATCATATTCTACTAGTAGAAAGTTTCTCAAGCAGGATCGACAGCTTACGACCACTTGAAATATGATCCATCCCATACTTATATTTTTTCAAATTAAGCCTTACTCTTCTAAGCTTTCATTTTCTTAATTATCTTCATAATTTTGATCCCTTCATGTCTTTTTTATATTAATAAATAAGGATTAGAAAATTTTTATTATCTTATATAAAATTTCTTTCTAGCTGTATTTTTTCTTTTAAGATGGAAATTTGGCATTTGCGAGAGCCTGAGTTCAATCCAATCTAACAAGAAACAGAGTTTGGGTTGAGCTCCTAAAAGTTTCAACTATAATTGAACCTATAAAAGCAAGTAGGTTGGAGGTAAACATAACAAAAAAATCTCAAGTTGTAATTCTTTTAATAAAGGAGTATTTTATCATTCTTAGAGATGGATGTAGATTCTTTTTTGAACTAAACTACCTAAATGTTTTGGTGTACTAATTGGACTTTTATTTTTAGTACAAAAATTATATATTATTATATTTTGTTTGGAAGTATTCTATAAATAAAAAATTGTTTTTTAAAAAAAATTTATAATAAATACAATAAAAATAATAGCTTAAAACAATAATTCTCTCTTTTTTTTGGATTCTCACACTCATTTTATCAACAATATGCACTTTTAAGAAAATTATACTTATTATATTAGTTATAACATAATTAAAATCAACATTTAATTTTTATGAAATTAATGAAAATCGACAAAAACTATTATTTTTGGTAATACAAACACTGATAAATAAATTTCTTGCATTTTGATATCATTCATTTTTAATATAAAAATTAAATAATTATACAAATATAAGTAAAAAAATATTTATTTATCCTAAATATTACATTTTAAACTATGCAACATGTGGGATATTTTAAATATTATAAATTAATGGGTTGGAAAAGAGATATTAGGGATAGAGATAACTATTCTATAAGTGTAAGAAAAAGAATTAGATTGGCAAGAGTGAAATAGAAAATTACAAAATAATAGACAAAGATGAAAGAAGATTTAATTAAGATAAAAAGAAAAGAAACGATATAGAAGATAGAGAGATAATAAATAAATAAAAGAGAGAAATAAGAAAATAATAAAAGATAGTAGTGACTGAGAGTTAAATAAAGACATAAGAAGATATAGAATAAAGAAACAAATATATAATCATAATAGAAGAGTAAAAGATATAGAATAATACATGAGAGATATTAAGATAAAGATAAAAAAGAGCAAAATGATTAAATTAAAGTTAAACTTTAATAATTAAACCTATAATATTTATTAAATACAATAATTAATTTAGATAATATTTAACACTATTATAATATATAAAGCATATTTGAGGCTAATTATTATTATATAATATATAAAATATTTAAGAAATTTTTTTAATTAATTTAATATGCTTCATTGATACATAAAATAAATAATTATTAAATTATATATAATATATATGTTATAATATATCCTTGTACTATATAATAAGTTTAAGGTTTTAATATTTTATAATATAATGTTACAATATTTAAGAAAATATATACACATCATATATATAGTATTTTCAGTATAAATTATTTCTAAGATATTATAAATAATATAAGCTTTTTCTCTCAATATTAAATTATACTAAAAGTGTAATTATAGACTATATTTTAAAAGAATTTAATTTCCCAACATTAAAATGTTATTAAAATAAACTATAGGTCATATGAAAATGGATATGAGGAAAAATTAATAGCATGAGGAGTTCTCAAGAGATATAATGCCACTCTTATTAAAGCCAGCTAAACTTTGAAATTCTAATGAGATATAATGGCCTAATGCTCATGCGGGCACACATGCATACAATAATTAAAAAACATAGTTGTGTGATTATTGTCTTAAAGATAATCAATCATTTCTAAAACTTTCAAAATTATCAAGCATATGTTCTTCTAAAAAATTATGCTTATTATATATTCCATAATATATTGAAATGTCAATATTTTATTTATATTAAATTAATAAAAAAGTTTACAAACTAGTATTTTTAATGTCATATACAGTAATATATATTTGATTTTCTTTCATTATCTTATCATTTTTATATATAAAAAATAAAGATATGTAATAATTATAAAAAATATGATATATGTTTGTCATAAATATTAATTATTAAAATATGCAACAAAAAATATTTCCTTAATATGATTAATTATTTTGCATAAAAAAGAGATAATAGAAACAAAGATAGTTATTTTGGCATAGAGATGTAATGTCATAGAATGATAAGCATAAAATAAATAGAAAAATAGTGATAGAGATTCATGAGAGACTGCTTAACATAGAGAAAAAAAGAGACAACATAGAAGAGATAAAGAGAATAAATAAAAAATAAAGAAGAAAGAAAAACGAGAAATTGAAGAACAATATTAGAGAGTTAATGATAAGGAAAAATGTAAAATGATAGAGAATAAACTAGTAAATAAGAGACTAATAATAGAAGTAGCCAATGAGAGAATGATAGAGCCATTGAGATATAGAGAAAAAAAGCAAGAGAAATAAATAATTAAATAATAAAATCTTAATATGTAAAACTATAGTATTTATTAAATTAAAAATCTTAATAATATTTGAAATTAATGATATAATTTTTTATTTTTAATATTTATACTACCATATTATTTTATTTAAAATATTCAATACAATTTATAATAGATATAAGTTATTTTGCTCAATATTAAGCTATATTAAGATTATTTTTTTATTACATCAAATATTGCTCCATATTGATTATTATATGAAATTTAAGATAATATTATAAAATTGTTATAAATCATTAATTACTAAAATTTTAATTATAATCTATCATTTATAACAATTAAATTTTTTAACATTAATATACTGTAATAATCAATTATTATTCAGTAATAAAAGATTATTTTGAAAAAATAAGTATAACATGACTTCTCCAGTGGTCACCAACAAAAACACTACTCTCCCTTGAACATGCTTAAATTTTAAGTTCTAATAAAATCTTGTGCTATAATACTAATTTGGTCACACATGCATACAAAAGGTAAAATTATAGCTATGTGATTATTTTCTAGAATATAATTAAATATTTTTTAAAATTTTTTAAATTATTCTTATATAGATGTCATAATATAATCTAATAATAATATTTTTAATTATATACCTTAAAAATAATTAAGTAAACTATTATTTTTTTAAGATAGACATTAATACATAAGATTTTCTTTAACTATGTTACAATTATTATATAGTTGTCACAATATAAATATTATACATACAGAAGATAATAAGAACAGAGCTAACTATTCTATGAGAGAGAGAGAAAGATATAAATTGATAAAAAAACTAAAAATAATAGAGAGAGATGAAAGATTATTTAGAAAAGAGAAAAAAGAGAATATAAATGAGATAAAGAGAAAATATAAATAAGTGAAAGAGAGAGAAACTAGAAAATAGAGAATGATAGAAAATAAGGAATCAAAGCCTATTAAAGTTTCTTTCTATTACATCACATAATGTCTAATATTTATTAATATATTTAATATACAATAATATTATAAAGTTGTTATTAACCATTAATAACTAAAATGCTAATTACAAACTATCATTTATAATAATTTAATTTTTTTTATCTTTAATACATTTTTAAAATACATTATCATTTATTAGAAAAAAGGTGGTATGAAAAATTGGTACAACACCAAGACTACTAAACCTATTGCCTATGCATGCTTACTTTGGTGTTCTAATATGATCCAAAAGTATTATGGTGGTGTAGTCACAAATTCATGTAAAAGAAAAATTTGTAGTCATGTGATTATTGTCTTAAAGATAATGAACAATTTTTAAAATTTTCTAAATTATCAAGTATATGCCCTTTTAAAAGAATTATATTTAATAAGTTTATATTAATATTAATAAAAAAGTTATATAAATTATTATTTTTTATTATTTAGATTCTAAGATAAAAGATTTTCCACCATTATATTCTCATTCTTATAATAAAAAATTAAATTATGTAATAAATATAAATTAAAAAAAAATTCATAAATATTTTATATATTAATATATTTAATATAATAGATTTCTTAAATATTATTTATTGACTTGCTAAAAAAGAGACTAAAAAATGAGATAATTATTCTAAAATGAGAAGAGAAAAATATGGATTGGTAAGAGATAAATGAAGAAAAAAATAGGAATATAAGGACATAGTGAGGATTTAACGAAATAGAAAACTAGAGAGAATACAAAAGGGATAGAGAAGAAATAAATAAGCAAAAGAGAGTGAGAAATAAGATGGTGAACATGGATAGATAAGAGAAAGAGGTCAAGAATAAAATAAGAAGATAGAGAATGGGGAGAAAAAAA
Organism: Vanilla planifolia; assembly: GCA_023846275.1. Lineage (NCBI taxonomy): Eukaryota > Viridiplantae > Streptophyta > Magnoliopsida > Asparagales > Orchidaceae > Vanilla > Vanilla planifolia. The sequence goes on along the minus strand of JAIUJO010000244.1, from coordinate 673,020 downwards.
TAGAATGATAATAGGAGAGAGAAGAAAGTGAGAGAAAATGAGAGATATTATGATAAAGAAAAAAGTGGGTGAAATATTACAATGAAAGGTAAATCTTAATAAATAAATTGATAACATGTATTAAATATAACAAGTTATTTACATATAATATTTAATAATAATTAAACATAAAAAATTATATTCTATTACAATTTTAGAATATTACCTATATTTAAAGAATATATTGATAATTAATTTAATAATATTTTATTTGTACATAAAATTTATAGAGTTAGTTAAAAAATAATAATACTATACTATGCTATCTTATATGATATAATATAGATTATAAAGAATCTTAATTGTGTCATTATTGTCTTAATGATAATTAAACATTTCCAAAATTTTCTAAATTATAAAATATGTGTTTGGTCACCCTTGGGTTTTATGGTCAAGCATTAAATGTTTAGCCCTTTATTATAAGTTGCATATTTATTGTTAAATAGGTTTATATGCAAAGAATAAGCTATTCATTTTGAAAATGGTGTACTAGCAGCCTTCGAAGCAGCTTTGAGCCCTCAACAAACATCAAAGATTGAAGAAATGCCCATAAGCTTTCATAAGATTTAATTTTACTAAGAAATATTATGTCAACTTGTTCATTTCAATTTCAAATCGTATTCAAGCATCCAAATTATTTAACAATGTCCTTCATTTAGAAAATTAATAGGATTCAATTTCTCAATTTCTTAATTCTATTCTTGGCTAGAATCTCAAATAATTCTTTGGTTTAAAATACTCCTCCTTTTAAATCATTCTTTCCTTAGAGCTATCGTAGTTTAGTATTTTTACTAAATTTTAGGTTAGGTTGATTGATAATTCTTCATGAAATAAAAAAGAAATTTTATTAAAATTCTAATAATTAAATAAATAAAAATATTTAGTGCAACATCACAAGCTGTGATAAAAAGCAAAAGTCTTGAACCAAGCTTAAGCATAAGTGTAAGACTTTTGTTTTTTTTCCAAATCCTTCATTTTTTTATTGTTAAATCTTGATTACTTAAATGAAGTAATTCTAATAAAACATTCATAATTAAATAAATAAAGTTTATTGCACATCACATGTTGTGCTTGAATGCAAAAGTATCAGGCTAAGCATAAGCCCTAGCATAGTATAAAAAAATAGCTATATCTAGACTGAGTCTACACATTCTGGTTCACAGCTAACCTTTAAACCTGATGAGGAAAGTCATTTAATTAAACAAGGAAGCATTTTAATTAAATATATGTGTGGGCTGAGTCAAACACATATTAACCTGATAAGATACAATTTTGTCAAAGTGATTAAATCTGAAGACTATAGATGGGGAGCCATCTAATATTAGGTTCATAAGTTACACTTGAGGGTAGAGAGGAAGAGAGGTCACGAAGAATGTAACGAGATAAAAAACGAACAGAGAAGTTAGAGAATTTGAGAGACATTAAGATAAAAAGAAAAAATTAGAGAAATAATTAAGTAAAATTTTAAAATAAAAAAAATAAAATAAATTTAATTAGTAAACAATATATAATATTTGCTAATTTAAATTTTTTTTAAAAAATTATTATTATTTTATAAAACCTCATATATTTCAAGATATTTTGTGAATTTAATGCTATTTCATTCATACTAAAAATTTAAAACTTTATTATATTATTAATAATAAAATTACTATAATATATTATCTTTATGTGCTACATTATGAATGATAAATATAAATATTTCTTAGCACTAATGATAAAATTTTAAATTTATAATATTTAATAATAAAGTATTAAAATATTTAAAAAATTTTATTCATATCATATATGTAGTATTATAAGTATAAATTATCTGTAAGTTATTACAATTATATAATTTTTTATTAAACATAGAACTATCTTGAAGTTATTATTTTATTATATGAAATGATGTGCCATATTTATTTTTATATGAAATTGATAATAATATTACAAAGTTATTAATAACAATAAATTACTAAAATGGTGATTATAAATTATTATTTATAATAATTTTATTTTAAAACATTAACATTTTTTTAAAATAAACAACATTTTAATAGAAAAAGGAATATGAAAATCTATTTGCAACGTGAGAAATTTTCACTAGGTCACCCATTTTGGTGTCACACTCATCCAACCAAACTTAACTTTGGAGTTCTTATGAGATATAGTGCCATATAGCTCATGTGTTCACACAAACATATAATAAAAAAATATCATTATTGTGTGATTATTCTGTTGAAGATAATGAACAATTTTTAAAATTATCAAACAAATATATTTATAAATAAAAATTTATTTCTTGTTATATAAGTCATAATATGTTCTAATATTAATATTTTTTAAAATAAAATAATAAAAAAGTAAGTCAATTATTTTTTTATAAATTGACATTAATACATAAGATCTTCTTTTATATTTTATAATTTTTATAACTAAAAATTAAAATTATGAGAAAAATAATAAATAATTGTATAATATTTATAATAAATATTATATATTAAACTATAAAACAAAATAAATTTTTGAAATATTGTTAGTTGATCAACTTAAAAAAGATAGTAGAGATGAGGAGAACTACTTTATAAGAGAGAGAATGAAACACATTGATAAAAGAAAAATACAGAGAAAAAAAGTAATAAAGATTGATGAAAGACAATTTAAAGAAAAAGAAAAGAAAAGAGAGAACATAAAGAAAATAAAAAGAATAAATAATCACATTAAAGAAAAAAAAGAAAGCAAAGAATGATAGAGGAGAGTTGGAGGCCAAGAAAAAAATTAGAAGATAAAAAATACAAGGACAGATGTGAGAATGATAATAAGAGAGTATAGGAAGCGAGACAAAGTGAGAGACATTGAGATAAAGAGAAGAAAAGGAGAGAGAGAATTAAATAAAAGACAAAACCTAACGGTTAAATTTATAATATTTTTTAGGTATAACAAGTTAAATATATATAATATGTCATAATATGAAAATAAGAAAAATATTTAATGTACTTTTATTTTAGAAAAATAATAAATTTATGAAAAAAATATTTGCATGTTAATATTATATTATTTTATTCATACATAATATTACAAATGTTTATTAAATCAAAATAATATAATTATTATAATATATTATCTTTATATGAAGTAATTTAGAAACTTAATCTAAATAATATTTAACATTCATGATATAAATTTAGACTTCAAATGATTTAAAATAAAACATTACTATATATACAAATTTTTATACATAGTATGTATGCAATATTATGAACATAAATTAATTGTAATTTTTTATAATTAATATAAGTTATTATGCTTAATGTTAAGCTATATTAAAGTTGTTATTTTATTATAATATATATTGTGCCATATTTATTTTCATATTAAATTAACAATAGTATTATAAAGTTATTATTACTAATTAACTATAAAATGCCAGTTATAAACTATTATTTAAAATAATTAAACTCTTTAACATTATCAAAATATGAAAATAAATTATTGTTAATTTAAAAAAGGATTAAAATGAAAAACTATGTACAACTCGTAAACTTTTCAAGTGGTCACCGATCCATATATTACTCTAACCCAATCATCGATTACTTTGACTTCTAATAAAATCTTGTATTATAATATTTTTTTATTCATGCATTTATACAAAAAATAAAATGATAGTCATGTGATTATTGTCGTTATGATCAGAAACTATTTTATAAAATTTTCTAAATTATAAAGAATATTCAATTATAAAAAATATTTTTTATTGTATATATGTAGTATTTTTATCTAATAATAATATTTTATTTATATTTAATCAAGAAAATTATGTAAACTATTAATTATTATAAGATAAACATTAATACAAAATATTTTATTCTATTATTTTTTCATTTTTATTAATAAATAAAATTATGTAACAAACATAAATAAGAATTTTATATTTATAATAAATACTATGCATTAAACTATGCAACATTAGAGAGTTTTATAATATTGTTAACAGATGGGCTGAAAAAGAGGAAACAAGGGTGGAGATAATTATTTTCTTAGATTGAGTTAAATATGCGAATTAATAAGACGAAACTATGGTAGGAAATAGCTATAAGGAGAGATGTGGGATGATTTAATAAATAGAAATAGAAAAATAAAAAATAAAAGAGATAGAGAGAATAAATAAATAACTAAAAGAGTAAAAAAATAAGATAATAGAAAATAGTATAGAAGAGAGCAACCAAGAAGAATATAAGAAACAAAAAATGAAGAGATTAATAAAAGAATGATAAAAATAAATATATTTTGTTATAATTTATATAAGTTATATTATGTAATATTAATCTATATTAAAGTTATTTATTATTGTATCTTATCATGTGACATATTTATTATTATAAAAAATTGATAATAATATAGTAAAGTTATTATTAATAATTTATTATTTAATTGTAAATTATCAATTATAATAATTTTATTTTTTAAATGTAACATGCTCTTAAAATATGTTGTCATTGATTCATGTGATGTGACATAATGTCGGTATTGTCACACATGCATATAAAAGAAAATAAATTGTAGTTATATGATCATTTTTTTAAAAATAATGATTCATTTCTAAAAGTTTCTAATTTATAAAGCATATTTACTTTAATTAAATTAAATATAAATATATGTCATAATATATTTTAATGTCAAACTTTTGTTCATATAATTTTAATAAAACAATACATAAATTATTATATTTGATAGCATTGAAATTAATAAAAAAGAGTTTCTTCCATTTTGTTCTAAATCTTATAAAAAATTAAATTAGTCGATAAACATAAATTGTAAAATTCATATTTCTCATAATAATAGAATATTAAAGTATGCAATGTAAGGGATTTCTTAAATATTTGTAATTGATTAGCTAAATAGAGATAATAAAAATCGAGAACTATTCTACAATAAAGCCATGGACACATACGAGAAAAAAGTGATCAAAAAATTAAAAAGAGACAATAGAGATGAATTAATGAAGTGGGAAAAATAGAGCAAATATAAAAAAGATAGAGAAAATAAACAAATAAGATAAAAGAGAGAAATTTGAATACAGAGAATGATAGATGAGAAGCCAAAAAAAATATAAAAAAAATTATGAATGTTGACGCAAATAAAATAATGATATAAGAAAGAGAAGTAAGTAAGAGAATATAATAGGTATTGACCTAAAGAGAAAAAAGTGTTAGAAATAATTAAATAAAATTAAAATCTTTATAATTAATTTAATAATATTTATTAAATATAACAAGTTAATCATATAAAATATATAATAACAATTATTATTTTTAATAGTTATAAAAATTAAAAAATGTATCTCGATTATTACTTTAATATTATTTTTTTCAAACTTATAACTAATAAAAATAAATAATATTTAATATAATTATTTTAATAGATTAATTTAATATGATATGGGTTGATAATAAATATAAATAATATTTAATATTATTTAATTAATTTCATATTTGTAATATTTCTTGATATAATGCTTTTATATTTCAAAAATTCTGCACACATTACATAAATACAACTATAAACATAAATTATTGCTTATTTATTGTAATTAATATATGTTATTTCCTTATTGTTAAAGTATATTAAATTTTTTTTATTATATCATATATTGTGTGATAATTGTTATTATATAAAATTATTAATAATGTTTTTATTTTTAAATAATAATTTAATTAATAAAATTATAATTATAAACTATCATTTACAATATTTTTATTTTTTTATATAAGCATATTATTATAATTAATTGTACTTTATTAGAAAAAGTAAAGCTATGAAAGAATTTGCAAAACATAAGGACTTCTTGAGAGGTACCTAACTGAGTACAGATCTCACCTAAGCATATCTAACTTTGGAGTTCTAATGAAATCTAGTACCATAATGCTAAAGTGGTCACACATGCACACACATGATAAAGAATCATAGTTGTGTTATTATTATCTTGAAGTTAATGAATTATTTCTAAAATTTTCTAAATTATCAAACATATGTGTTAGGTCGCCTCATTATTTGATGGGTTAGGTAAGCTTCAATGATTGATGACATGCATGTCAACTTTGATAAAGTTTTATTTTATTATGAATTAAAATCACGTCTCCTTCATTTATCAAATTAATAAGATTCAGTTTTTAAATCTCTAAATTCTTTTCTTGGTTCAAACTTAACGATAATCATTTATTGATTTAACATAATTCTATTTTGGAGTCATTAATTCTCTAGTTAAGTAAAACTTTTGTATTTTTTCCAAATTTTACGTTAGGTCGGTTTTAAAACTTTATTAGTTGAACAATTTTATATTATTAATTCATAATTAAATAAATAAAAAAAGTTATATGTCACATCCCAAGTTCTATATCAATGCAAATGTCCTAGGCTAAGCTTCATTCTATATAAAACTTTTGTTATTTTTCAAATTCTATCTTAAGATTATTGTTAATCTTAATTACAGCAAAAGAAAATATTTATGTCTAAATTTTAAAATCAAAATAAATAACTTTTTTCACATCTTATTTTTTGATAAAATGTAAAAGTCTCTGGCCAAGCTTAAGCAAGAGAATAGCATGATGAAAAAAGTTGGATCCATATTAGTCCAATCGATTGTACTTCTTGGAAAATTCTTGAATCATATAGATAATGGTATTGGATCATATAAGGAACCATTGAAACTAAATATAAGTATGGGAATCACATAAGAAATGATAAGGCATGAGAATGCCCAAGTGATTAAATCTCGATGGTACATAAGGAGAGCCATCCCAAATTAAGTTTGATGGAAACGAAAAGGTGAATTATTGTAAAGTCATAAAATGTTTACTATTTCTCAATGCGTGATGATGTCTGTTGTGATAGTCTTGATCCGAAACTATTAGTGCTAAGCACCATCCGATCATGTATTTTTACGTTCAAACTTCAGAGATCACCTCTCACTTTAACTAGTGATCTTTATCGAATCAGCTATCAATATGATAACTCAAATGGATGGCTACTACTTCATCTATTACAATCTATTGAGTCTTTTCATGGTCATTATCTCCTCTCACTTCATCAAATGGATATTTTTAGTTCTTAGTTTTGAAATAATCTATCCATGATCAAATGACTCAAATCTTTCTGTTTCGAATCCTACATTCAAGATCTAATCTCGATTTTGATGTTGATCATAAGATTATCAAAATGTCATCTCACTTGATTAAATGGCCTTAATCAAACCTTACTTGATGCAATAATCCAGAACTCATCCATGTTTTGGCTGTTTGACCTGATGGTTGAGAACTCCGTTGTGTCGATCCAATTGGTACAGTCAAGCTTTACTAACAACTAAATACCTAGTCCTTATGATGTCATTGTCTCAGTTGTTTTGGAAGAACATTTGAAATTCTTTTTTAGGCTATTTGGAAGCTACTTTTGTATAATCTTTTCACTCATTTTTCAATAGCTTTGGCAAACACTTTTCTATAAATACCTAACAATTGTGAATGAAAAGACTCATCAATGTGTACAAAAATTTAATATGTCAAAGAAGGGCTACATCATATTATATTGCTATAAGTTTTCTATGGCAACACTTATAGCTTATGACAACTTGAAATATAAAATCCATCCACCTAATCCTAATTCTTCTAAGGTTCCACTTCTTAATTTTTTTTCATTAACTTTTATCTCTTGTTGCCTTTTTACATTCAACAAGAAAAAGAAAAGGTTGAAATTTTTAGTTGAAATTTTTTCTTACTATAGTTTTTGTCTTTTGTGTTATGTGCCCTGATGTTTGCAAAACCCTAATCTCAATTTGACCTCTTAAAAAATAGATTTATATTTGATCTCATAAAGTCTTTGATTATAGTCGAACCTATAAAAGCCAGTAGGATAGAGAAAAACAGTATGAAAAAAGTCAAGCTGAAATTCTTTTACTAATGGGGATATTTCTACCTGTATTTCAGGTGAATGTAGATTCTAGTTTCAAACAATCTAACCAAAAAGTCTTTTTTAATATTTCAACTTTTGTTTTCATTATAAAATTTATAAGTTGATATATTTGTAAATCAAAGTTTTTTATTAAAAAAAATTTCTTTTAAAGCTAATTTAAAAAAAAGAATAACAAAATATAGAAAAAAGTTTAAGAAATAATTTGCTACCTTTTATTCGATTCACAAGCTCTTTTCTACTTTAATATATACTTCTAAGAAAGCAAAACATATTTCATATGTCATAATTTAGTTCATTATCAATATTTTATTCATAAAAAGCTAAGAAAAACTTATTTAAAGTATTTTTTCATAATGAAAAAATTAAGATATTGATTCTATTCAATTATGTTGTGATGCTTATAAATATAAAATAAAATTATGCAACAAATATAAATAATAAAATATATATTTATCATAAATGTTATAACCAAACTAGTAACAATTATGTGCTAAAAACAGGGGGTGAGAAAGATAGGGATCGATAAGAGAAAAATAGAAAAGAAGATAGTTGTTGAAGGAGATGAGAAAAGATTAAATTAAAAGTAAAAGAAAATAAAGAACATAGAGGAAATATAGACAATAAGTAAATAAGCTAAAGAGAAGGACAAATGCCTAAGAATGATAAAGAAGAAATAAAGGCCACGAAAAATATAAAAAAATGAGAAAAAGTGACAAATAATTGAATAATAATGAGTGAGAGAGAGAAGAAAGAGAGAATATAAGAGACATTGAGATAGAGGGAAAACAAAGAGAGAAATAATTAAATAAAAGTTAAATCATAATAACTGAATTTATAAAACGTATTAAAAATAACAAGTTATTCATAAATTTTTTTGAATAACGAAAAAATATAAGAAATATTTAAGGGATTTAATTATTTTTTAATATTTCAAATATTTAAAAAAATTTAACTGTAAATATAATATTATTTTATTAGTACATAAAATTAAAATAATATTAACCAATAAATAAATAATTATTCTAATATATCACATATTAAAGAAATTATATATGTAATAAGTTTAAATAATATTTTAAATTAATTATATAATTTTAAAATGTTAATATTATGTAAGAAAACATTACTAAAAATAAAACATTTTATGCATATCATATATGTATTATTATGAATAAAAATTAATTCTCTTTTACTATAATTTACATAAGTTATTTTGCTCGATATTAAATTAAATTAAAGTTATTATTTTATTATATCATGTGATGTGTCATATTTATTATTACATGAAATTGATATTATATTACTAAGTTATTATTTACAATTAATTACTAAAATCATAACTACAAATTATCATCTGTAATAGTTTAATTTTTTTAACATTAACATGTTATTAAAAGACTATATCATTTATTAAAAAAGGAAATACCAAAAAATATTTACAAGATTAGGAATTCTCAAATGGCTACCCATCTTAACACCTGTCAAACCTAAGCAAAGTAAAAATTGTAGTTCTAATGAGATCTAGTATCGTAGTTAATGTCCTCGAGTTGTCACACATGATTATAATAGATAAATAATTATAGTTATGTCATTGTTATTTTTAAGTTCATGAACTATTCTTAATATTATCAAATTGATGAAGCATTTACACATTTTAAAAATAATATCTTTGTTATATACGACATAATATATTCTCGTTTCAATATTTTATTTATATAAAATTATATAAAAATAAAAATTATCATTTTTAACAATGTAGAGATTTATATAGATCATTGTATTCCACTATGTTATGTTTTTTTTAAAAAAAAATTAAATTATATAGCAAATAAAAATAATAAAATACATATTTATAATAAAAAATATATGTTAAACAATACAACACAAGAGATTAAAAGATAACATTAATTGATGGGTTAAAAAGAGATAATCAAGTTAAAGTTAGCTATTTTAGAAGAGAGAGAAAGTCATTGATTGATAAAGGCAAAATTTGGAAGAAAACACTAAAGAGGTTAATATCAAAAGATTTTAAAAAGTGTTAAAGAAAAAAGAAAACATAGAGATAGCAAATATATAAGTGATCCAGAATAAAAAATGACAAACTAAAGAATGATAGAGGAGAGTTAGAGGTAATGAAATATACAAGCACATAGAGATTGGAGTTTCAAATATGACAATGATGATAGAATATTGTAGAAGTGACACAATGTGATAGACATTGAGAAAAAAGAAAATTAGAGAAATAAGTAAATAAAAATTAAACCTTAGTGATTAGAATTATAATATTTAATAAATATAATAACTTAATCATATATAATATTTTATAACAATAAAATATAAAAAACATTTAAGATTTATTATTATTTTAAAATTTTGCAAATATTTGTGGAATATTTTGGTTATTAATGTTATATTATTTTCATAATATTTTAAACTAAAAAAGCTAATTAAATATTAAATCTTATAGTCTTTCTAATATATTATCTTTGTGTGATGTAAAATATATAATAACTGTAAATAAATTTTTAACATTAATAACAAATTTTAGATTTTTGAAAATCTATAATATTTTATATCAATATCTAAAAGAATTCTACATAAAATATATATATAAATAATAATAAATACAAAATAATTCTTATTTGTTATAATTGATATAAGTTATTTTGATTAATATTAAAAAACTTAAAATTATTATTTTATTGTGTAATATGATGCTTAAGATTTATTATTGTATAAAATTAATAATATTGTTATAATATTGTTAATAATAATAAATTATTAAAATGTTAATTACAAATTATAATTTATTGAGATCAAGTCCTAAGCATGATTAACTTTGTGGTTTTATTGAGATCAAGTCTTATAATACTAATGTGGCCACACATGTATACAAATGACAATAAATCATTATTGTGTGATTTTAATCTTGTGTTTGATGGGTCAAGCCATAAATGTTTAGCCTTTTGTTACATTGTGCTTGTGTAGTGTGAAATAGATTTATCGATAAATAATAAGTTATCCATTTTGAACATGGCGAACTAGCTGTTTTATAAATGAAGGTTCAACAAAAGAGGGGTGAATTACATTGAATAAAATTTCTATTTATTAAAAAATATTTTAATACAATATTGATAATAATTTTTAGTAATATTTAACAAATATATAAAAGTATTTTTTACATATTTTTAATTTTATTTAAAAAGACAATAAGTTTTTTAAAAGTCATATAATTTAAAAATAAATAATAATTAAAAATGTAAACATAGATATTTAGGAGGTTCAGCTTATAAAACAATCCTATATCCACCGCCAATAAAAACCAAGCAAGCACAACACAATATAAGCCTTTGGTCAAAAGTTGGTAGGCTAAACCCTACCAACAAATAGATAAACAAGACAAGTTACTGCAGCCTTCTAATGAAATAAATGTGACAGCTACTATAATCGTACAAAAAAATAAAAAGGCAATAGAAGAAAACATTCGACGACTTAAAATCTAAATCAATACAACGAAAGTTGTATGCTTGATGAAATCACTAAAGAGGTATAAGTATTGTAACTAAATGAAGTAAAAATCAAGAAAATTAATAACCCTACCGATTTGGGAAGGAAACCAAATTAAAGAGGAAGAGACGATGAGAATGAGCTAATAATGGCCTCAATATTTTTTACTTGGTCATATAAAAATTTCTCTTGGATGATTCGTGCAAAACACTCTTATGTATAGGCAATTTGTAACAACTAAAAGCATTTACCAAACAAAAAATTTACTTGTTACATTTTTTTGAACTTTTGGAATATTTTAATTGGGAAATAAATAAATAAAAAATATCCAACAGCTTAAAAAAAGGGCAAAAATAGTTAGTGTGCTAGGGCCATTTGAATAGAGCACTCCAAAACCATTCGATTGTAAAAAATGAGTGATGGGATAGATGTAATCAAATCTACTACTTTAGAAATATGAAATTGATATAGACCATTAGATTAGATTCATCATTGTATGACAGGAATTAGCTTTTTTAGCTGATAAAATTTTGATCGTGCAATCTAGAAATTGCAAGGTCGAATGGCTTGATAGAATTATTTCTTTTAAAAAGTCTGACACGAAAATAATCATTTTATCACAAAATTCAAGATTGGATGGGTTATAATACTTCTATATTTTTCGGATTTTCTAATAAAAAATATTTCCATTTTTATTTCCATAGAGCTCTTATGTGTTGCAATTTGCTTCTTATACTAATTTTTGTAGACAATTGGATACAACTAATTAACTGGTTTAGCTGCACCTCGTTAGATTTAGCAATTTAATCCCTCGAGCGACTGCTGAGTTGCATATAGTTTGTTTGATTTATAGAGGCAGAATTTGGTGGACCGATCAAAAATGAAATATTTAGGATTGATTACTTAATGAATAGCCATTTAGAAGTAGATAACATTAAATCGTAGCGATCTGTTTGGTTCATGTAGTAATTGCTTTTACGAATGGGATATTTTTTGTTAATAAATTTTCTTATAAATAATTAATATTGTTAAAACTTTTTTAAAATTATTTAACGATTTTAAAAGGTATTATAAAGATAAAATGATGGTCAAGATGACCAACGAAGATTGATCAAATACATTAGAAACTTAAATGTTGTTCTAAGATTAATTTTAATTTAATTTATGTGCCTTATTATAAATATTTCAATAAAGCATAACAATCTAATCAAAGTAAAATAAAAATACTTAAAATTAAATTTGAAATGCTTGCTAGTGGTTTGCCACTTCAAACAATATGATCTTCAAGGAATTTAAGAATCACCTATCTTTTTTAGTTCTTCTAGAATAAGAGTATTAAATACCTAAAATCTAAAAATTCACATAAATATATTTGTTAGAAATATTTGTGTTTGTTATCATCAAACAAAGTACCATGACAAAGGGTCAACAATACAACTTAAGCACTATAGTTTGTTTAACAAACTTAAAAAATTGAAGGCATGTACATCAGTTTTGATAAGGTTTTATTGAATTATGAAAGAAAATGTTAGCTTGTTGATTATAAAACACTCTCCTTTTGTATCACTTCTAAAAAGTTTATTAAGGCATCTAATTTGTTTAATCGTCTCCTTTATTTAGCAAATCAATTGGATTAAATTTTCAATCTCTCGATTCTTTTCTTGGTTGAAATCCTTTTTAAAAAATACATTGATTTAATATAATTCTATTTTTGAATCATTTTTCCTTGGTCAAATCATACTTCTGTATTTTTCCCAAATTCTATGTTAGGCAGATTACTAAATCTTGATTACATCCATAAAATAATTGTATTAAAAGTTTCATAATTAAATAAATGAAAAGTTTATGCCACATCCCATGTTACACCCAAATGCAAAAGTCTGTGGTCATCCTTAAGCCAAAGCATAGAACTTCTGTATTTTTTCCAATTTCTATATTAGAATGATTTCTACAACTACATTACATTAAAAAAATATATTATAAAAATTTTGAATAATTAAATAAATAAAAAAAAATTAAGTCGCATCCTATGCCCTTCCCAAATGCAAAAGTCTTGAGCCAAGAATAAGGTTAGAAAAAATAGTTAAATTCAGATTAGGTCAACCTTCTCTAGTTCATGGCAAATTTCTAAACTTGATAGGGAAAGGTGTTGGGTCGAATTGGGAAGCATTCGAACCAAAAATAAGAGTAGGGTAGGTTGAACAAAGATAAACCCATAACTTATGAGTCCACCCAAGAGATTAAATCCAATGCACAAAAATCTTATGCTAGAGAAACTTAGGTTCATAATTTACCCTTAGGGAAATTTCATAAAGACCAAAGAAGTTGTGTTTTACAATATGTGACAATATTCTATATGATAGTCTCCTTCCAAAACAATTAGTTCTTAGCACCATCTGGTCATGCATTTTTAGGATCATACAGTGGAGATCACCTCTATATTTAAATCATGATCCTAAAAAATCCAATAATAAATTTGATAAGGTAATCAGACTGTTACAAATTCACCCACTATAATTGATTGATCTATTTGACCATCATTATCTCGTTAGACTACATCGAACAATTATTTTCATCTCCACATTTTGAAATATGCTATCATTGGTCTGATGACCCAAATCTCTTGAATTTTAAACATATGATCTACATCTTATCCAACTTTTATCAATGAATAATTATATGATCTCCCATCTGTCTTGCTCAAATGGCCCCAATATATCCAATTTGATCCAATAGTATAGAACTCATCCACATTTATAGCATTTCATCAAATGACTGAGATCTCCTTTATTTTGATCAAAGGGTTATAGTCAATCACACCTCTCAGCTAAGTAACCAGACATTATTATATCAATAGCAATTTTGGGAGAATATTTTGAAATCTTTTTAAGCTATCTAGAAGCTACCTTTACTATTGCTTTCCAACCACTTTATAATGGCTATGACGAAACTTTTTCTATGAATGCATAACCATATTGAATGGAATGACTAATAAATATGAACAAGACTTTAACATCACAAAGAAGGGCGACACCAGATCAACTGGCATAAATTTCCTCTTATAGCACATATGGCTTATGATAACTTCATTTCCAAATCCATAAATTTCCTCTTATGATTTTTTTCTATTAACTTTTTCCATTCTTTTCATTATTTTAGCTGTTCATTTCTTTTTACCTTTATCAAAAACCTTCGAAAATGTTTTATATTTTTAAGGGAAATTGTTTTCTTGCTATATTTTTTTGGTTGTGTTGGGTGGCTAAACATTTGTGAAAGCTTGATTTTTGTTTGATCTCATAAAATGCAAAATTAAGGTTAAGCCCATAAAAATCTAGCTCATAGTTGAACCCATAAAAGCTAGTAAGCTAAAAATCAACAGCAAACAATTCTCTAGTAATTGTTTTACTATTGGAGTTAATTTGTCTTTAGGCTATGCTTAACATAGAGAATAAAGGCACAATAATGGTATGATAGTAAAAGATAGTGGAAAGTGACAAAAAATGAGATGCTAAGGCAAATAGAGAATAGTTAGAAAAATAGTTAAATCATAATTAAATCTTAATAAATGAACTTATAAAATTTATTAAAAATATCAAGTTATATTGCATAATATTCTGTAATAATAACATATAAAAATAGAATTATTGTTTGTTATAATTTTAGAATATTACAAATATTTTAAAAATATTTTCACTATTAATATTATCTTATTTTATACATATCTAAAATTAAAAAATGCTAATTAAATAAAAAAATAATATATTTATGCAAATATATTATCATTGTATGATGTAAAATAAAAAAGTGATATAAATAATATTTAATAATAATGATATAATTTTAGCTTTATAATGTTATATAGTATAATACTACTATATTTAAAATATTTTATATGAACTATAAATACTACTATAAACATAAACTTTATTTTATTTATGATAATTGAAATAAGTGATTTTTCTTATTATCAATCAATATTAAATTTATTATTTTTTATATCATATGATTTGTCTTAATTATTATTATATGAAACTAAGAAATAACTTTAAATTTTTTATTAATAATTACTTAATAAAATTATAATTATAAACTATTATTTCAAATAATTGAATTTTTAATCATTAAGATGTTATTATAAGAAATTACCATACATTACAAAAAGAATTATTATGAATAATAAACTATAACATAATGGTTTCCTAAGAGTTATAATGAGAATAATTTTGTAAAATATTATTTGCCTGAGGATAATTAGCAGTTTTGTAAAATTTTCTTAATTATCAAGCATATCGATTTTAAAAAAAATAATATAATATCTTTAATATAATTTAATACTGAGAAAAATAACTTATTTCAATTTTAAAAAACAAAAGTTTATTTATATTGAATATAATAGGCATATGATATATATAGACTTTTTTAAATATAGTAATGTTATAATATATAATAGTTTAAATTTTAAGTTATGTCATTAATGTCAAATATTTTTTGTACCTATTGCATATATTATGTCATATAAAAAGATTGTTTTAGAATAATTATATTATTTATTATTTAATAATTTTTTTTAAATTTTAATCAAGACTAAAATAATAATAAATTAAAATTTAAAAAAACTTTAAAATGTCTAAAATATTATAAAATATATAATAATCTCTAATATTTTTTTTATATTTTATTATTTTGAAATACTAAATATTATTAACTTTCTAAATTTAATAAAAATTATGAGTTCAATTTTTAATTTTAGTTATTATTTAATTATTTTTCAAACTTTTTCCACTTTATCACAATATATCTCATATTCTTTTAATTCTATGTCACACTTATTGTCATTCTTTATTTGTCTTTTCTTTCCGTAAAATATTATATTTTCTTTACATCTCTCTCCTCTATTCTTCTTTATTTTCTAATTTCTCCATCTTTTATTTATTTATTTATTCTCTTTATCTGCACTATGTTATTTCTTTTTTTCTCTTCATTAAATTTTTCCATCTTCATTTTTTGTTATTCTTTCTCGATTTTTCTCTTTAAAATTAGTTTCCTTTTTGTGTTTTTATAAAATATTTATCTCTATCTCTATTATCTCTTTTTTAGCCTATCAATTAATACGTTTTATGAAGTCTCTCCTATTACCTAGCCTAATATATAGTTTATGATAAATGTATATTTTATTATTCATATTTGTTGCATAACTTAATTCTTAATTTGTAAGAATTACAACTTAATAGAAAAAAATCACATATATTAGATTCTATGTCATAAAAAATGATATTTTATATAATTTTTAGTTAATTTTATCTAATTAAAATAAATAAAGTATAATATGTTATGAGATATAGAATTTGCATAACTTCTTTTTTGAAACTTTATATTGAGCTAAAATTAACTATGTGAATGCCACAGAAGGATGAATATGGTTTGACTATTTTGGAAATTTTTTGGATTACATTTATTTTCTAAATTTTGTTTATAAAAATAATTTTATCTTTATAGAAATATTTTAGTTAAAAATATAGAAATTTATCATTTTTATAGAAAAAATAAAATGGTACGTCAAAATTTTAAGGTAGATCGATTCAAACTGTAATATGATATTGCCATTATTAAAGATGTTAAAATCTTGCTGACATTCATTAATGATATTGTTCACAATTGTTAAGTATTTATAGAAAAAGTTTTTTCTATGGCGTTTAGAAATGATTGAAAATATTTTACAAAAATAGCTTCTAAGTAGCTAAAAAATATTAAAAATCCTTCCAAAACTTTTGTTGCAATGGTATAGTATCGACTAGTTTTTAGTTGCTTTGCAGAATTAACTAAAGTTGTTAGATCGACACAAATGAGATCTCAATCATTTTCACAAATGTTAAAAATGCGAATTGGTTGTGCAAAGTTAGATGAACTTGGATTTGATCACAGCCATGCGATAAAGTTAGATGACAACTGGAACATTGGATTAATCAACAGTAAAACTGAAAATTAATCTATAGAATACTATTCAAACAAGAGAGATCTAGGTCACCACATAAAGGAAAAATAATTTCAGGAAGAAATAAAAATAGCGATGTGATGAGGTTAGATAAGATAACATTTATCAAATAAATCAATCGGTTATAACGGATGAAGCAGTAACCATCTAATTAGATTACTAAATTAATTATTGTTAGATGAAAATCACTATTTAAAGACAGAGGCATTCCCCATCATGCAATAACCCAGATGCTTGAATAGTTGGACCTGAGTGCTGTCGGGTTTTAGTGGAGATTGTCACAAGGGCATAGTACTAAATTGCAAGAGGATTTCATCACCTCAGTAGACATGTATTTCATAGGTTTGTCTATGTTTGACCTATCACATACGTATAAGATGTTTGATTACTTCTTTGTTTAGTGTAAAGCCTTTTCTCATCCAGTTCAAGAAATTTTTGGGAACTAGAATTGGTCGACTAGATCTGGAACTGATAAGGCTTCCTGACCCTGTGCTTGGGCATTAGCTCAGCTTTATCCTTTTGCATTCAAAGACAGCTTTGGAAGTGGCATAAATTTTTTTATTTATTTAATTATGAAAATTTTAATTGAAATATATGTTTACTGTAATTAAGATTTAACAATTAACCTAATAATGAATTTTTAAAAAATACAAAAATCTTGCCTAGGGCTCATGCTAGGCCTAATACTTTTTCCTTTAAGCACAACTTTAGATGTGGGAAAAATTTTATTTATTTATTTAATAATGAAAATTTAAATAATATTGTTTTTTTGATGTAATCAAGAATCAATAATTTATCAAACATAGAATTTGAAAAAAATACAAAAGTATGATTTAACAAAAGAAAATGATTAAAAATAAAATAATGTTAAATCAATGAATGAGTTTAGTTGGATTTTAACTAAGAAATTAGAGTTTAAAAAATTCAATCTTATTCATTTGTTAAAACAACGAGATGATTAAATAATTTAGATGCTTGATTAGGAATTGAAATTTTTACGAAAGGATAGCTACTTAAAAATCAACATGTTAAGAGCCTATCTCATAGTAAAATAAAATCTTATTAAAGAAAATGTGTAAGTGTTCAATCTTTGAAAGTTGCTAAACACTCCAAGGTGCTTTGAAGACCTTTAAATCACTAGTTTCAAAATGCATAACTTGTTTTGCAAATGTAAACTTAATTCACACAAAATAAACATATTAGAATAAAAGACCAAACATTTAATACTTTATCAAATAAGTGTACGGAAGACCCAACACATATTCTTGATAATTTAGAAAATTTTATAAATTATCCATTATCTTAAAGATAACCATCACACAACTATTATTTTTTCATTTGTATGCATGTGTGAGCATAAGTCCTATAGCATTGTATCTCATTATAACCCAAAAGTTAAATATGCTTAGATGAGGGCAGTATTTAGATTGATGATGTTTTTCAAAGTGCTCATGTTCTTCGAATTTTTTCACAGAATTTCTTTTCTATTGAATGATAACTTATTTTACTGACATGTTAATGTTAAAAAATTAAAATATTATAAATAATAGTTTATAATTACTATTTTAGTACTTAATACTTATTAATTAATTTATAATACTATTATTAATTTTAAATAATAACAAATATGTTGCATCATATGATATAATAAAATAATTATTTTAATATAATTTAATATTCACAAAGATAACTTGTATGATATAATATTAAAAATATAAAGTTATATTATTAATATTAAATTTTTTTTTTGTTTATTATCTGTTATAAATAATATAAATATAATAAATTAGAATAATTACATTAATTTTTATTTAAATAATTGTTTTTAACTTTATTTGTTAATGAAATGGTATTAAATTAATAATAAAAATATTTTTAAATATATTTAATATAATAAAATCTTGAGAATTCATAAATATTTTTAGTATATTTTTTAACTAAATATTGCATAAAATTGATATTTATAAATTTAATTATTAATATTTTAATTTAATTTTATTATTTTAGTCACTTCTTTTGTTTAACCTAATATTTTTCATATTCTCATATTTCTTTCTTTCTCTTATTTTCATTCTCTTATTTTACCTTTCAATCTCTAACTTATTATATTATTCTTAGCCACTGTTATGTCTATGCTTCTCTAGTTTCTTAATTCTCTCTCTTACACTTATTCATATATTCACATCTCCTTTATGTTTACTTTTTTCTCTTTACTTCTTTTATATCAATTCATGACATTCTCTCTACCTTCAAGAATTGTTATCATTTTTCCATTTTCTCAATTAAGCAAATCAATTAAGAATATTTTTAAAATCTCTTATGTTGAACACTTTAATATATAATATTTTTGGCAAATATATTTTTCATCTTTTATATTCATTACATTATTTAGTTTTTCATCTAAAAGAATGATAATATAGTATAACAAAATCTAGTGTTAATGTCAACATTATAAAAAAATTGTTTATGTAGTTTTTACTTAATTTGGTATAAGTAAAATATTTATATTTTAATACATTAATATGTATATATTACGGTTAATTTTTTTTAAATGTACATATTCTTGAAAAATTATAAAATTTTAGGAAAGATTCATTACCTTCAAGATAATAATCCCAAAACTAAAATTTTTTAAGATGCAAATGCAAGCAAACTTACATTATAATAGTGGTATTTGGATGGGTGACCTCTTTAGAAGTTCTAGTGTTGCATCATTTTTCATAAGATTTTTTCAATTGAATGACAATTGATAGTAATATTTTGTCAACATTAAAAAATTAAATTATTTTAAGTGATAGCTTATTAATATAAATTATGTAGTTAATTATTAAATACATCTATAACATTTTTTTTTGTTAATTTTAAATAGTAATAAAAGTATCACATAATATGATATAATAAAATAATATCTTTAATATACTTTAATATTTAAAAAAATAACATAAATCTATTATAATAAATGGGAATAATTTTTTAATAATATATATGTTTTATATAGAATTCCATAAATATAGTAATATTATGCTTTAGAATACGAGAAATCTAAAATTACATCATTAATGTAAAATATTATTAATATTAAATATGTACATTGCTTAATTTAAAGATAATATATTAGAATAAAAAAATTATTTATTATAAAATTTTCAAATACATTTTTCACAACATAACATTAAATTTATAATCAAAATATTTTTTAAATATTTTTAAAATTAAACCATAATACTAAAGCTTAAATATTTTTCATACTTCTTTTATTAAGTGTTAAATTTGATAAAATTATTATATGTAATAAATATCATAATATTAATTTTTAGGATTTGGCTTTTTTTTAATCATTTCAGACACCCATTTCTCTTTTACACTAGTAATTTCTAACAGACTTATCTTTCTTATTTTCATTTCTTTATTTCTTATTTCAATTCCTTTGTTTATCTCTTTATTCTCATCAACTTATACTTTTCTTAGCCTCTCTCTCCTCCATTCTTAATTTTCTTTATTTTTCTCTTTCGATTATTTATTTATTCATTCTCTTCTATGATTTACCTTTTTTTCGTTTTTATTAGATCATCTCTTAACTATCTCGATTACCATTTTATTAGTTATTTTTCTTCTATGAATCTCTGTCTTGCTCTCTCTCAAAAAGAGTATCTTTCTACATATCTACTATCTCTTTTATTAATAAAGTCTCACACATTACATTATTTAAGGCATAATATTTATGATAAATATATATATTATTATTTGATTTGTTGCACAATTTAATTTTTTTATGATAATGGCAACATGATAGAGTAAACCTTATAAATTAATGTAATTGTTATATAAAATCATAGTTTATATAATTTTTTCTTAATTATACATAAATAAAATATTGAAATGAGATTATATCATAACTTATATATAAGCATATGTTTTTAAAAGGGCCATATGCTTGATAGTTTTTAAAATTTAAGAAAATGTTTCTTTATCTTGAAGATAAAAATCACACAACTAGTACTTTATCATTTGTATGTATGTGCGACTACACTAGTATTATTACACTTGATCCTATTTGAATTCTAATGATAAGCATGCTTGGCTGAAAGTTGTATAAGGATTGGTCACATCTTCAGAATACTTTGTGTTGCACATTTTATTTAATTGCAATCATTTTTTTAATGAATATCAATTAACTTTAAAAACATATTAATGTTAAAAAATTAAATTATTATAAATGATAGATTATATTACAATTTTAGTTTTTTATTATTATAAATAAAAATATAATATCATTATAAATTAAATATACCAATAAATATGACACATCACATGATATAATAAAAACTAACATTAATACAGTTTAAGGTTAAGAAAATAACTTATATCAATTATAACAAATTAGAATTAATTTATGTTTATAATTTTATATGTATAGTATATATATATAATTTTTAAATCAAGTAATATAATGTTATAGTTTATTAAAAAAATTATATCATTAATATAAAATATTATTTATATTTATTATCTATATTATGACTTATAAAGATAATTTATTAGAATATTTATTTAATTTATTTTTTAATTAAGTTCTTTAAATTTTAGGTGTGAGTATATTAATGTAATGTTAATAGTCAAATTAGTATTAAAATATTTATATTATTATAAAATTTTAATAAATCTCAAATATTTTAATATTTTATTTCTATAAAATAGTATATATGATTAACTTATTTTATTAAGTAAATATTATACATTTAATTATTAAGATATTTATTTTTATATAATTATTTTTCTTATTATTTATCTCAATTTCTTACATTCTCTTACTTCTTACTCTCACTTATTATTAGTCTTATTTTTCTCCATTATTATTTTTGTACTTTCTTATTTCTTATTCTCTTTCACTTTTTTATTTGTTCTCATGATCTCATCTATGTTCTCTTTTCTTTTTCTCTTCATTAAACCATCTCTAAGAAGTCTATATTATTACTTTCCTCCATATATTACACTTATAAATTCATAATTTTCACTCTATTATGTAATTGTTATCTCTATCTCTATTATCAATTTTTCAACATATTAATTTACAATATTTTAAGAAATCTCTTATGTTTAATAGTTTAATATATATAGAAGGTAGTAATATAATTTATTATTTATAAATATTTTGTAGTTTGATCTTTTATTTATGAAAATAATAATATATTGGAAGAAAATCCTAATAAATTAATGCCATGGCTACGAAAAATAATTTTTTTATGTAATTTTATTTATTTATTTTATATATGTTAAAAATTTATTTTTGAATATATTATAAAAATACAACAACCATAATTTTTTTAGAAATGTATATTCATTATAATTTTTACAATTTTTAAATTATTCAATTTTTTAACAAAATAATCACACAATTACTTTTTTTTATCTATCACATGCATGTGTGACCACGTTAGCATTATGGTATTAAAACTCATTAGAACTCCAAAGTTGAGATTTCATAGCTCGGTGGGTCATTGGGATTTGTAGGTACATGAGAAGTCCTTATGTTGCAAATATTTTTCAAATTTCTTTTTCGAAAGAAAACCAATTTATTCTAATAACAGTCTAATATTAAAAATTTTAAAAAATGACAAATGATAGTCTACAACTATAATTTTATTAATTAATTATTATTAATAACTTTATAATATTATTATAAATTTCATATAACAACAAATATTACATATCATATGATAAAATAAAACAACAAATTTAATATGGTTTAATTTTATGAAAAATTACTTACACAAATAGAAATAAATTATAAATAATTTATTTTTATAATCTTATATATATGATAAGTATAAATGTTTTTAAATACTGTAATATTATATTATATAATATTCAAAATTTAAAATGATATCTTGAAAGTTATATATTACATATATTTATTATCGATGTTATGTCATATAAAAATAATATATTTGAATAATTATCTTATTTATTTCTTAATTTCAATTATGAGTAAAATAATATTTAATTAATGACTAAGCTTTTCATTAATTTATGAAATATTCTAAATTGATAATTAACTCAAATATTCTATATATGTTATTATTATTAAATATTACATATTATTAACATATTAAAATATTATAAGTTTTTCTTAATATTTAATTTTTATTAAATTATTTCTCTAACTTTTTTATTATTATCTCAATGCCACTCACATTCTCCCACTTTTTTTTCTTTGTATTATCATTCTCCATTTGTCACTTTCTTCCATATCACTTTATATTTTTCTTGGCCTCTCTCTTACTTATCCATCTGTACTTTCTAAGAACTCTCTCTTTTTTATTTATTTATCCTCTCTATCTCCTTTATATTCTCTATTTTTTCACTTCCTTAAATGTCCTCTTATCTATCTTAACAAATATTTCCTTTCAAATTTTTCTCTTACTAATCCATATCTTTCTCTAACTTTTGTAGAACAATTATCTCTACTTCTATTATCTCTTTTTAAGTCAATTTGTTAGTAATATTAAAAAAATATTTTATGTAGTATATTTTAACATATCATATTAATGATAAATATAATTTATTTATTTTTATTAAATTTATTAATTTTTTATTTGCAAGAATGATAACATATTGGAAGAAAATCATACATATTAATGTCTTTGCTATTAAAAATAATATTTTATGTAATTGTTATTAAAGTTGTAAAATTAAATATTTTTATTATAATATATTGTCAAATGATAATAATAATAATAACTTTTAAAAGTGTATTTTTTAATAAAAATGTGAATGAATCCCAATAAAGTGGGTTAATTATGGTTTTAAACTCTTTTTGCTAATATTTGAATTATAATCGTTTTTAAAAGTTTGTTATGCAAATAATGTAATTTTTAAGAAAATCATTGGTATTCAAATATAATAATTATGAGTTTTATAGCAAAAGGAAAAGTTCTAATGGTACACAAAAATTGTTAGGTCATTTTATTCAAATAAGAATCTACGTCCACCTCCAATTGAAGTAAAAAATACTCAACTAGTAAAAAAATTACAATGGGACATTTTTCTTAATGGTTTGCCTCTATTTTAGTAGCTTTTGAGAGTTCAACTATAATGCAGGCTTTTATGAGCTCAACCTTTACTTTGTTTTTTAAGCATTGAAGCCATGCTAAGGCTTTTGCAAATGCTTAGCTACCTGACCAAAAAGGAAAAAACATGTTGGAAGAAGCCAATTAATGATAAAAATGTAAAATAATTTTTATTCTTATTAATGAATATCAAAATGGAAGAGCATAAAAATATGAAAATAATTGAGAAAATTATAGCCTAGAAGAATTGGGGTTAACAAAAAGAATTTGGAATTTCAAGTAGTCGTAAGTCACAGGTGTTGTCAGATAAACTTTATGATCATAGAATATGTGTAGCCCTTCTTTGAGCTTTTAAAATCTTTTCCAAGTTATTTAATTGTTTCATTCATAATTGTTAGGTATTTATACAAAAATGGTGGCATAACCATTGGAAATTGACTAAAAAGTTGTTACAAAGGAAACTTTGAAATAGCTTAAAAATAACTTCAAATATTCCTCCAAAAATGTTCTTGTAATGACATAATAATTGTTAGTTATTTTGCTATTTGGTAGGATTGACTAGAACTGTTGCTTAGGCATATAGGAAATCTCAATTGTTCGATCAAACACTATAAAAGAGGATGAGTTCTGGATGGTTGGATCAAGCTCGATTTGATTTAGGTCATTCGATCAAGGCAGATGTGTTTTAGATCATTCCATTTATCAAATATAAATTTGGAACTAGATTTGGATCGTAGGATTCAAATTGGAGAGATAAGTGTCATTTGATGAAGTTATTCCAGATAACACTATCAGATTGATCAATTGGTTATAGTAGACTATGATGTAACCATCTAATGAACTTATCAAATTGAATGTTGGTTCAATAAAGTTCACTATTTCAAGTTCGAAGCAATCTTCTTCTTATGATGATAAAAATGCACAAACATAAGTTGCTGAGCTCTGCTTGTTTTTATTGGAGACTGTCACAAAGGAGATCAATCCACATTGCAAGAGAGTAAAACTATTTGCTCTTCATAAGCATTCAGTCAGGTGTTTCCTACGAACTTATTGTTGGCTGGCACAATATTTGTGCAATGAGGATTTAATCACATGGGTAGACACGTATCTTACAGATTTATCCATGTTCGAATTGTCCAATTTTTAGTTGTTTGCAATGCTTCCCAGTTCAAAATGCCTTTCTCAATCTGATATAAAAATTCATCACGAACTAGAACGAGTCAACAAGATCTAGATTTGACTCTTTTTCCTGAACTTATGCTCTCGCCTAAGCTAGGCCTTAAACTTTTGCATTCTATCACACCTTTGGAAGTGACATAAATTTATTTAATTTATTTATTTATGAAAAATTTAATAGAATTATTTCTTGATGTTATTAAAAATCAACTTAAAATAGAATTTAGAAAAAAGAGAAAATTCTTATTCTTATACTTAAGCTGTGCCCAAGGTTTTTGCACTCGAGAACAACTTGGACTACATCATAAATTTATTTACTTTATTTAATTTATTTAGTTTTGAAAAATTTATTAGATTTATTTATTTGATGTAACCAAGATTGAAAATTTGACATTAAATAAATTTCAAAGCATTCAAAGTTATGCTTTTGACCTACGAAAGACTTGTTCAAAATAAAAGTATGATTAATCAATTAATTATTTGAGTATGATTTGAACCAAGAAACAAATTTGAAGATTGAAAAATTAAATCCTATTTATTTGCCAAATCAAGGAGATGATTAAACAATTTACATCCCTAATTATTTATTGAAATTGATGTGATAGGAGAGTACCTTAAAATGAACAATCTTATGTTATATTTTATAGCAAAATATAACCTCATCAAAGTTCATGTGCATCTCTTCAATCATTCAAGGTTATTAAGCATTCCAAGAGCTTTGAAAATCACTTAAAAAAAGAATAACTTATTCTTTACATGCAAATATATTTCACATAGAATAAGTCCATTAGGATAAAAGACAAAATGTTTAAGGCTTTACTCGTCCAACACGAGGTTAACCTAAGACATGTTTTATAATTTAGAAAATTTTTTAAATGGTTCATTATCATCTCGACAATAATAAAACAGCTATAATTCTTTGTAGTTTGAATGCATTTGGTGTGACATTAGCATTATAGTAGTGAATCTCATCATAATTGCAAAGGTAACCATGCCTGCATAAGAGTATTATTGAGGTCGATGAAATCTAAAATGTCCATGTGTTCTACCAATTTTTTCAATGTGATCATTTTTCTAATTAATGAGAATTTATTTTATAAACATGTTAATGTTCAAAAATTAAATTATTACAATTGTAATTTATATTTAATATTTTAGTAATAATATTTTATTAAAAACTTTATAACATATGATATAATAAAAAATAATTTTGATATAGTTTAATATGAAAAAAAAACTTATATTAATTAAGATATAATATAATTAATTTATTCTTATAATTCTTTATATGTGAATTTTTAAAATGTAATCAAATTTAGTAATATCATATTATAAAATAACAGAAATATTCAACTATATTGGTAATATTAAATATTATTTATATTCATTACCTATATTACATCACATAAACATCATATATAATACTAAATTAACACACAAAATATATTCTTTAAATATTTATAATGTTTTGAAATAATTTTTATAGTTTATTATTACTAAATATTAGATGAGGTAAAGTGGTTATATTTAATAAATATTTTAATCTTACATATTAAGATTTAATGTTTTATTTAAGTATTTCTCTATCTCTTACATTCTCTCACTTGTTTATCTCCGCTGTTATCATTCTCTTATTTACCGCATCATTCTTTATCTTCCCATATTATTCTTCACCTTTTGCTCATTTATCCTTCTCTATTTTCTCATTTCTCATTGATATTAACTTATTTATTTGTTCTCTATAACTCCTTTACATTTCCCTATTTTTCCACTTCATAAAATTGTCTCTCATCTCTTTTTATTACCTTTTCTCTTTGTTTCGATCTTTTTAATCCATTACTTTCCTTGTTATACAAAATAGTTATCTCCATTTCTATTATCATTTTTTTAGCTCATGAATTAACAAGATTTTTGAATCTTTTATGTTTCATACTATAATGTTTTAAATTTAGGAGAAATATTTGTTTTATTATTAATATTTATTAAATCATTTAATTTTTTATTTATAAGAATGATAACTTAATGAAAGAAAATCTTATGCAATATTTGATATAATAATAAATTATAAAATACATAAGAAGCATAAATTTTGTTTAAAAGTTTATATGCTTGATAAATAAAAAAAGTTTTGAAATTCTTTCTTATCTTTAAAATAACAATCTTATCACTATGGTTTGTTCTCTTTTATGTGAATATTCAGCCACATGATATTATAACACACACTCACATTAGGGTTCCAAAGTTAAGTATGCTTGGGTGAAAGTTTTATTGGATGGGTGACACCTTAAGAAGTTCTTATGTTGCACTTATGTTACACAATATTTCTTTTTTATCTAAAGGATAATTTTTTTTATAACACGTTAAGGTTAAAAAATTAAATTATTATCAATGATTGTTTATAATCAATAATTTAGTAATTAATTATTAATAATAAATTTATATAATTATAATCCATTTTATATAAAATAAAAATGGCACATAATTTGATTTAACCAAATAATATCTTTAATATAGCTTGGTATTTAGTAAAATAAATTATACCAAACACAATAAATTAGAATTAATGTATGTTTTAAATGTACATTTATTACATCTAAATGTTTCTAATTTCAAGTATTAATAAAGTAATATAATAGTAATAGTTAGAATATTCAATAAATATTTATAATATTATGAAATAATGATCGTAAAATATTTTTTGCATTTTATTATTGCAAAATATAATATATGATTGACTTATTATATTTAATAAATAATATATGTTTAATTTTGGAGAATAAACATTTTTTTAATCGTTTTTTCATTTTTTACTCTTTATCTCAATGTCTCTAATATTCTGTTCCTACTCTATCGCGTTATCATTTCCTTGTTTCTCCCTCCATTCTCTATATTATATTTTTTTTGAAAATTTAAATCTGTTCTATCATTTTTTACATTCTCATTTCGTTATTTCTTTCACTCATTGATTTATTGTATTGATCTCCTCTATGTTCATTCTTTTCTTTTCCTTTTTATTAAATCATATCTCATCTAACTTTATTAGTATTTTCTTGACTATTTTTCTTTTATTAGTTTGTAACTTTTTCTTTCTTATGTGGAATATTTATCTATTTCTTTATTACCTAATTTTTAGCTTATAAATTAATAGTATTTAAGTAAACCATCATGTTGAGAAATTTAATATATAATATTTATGTTAAATAAATATTTTTTTATTTCTATTAATTATGTAATTTATTTTTTATTTATCAAAAGAATCTTAAAAAAGAAGAAAAAATTGTATTAATATCTATTTTATTTAAAAAATAAATAGTTTATGTCAATTTTTATTATTTTATATATTAGAAAATATAATTTCATAAATTAATAAAATTTAAGTAAACTATTATGTTGAATTGTTTAACATGTAATTCATATGATAAATATATATTCTATTAATTTTTTTATTTAGCAATTTAATTTTTTTGTAAAAGCCATAACATAATAAAACTAAATCATATGTATTAATGTCTATTCAATCAAAAATAATTGTGTATACAATTTTCATTTAATTTTATACTGGTGAAATATTAATATTAAAAATATTACAGTGTTTATGATACGCATATAAGTTTCTAAAAGTGTACATGCATGAAACTTTTTAAAATTTTAGAGATAGTACCATATTTTATGCATAACAATCACAAAATAACTTTTTTGTCTATTGTACGCATCTGTGACAACCTGACGCATATGGCCTTTGATTGTATTAAAAAAACTAAAGCTAAGCCTACATGTTTGAGAGTGGTAAATGGATTTGTGACCTCTTGAGAAGTTTTTCATATTTCTCTCTATAATGAACAATAATATACTTTAATAACATGCTAATGTTAAAAAATTAAATTATTACAAATGGTATCCTATAAATCCTAATTATTTAAGAAATTGTTAATAATAAATTTAAAATAATATTATCAATTTCATATAATAATAAATATGACATAACTTATGTTATAATAAAAATAATAACAATAATATAATTTAATTTTAAATAAAATAAATTATAATATCAATTATAACAAATTATAGTTAATTTTTATTTATAATAGATGATATATCATATTTGTAGAATTTTTAAAATATAGTAAAATTTTGTCATGGAATACCAAAAATTTAAATTTATATCATTAAAGTTAAACATTATATAATTTCTGATCTATATCATTTCATAAAAATTATATTATTATATTTATTTTAATTTTTATTTAATAAATTTTTTAAATTTAAGTATGATTCCATTTTTAAATTAACAGTAAAATTATTATTTTAAATTTGGAAATATTTTAAAATAACAATGAAGATAAATTTTTTTATTATTAAATATTAAATATGATTAGCATATTATATTTTAAAAATACCCTAATTATAATTAAGTTTTTACTTCTACATAATTATTTTTAACACCTTTTTCTATATCTCAATGTCTCTAACATTATCTAACCTCTTACTTTCTCGTGTTGTCATTCTCAATTTGTCTCTTCAATCTCTTTATCTTTATATTTTACATGCCTACTCTCTCTTTGCTATCCCTCTCTACTTTCTTATTGCTTTCTCTTTCCATTATTTATTTATTCAATTTATCCCTTTTATGTTCTCTATTATATTTTCATTTCATTGAATCTTCTCTTATCTTTGTCTATTATTAATTTCTTTTCTTGTTTTTCCTTAAAAATCTCTATCATGCTCCCCTTCTTTTACAATAGTTATCTCAATATCTATTATTTGTTTTTTAGCCTATTGATTAACAATATTTCAAAAAATCACTTACATTTTTGAGCTTAATATTTAATATTTCTAAACAATTTATATTTTTTTATTCAAATTTATTATATAATTTAATATTTTATTTAAAAGAATGATAAAATAATTCATAAAATTATAATATATTAATATCTATGTTATCAAAAATAATAGTTTATTTTTTTTTCAATTTAATATAAATAAAATATTGGTAATGCAATATATTATGACATATATAATAAGCATAATTTTTTAAAGTGCATAGTAAAGTGAGTGTGAATCCCACAAAAAGGGGTGAATTTTGGTTCAAAAAGTTTTTGGCAATTCTTTTTTGTATTTATTTTAAAAACTGTGATTTACAAATTTATTAAATTATAATTTTAATAATTAAAAAAATTATAATGGTGCAAAAAAAAGTTTAGTTGATTCGATTCAAACAGGAACTTAAGTATACTCTCAATTGTTGTTAAATAACTTCACTCGTAAAAGAATTAAAAGTTGAGGTTTTTCATCACAATTAGCCGCTAACATGCTAGTTTTTGTGGGTTCAACTATAACTTGGGTTTTCACAAGCTCAACCTTAGCTCAATTTTTTATGAGGCTTTCACAAATGCTGAGCCACCCAAACCCAAAAAGAAAAAAATATAGAAACAAATAAGTTTTTGATAAAAAGGTAAAATGTTTCTTAGGCTTATCGATGAGAGAAAAAATGCACCACGAGCTCAAAATTATGAACAAAAAAAGAAAATAAAAGCTTAGAAAAACCAGGTTTAGTTGGAAGAATTTGGAATTTATAGTAGACATAAGTTGTAGCAGCTATCATAAGTAATTTATGCTAGTGGAATATTATGTAACCTTTCTTTTAGTTGTTAAGATATTGTTCATGTTTATTAGTCATTTTATTCACAAGAGTAGCCATTAGAAAAGGTGTGAAAAGCTATTACAAGAGTAGCTTTCATACAGCTTAAAAAACCTTAAAATATTCTTCCAAAATGGCTTCTATAATGGCATAACAATGGTTAGTTATTTGGCTATTATGCAGGATAAATAAGAGTCATTTCATTGACATGAACAAGATCTCAATATTCTAATCAATCACTATATCGACAAATTAGTTCTTGATGACTTGATCTAGTTTGTTTTTATTGGGGCTATTCAATCAAGTCATATAAGATTTAGATCATTCAGATAATCAATGTTAAAATTAGGATTAGATCTTGATTATTGGAGTAAAACATTAGAGATCTGTGTCACTAAAGTAAGAATAGCATATTTCAAAAAGCAAAAAAAATAACCATTCGATGACGTCAGAAGAGATCATGATGTTTACAAGGATCAATAGGTTAAAGTAAAAGAAGTAGTAACCATTCGATAAGCTTATGAAATGGATAGTTGGATCAAATAAGATCACTGTTTAAAGGCCTTGGCGATCTTCATGGTGCCGTTGCAGAAATGCATAATTAGATGGTGTTGAGTGCTATAGATTTTTGATGGATAGAGTCACAAGGGACATAGTACTACCTTGTAGAAGTGGAAACACATTTGGCGTTTATATGCATTCACCCAGCTATTACTTGCAAACCAAATATTGGTTGGTTCCCCATTTGTTTCCTCAGGTTTTCATCACATAGGTTGGAGTCGTACCTTATGTGTTGATCTAAGTTCCATCCATTCCATACTTATAATTCATTTGAGTACTTCTCAACTCAATGTAATGCCAACATAGTCTAATTCAAGAACTTTTTGTGAAATAGAAAGACACAACATGATTTGGATATGAGACTTTTGCATTCAGGGAAAGCTTAAAATGTTGTATAAAAACTTTTTATTTCTTCAATTATGAATATTATATTAGAATTATTTTATTATGTGATCAAGATTTAATAAACAACCTAACATAAAACTAAAAAAAAATTTAAAAGTATGATTTAACCAAAGAAAGAATGATTCAAAAATAGAAGTATGTTAAATCATGAATGGCTTAAAAATCATTCAAACAAACAAAATATTTAAAAGATTAAAAAAGTTAATCCTACTCATTTGCTAAATCAAGGGGATTATTAAATACTTTTGATGCTTGAATATGATTTGAAATTGATACGAAAGTAGTGTGCCTTAAAATCAAAATGCTAGCATTCTAATTCATAATATAAAAAAACTTTAACAAAGTTGATGCACATGTCTTTAATTTTTAAAGTTTGCTAAACACTCAAGGTGCTTTGAAGGCAACTAGTTTGTTATGTCTAAAGTGCATAGCTTGTCATTTCCATGAAAATCTGTTTCAGACTATAAAACCTACTAGAATAAATGGTTTACATTTAGGGCTTGACCAATAAAACACATGGTTAACCAAACACAAATGATTGCTAATTTAGAAAATTTTAGCAATTGTTTGTCTTCTTTAAGACAATAATCATACTACTACGATTCTTTATTATTTGTATGCATGTGTGAGCACACAAGCATTATAGCATTGGATCTCATTAAAGCTCAAAAGTTAAGCATTCTTGAGTGACAGTGGTATTATTATGGGTTACTTCCTTAGAAGTCATTGTGTTATACCTATTTTTAATAATTTTTCTATTTCAAATGAATAATAATTGATTTTAATAAAATGTTACTCTTAAAAAATTAATTTTTATAAATGATAGTTTATAATTTCCATTTTAGAAATTAAATTTTGTTTGTACTGTATAACATTGTAGTTAATTTTATATAATAATATATAATGCATCATACGAAATATTAAAATAATAACTTTTAAAACGTTTAAAGTTTTCCAAAAAAATTTAATGTAATTGTAAAAAACTAGAATTTCTAAATGTTTATAATTATATGTTTGTAATGTGCATATAATTTTTAACTATAGTAATATTGTATTATAAATATTAGAAGTCTAAATATATATTATTATAATTAACAAATATTTATATTGGTTGTCATTATTACATCATTTAGAGATAATA
Source organism: Vanilla planifolia (assembly GCA_023846275.1). Lineage (NCBI taxonomy): Eukaryota > Viridiplantae > Streptophyta > Magnoliopsida > Asparagales > Orchidaceae > Vanilla > Vanilla planifolia. The sequence continues at coordinate 639,544 of JAIUJO010000244.1, read as the reverse complement.
TATTATAATAATTATATTATTTACTAAATAATTAATTTTTTTATCTTAAGTGCCAATTAAAAAATATTAAATTAATAGTCAAAATATTCTTAAAATATTTGTAATATTAAAACTTATAGTAATCCTCAAATATCCACATATTTTATCAATTTTAAATGTTATATATAATAAAATTATTATATTTAATAAATATTATAGCTTTAATTATTAAGATTAAATTTTTGTTTTGTTATTTTTATTACTTTTTCTTCTTTATCTCAAAGTCTTTAACATTTTCTCACTTTCTTCTCCATTCAATTATGATGCTCTTATTTTTCTCTTAATTTTTTATCTTCTTTCATTTTTCTTGGCCTCTTTCTTATCTATCCATTTCAATTTTCTCATTTCTTTCTCTTTTATTTTTTTTATTTTTTTCTCTATCTCTTCTATATTCTCTTATGTTATGATAAGTTTGTTAAATCATTTTTTATCTCTCTCTATTTTGCTCTTTTTAAATCATGACAATCTGTTTCTTATTGAACAATTATCTTAATTTCTTGAAATAAGCCTTTATTAAACATAAGCATGCGGCGTCCCCTAAGGGGGATCGAACAGGAAATCCAAATACATTAACTTGCAAAGCGGCTCAGGGAGAGGCACACCCCGTCCCAAGCTGAAGCTGGACTAGCACGCAGCACGCGCCACCCAGTCCACCGGCGCGTTACCTTCTCTATAGATACAGGAGATGACAAGGGCGTCAAGATCGCGGGCATGGAGAATTGCATTGGCAAATACACCCCTCGTGGGCTCCTGGGCAAGGAGATCACGCACTTCCAGCATGGCCTGCGTTGAGTCGGTTTGGAACTCGATGGCCCGAGCGTCCGGGAACGCTGATCTAGCCACTTCAAAGGCCTCCAACAAGGCATAGACTTCCATGGCTCCACTCGCTTGAGAGATTACTTTCTTTCCAAACACCAGCAGGGGCTTCCCCACATGATCCCTAGTAACCAGGCCAAGGCCCACCGAGTGATCCCCAATAGCTGCATCACAGTTGAATTTGACCCATCCAGTGGGAGGAGGAACCCAGTTTTGGGCTACATTCAGTTCAGGTGAACTGAGCGGGTTCCCGCAGGACATGGAAGGACGCGTTCGGTGAAGCAGAGCTACCTCAGTCTGCAGCTTGCGTAGGATAAGACTGTAGTTTGGCCTTTCATCGTAGTGCTTCTTCGCATTGCGGAATTCCCAGATGTAGTACATTGCCGTGGCAAGGTTAGCAGCGTGCTTCCAACTATTGGCAATGCTCCGTGCAGGTGCTGCCACAAATTCAAAGAGCCTCTGCAAGAAGGAATGCCCAGTGCCCGCACCATGATGAAGACCAAGTGCAGATATGGCCTCACGAAGTTGGTTATCTTAATTTCAAATATCTTTTTTTCAACCATCACTTAATAATAGTTAAGAAATCACTAATACTTCTTATTTTAATATATAATATTAATAATAAATATATATTTATTAAAATTTTTTTATTATATAACTTAATTTTTAATTTCTACTAAAGATAACATAATGAAAGAAAATCCCACGTATTAATATCTATACAATAAAGAATTATAGTTTATATAAATTTTTAAATAATTCTTTATAAATAAGATATTTATGTTGTAATATATTAGGACATATATGGTAAGTATAAATTTTCTATTGGTGAATATGCTGTATAATTGATTTTAATAATATGTTAGTATTAAAAAAATAAATGATTATAAATGATGATATATAACTGTCATTTAAGTAATTAAATATTATTAATAACTTTCAACGTTATAATCAATTTTATATAATAATAAATTTGGCACATAATATGATACATAAAAATAGTAGCTATAAAATTGTTTAATATTAGGGAAATTTAAAAATATATATTTAATAATATATTTTATTTATATTTTTAACAATATTGCTTTAAAAATATTTATTGAAAATTGTATTTTTAATTAATTATTATTTAATTAACTTTTTAAAATAACGTTATAATAAAATTGTATTAATTTAAAATCAAATTATTTTTTAAAATTTTTAATCTTTTAAAATAAAAAATATAACTCAAATTATTTTTATATTTTATTATTATTAAATACTATCTATGATAAATTTATTATATTTAAAAAATATTATAAGTATAGCTTTTAATATTCAGCTTTTATTTGACTATTTGTTGCACTTTTTTGTTTTTTCTCAATGTCACTTATATTCTCTCACTTTTTTATTTCTCTTATTATAATACATTTAATTATCTCTTCATTCTCTATGTTATTACAATCTTCTGGGCCTCTGTCTCACTTTTTTTCCTTTTAACATATTTATTTATTCTCTTTATTTGCTCTTTATTCTCTGTTTCCTTTATCTCATCGTTAAATTGTCTCGTATCGCTCTCTGTATTATGATTTTTCTCTTTATTTTTCATTTATCAATTTCTATCTTTTCTCTATTTAACAGAATAATTATCTCCTTTTTATCTAGTTTCATCCCATGAATTAAGAGAATAATAATAAGAGAGAGAAGGAAGTGAAAGAGAAACTAAGATAAAAAGAAAAAAGTAAGAGATATAACTAAATAAAAGTTTAATTTTAATAATTAAACTTATAATATTTGTTAATTATTACAAGTTAATCATATATAACACATAATAAAAATAATATATTAAAAATATTTCAAGTTTTTAAATATTTTAGAATATTTCAAATATTCAAAGAATATTTAGTTTATTAATTTTGTATTATTTTATTAATACTTAAATTCTAAAAATTTTATTAAATAGAAAATAATATTATTATTCTAAGATGTTATCTTTATATGACAAAATATGTGTAATAAATATAAATATTGTTGAATATTTAGGATGTAATTTTAAGATTGAAATATTTTATAATATAATATTACTATATTTAAATACTATTTTACACATCATGTATATACTATTATAAGCATAAATTATTTATAATTTATTATAATATATATGTCATTTTTCTTAATAATAAACTTGATTAAAGTTATTATTTTGTTACATTCTATGATGTAGCATATTTGCTATTATGTATAATTTATAATAATATCATTAAGCCATTATTAATAATTAGAAACTAAATTAAAAGATAAATTATCATTTATAATAATTTAAATTTTTTAACATTAACATGTTATTAAAAAACTTATCATTCCATAAAAAATGAAAAAGAAAAATAATTTAGCAAATGAAGAGTTCACAAATGGTCACCAATCCCTATTCAACTATCACCCAAACAAGCGTAACTTTAAACTTCTAATGAGATCTCATGCCACAAATCTCATGTGGTCGCACACACATACAATGCACAAAAAAATTATAGTTTTGTGGTTATTATGTTACAGATAAGGAATAATTTCTTAATTTTTTTAAATTATAAAGCATACACTTTTTTTAAAAACATATGCTTAATATAAGTGTCATAACATATTCTAATATCAATATTTTATCCATATTAAGTTATTTTAAATTTAAAAGCTATTATTTTTTATAACCTAGTCAATAATACATAAGATTTTCTTCCATAATATTTTTATTTTAAAAAATCAAAAATTAAACTACATAACAAATATAAATAAGTAAATTTATATATTTAATTTAAATATTATATATTAAACAATCCAACATAATAGATTTCCTAAATAATTTTAATTGATGGGGGAAAAAATGATAATAAAGATAAGATAACTATTTCTATAGGGGAGAGAAAATGTCATTGATTGATGAAAGTATACTGAAGAGTAAATTAATAACATAGATTAAGATGGCAATATTTTAATGAAAAGGAAAAGAAAAGAGAAAACATAAAGATGGTAGAGAGAATAAAAAAAAGAAAAAGAAAAAGACAATTGAGAAAGTAACAGCAACATGCAAGGATTGGAGGTTAATAAAATTTTTTTAAGGTTTAAAATTATTTAAGATTGTTAAAATGTTTAAAGACTATTTTGGCAAGTAAAATTACATTATTTTATCAATAAATAAAATTAAAATAATTAATTAAGTAACAAATAATTAAGTTATTATAATATATTATCTTTTCATTACATAATACAGAAACGAAAAATAAATAATTTTTATTATTAATAATATAATTTTAGATTTTGAATAATTTATAATATTTTTTTTCATGTCTATAAAATTTTATACATAGAATATATATACCATTTTAAATAGATATTAATTCTAATTTATTATAATTTATATAGGTTTTTTTCTTTAATATTAAATGATGTTAAAGTTTTATTTGAATGTATCATATAATATGCCATGTTTATTATTATATTAAATTAACAATGATATTACAATGTTGTACTAACATCTAATTAAAGAAAGGTATTATAAACTATAATTTAAAAGAATGTAACATTTTTAACATTAACATATTATTAAACTAAATTGACATTCATCACAAAAAGGTTCGTTATAATACAATATATGCAAGACAAGGACTTCTAAAGAGGTGAGCCATCCAAATATTACTCTCGCCAAAGCTTGCATGGAGTTTAGTAAAATTTAGGGCTATAATACAGTTATGATTGCACATGCACGCAAAAGATAAAACAATAGTTGTTTGGTTATTTTATTTAAGATAATGAAATATTTGGTAAAATTTTTAAAATTGTGGAGGACATACACATTTAACAAAATGATGCTTATTCATTTTTAATAATATAATCTAATAGCAATATTTCATTTATATATAATAATAGAAAATAATTTAAACTACTATTTTTTAACAAAGATATTAATACATAAGTTTTCATCTTTTATTTTAATATTTTATAAAAAAAATATTACATTATGTAACTTTTATAATTAATAAAATATATATTTATCATAATTATTACACATTAAAATATGAAACATGAGAGATTTCTCTTATATTATTAATAAATTATTAAAAAGTAGATAATCAAGATGAAGATAGCTATTCCTTAAGAGAGAGAAAGTCTAAAATTGATAGAAGAAAAATAAAAAAGGAAATTATAATAGATAGAGATGAAAGATGATTTATTAAATTAAAAAATAAAAATTGAATAAGTAGAAGAATGATGGAATAAATAAATAAGTGAGAGAGTGAATGAAATAGAAAAATAGAGAAAAATAAAGGAGAGTTAGAGGCAAAGAAAAATATAAGGTAAGAGAAGAAATTAAAAGAATGTGAGCAACATTTAGATAAAGAAAAGTGTCAAAAAAAATGAAGTGAAAGAAAAATCTTTAAAACTAAACTCAAAATATTTATAAATATGTTATGTTAATCATACATAATATTAGTGATAGTAGAGAATTAAAAATATTTTGTTGTTTTTAGTAATTTTAAAATTTTAAAATAATTTAAAAAATATTTCAACAAAAAATTTTATTTTATTTTACTAATAAATTAATAAAAAAATTAATTAAATAAAAATAAATATAATTATTCTAACGTAATATATTTATTTTATTTAATATAGTTAATATTTATAAATAATATTTAACAGTAATGATATAATGTTATATTGCTAAAATTTCGTAATATGATATTACTATTTTTAAAAAAATTTATGCATAACTTATACATAATATTGTAATAAAAAATATTTAAATTTATTATAATTGATATATGTTTTTAAAATATTAATCTATATCATAATTATTATTTTATTATATCATTTGAAGTATTATATTTATTATTAAATGAAATTGATAATTATGTTCTAAAGTTGTTATTAATGACTAATTACCAAAATTTGTCATTAAATATCATTTATAGTAATTTAATTTTTTAAAATTTACATGCTATAAAAATAAATTGTCATTCATTACCAAAATAAATCCTATGAAGCATATGTGCAACACGAGGACTTCATAAGATGTCAGCCATCATAATACTACTCTTGCTCAAGCATGCTTAGCTTTGAGCAATAAGGACATCTAGTGCCGTAATGTTGGTGGGGCTTCATATGCATATAAACAAAAACAAAGTCATAGTTATCCCTTTGTTATCTAGAAGATAAATAACTTTTTATAAAATTTTCTAAATTATCAAGGTTATCCACTCTTAAAAACAACTTTATGCTTATTGTATATGTCATAATATTTTCTAATATTAAATTTTTATTTTTTTCAAATTATTAAAAATATTACATAAATTATTACTTTTGGTAAGACTAATACATAAGATTTTTTCCATTATATTACTATTCTTATAAATAAATAATTACATAATGTAATAAATATAAATGATAAAATAAAACTACATCATTAACATTATCTATTAAATTCAAGTCATAAGAGATTTTTAAATATTATTAATTTATTGGCTAAATAATTGATCATAGAAATAGATATGACTATTCTATAACAGAGAGAGAAAGTTATGGATTAATCAGAGAGAAACATAGAGAAAACAAGAAAAATAAAAAGATGAGAGATGAGTTAATGAAGTGGAAAAAAGAGAGACGTAGAGCAAATAGTGAGAATAAATAAAAAATTAAAAAAAAGAGAAGTGAGGAATTTGAAAAGGTTAAATGAGAGTGATGGCCAAGAAGAATAAATAAAGATAGAGAATGAAATGACAAATAAGATAATGATTATTAGAGATAGAAGGAAGTAAGAGAATATGACAGACATTAAAATAAAGTGAAAATGATAGAAATAATTAAATAAATTTTAAATCTTAATAACTAAATTTATAATATTTATAAAGTATGACAAGCTAATCATATATAATGTTTAATATTTTTTATTCATACTTACAAATTTAAAAAATAATTAAATAAAAAATAATATAATAATTCTAATATGTCATCTTTATATGATGTATTATAAAAAAATATAAGTAATATACATCATTATTGACATAAATTTTGACTTCTAAAATTCTAGAATCCAAAATTACTAAATTTAGAAAATTTAATAGTTTAATATATATAAATATAAACATAAATTAATTCTAGATTTTTTGAATTGATATAAGTTATTTTGCTTAATATTTAACTATATTAAAATTTTTATTTTTATATACCATAAGATGTGTCATATTTATTATTATATCAAATTCATAATATTGTTATAAATTTAGTAATAATGATTAAATACTAAAATGGTAATTATAAATTATCATTTATAATCAGTTATTTTTTTAAACTTAAACATGTTATTCAAATCAATTTTCATTCATTTGAAATAGGAATTTTATGGAAACGTTAGTAGAATATAAGGTCTTCTTAAGAGCTCTCCCATCCCAATGCTGCACTTACCAATGCATGCTTAACATTGGAGTTCTAATACGATCCAATGGTATAATACTTGCTTGGTCACATATGCATACAAATGATAATGAATCATGGTTGTGCCATTATTATCATTAAGATAATAAAAAATTTCTAAAAGTTCCTAAATTATCAAAAATATGTGTTAGGTCATCCTTCTATTTAGTGGGTTATGCCCTAAAGTATTAGCATTTTATTTTAATGAACTTGTCTAATGTGAAATAGGTTTGCATGAATTGAACAAGCTATGCACTTTGAACGTGGTAAACTATTAGTCTTCGAAGCACTTTAGAGATATAAACATACTTCAAAGGTTTAAGACATATGCATTAGCTTTGATAAGGTTTTATTTTACAATGAAATAAATTGTTAACTTGTTGATTTTAAGACACTCATTTTGTATCATATCAAATCATATTGAGTCTTCTAAATTGTCTTATCATCTTTTCTATTTATACAATGAATTGGATTGAATTTTTTAATATCTCAATCATTTTTTTGTTCAAATCATACTTAAACAGTTTATTGATTAAACATATTTCTATCTAAGAATCATATTTTCTTCGGATAATAATACCTTAGTATTTTTTCCAAATTTTATGTAAGTTTTGTTATTAAAAATTTACGTCAAAAAAATAATTTTATTTAAATTTTCATAAAAAGAAAAAATTATGCCACATCCCGAGTTAAGTCAAAATGCAAAGGTCAAATGTTGAACTAAAGCCAAAGCATCAGGTCATGAAAAATAGCTAGATCCCAATCAGGTCGACTAGTTCTTTTCACGACAAATTCTTGAACTAGATAATGTGATGCATTGGATTGAACCAAGAAGCATTTGAAAAAAGAAATATAAGTGTGGGAAAGGTTGAAGTTGAATAACATTAAATATAAGTCCATCCAAGTGAATAAATCTTGAGCACACAAATGAGAAGCAAGCCAATATTAGTTTTGCAACTTATTCCCACACGAATCCTTATAAAGAACAAACAACTTTTTTCCTCTCCAGTAATTTGGGACTTTTTCTTTAGGAACAATCTCAATCAAAAACAAAAAGAATTCTTAGCATAGTTCGATCATGTATTTTCACAATCGCAAGGGGTAGAACGTCTCTATCTTTAAATACTGATCTTAATCTATTCAATAGTCCATTTGATAAGCTGATCAAATGGTTACTGCTACACGCACTACAATCGAATGATCCGTCTGATATTTGCAATCCCATCCAAATCCACCTCAAGGTTTATTTAATTTTCATTATTTGAAAAAATTTATCCTAATATGGTCGCCCATATCTCTCTTATTTTTATCTTATGGTCTAAATCTAATCTTAATCTTATCATTAATTAACCAAATGATCAAGATCTCATTTGACTTAATCGAGTTGCGTTGATCTAATGCAGCTTGATCCAACCCTCTAAAGCTCATCTATCTTTACAACTTTTGATTCAACGAATGAGGTCACCACTATATCGATACAACAGCTCTAGTTAATCCTACCTAACAGTTAAATAACAAGTCATGACTATGCCATTGAAGCAATTATTTTGGGGAAAAGCTATTTTAAGACCTTTTTAAGCAATTTGGAAGTTTCTTTTGCAACAAACTTTCGATAAATTTTTATTGGCTATGACAATATTTTTTGCATAAATTCTTAAAAATCTTTATGGAAGTATTAATTAACATGAAGAAGATTTTAACATCTCAGAGGAGGGTTGCATCATAATCTACTAACATAAAAATTTCACTAGCAGCACCTGAAGCTTACAACTATTTGAAATTAAAAGTTCTTCCAGTTAAGCCTAATTATTCTAAGCTTTCATTGTCTTAATACTTTTCTCAATTTTGAGCTCTTCATGTCATTTTTGCAATCATCATTAAAGATAGAAAATGTTTTAACTTTTTATCAAAAATCTATTTCCTGGAATATAATTTTTCCTTTTGGATGTATGGCCCAACATTTACAAAAGCCTTAGTTCGATTTAATTACTTAGAAAATGAAGTAGCTCATGAAACCCTAGGTTAATGTTGTACACACAGGCCTAGTAAATTGAAGATGAAACTTAAGGAAAAACTTTAAGTTATAATTCTTTTACAAGCTGAGTTATTCCTTGCCTTGATTGGTGGTGGAAATATGTTCTAGTTTGACTCAAATGATCTAAAAATTATTTGTGTACTATTTCCTATTTTACTTTTATTATAACAATATTCAATTCTTATATTTGTAAAGTAATGTTTTTTTGTTAACACAATTATTTTTATAATAATTTTTGGAAAAAATACGTTAAAAAAATGAGTAAATGAGGCTTAAGATAGTAAAAGCATTTTTGTGGGATTTGTATGCTCATTTTCATTTTGATATGCACTTTAGAAAAATAGTCTTATTGTATATGTCATAATAAATTTAAATATGAAATAATAATTTTTTTAAAATTTATTAAAAGTTATATAAACTATTATTTTTGTTGACATAGACTTTACTATATATGATTTTTTTCCATTATGTTATTATTCTTATATGTAAAAAATTAAATCATGTAACAAATACAAATAGTGAAATATAAAATTATCTTAAATATTGTATTCTAAACTATTAAACATTAAAGATTTCATAAATATTGTTTATTCATGGGTTTAAAAAGATATAATAAAGACGAAGATAACTATGCTAAAGGGTAGAAAAAGTCATCAATTAGTAAGTACAAAATAGAGAGAAAAACAATAATAAAGATTAAATCAAGATAATTTAATGAGAGGAAAAATGGGAAAGAATAAATAAATTAGTGAAAGAGAAAGAGAAATAAGAAAATAAAAAATCATATAGAGTTGGATGGAAGAAAATTATAAGGAGAGATATAGTGAAAACACAAACAAGACATTAAAAATAGGAGAGATTAATAAGTGAAAATGAGAGACAGAGATAAAGAGAAAAAAAAGAATATCCAATTAGATGTTAAATCTCATTATTGAAACTTATAATATTTATTAAATAACACAAGTTAATCATATATAATATTTTATGATAATAAAATATATAACCTATTTGATATTTATTATTATTTCATGAATATTATAAATATTTAAGAAATATTTGGACATTAATATTATATTATTGTATTCATACTTAAAAAAATTAATTAAATAATAAATAATATAATAATTCCAATATATATCTTCATATGATTTAATAAATATAATAAATATAAATAATATTTAACAATAATGTTATAATTCGAATTTTCTAATAATCTATAATATAGTATTACTATATTTATAAAATTCAACATAGAGTATAATTAAACTATTATAAACAAAATATAATTCTATTTTATTATAATTGATATAAGTTATTTTACTAAATATTAAACTAAATTAAAGTTATTGTTTTATTATATCACATTCTAATTCATATTTATTAATATATGAAATTGATAATAGTATCTTTAATGTAATGTAATATTGAGAAAAATAGCTTATATGAATTTTAATAAACAAAAGTTAATTTATATTTATTATAATATTCATATGATATATATAGACTATTTAAATATAGTAATGTTATAATAAAAAATATTTTGAATTTGAAGTTATGTCATTGATGTTAAATATTGTTTATATTTATTTTACATATTATATCATATATAAATAATGTTTTAGAATAATTAGATTATTTATTATTAAATAACTTTTAAAATTTTAAGAAAGAGTAAAATAATAATAAATTAAAATTCAAAAAATTTTAAAATATCTAAAATATTCTAGAATACACAAAAATCCATAATATTTTTATATTTTATTGTTATTAAATACTATACATGATTAACTTTCTAAATTTAATAAAAACTATGAGTTTAATTATTAAGATTTAGGTATTATTTAATTATTTTTTTTTTTACTTTTTCGTCTTTATCACAATATATATCAAGTTCTTTTAATTCTATATCTCTCTTATTACCTTCTCTATTTGTTTTTTCTTTCCCTAAAATATTATATTTTCTTTACCTGTCTCTCCTCTATCCTTCTCTACTTTCTCATTTCTCCATCTTTTATTTATTTATTTATTCACTCTATCTCCTCTATGTTCTTTCTTTTCTTCTCTTCATTAAATTTTTTCTCATCTTTATTTTTTGTTATTCTTTCTCTATTTTTCTCTTTTAAATTTTTTTCTTTTTTGTTGTTTTAAAGAATATTTATCTCTTTCTCTATTTTATCTTTTTTAGCCTATCAATTAATACATTTTATGAAATCTCTCAAGTTTCATAGCCTAATATATAGTTTACGATAAATGTATATTTCATTATTCATATGCATAACTTAATTCTTTATTTGTACGTCAATTTAATATAAATAGAATTTATAAAGTATAATATGTTATGACATAGAATTTGCATAGATTTTTTTGAAAGTTCGTATTGAACAGAAACTGACTATGTGAATGTCACAAAATGATGAATTATGGTTTTATACTATTTTTGCTTTTTTTTGGATTGCATTCATTTTTTCAACTTTTTTTTATAAAATAAATTTGATCTTTATAGAAATATTTTATTTAAAAATACAATAATTTAACATTTTTATAATAAAAAGGATAAAATGGCATGTCAAAATTTTAAGGTAGATCGTTTCAAACTATAATATGATATAATCATTATTAAAGATGTTCAAATCTTGTTCACATTCTTTAGTTATTTTGTTCACAATTGTTTAGTATTTATAAAAAAAATGTTTTTGTTATAGCCATTAGAAGTTGATTGAAAATCTTTTACAAAAATAGCTTCCAAGTAGCTAAAAAATTATTAAAATAGTTAGATCGACACTGAGGAGATCTCAAAGATCTTCAGAAAAGTTAAAAAAGTTAATGGGTTGTATAAAGTTGGATCAAGCTAGATTTGATCACAGCCATGCGATAAAGTTTGATGACAACTGGAACATTTGATTAATCAAACATAAAATTGAAAATTGATATATATAATAGTATTCAAACAAGAGAGATCTAGGTCATTAGATCAAAGATAGACTATTTCAAAAAGAAGTAAAAATAGCCATTTGATGAGGTCAGATAAGATTATGACTATCAAATAAATCAATCGGTTATAGTGGATGAAGCACTAACCATCTGATTAGATTATCAGGTTAATCAGCTTGATCCTTTTGCATTCTAAGATAGCTTGGGAAGTGGAATAAATTTTTTTATTTATTTAATTAGAAAATTTTAATTGAAATATTTTTAATGTAATTAAGATTTAACAATTAACCTAATAATGGATTTTGAAAAAAATACAAAAGTCTTGACGTTGGGCTTATGCTAGGCCCAAACCTTTTGCCTTTAATAACAACTTCATTTGTGGGATAAATTTCATTTATTTATTTAATTATGAAAATTTTAATAAAATTAATTTTTTAATGTAATCTAGAATGAAAAATCAATCAAACATAGAATTTGACAAAAATGCAAAAGTATGATTCAACCAAAGAAAATGATTAAAAATAAAATTATGTTAAATCAATAAATGACTTTAGTTGGAATTTAACCAAGTAAAAAAATTTGAGTTTAAAAAATTGAATCCTATTCATTTGCTAAATAAACGAGATGATTAAGTAATTTAGATGATTGACTAGGAATTGAAATTTATACAGATGGTGAGCTACTTAAAAATCAGCATGCTTATAGCCTATGTCATAGTAAAATAAAACCTTATAAAAGCAAACATTCAAGAATTCAATCTTTGAAATTTGCTAAACACTCCAAGGTACTTTGAAGACCTCTAATTCTCCAGTTTCAAAATGCATAACTTGTTTTGTAAATGTAAACCTAATTGACTCTAAATAAACACATTAGAATAAAAGACTAACCATTTAATACTTTGTCGAAGAAGCATAAGGAAGACCCAACACATATGCTTGATAATTTAGAAAATTTTAAAAATTTTTCATTATCTTTAAGATAACTACTACACAACTATTATTTTGTCATATGTATCTTATTAGAACTCAAAAGTTAAATATGCTTAGGTGAGAGTAGTATTTAGATGGGTGACGTTTTTCAAAGTGCTCATGTTCTTCGAATTTTTCCATAGCATTTCTTTTCTGATGAATGATAATTGATTTTAGTGACATGTTAATGTTAAAAAATTTAAATATTATAAATAATAGTTATTAATAACTATTTAAATAATTAAATCTTGTTAATTAATTTATAATACTATTATTAATTTTATATAATCATAAATATGTTGCATCATATGATATAACAAAATAATTATTTTAATATAATTTATTATTGAAAAAAAAAAATTCTATGATATAATATTAAAAATATAAAATTATATTATTGATATTAAATATTATTTTTATTTATTATCTATTATACATCATACAAATATAATAAATTAGAATAATTACATTACTCATTATTTAAATAATTGTTTTTAATTTTAGTTATTGATAAAAGAATATTAAATTAAAAATCAAATTTTTTTTAAAATATATTTAATATCATAAAATAATAAGAATTCGTAAATATTTTTAATATTTTTTACTAAATATTGTATAAAATAAATATTATAAATTTAATTAGCAAGATTTTAGTTTTATTTAATTTCTCTTATTTTACTTTCATTCCCTAACTTATTATATTATTCTTAGCCACTCTTATGTCTATGCTTCTCCACTTTCTTAATTCTCTCTCTTAAACTTATTTATATATTCTCTCTATCTCTTTTATGTTATCTCTTTTTTCCTCTTTACTTTTCCTATGTCAATTCATGACTTTCTCTCTACCTTTAGGAACAGTTATCTTTTTTCAATTTTCTCAATTAAGCAAATCAATTAAAAATATTTTTAAAAGCTCTTACATTGAACACTATAATATATAATATTTATGACAAATATATTTTTTATCTCTTATGTTTATTACATTGTTTAGTGTTTCATCTAAAAGAATGATAATATAATATCAGGAAATCTAGCATTATTGTCTACATTATAAAAAAATTTGTAAGTAGTTTTTTCTTAATTTTGTATAAGTAAAACATTTATATTTTAAACATTAATATGTAAATATTATGGTTAAATTTTTTTTAAATGTACATATTTTGATAAATTATAAGAATCACAAAACTATAATTTTTTTGGATGCAAATGCAAGCAAGCTTGCATTATAACATGGGATCTCATTAGAGCTCCAATTTTAAACACACTTCGGCAATAGTAGTATTTGGATGGGTGACCTCTTTATTTAAATAACTTTTTAAATTACTTTTTTCATTACAAAACATTAAATTTATAATAAAATATATTTTTAAAAATTTTTAATATTCAACCATAATACTAAATCTTAATTATATTTCATTCCTTTTTTACTAAGTGTTATATTTGATAAACTTATTATATGTAATAAATATCATAATTTTAATTTTTAGGATTTGGCTTTTATTTAATTATTTCTTACACTCATTTCTCTTTCACAATTGTAATCCCTCAATGACCTTTCTTTCTTATTTACATTCATTTATTTATCTCTTTTTCCTCTATAAACTTATATTTTTTAACCCCTCTCTCCTCCGTTCTTAATTTCCTTATTTTTCTCTCTTTCGCTTATTTATTTATTCTTTCTCTTCTACGGTTTATCCTTTCTTTTTTATTTTATTAGATCATCTCTTAACTATCTCAATTACCGTTTCAAAACATAATTTTTGTTTTATGAATCTCTATCTTCGTCTCCCTCAAAAAGAGTAGCTATCTACATATCTATTATCTCTTTTATAAATAAAGTGTCTTAAGTTGCATTATTTAAGGTATAATATTTATCATTAATATAAATTTTATTATTTTATTTGTTACATAATTTAAACTTTTTAATCAAAATTGTAACATAATAGAAGAAACTTTATACATTAATTAAATTGTAATATAAAAAAATAGTTTAAATAATTTTTTCTTAATCATACATAAATAAAATATTCAAATGTGATTATATCATAACATATATATATGCATATGTTTTTTAAAAAGGCCTTATGCTTGATTGCTTTCAAAATTTAAGGAAATAATTCTTTATTTTGAAGATAAAAATGACACAACTAGTACTTTATTTTTTGAATGTATGTGCAACCTCACTTGTATTATTACACTTGATCTTGTTTGAATTCTAATGATAAGCATGCATGGGTGAAAGTTGTTTAAGGATTGGTGGCCTCTTCAGAATTCTTTGTATTGCACATTTTTTTAATTGCAATAATTTTTCTAATGAATGACACTAAACTTTAAAACCATATTAATGTTAAAAAATTAAATTATTATAAATGATATATCATAATTGCAATTTTGGTAATTAATTATTATAAATAAAAATATAATATTATTATCAATTTAATATACCAATAAATATGACACATCAAATGATATAATAAAAATAACATTAATAAAGTTTAATATTAAGCAAAATAACTTATATCAATTAGAACAAATTAGAATTTATATATGTTTATAATTTTATAGGTATAGTATATATATATATATATATATATATATATATATATATATTTTAAATAAATTAATATAATGTTATAGATTATTTAAAAAAATTATATCATTAATATGAAATATTATTTACATTTATTATCTATATTAGGACTTGTAAAGAAAATTTATTAGAATATTTATATAATTCATTTTTTATTTTTCTTTAAATTTTAGGTGAGAATATAATAATGTAATGTTAATAGTCAAAATAGTATTAAAATATTTATATTATTATAAAATAATAATAAATCTCAAACATTTTGTTATTTTATTATTATAAAATAGTATATATGATTAACTTATTTTATTAAGTAAATATTAGTCTTATTTTTCCTTTCATTCTTTATCTTATGTTTTTTTTGCCTCTAGCTCTCCTTTATCATTTTTGTATTTTATTATTTCTCATTCTCTTTCACTTTTTTATTTATTTTCATGATCTCATCTATGTCCTCTTTTTTCCTCTTCAATAAACCATCTCTAAGATGTCTATATTGTTATTTACCTCTATCTCTATTATCAACTTTTCAAGACATCAATTATTAATATTTAAGAAATCCATTATGTTTAATAGTTTAATATATATATATAAGTGATAATAATATAATTATTATTTTAAATATTTTGTAGTTTGAATTTTTTCATTTATAAAAATTATAATATAATCCAAGAAAATCAAAATATATTAACTCCATGGATATCAAAAATAATTATTTATGTAATTTTTTTATTTATTTGATATGTATTAAAAATTTATTTTTGAATGCATTATAATAATACAATAACAATAATTTTTTTAGAAATGTATATGCGTGATAATTTTCACATGCATGTGTGACCACACGAGCATTGTGGCATTAGAAATCATTAAAACTCCAAAGTTGAGATTTGATAAGTGAGTGTGTCATTGGGATTTGTGGGTACTTCACAAGTCCTAATGTTGCAAATATTTTTCAAATTTCATTTTCTAAAGAAATTTTTTTTTTAATACCAATTTAATATTAAAAATTTAAAATTACGACAAAAGGTACTTTATAATTATAATTTTAATAATTAATTATTATTAATAGCATTATAACATTATTATTAATTTCATATAATAAAAAATATTACACAGCATACGCTATAATAAAATAATAATTTTAATATAGTTTAGTATTAAGAAAAATTACCTATATAAATAATAATAAATTATAAATAATTTATTTTTATAATCGTATGTATATGATGTGTATAAATGTTTTTAAATATTGTAATATTGTATTATATAATATTCAAAATTGAAAATGATAAAGAATTATTTTATAACAAAATTATTCAAATATATTATTTTTATATGACATAACATAGATAATAAAAAAATATTTCGTAGTACAGTTATTTCTACTTCTACTATATCTTTTTAAGTCAATTTTTTAGTAATATTAAAAAAATATTTTGTGTTGCATAGTTTAACACGTCATATTAATGATAAATATAATTTATTTATTTACTTTTGTTAAAAGTTTAATTTTATATTTGCAAGAGTGATAACATACTGGAAGAAAATGATACATATCATTGACTTCTCTATTAAAAATAGTATTTTATGTAATTTTTATTAGTGTTATAAAATAAAGTACTATTTATCATTAATATTAAATGTTATTCATATTTATTATCCATGTTACATTAGATTAACATAATATGTTGGAATAATTATATTAATTACGATTTAATTAACTTTAAAAATTAATATTTTAGTAAAATAATAGTAAATTAATATTCAAAATATCCAATAAATATTTGTAAACCTTTTGAAATAATAATAGACCTAAAATATACTTTATATTTTATTATTATTAAATATATTGTATTGTTAAATTATTATATATGGTTAAAATATTATGTTTAATTAATATAAAAATTTTAATTATTAAAATGTAACTTTTCTTCAGTTATTTTTCTCAAGTTTTTCATTTTACCTCTATGTCACTCAAAATTCACTCTTTAATTATTATTTCTTTTTTTAAACAGTTAAATTTTTCATTTACAAGAATGATAATATAATAGATAAAATTCTTATATATTAATGTCTAACATATAAAACAGAAAAGTTTAAATATTTTTTTCTTAATTAAATATAATAAAAACATTGATATTAGGTTATATTATGCAAATATATAATCATAAATTTTTTAAAATCTAAAAATTCTTAGTAATTTTAAAAAATTTAGAAAATAGTTCATTATCTTTAAGACATTAATTACATAGTATAATTTTTTTGTTTTGTATGCATTTTTACCACACTAGTAATACAACACAAAATCTTATTTGAACCCAAAAGTTGAGCATTTATGGGCGACAATAGCATTCGAATGTGTGACGTCATGTAAAGTCCTCCACTTGCATATTTTTTTAATAAGAATATTTTTCAAAGGAACAAAAAATATATCTAACAGCATATTAATTTTTTAAAAAAATTAAATTATTATTAATTATAATTTATAATTACAATTTTCATAATTAATTTTAAAAGTATATTTATGATAATATTATATATTTTGCATAATAATAAATATAGCATATCATATTATATACTAAAACTATAACTTTAATATATTTTAATGTTAAGTAAGATAACTTACACGAATTATATTAAGCAAAAATTAATTTATGTTTATAGAAGTATATATATATATATATTCTATTTATAGTGTTTTTTAAATATAATAACATTATGGCTTTAATGTTAAAACTTATTTATATTTATTATAAATATTATGACATAGAAAGATAATATAGTAAAAAAATTAAATTTTATATTATTTGTTTAACATTTTAAAGTTTTAGAATGGATGAAAGGTTATAATATGTATGGTCAAAATATTTGTTAAATACTTGTAATATTCTAAATTAATAATAATAAGCCTTAAAAATATTTTTATTTTACTATTACAAAATATTTAATATGTTTAACTTTTTAGGTTTAATAATTATCTCATGATTAATTATTAAGATTTAACTTTTATTTAATTATTGTTCTCACTTTTCCTCCATATCTCAAAGTCTATCACATTCTCTCACTACATACTCTCTTCTATAGCATTATCTTGTTTGTTTGTACTTTCTCTATCTTAAATATTTCTTATCTTCCAACTCTCCTTTATCCTTCTTTACTCTCTTAATTCCCTTTCGCTTACACTTTTTTCATTCTCTTTATTTACTTTATGTCTTCTATTTTGTTTCCTTTTTGTTAAATCTTCTCTTATAGATCTCTTTCAATAATTTTCTTTGTATTTTGTTCCTATAAATTTCAAACTTTCTATCCCTCTTATAGAATAATAATCTCTATCTTGATCATCTCTTCTTAACCAATCACTTAACCACATTTAAGAAATCTCTTCTATTGCATAGTAGAATATATAATATTCATGATAAATAATTATTTGATTATTTATATTTATTACTTAATTTAATTTTTTTAATTATAAAAATGAAAAGATAATTTAAAAAAATCTTTTTCATTGAAGTGTATGTTTTCAAAAATAATAGTTTGTGCTATATTTTATCAATTTTATATAAGGAGAATATTAAAATTAGAATATATTATGATGCATATAATAAGAATAATTTTTTTAAAAGTTTATATGCTTTATAATTTTCAAATTTTAAAAATAGTTTTTTATTTTCAAATAATTATTCACACAACTATGAATTTTTCTATATTGTATGCATGTGAAACCACACAAGCATTGTGGCATTAGATTATATTAGAACTCCAAAGTTAGGTTTGCATGTGCAATGTTGGTGTTGGGATAATTACCTCTTAAGAACTCCTTGTGATGCAAAAAATTTTTCATATTACTTTTTCTAATGATAAATAATTTTTGTTAATAATGTGCTAATGTTAATAAATTAAATTACTATAAATGATAGCTTATAACTATCATATTAGTAGTTAATTATTAATAATAAGATGATAACTTTATCACCAATTTTATATAATGATGAATTTGTCACATCATAAGATATAATAAAAAAACAAATACTATTTGATATGAAGCAAAAAACTTTATATAAATTATAAGATATTAGAATTAATTTATATTTGTACTCATATACATATAATTTTTTTAAATATTGTAATATTATATTATAAAATATTATAAATTAAAATCTATATCAATAATGTTAAATATTATTTGTAGTTAATATAGATATCGAGTTACATAAAGATAACTTTTTAAAATAATTATATTTTTTATTATTAAGAAAATTATTTTAGTATTAAGATGGAATAAAATATTAGTAAATTAATAGTATAAATAATCTTTAATCATATCAAGAATTCTAAAGCTATAGTAAACCTCAAATATTTTTCATTTTTAATTATTTTAAAATTTATATATGATCAACGTATTATATTTAATGTATATTATAAATTTCTTTTGAAGTTTATACTATTATTTTATTATTTCTCTCACTTTTTTCTCTTTATGTCAATGTCTAATATTCTCTTACATCCTTCTCTCTCTTGTTAACATTCTCTATTTATCTCTTAATGTTTTTGCTTATATTGTTCTTGATCACTCCCTCCTCCATCTTTTTCTACTTTTGTTTTTTCTCTCTAATTCATTTATTTATTTATTCTATCTATCTTTACTATTCTCACTCTTTTCTTTTCCATTTTATGAAAAAATCTCTAATAAATCTCTATTTCTATTTCATATATTTTTTTATTATTCCATGACTTCTTTCTCGCATAACGTTTTTTTAGTATAACAATTAACAAAATTTAAGAAACCTTCTACATTGCATAGTTTGATTTAGGAAACATTTTGATGAACATATATTTATTTATCTACATTTATTATAAAATTTAATTTATTTTATTTATGAAAATGATGACATAGTGGAAGAAAATTCTATGTATTTATTTTTGTTTTATTAAAAAAATAGTTTATGTATTTTTTATTACTTTAATATAATTAAAAATATTATTATTACAATATATATGACGTATATAATGAGCATAAATTTTTTTTAAGAGTATATAATTGACAATTTCAGACATTTTAGAAACGGTTTATTATCTTCAACACAATAATCACACATTCATGATTTTTTGTTCTTTGTGCGAATGTGCAACCATACGAGTATTATGGCGATAGGTATCATTAGAACTCCAAAGTTAAACTTTCTTGGGTGAGATAGTATTGGAATGGGTGAACCTTTGAGAAGTGTTAACGTTGCAAATATTTTCACATATTCCTTTTGTAATGAATGACAATTTATTTTAATAACATTTTTAATGTTACAAAAATTAAGTTATTATAACTTTTATTTTATAATTACAATTTTAGTTGTTAATTTTTAATAATAACTTTATAATATTATTATCAATTTTGCATAAAACAAATATCACACATCATTTGATATAATAAAATAATAACTTTAACATTATTTACTATTAGGAAAAATAACGTATGTCAGTTACAATAAATTATAATTTTTCATATTTTCAATAGTATATATATGTTTTATAAAGAGATTTTTAGATTTAGTAATATTATATTACAAAATACTAGAGATTTTGAAATGGATGAAGATCTTATATATGGCTGACCATGTTATAGAAAGAATAAGTTTATGGGATTTTTATTAACTTTATATAAATAAAACATTGATATTAGAACATTTTGTGACATATATAATATGCATAAGTTTTTTTAAAAGTGAACATTGAAGTAAAATTGAGTGTGTATGATTCATGTAAAACTAAGTTAATTATGATTTTAAATTATTTTTTAGTTTGAGATTATATCGATTTAAAAGTTTTTTAATAAAACTATTTTTATGTTTTTTGAAAATTTTAATTTATAAACATAATAATATAAATTTTGTTATAACGATAAAAAAGATCAAAATAGTCCCACAAAATTTCTTAGCCACTCTCTCTCTCCTTTATCATTTTTAGGATGAGAGTTTTATTGGGATGAGTAACCTATTAATAAGTACCAATGTTGCACATATTTGTTTGTCTATAACATTTTTCTAATGAATAACAATTTATTTTAACATTTTAATGTTATGAAATTAAATTTTATAAATGGTAGTTTATAATTACTTTTTTAAGCAATTAATTATTATTAGTAATTTTATGATAAATGTGCCACATCATATGATATAATAAAATAATATTTTATTATAGTTTAATATTAATCATAACAACTTATACCAATTATAGAAAATTAGAGTTAAATTAGGTTCTCAGAGTATATATATACTATTTATAGCATTTTTTAAATATAGAATATTATGATATAGATTATTACAAATCTAAAATTATATCATTAATAATGAATAATTTTAATATTTATTATTGATATTAAGTCACACAAGGATTAATTATTATTTAATTATTGTTTTTACCTTCAAGTATTAAAAATGTAATATAATAATAATAGTTAAAATATTCAATAAATATTTAGAATATTATGAAATAATAAAAATAATAAAATTATTTTTTTGTATTTTATTACTGAAAAATATAATATATGATTGACTTAACATATTTAATAAATATTATATGTTAAATTATTGAGAGTTAACTTTTATTTAATATTTTTTTTTTCATTTTTTACCCTTTATCTCAATGTTTCTAATATTCTCTTCCTACTCTATGCCATTGTCATTCCCTTATTTCTCCCATCAATCTCTATCCTATACTTTTTTAAAATTTTAACTCTCTTCTATTATTTTTTACATTCTTATTTCCTTATTTTTTTCACTTTTTTTTATTCTATTGATCTCCTCTATGTTCACTCTTTTCTTTTCCTTTTTATTAAATCATATCTCATCTAACTTTATTATTATTTTCTTGACTATTTTTCTTTTATCAGTTTTTAACTTTCTTTCTAATATGGAATAGTTATCTATTTCTCCATTATCTCTTTTTTAGCTTATCAATTAACTTTATTTAAGTAAACTCACATGTGGAGAAATTTAATATGTAATATTTATGTTAAAGAAGTTAATTTTTATTTTTATTAATTATGTAATATTATTATTTTTTATATAAAGAATAAAATAGTAAAAGAAAATATTTTGTGATAATATCAATTTTATCCAAAATAATAAATAGTTTATGTTCTTTTTTATTATTTTATATAAACAAAATATTTATCTTTGGAAATATTATCTCATAAATTAACAAAATTAAATTAAACTATTATGTTTAATTGTTTAATATGTAATTTTTAAGATAAATGTATATTCTTTTAATTTTATTTATTTTTCAATTTAATTTTTTTTACAAAAATCATAATAAAATAAAAGTAAATCATATGTATTAATGACTTTTTAATCAAAAATAATAGTTTATACAATTCTTATTTAATTTTATATTAGCAAAATATTAATATTAAAAAATATTACATCTTCTATAATAAGCATATATGATTCTAAAAGTGTACATGCATGAAACATTTTAAAATTTTAAAAATAGTACAATATTTTATGCATAAAAATCACAAAATAATTTCTTTTGTCTATTGTATGCACGTGTGACCACCTCAGGCATATGACCCTTGATCGTATTAAAAACCTAAAGTTGAGCCTACTTGGTTGAGAGAGGTATTGCGATTTGTTACCTCTTAAGATGTCATTACATTCTTGTACTTTTTCATATCTCTGTCTATAATGAACGACGACATACTTTAATAATATACTAATGTTAAAAAATTAAATTATTACCAATGGTAGCCTATAAATCCTATTTTTTTAAGAAATTTTTAATAGTAAATTTATAACAATATTATCAATTTCAAATAATAATAATTATGTCAAAACTTATGATATAATAAAAATAATAACTATAATATAATTTAAGTTTTAATAAAATAACTTATAATATCAATTATAACAAATTATAGTTAATTAGAATTTGTAATATAATATATATGTTGTTTGTAGAATTTTTAAAATATAACAAATTTTTATCATGGAATACAAAAAATTTAAATTTATATCATTGAAGTTAAACATTATATAATTTTTTGATCTATATCATTTCATAAAAATATATTATTATAATTATATTATTTGTTATTTAATGAAGTTTGTAAATTTAAGTATTAATATTTTTTAAAATTAACAGTAAAAATTAGTTTTTAAAATTTTCAAATATTTTAAAAAAGCATTGAAACTAGAAATTTTTTAATATTTTATTATTATTAAAAATACCCTAATTTTAATTATTAAGTTTTTTCTTCTACATAATTATTTGTAACACTTTTTATTTATCTCAATGTCTCTAATATAATCTAACCTCTCACCTTCTCGTGTTGTCATTCTCAATTTGTCTCTTCATTCTCTTTACCTTTATATTTTTCATGGCCACTCTCTGTTCGCCATCACTCTCTACTTTCTCATTTCTCTCTCTTTCATTTATTTATTTATTCTTTTTATCTATTTTATGTTCTCTATTATTTTTTCTTTTCATTAAATCATCTCTCATCTTCGTCTATCATAAATTTCTTTTCTATTTCTTGCTTAGAAATTTTTATCATGCTTCCCTTCTTGTAGAATAGTTATCCAAATCTCTATTATCTATTTTTTAGCATATTGATTAACAATATTTCAAAAATCACTTATGTTTTAGAGCTTAATATTTAATATTTCTAAATAATTTATAGTTTTTTAATAATATTTATTATATAATTTAATATTTTATTTATAAGAATGTTAAAAAAATTTATAAATTACAATATATTAATATCTATGTTATCAAAAATAATAATTTATTTATTTTTTCCAATATAATATAAATAAAATATATGTATTGTAATATATTATAACATATATAATAAGCATAAAATTTTTAATGTGCATATTAAAGTGAAAATGAGAGTGTGAATCCCACAAAAAGGGGTGAATTTTGGTTTTAAATTTTTTGGTAATTTTTTTATTACATTTATTTTAAAAGCTCATTATAAAAATAATCTTTTTATAAAATACTATGATTTACAAATATATTTATTTAGAATTTTAATAATTTTAAAAAATTGTAATGGTACAAAAAAAATTTAGTTGACTCAATTCAAATAGGAACTTAAGTCTACTCTCAATCATGGTTAAAAAAATCACTAGTAAAAGAATTAAAAGTTTAATTTTTTCATCACAATTAACCTCTAACATACTCGTTTTTGTGGGTTCGATTATAACCTGGGCTTTTAAAAGGTCAACCTTAACTAAATTTTTTATGATGTCGCACCAAAATATGGCTTTCACAAATGCCAAGCCACCCAAGCCCAAAATGAAAAAAAATATGGAAATAAATAAGATTTTGATAAAATGGTAAAATATTTTTTAGGCTTATTATTGTGAGAAAAAAATGCACCATGATCTTAAAATTGTGAATAGAAAAAAGAAAATAAAATCTTAGAAAAATTAGGCTTAGTTGGAAGAATTTTTAATTTATAGTAGTCATAAGTTGTAGCAACTATCATATGTAATTTATGCTAGAAGAGTATTATGCAACCTTTCTTTTAGATGTTAAGATATTGTTCATGTTTATTAGTCATTTTATTCAAATTGGTTAAGTATTTATAGAAAAAACTTTATCATAGCCATTAGAAAGTGGTGAAAAGCTATTACAAGAGTAGCTTTTAGACAGCTTAAAAAATCTTAAAATATTCTTCCAAAATGGCTTCTGTAATAGCTTAATAATTGATAGTTACTTTCCTATTAGGCAAGATAAACTAGAGCCATTTCATCGACACAAACAAGATCTCAATAGTCTCATCAATCACAATAACGGCGAATTAGTTCTGGATGATTTGATCAAGTTGGATTTTATTGGGGTTATTCAATGGAGTCATATAAGATTTAGATCTTTATGATAATCAGTGATGAAGTCAGAAGAGCTCATGATTGTTACATGGATCAATCGATTACAGTAAAGGAAGTACTAACCATCCGATAGGTTTATGAAATGGACAACAGGATCAATTAAGATCATTGTTTAAAGGCCTTGGCGATCTTCATGGTGTCGTTGCAAAAATGCACAACTGGACGGTGTTGAGTGCTATTGATTTTTTATGGACAAGGTTACAAGGGACATTGTACTACCTTGTAAGAGTGGAAACATATTTGTCCTTTATAAGCATTCACCCAGCTAATACTTGCAAGCCAAATATTGGTTGGCTCCCAATTTGTCGTTCAAGTACTTCTTAGCTCTATGTAATTCCATGAAAATCTAATTCAAGAACTTGTGGTGAACTCAAAAGGCTCGACATGATTTGGATATAGGACTTTTGCATTCAGGGAAAGCTTGAAATGTTGCACAAAATTTTTTTATTTCTTTAGTTATAAATATTTTACTATGATTATTTTTTTAAGTGGTCAAGATATAATAAACAACCTAACAAAAAACTGGGCAAAAGTTTAATAGTATGATTTAACCAAAGATAGAATGATTTAAACATAGAAGTATGTTAAATCAATGATTGGTTTAAATATGATTCAAACAAAGAAAATATTTAAAAGATTAAAAAAATTAATCCGACTCATTTGTTAAATCAAGGGGATTATTAAACACTTTTGATGCATGAATATGATTTGAAACTGATACAAAAGTAGAGTGCCTTAAAATCTTAATGCTAACGTTCTAATTCTTAGTATAAAAAAACTTTAACAAAGTTGATGCACATGTCTTCAATTTTTAAAGTTTGCTAAACACTCAAGGTGCTTTGAAGACAGCTAGTTTGTTGTGTCTAAAGTGCATAGCTTATCATTTACATGACAATCTATTTCACATTAAACAAACCCATTAGAATAAATGGTTTACATTTAGGGCTTGACCAATAAAACACATGGTCAACCAAACACATATGATTACTAATTTAGAAAATTTTAGAAATTATTGGTTTTGTTCAAGGCAATAATCATACTACTATGATTCTTTATCATTTGTATGCATGTGTGAGTAGACAAGCATTATAGTATTCGATCTCATTAAAACTCAAAAGTTAAGCATTCTTGAGTGATAGTGGTATTAGGAAGGGTGACTTCTTTTCAAGTCCTCATGTTAAACCTATTATTTAATAATTTTTTTATTTCAAATGAACAACAATTGATTTTAATAACATGTTACTCTGAAATAATTAAATTTTTATAAATGATAGTTTATAATTGTTAATTTTATATAATAATATATATAACACATCATGCAACATATTAAAATAATAATTTTCAAAATTTTTACAATTTTCCAAAATAATTTGAAGTAATTGTAAAAAATTAGAATTTGTGAATGTTTATAATTATGTGTTTGTAATGTGAATAAAATTTTTTAAATATTGTAATATCATATTATAAATACTAAAAATCTAAAATTATATTATTATAATTAACAAATATTTATGTTTATTATCTTTATTAAATCATAAAAAAATAATATATTGTAATAATTATATTATTTACGAATTAATTAATATTTCTATTTTAATTACCAATTAAAAAATTAAATTTATAGTCAAAATATTCTTGAAATATTTGTAATATTAAAACTTTAGAAAACCTCAAATATTCTTATATTTTATCAGTTTTAAATATTATATATAATGAAATTATTATATTTAATAAAAATTATGCTTTTAATAATTAAGATTAAATTTTAATTTTTTTTATTGTTTTTTAAAAATATCTCAAAGACTTTAACATTCTCTCACTTTCTTCTCCATCCAATTATGATGCTCTTATTTTTATCTTAATTTTTTATCTTCTTTCATTTTTCTTGGTCTCTCTTATCTATCCATTTCCATTTTCTCATTTCTCTCTCTTTTATTTTTTTAGTTTTTCTCTCTATCTCTTTTATATTCTTTTATGATCTGAGAAGTTTGCTAAATCATTTCTTATCTCTCTCTATTTTACACTTATCAACTCATGACAATCTGTTTCTTATAGAATAGTTATCTTAATTTCAAATATCTTGCTTTCAACCATCACTTAACAATAGTTAAGAAATCACTAATGCTTCTTGCTTTAATATATAATATTAAAAATAAATACATATTTTATAACTTTTATTTATCATATAGTTTTATTTTTTTTTCTACTAATGATGACATAATGAAAGAAAATCTTTTTTTATTAATTTCTACACTATAAATAATTATAGTTTATATAATTTTTTAAATATTTTTTTAAAAATAAAATATTTATATTAGAATATATTATGATGTATATGGTAAGTATAAATTTTTTCGAAGGAGCGTATGCTTTATAATTGATTTTAATAATATGTTAGTGTTTAAAAAATAAATTATTAAAAATGTTGATTTATAACTATCATTTTAGTAATTAATTATTATTAATAACTTTTGACATTATTATCAATTTCAAAAAATAATATTTTGGCACATTAAATGATACATAAAAAAAATAATTTTAAAATTATTTAATATTAGGGAAATTTGAAAATAATTTTTTAATATTATATATTATTTATATTTTTTTAGGACATATTTTTAAAAATATATTTTTAAAATTATGTTGTTATTTATTTGTTATTTAATTAATTTTTTTTAAATTAATGCTACTTTGAAATTGTATTAATTTAATATCACATTATTTTTTATTATTTCAAATCTTTTGATATAAATATATAACTCAAATGTATTTTATATTTTATTATTATTAGATACCATATATGATTAATCGATTATATTCAAAAAATATTATAATTCTTTTTTTAATATTTGGCTTTTATTTGACTATTTGTTTCATTTCTTTCTTTTATCTCAATGTGTCTCATATTCTCTCACTTTTTTACCTCTCTTATTATCATTCATTTAATTGTCTCTTCATTCTCTATCTCATTACAATCTTCTTGGCCTCTGTCTCTCCATTATCCTTCTCTTCTTTCTCAATTTCCTTCCTTTTACATATTTATTTATTCTCTTTATTTGCTCGTTATACTCTCTTTCCTTAATATCATCATTAAATTGTCTCGCATCACTCTTTGTATTACAATTTTCCTCTTTATTTTTTATTTATCAAATTTTGCCTTTTCTTTCTCACACAAAATAATTATTTCCATTATTTTATCTATTTTTCATCCCATCAAGAAACATTGTTTAAAAAACACTTGTATTTAACAATTTAATTTGAAATATTTATGATAAAGTTTTTGTTTTATTATTTATTTTTGTTACATAATTAAAGTTTTTATTAGTAAGAATGATAGTTCATTAAGAAAAAATGTACTATATTAATGTCTATCATATAAAAGGAATTTTACTTAATTTTTTATTAATTATATACAAATTAAAAATTGTCATTAGATTACATTATGACATCCATATATAGTCATGAAGTTTTTTTAAAAGTCTATATGCTTGAAAATTTTGAAAAATTAAGAAAATGGATCAATATCTTTTATATTCATCTATTGTCATAGTATTATAGTACTAGATTTTATTAGAATTAATAAATTATGCTTACTTAGGTTAGAGTAGTATTAGGATGGCTAAAGTCTTTAGAAATCTTATTGTTGCACATATTTTTTCATTACAATAATTTTTCTAATAAATAAATATGTATTTTAATTCCTCGTTAGTATTAAAAAAATTAAGTGATGATAAATGATAATTTATAATTAAAATTTTATTTATTAGTTGATTGTATTAATTTTATAATATTATTATCAAATTCATATAAAAAATAATACAATAAATAATATGATATTATAAAATAATGACTTAATTAGTCTAATATTTAGCAAATTAAAGAAAGTATGCTATAATAAAATAAAAAAAATTGATGTCAATGATAATATATGTGTGCTACGTGTAGAATTTTTAAAATATAGCAATAATACTTAATAGATTATAACAAATGTAAAATTATAACATTAATATTAAATATTATATATATTTATTTTCCATATAACATCTTCTAATCAAAATATTTTAGAATAACTATATTATTTGTTATTTATTTAACTTTTTAATTTAAAAATGTACAAAATAGTGTAGTAGTAATAGTTAAAAATCATTTATAAATAATAAAATAAAAAAGTTTGTTTTATTTTCTTTTTAGTAAATATTATATATGACTAACTTTTTCTATTTAATAGATATTGCAAATATATTTATTAATATTTAATGTTTATTTAATTATTTTTTTCTCTTCCTATTCTTCATATCGTTATGTCTTAGAATCTCTCACTTTTATTTCTCGACTATTATCATTCTCTATTTGTGTTGTCAATCTCTATCACCTTATAATTCAGTTTGCCTCTCTTCTTAATCTCTCTATACCTTTTATTTTCTCTCTTTCCTTTATTTATATTTTCTCCCTATCTCCTCTATGTTCTCTTTTTTCTTTTCATATTCATTAAATTTTCTCTCAGCTCATTTTATTATTATTTTCTTCTCTATTTTCCTCTTATCAACTTATTTCTTTCTCTCTCTTATAGAATATTTATCTTCTTGTATATTATCTTTTTTGAACATTTCAATTATATTATTTATTAAGACTTTTAAGTTGTGTAGTTTAATATATATTATTTATGATAAATATATATTTCTTTTTTATAATTTTTATATAATTTAGTTTTTATATATAAGAATGATAACATAATGAAAGAAAATATTATGTATTATAATTTATGCTATAAAAAATAATAGTTTATTCAATTTGTTTTAATTTTACATAAATAAAACAATGATATTAGAAAAAATTATTACGCATATAATAAGCATAAATATTTTTTTAAAATTTAATAATCAAAAGAAATCAAGTGTGTGAATCTCACAAAAATTTTTGAATGTCTTTTAAACTATGTTTGCAATGGTTTTTCCTATATTTATTTTTAGAAAATAATTCTAAGAACATTTTAATGTTTATAAAAACTTTGATTTATAATTGCAATAATTTATAACTTTAACAGAAAAAAGCATAAATGGAACATTAATATTTTTATGTTGTTAGGTTAGAAAAAGGACTTACATTGAAGTAGAAGTGAGGCAAAGAAATTGTATTAGTAAAAGATTTATAACTTAAGATCTTTTCTTATGGTTCACATATGACATTAGCCTTTGTAGGTTCAACTATAACCCAACTTCTTATGAACTCAATCGTAACTTGATCTTTATGACACTAAACCACACTAAGGCTTTTATAAAGTGTACATCGACCAACCCAAAAGGATAAAGTACAGCAAGAAAAAAATCTATGATAAAAATGTAAAACTCTTTTATGCTTCATTATGTATACAAAACGGCACGAAGAGCTCAAAAGAATGAAATGATTGAGAATTTTATGCCAATAGAATATGATGTAGCCATTATTTGAGAAGTTAAAAATTTTTTCACCATCGTTAGTCATTTCAATCATAATGTATAGTTATTTATAAAAATCTTCTTGTCATAACCATTAGAAAGTGAGGGAAAAGATGTTGCAAAACAATCTTCCAAGCAACATAAGAGGATTTCAAAATACCTTACCAAAATGGCTGCCACACTGACATAATAATGACTAGTTATTTACTTGTCAGGTAGGATTTATTGGAGCTATTTGAATGACATAGAATATTCAAATGTTGTAAAGGAGGATGAGTTATTTTGGTTGTTTGAAGTTAGATTTGTTCTAGGCCATACGATCAAGTTAGATAAGATCTGGGTCTTTTGATTAATAAATGATGAAATTGGGATTAGATCTAGATTGTTGGATTCAAATAGAGTAGATCTGGGTCATGATCAAGCATAGATTGTTTCAAAATTGGGAAATCAAAATAGCCCTCTGATTATAAAACATGAGATCAGAAATATCAGATTGATCAATCAGTTATAGTAGATGAAGTAAAAAAATCTAATTGACTTTTCAAAGAGACAATTGAATTGATTAAGGTCATTTTTTAAATGAAGAGTTAACCTAGATCGTATAATTGCAATAATGCATGATCAAATGGTGTCGAGTGCTATCAGATTTATATGGAGATAGTTGTAAGTGGACTAGTCCCACATTAAGGGAAAGGAAACTTATGTGATCTTTATAAGGATTTGTCTATCTAAAACTTACAAACAATATACAAGTTGGCTGCTCATTCGTGCACTCAGGATTTAATCACTTGGATGAATAAATAAATCATGCATTTAATGGGGATCAACATGACCTATGCTTATATTTTGTTAAAATGTTTCCCAGTTTGATCCAATGCCCTACACCATCAAGTTCAAAAATCATTCGTGAACCAGAACTGGTGCTCCTGATGTAGATTTGACTATTTTTCTTGACCTCTTCCTCATGTTTGAGCTTGGTGAAGGACTTTTGCATTCAAGTATAGCATCAAATCTGGTATAAATTTTTTTTATTTATTTAATTATGAAAATTTTAATAGATTCATTTTTTATGCAATCAAGATTCAATAATCAACCTAACATAGAATTTTATAAAAAATGCAAAATATGATTTCAAAAAAGATAGAATGATTCAATAATATAATTAAGTTAAATTAATGAATGGTTTAAGTATTATTTCAACCAAGAAAAGAATTGAGAGATAAAAATTTAATTCAATTCATTTGATAAGTCAAGTAGATGGTTAAACAATTTAACTGCTTAAATTTTATTTGAAAATGATTAGAAGTTAAAGTGCCTTAAAATTAGCATACTAATACTCTATTTCATAAAAAAATAAAATCTTATCAATGTTGATGACGAAGTCATAAATCCTTACAGCTTGTTGAACACTCTAAAGTGCTTTGAAGATGACTATTTCACCATTTTCAAACTACATAGCTTCTCCTTTACATATAAACCTATTCCACACTAAAAAAGTTCATCACAACAAAAAGCTAAAAATTTAAGACTTGAGTCATCAAACACAAGTGCAACCCAATATATATGTTTCACAATTTAAAAAAGTTTAGAGATGGTTTATTATCTTCAAGATGATAATCACATAAACATGATTCTTTGTTATTTATATGCATGTGTGGCCACACTGGCATTATAAGACTTGATCTCATTATACCTCCAATGTTTAACATGCATGGGTGAGAATAGTAACACGATTTTCTCTCTCTCTATTTTGCTCATATAATTAATGAATTTTTCTTGGTCCTATTGAATAAGTGTCTCCATCTACATTATCTTTTTTTTAGCCCATGAATTAGTAATATTTTAAAACTTACTTATGTTGTATACTTTGATATATAATATTTATGGTAAATATATATTCAATCATTTATATTTTTTGTGTAATTTAATCCTTTATAAGTAAGAATGATAAAAAAATGGGAATTTTTTTTATTAATGTTTATACTATCAAAGATAATAGCTTTTTCAATTATTTATTAATGTAAAATAACTAAAATATTCATAATAAAATATACCATGACATATATAATAAGCATAAATTTTTTAAAAAAATTTCATAAGTTTTAACACTTCATCTCAATAGTTCTCTAAAGTAAAAAATGTTTAGGTCAGAGTCAAGTTAAGATAAGCGATCTCTTTAAAAGGTCCTCATGTTGCACCTATTTTTCGTAAGATTAATTTTTCAAATTAATTAAAATAGATTTTAATAATATGTTCATGTTAATAAAATTAAATTATCATAAATTATAATTTGTCATTAATATTTAAGAATTTAATTATTAATAAAAAAGTTTACAACATTTTTATCAATTTCGAATAAATATTACACTACAAATGATATAACAAAATAATAATAACTTTAATATAATTTCATATTGAGCAAAATAACTTATATCAATTGTAACAAAATTGAATTAATTTATCTTTATAATACTATATATGTCAACTGTATAAATTTTTTTAAATATAATAATATTAAATAACAAAACATTAGAAAATTAAATTTAAATCATAGATGTTAATTATTACTTATATTTATTATCTATATTACATTACATAAAGTGAATATATTAGAATTATTGTATTATTTACAATTTCATTAACTTTTTTAATTTTTATCTATGAATAAAAATGTACTAAATTAGTAGTCAAAATATTCATTAAATATCTGTAACATTCAAAAAATAATAAACCTTAAATAATTTTTACAGCTCCTCATTATTAAATTTTATATATTTTTAAAGTTTTATATTTAAAAAAATATATATTTTATTACCTTTTAGTAAAATAATTTAATTTTTATTTATAAAAAGGATAAACTAATTCAAGAAAATTTTAATATTTGCGTCTAAGTTATTAAAAATTATTGTTTATGTAATTATTTATTTATTTTATAAAAAAATATCGGTATTGGAATGCATTGTGACATATGTAATGAGAGTAAATTTTTTAAAAAGTGCATAAGTGGAAATAAGTTTTTTAATCCTACAAAAATTTTTGAGTTATGGTTTTAAACTACTTTTGCTTTTTGCATTGCATTTCTTTTTAAAATTTATTATAAAAAAATATTATGTTTATAGAAAACTTTGACTTACAAATATAGTAATTTATAGTTTTATTGATAATAAAATTTAAGATTGTAAACTAATATTTTTAAATTATTTTATTCGATGTTAAACCTACATCCATCCCCAATGAAGGTAAAAAAACTCCTCTTGTAAAAGAATTAGAACTAGACATTTTTCCTAATGATTTACCTCAAATCTACTGGATTTTTGTGTTCCACTATTACTTTGACTTTTACTTGTTCAACCCTAACACTACATTTTAGGAGAAGAAACCAAACACTAGCTTTGTAAATCTTAAGCTACAAATCTTAAAGAAAGGCACAAAAATAGCAATAAAAATCTTGATAAAATCATAAAAAAGAATTCATTATTTCAAGTAATCATGTGCCATAGGTGTTGCTAGAGAAAATTCATGCCATTAAAATATGATACATCCTTTCTTTGAGATGTTAAAATCTTGTTCACATTAATTAGTGATTTTTTAAAATTTTTAGGTTTTTATAGAAAAATGTTGGTCATAGCTATCTGAAAGTGTGTGAAGAACTATTGCAAAAGTAGCTTCCAAATAGCTTAAAAGATTTAAAAATATTATTCCAAAATGGCTAATATGACTACATTATAATGGAAACTTATTTAGCTAATAAGCAAGATTGAATGCAGCCATTGGATGGACAAAAAGAAGATATTAATGATCAAATTAAATGCTATAAAATGGGATGTGTTCTGGTTGATTAGATAGGGCTGGATTCGATTAACATATTTCGAACAGGTTATATGAGATCGGGATCAATTGATTAATCAATACTAAAATTTGGATTAGATCTAAATCCTAGGATTCAAAAAAGAGTTATTTGGGTTATCAAATCAAGCGTTGAATGTTTCAAAAAATTGAAATAAAAAAGGGCATTTTGTAAAGTTTGACAATATAATGACCCATAGAAAGATAAATCTATTACAGTGAATAAACCAATGACCATTTTTTTAGCCCATCAATTGGATGGTTGTATTGATTAGAAACACTTTTTAAAGGTGAGGGTGATCTCCACCTTGCGATATCAGAAATGCATTATCGAATCATGATAGCTGTGCAAGTTTCGGATGGAGACTGTCAATAGGGACATAGTCCAAAATTATGGGAGAGGAAACTTATTTGCTCTTTAAGAGCATCTGCCTCGGTGTAACTTGGAAATGTAATTTTGGCTAGTTTGCTTTTTGTGCTCTTAGGATTTAATTAGCTGGGTGGACTCGTGTCTTATGGGTTTATCTAGGTTTGACCCATTCCATATTAGTAAATAGTACAAATACTTCTTGACTCGATCATAAGCCTTTCCCCACCCAGTTTAAGAAATCATCTTGATCTAGAATGGCTCCACTTGATCTAGATTTGACTATTTTCCCTGACCCTGGATGGTCATAAGCTCGGCTTGAGACTTTCACATTTGTGCACATCTTGGGATGTGGCATAAATTTTATTTATTTATTAAATTAATAATACTTTAATTGAATTATTTTTTTATATAATTAAGATTTAACAATCAACATAACAAAGAATTTGGTAAAAATATAATAGTAAGATTTAACTAATGACAGAATGACTCAAAAATAGAATTATGATAAATCAATTATTTGTTTAAGTATGATTAGAACCAACAAAGATTTAAGAGATTGAAAAATTGAATCTTATTCATTTTCTAAATCAAGGAGATGACTAAAAAATTCGGATGCCTAAATATGATTCAAAACTTATATGGAAAAAGAGTTCACTAAAATCAACCAGTTAACATTCTATTTCATAGAAAATTAAAACCTTATCAAAGTTGAAGTGCTTGACTTCAATCTTTGAGGCTTGTTGAACACTTTGAGGTGCTTTGAAAACAGAAGGTTCATTATATTCGAAAGTTGTAAGCCTATTTCACACAAAACAAGAAAATTAGAATAAAGGGCTAAACAATTAAGGCTTGACCCATCAAGCACAGGGGTGATCCGGCACAAATGTTTATTAATTTAGAAAGCTTTAGAAATTGTTCATTATCTTCAAGATAATATGAACATATCTATGATTCTTTTCATTTGTATGCATTTGTGACCAAACCAGTATTATGTCGCTGGATCTCACTACAACAGGAAAGCTAAGCATGCTTAGGTGAGAGTAGTGTTTAAGTTGATTATGCATGAAATGTCTTGGTGTTCCACCAATTATTTTATAGCACTCTTGGTTTTTAATGATTAACAAAAGATTTTAAGAACATGTTCATATTAAAAAATAAAATTATTATCAATGATAGTTTAAATTTACTATTTTGGAAAATAATCATTATTAATAACTTCATAACATTATTATTAATTTTATATAATTATAAATATGGCACATTACATGATATAATAAAATAAAAATTTTAACTAATTAAATAATGAACAAAATAACTTATATTAATTATAATTAAAAATAATTAATTTTTTTCTTTAATTATATATATCATGTGAGAAGAATTTTTTAAATAAAATATTATTATGTTATAAAATATTATAATTTAAAAATTATTTATTGAATGTAAAATATTTAAAACATTTATTTCTATGTTTCATCATGTAATCTCAATATATTACAACAATTATTTTTATTTTATTTAACAAAACCTTTTAAGTTTAAGTATGACAAAATAATGTTAAATTAACTTTCAAAACTTTTATTATATGATTTAAAAATTATAGAATAATAAATCTTAAATTATTTTTTAATTATTATTAAAAATTATTTATGATTAAATAATTATATTTAATAAATATTATAAGCTTTGTTATTAAGATTTAATTTTTATTTAGTTATTTGTCACTTTTTTCTTTTTATCATTATGTCTCTCATGTTCTCTGACCTTTTCTCTTTCTTATTACAATTCTTTATTTGTTTTTTCATTCTCTATCTACAAAACTTTTTTATTTCTCTCTCTGTCGTTTATTTATTTGTTTTATATATCTCTTTTATTTTTTCTCTTTTTTTCCAATCATTAAATTTTCTCTCATCTATATCTATTACAATTCCTTTTGTTGTTTTGTTCTTTCCAATCTATCTTTTTATGTGATTTATAAAATAGTTATCTCTATTTTTGAGAAATACCTTATGCTGCATGATTTACAATATAATATTAATGATAAATATATATTTTATCATTTATCTATATTATGTATTTTTTTTATTTTTAAGAGTGATAACACAATAGTTTAATGTCTCGTGCATTAATTTTTTTCAATTTTATGTAAAAAAATATTTATTTTTAAATATATTATGACATATATAATAAGTATAACGTTTTATTAAAATTTCATATCCAAGTTGAAATGAGTGTGTGAATTTGACAAAAGGGGGTGAATTATGAGTTTCAATGATTTTTACTAATTTTTTTAATATAATTCATTTTAAAAATATATTATTAAAATAAAAATATATTTATTAAAAACTTTGACTAAAAAATATAATAACTTATAATTAATATTTAAAAAAATAAATTTAAAAATGTTACATGTAAATTTTTGGGTAGTTTTCCTTAAATTGGAGGTTATGTTTACCTACAACCTAGGTTAGAAATAGCAACACTAGTAAAAGAATTATAACTTGAGGTTTTTTCTTATAGTTTATTTTTAACCTACTAGCTTTTGTATGTTTAACTATAATTCAAAATTTTATAAGCTCTACCTTAACTCAATTTTTTGTATGATAAAAAATAACTCAAGCTTTTATAAATGTCAGGTCACCCAAACCAAAAGAAAAAAAATTTGTAAGAAAAACATTTTTCATAAAAGTTTAAAAATTTTTATACGCTTATTGAAGAATGTAATAGGCACATAGAGCTAAAATATATGAAAGAACTAAGAGAATTTAAACTTAGAAGAATAAGGCTTTGTTGGAAGAAGTTGAAATTTTTAGTAATCGTAAGTTGTAAGTTCTGCTAGAGGATATTTACATCATTAGAATATGATTCAACCCCTCTTTTAGAAGTTAAATCTTTTTGACATTCATTAATCATTATTTTAAGTTAGAGTTGATCTGAACTGTGCCATCACAAAAATGTGCTATTGAACGATGCTAAGTGCCACCAATTTTGGATGGATATTGCCACAAGGAGATGGAACCACATTATTGCGGAGAAAACATATTTGATGTTTATAACCACTCACCTTTGTTTAACTTGGCAACAAAATTTTCACTGGCCAAAGATTTACTCCCCTCGACAGACTCGTATGTTATGTGTTTATCCTAGTGCGATCCATCCTATACTTATAATGAGTATGAATGCTTCTATATTTAACCCAATTCCTTACCCCCAAATCATTCAAGGTTTTTTACTTCTTAATTTTTGTCCATATACTTGGCCCAAGACTTTTTATTTGGGCACAACTTTTGTTGTGGCTTAAATGTCTTATGTACTTAACTATGAAAATTTTAATAAAATTA
This sequence comes from Vanilla planifolia, assembly GCA_023846275.1. NCBI lineage: Eukaryota > Viridiplantae > Streptophyta > Magnoliopsida > Asparagales > Orchidaceae > Vanilla > Vanilla planifolia. Next base: position 600,845 of record JAIUJO010000244.1, on the reverse strand, counting down.
TTTTTTATGTAATCAAGAATTAATAATCAACCAAAAATAGAATTTTGTAGAATAAAATACTATTATTTTAGCAATGAAATATGGAATAAAAAAATAGAATTTTGTGAATTCATTCAATTTTTAAAGTAAGATTTTAACAAGAAAGGAATGTAGGAATTAAAAAATTTAGTCTTATTAATTCGTTAAATCAAGGAGACAATAAATCTATTTTGATGCCTATGTATGATTTTAAATAGATATGAAAGAAGAGTCCTTAAAATCAACAAGCTAACAATATTTTCTTATTAAAATAAAACCTTATCAAACATGATGCGTATGTCTTCAATCTTTGAAGTTTTTTGAACACTTTAAGGTGCTTTAAAGATCCCCAACTCACAATGTTCAAAGTGTATAGCTTGATCTATATCTGAAAAAAAATTTCACTATAATAAAGTCCACTTGAATAAATGGCCAAACAATTAAGGCTTCACCCATAAAACATAAGGGTGACAACACATATGTTCGACAAAAAAAATTTAGAAACAGTTCCTTATCTTCGAGAAGATAACCACACAACTACTTTTCTTTATCATTTATATGCAAGTGTGACCACACCAACATTATAGCTTTATATCTCATTAGAACTTCAAAGATAAGAATGCTTGGTTGAGAATAGCATTAGGATGTGTTAGCCCTTAAAAAGTCTTCTTGTTCTGCCTATTTTTGCATATGCTTCTTTTTTGAATGTACGAAAATTGAATTTAATAAAATGGTAATATTAAAAAATTTATGTATTATGATTTATAAAAGAGAATTACAATTTTTTTAATTAACTATTTTTAATTAATTTGTAAAATCTTTATTAATTTTATACAATAATAAGTACGATGCATCGCATGATGTAACAAATAGTAATATTAATACAATCAAATATTTAGCAGAATAACTTACATTAACTATAGTAAACAAGAATTGGTTTATGTTTATAATTGTATTTATGTAATGTGTGTAGAAATTTTTAAAATATATCTATATTATATGGTAGAATGTTAAAGAACTAAAATTACATCATTAATTTTTAATATTTTCTACATTTATTGCCTTTAGCATGTCATATAGAAATGATATATTAGAACAACTATATTTTTAATTATTTAATTTTGTTTTAAAATTTTATGTATGAGTAAAATTATATAATTCTAAAAATAAAAAATATTTTCAAAATTTTTATAATATTCTAAGATAATAGTAAACCTAGTTATTTTCTTATGTTTTATAAGTATAAAATATTAAATATGATTAGCTTCTAATATTTTTTAAATATTATTATTTCAATTATTAATATTTAACAGTTTTGTAGTTACTTCTCTAACTTTTTTCCCTTTATGTCAATGTCTCTTATATTCTCTAACTTCTTACTCTCTACTATTAATATTCCCTTATTTTTCTATTCAATCTTTATATTCTCATATTTTTTTACAACAAACTCTCCTCCATCATTCTTTACATTCACATTTATCTCTTTTGTAACTTTTTATTTATTCTCTTTATCTTGTTTATGTTCTCTTTTTTCTTCAATAAATTATTTGTCATCAATCTCTATTACTATTTTACTCTATATTTTGTGTTAATAAAAATTACTAAATTGTTAATGAAAATCTTATGTATTAATATCTATGTTATCAAAAATAATAATTTATGAATTTTATTTTAATTTAATATAAGTAAAATTATTACATTAGAATATATTATGACATATATGATAAGCATAAATCATTTTTAAAGTTCATATACTTGATAATTTTTTAAATTTCAGAGATGGTTCATTATCTTCAACAAAATAATTATACAACTGTGATTATTTTGGTTGTATGCATGTGCAACTACACAAGCATTATGGCAAAAGATCTCATTAGATCTAAAGAGTTAAGGTTGCTAGGGCAAGGGTGGTTTTGGATAGATTACCTTTTAACAAATCCTCATGTTTCTTCTTCTAATGAATGATAATTTATTTTAACAATATATTAACATTAAAAATATTAAATTATTATAGATGATAGTTTAAAATTACTTCAATAATTAATACTTAATAATAAATCGTAATATTATTGTTAATTTTATGTAATAATAAATATGACTTATGATATTATATAATTAAATAATAGCTTTAATATAGTTTAATATTAAGAAAAGTAACTTATATCAATTATGGTAAATTAGATATCTATATTATGTCATATAAAGATAATATAATATATTAATTATTTTATTTTTTATTTAATAATTTTTAAAAATTTTAGATATGAATAAAAACATACTAAATTAATAATTAAAAAATCTTTAAATATATTAAATATTTGAAACAAAACTGGGGCTTTTAAATGATTGATCATTTAGAAAAGTGGAAATAAAAATGGTCGTCTAATGAAATTGAACAAGTCCTCAACCATTAGATGGATCAATTGATCATAGTGGCTGATGTACAAACCATATGATCAGCTTACAAAATGCTCAATTAGACTAACTAAGATCAATGCATAAAGGCAAAGGTTCTCCATCATGCGATAATGAAAATATGAGATTAGACGATGCTTATAACTAGCACATTTGGATAGAGATAATCACAAGGGGCATAATTCTACAATATAGGAGAGGAACCACATTTTTTCATTACCAGCATTCACTCAAGTGTAACTTGTGAACCTAACATGGGCTGTCTCCCAATTTGTACACTCGATATTTATTCACTTGACAAACTCATATTTTTTGAGTTATCGAGGCTTGAGCCTTCCTATACTAATCATTAGTTCAAAAGCTTCCCTGATATATCTGAGTCTTTACACATTCTAATTAAGGAATTCCCAATGAAGAATAATAGGTCAACTAGAACTAGATCTAAATGTTCTTCATGAGCTGATGCTTAGGCTTAATGTCAGCCTAACACTTTAGCATTCTTTCGAAGCTTGGGTTGTAGCACAGCCTAAATATTTTATTTATTTAATTATGAAAACATACTAGAACAATTTTTTATGTAATCAAGGTTTAAAAATAATCATAACATAAAATTTGGCAAAAATATAAAAGTAAGTTTTAACCAAAGAAAGAATGATTCAAAAATAGACTTATGTTAAATAAATCAATGGTTTTATTAATATTTAATAAAATAAAAGAATTGAGCAATTGTAAAGTTGAATCATATTCATTAGCTAAGTGAACGAGCTGATTAAGTAATTTAGATTCCTAAATATGATTTCAAAATGATACAAAAAGAGAATGCCTTAAAATCAATAAGTTAACTTTGTATTTCATGGCAACATAAAACCTTAACTGATGTGTATGTCTTCAATCTTTGGAACTTACTAAAAGCTCAAAACTAATTTCAAGGCCATAGTTTATCTTGTTCAAAGTGCATAACTTGTACTCCACATGTAAACGAATTTCACCCTAAAGGACCTTATTAGAATAAAAGGATAAACATTTAACATTTGACCCATTAAAAACAAGGGTGACCGAACACTTTTGCTTGATAATTGAGAAAATTTTAGAAATAATTTATTATCTTCAAGACAACATGCTTAGAACTATGGTTCCTTGTCATTTATATGCATATTTGACCACCTCAATATTATAGCGTTGCAGATCGATAGACTCCAAAGTTAAAAATGGTTTGGCAAGTGTTTTTTGCGATGGGAGAACCCTTCAAAAGTCCACATGTTCTACCGACATGTTCAAAGTGTTCCTACTTCTCGTGAACAACAATTATTTTAATAACATGTTAATAGTAAAAGAACAATTTATTACAAATGATAGTTTATAGTTATAATTTTAGTGATTAATTAATATTAATAACTTTATAATATTATTATTAAATTTATACAATAATAAAAATGCATATGTTTGATGTTTTAGAAAAATTTTGAAATTGTTCATTATGTTTAAGATAATAATCAAATAACTAGAATTTTTCTTTTACATGAATGAGAAAAAACAAAAGCATTCCAACAGTTGATCACAATATAGCTTCAATGTTAAGCATGGACAAGCAAGAGTAGTAATGGGTTGGGAGACCTCTTAAGTCTTTAGGTTGTACCTATTTTTAATGGTATTTCTCTTTTTTAATGAATAATAATTTATTTCAATAACATGTTAATGTTTAAAAATTAAATTATTATAAATATTTGTTTTAAGTTGTTGTTAATAATATCTCTATAACATTATTATATATTTCATATGAAAACTTATATGGCACACAAAGTGTTGCCCTAAAATAATAACTTTAATATAATTTAGCATTAAGCATGAAAGCTTATCTCAATTATAGGAAAGTTGAATTAATTTATTTTGTATAAGAATATATAATATTTTTTTTTTGTTTAAATTTTTTTAAGTATAATTCATATTTATTATTTTTAGGGAATCATATGAAAATAATATATTAAAATAATTATATTATTGGTTATTTAATTAAATTTTAAATTAATGAATGAATTATGTAATATTGAATTTACAACTAAAATATTTAAAAAATATATTTAAATTCTAAGATCACAATAAACATAAAATATTTTTATATTTTTTTTATTTATAAATGTTATATATAATTAACTTATTGTATTTAATATGTATTATAAGTTTAATTTTTATGATTTGATTTTTAATTAATTATTTATATTACTTTTATTGCTTTATCTCAGTGTCGCTCACATTCTTTCACTTCCATCTCCCTTCTATTTGTCACTTCATTCTTTATCTCCAAAAGATCTTCTTAGCTTTTCTCTCTACACTATCATCCTCTATTTTTTTATTTCTCTCTCTTTTATTCTTTTATTTATCTTTTTCTCCTCTATATTCTCTTCTTTTTTTCTCTTATTTGCATCATCTTTCATCTCTTTTTGTTATTATTTCATTTTTTTTCATTATTAAGTGACTCTCTCTCTCTCTAATAATAAAATTATCTCCAAATCTATAAAGACATCTCCTACATTACACTATTTAATGGATGATATTTCTGATAAATAAATGTCTTATTATTTATAATTTTTACAAAATTTAATTTTTTGCTTACAAGAATGATAATATAATATAAGAAAACCTTATGAATTAATCTTTATGCTATAAAAAATAATAGTTTATGAATATGTTTTCTGATTTTATACTAAATAAATAGTGATGCATAATCTTTCTAAAAAAAAGTGATTATGCTTTATAATTTAAAGATGTTTTGAATTAGTTCATTATATTCAAGATAATGATCACACAACTATGAATTTATCTTCTGTATGCATGTGTGACCACTCCAATACTATAGCACTAGATCATATTAAAGGTCTAAGGTTAAGTATATTTTGGCTAGAGTAGAATTTCAATGAGAGAGCACTTGAGAAGTACTAGTATTCCACATATTTGTTTCATAGAAATCCTAATTCTAAAGAATAATATGCAATTTTGTAACATGTTAGTGATAAAAATTTTAATTTTTATGAATCATTGTTTATAATTATTATTTTAGAAAGCAATTATTAATAACAAATATATAATATTTTTATTAAATTCATATAAAAATAATTATTACACATCTTTGATATAATAAATTAATAATTTTAATATATTTTAATAATTAGCAACATAACTTATATCAATTATAAAAGATAAGAATTAATTTATGTTTATAATATATATATATATATATATATATATATATATATATATATATATATATATATATATATATATATATATATATATATATATATATATATATATATATATATATATATATATATATATATATATATATATATATATATATATATATATATATATATATATATATATATATATATATATATATATATATATATATATATATATATATGTGTTATGCATAAATTTGTTTAGTTATAATATTATTATGTTATAGATTACTAGAAAACTAAAATTATAACATTAACTTTAAATATTTTTATATTTATTGTGTATCTTATTTGATATAAAGATTAAATGGTATAATAATTTTATTATTTATTATTTAATTAACTTTTTTTATTTTTTGAGATCTTAACAAAATAATCTAATATTAACAATAAAAATATTCTATAAAAATTGATAACATTATAAAATAATAATAAACCTCAATTATTTTATTTATTTTATTGCCATAAAATTTATTAAATGATTAAATTGAAATATTTAATAATTTTTATTTATTTAGCTATTGATATTTAAATTTATTTAACAGTTTTTTGCATTTTTTCTTTTTATCTCAAAGTCTATCATATTCTCTTACTTTTTACAATTTCGCTTTATTATTCTCTTATTTCTCTCTGCAATCTCTATTTCTTATTTTTTTCTTAGATTCCAACACTCCTTTATGTTTTTTACTTTCTTATTACCCTTTCCCTTTCACTTTATTCTATTTTTCTCCTCTATGTTTTCGCCTTCCTTTTCTTTTTTATTAAATCACCTCTCATAAAACTTTATTACTATTTTCCTTACTATTTTACTATAATCAACTCTTGATTCTCTCTCTATTTTATTGAATTGTTAACTCTTTTTTTATTATATTTTTTTAGTTCATCTATTAGCAATATTTAGGTAAACTCTCATGTTAAATTGTTTAATATAAACTTTAAGATAAAAATATAATTTTATTTTTTTACTAATTATATAATTTAATTTTTTATTCATAAAAATAGTAATATAATGGAAAAAACTATTATGTTTTAATATCTATTTTATAAAAAAAATACTTTATGTCATTTTTTATTAATTTTATAGAAACTAAATATTGATATTAGAATATATTATAAGTTATATAATAAGCAAAACTTTTTGTAAAAGTATATAAGCATGATAACATAAAACATTTTACAAATGGCTCAATATATTAAGTAGAATAATCGCAGCAACGATGATTTTTTTCTAATGTATGCATGTGCGACAACAGGAGGAATTGGCTCTATATCCTATTAAGAAACAAAAGTTAAGCCGACTTGCTTATAGTTTGTATAAGCATTAGGGACCTCTTGAGAAGTCCTCACATTGCATATATTTCTTCATATTCCTTTTTTTATAATCAATGACAATATATTTTAAAAACATGCTGACATGAATTAATTAGAAATAATAAATTCCATTCTTGTAATAAATTGTAAATAATAATTTAATAATAATATTGTTAACTTCATATCATAATAAATATGATACATCATTTGGTACAATAAAATATTAACTTAAATATTGTTCAATATTTAGCAAGATAACTTATATCAATTATAATAATTTACAATTAAAATTTATTTTTATAATAGTGTATATATGAAGCAAGTAAAATCTTTAAAATATAGAAAAATTAGGTTATAGAATATTAGCTATTTAAAATTATATCTCTAGAGTTAAATATTTTTTTATATTTATTATCCATATCACGTCATTTAAAAATAACATATTAATATAATTATTTTTTATTATTTAATAATTATTTTTCTTTTTAAGCATGGATAAGATATTTTTAAACTAATAGTTAAATTATTCTAAAATAAAAACAAGCCCCAAATTTGTTTTTACAGTTTTTTATTATTAATTGTTATTTATTATTAAAATGCAATATTTATAAATAATACAAGTTTAATTATTGAGATTTAACTTTTTTAATTATTATTTTTAACATTTTTATCCCATATCTCAAATTCTATAATTTTTTCCTCCATTCTAATACCATTCTCAATTTGTCTCTTCATTCTATTTCTCATATTTTTCTTGGCCTCTCTCTCCTCTACCCTTTCCTACTATCTCATTTCTCTTTTTGTTTTAATTATTTTTTCATTCTCACTATCACTTTTATGTTCTTTATATTCTTTTCCTCATTGAATCTTCTCTTATTATGTTTTGTTATTATTTTTGTCCCAATTGTCTTTATTAATCTGTCTTTTTCTGTCTTGTAAAATAGTTATCTTAATATCTATTATCTCTTTCTTAGCCTATTCATTAAGAACATTTAAAAAATCTTATGTTTCATAGTTTAATACATAATATTTTTAAAAAATTAATATATTATTATTCATATTTGTTACATAATTTATTTTTTTTATTCATAAGAATTATGACATAGTTGATGAAAGTCATACATATTAATGATTATGTCATAAAAAATAATAGTTTATGAATTTTTTATTTTATATAGAAAAAATTTTGATACTGGAATATATTATGACATTTATAATAAGCATAATTGTTTGAAATGTGCATATTGAAGTGAAAATGAGACTATTAATTTTATAAAAAGGGTGAATTGTAGTTTTAAAAATATTAATTTATGTTTATCAAAATTTAAAAAAAATTAATTTATAATTTTAAAAATTAAAGTAAAATTTGAAATTGTACACAAAAATGTTTACCTGTATGGGTTCAAACTAGAACACACATCTACCCTCAACCATGGTAAGAAACCTCCATTAGTAAGAGAATTACTACTATTGTTTTGCTCACATTTCACCTCTGACCTACTAGTTTTTGTTAGTTCAACTATATCTCGGTTTTCTTAGAGCTCAAATCAAACTTAGTTTTTTATGAGGTCACACCTAATTCAAGCTTTTGAACATAGTAGGCATCCTAACAATAAAGAAAAAAATAATAGCAAGAAGTAATATTTTGATAAAAATGTAAAAGTTTACCTATGCTTTTCAATGAAAGAGAAATATACCAAGTGCTGAGAAATTATTTAAAGAATTAAGAAAAATTTGTTGCAAATATGAGAAAGTGAGTGAAAAGCTATAACAAAAGCAACATTCAAGCATTGTAAAGGTGAATGAATTCTTAATGATTTGTTCAGTTTGGCATACATTAGGGCAACAATTCAATCAAGACTTTTGCGATGTAGATCATTTTTAAAATCAATGATAAATTCAGGATTAAATCTACATAATGTGATTCAAATAGTAGAGATCTAAGCCATCAGATCATTGATAGACTATTTAAAAATGAAAAAAAACATTGTCATCTAATGAAGTTAGATGAAATTATGACTGTGTGATGGATCTATCGGTCAAATTAGTTGATGTAGTAACCATCTGATAGGCTTATCAAATGAACGTTTGGATCAATTAAGATCATTATTCAAATGGATGGTGTTGAGTGCTGCAAATTTTTTGTGGAGCCAGTCACAAAGGACATTGTACTACATTGTAGGAGTAAAAATATATTTGATCTTTATAATAATTCACGTTAGTAAAACATGGAAAACAAATACTATCTTCTTTCTATTTTGTGCCCTTGGGTTTTACTCACACGGTTGGACAAGAGTCCACGAGTCTATCAATTTTTGACCCAACCCAAACCAATACATTATTTGAATGCTTCCTAGCTCGATCTAATGCTTTCCCAATCCAATTTAAGAATTCATTATGAAATAGAAAGGCTCGACACGATTTGGATCTAAAATATCTAAATTCTAGTAAAGTTTAGGATGTCGCATTAAAATTTTATTACTTCTTTAATTATGAAAAATTTAATAGAACTTTTTTATGTAAATTAATTTAATATTGAAATCATTATAAAATTGGTCAAAGGCACAAACCAAAGAAAGAATGATTAAAAAATTGTATTATGTCAAATCAATGAATGGTTTAAGCAGAATTTGAACAAAAAAGAATAATGACATTGAAAACTTTAATCCTATGCATTTTCTAAATCAAGGAGATTATTAAACAATTTTGATGTCTAAATATGATTTGAATGACATGAAAGGAGAGTGCCTTAGAATCTAAAAGCTAACAATTTATTTCATAATATAATAAAACCTTATCAAAGTTGATTCACATGTCTTCAATTTTCTTAGTTTGTGAAAAACTTCAAGGTACTTTTAAGGCCACTACTTCACTATATTTAAAGTGCATAGCTTGTTCTTTACATCAAAATCTATTTCACACTAAACAAACCTATTAGATTAAATGACTTTACACGTAAGGCTGGTCCTAAATAGTGTAAGGCTAGCCCAACACATATGTTTGATAATTTAGAAAATTTTAGAAATTTTTGTTTGTTCAATGCAATAATCACACATCTATGATTGTTAGTCGTTTGTTTTCATGTTTGAGCGCATTAGCACTACATCATTAGATCAAATTAAAACTCCAATGTTAAACGTGCTTTAGTGAGTTTGGTATTAGTATGGGTAACCTCTCCAAAAGTCCTTATGTTTTACTTATTTTTTCATGGCATTCTTATTTCTAATGAATAATAAATTAATATAATAAAATATTAACGTTAAAGAATTAAATTATTATAAATTACATTTTATAATTACCAATTTAGTAATTAATTATTTTTAATACTTTATAACATTACTATTAATTTTAAATATTAATAAATATAACATATAAAATGATATATTTAAAAAACAATTTTGATATAGTTTAAATATTGAGCAAAATTAATTATATCAATTATAATAAACTAGAATTAATATATCATTATAATTATATTGTTAGATCATCTTTTATCTCTCTCTTTCATTTTTTTCTTTATTTCACTTCTATCAATATATGATAATCTCTCTCTCTCTCTCTTGTACAATAGTTATCTTCATTTGTATTATCTCTTTTTTTAAGTCAACAATTAATAATAGTTATCAAATGTCTTATGTTATTTATTTTAATATATAATATGTGTTATAAAGATATATTTTATTATTTTTGTTCATAAGAATGATAACATAATGGAAGAAAATCTTATATTATTATCCATATTATAAAATCTTATAGTTTATCTATTTTTTATTAATTTTATGTAAATAAATAAATTAGATTATAATATATTATGACATATCTGATAAACATAATTATTTTTAAAAGTTCATATCCTTTATACTATAAAAATGTTCTAAAATGGTTAATTATCTCAAAAATAATATTCAGATAAATGTGATTTTTTCTTTCCCTAATTAATTATAAAAAATTTTAGTAACATTTTAATATTAAAAAAGTAAATTATTAAAAATTATGTTTTATAATTAAAATTTTACTAATATATTATTATTAATAACCTTAAAACGTTCCTAATAATTTCACATAATAATAAGTATGACACATCGATTGATATAATAAAATAATAAATTTAGTACATTTTAATATTTAGAAAATTAACCTAAAAAATTCATAATAAATTAGAGTTAGTTTATTTTTACAATAATATATATGTTGTGTATAAACAATTTTAGATATAATAAATTTTTTTAAATTTTAAATTTTAAAAATTATATAATTAATATTAAATTTTATTTAAATTTATTAAGAGTATTACATCATATAAAATTAATTTATTAGAATAATTTTAATATTTATTATTTATTGTTCAATTGACATCTTTAAATAATGTTATAAAAAATAATATTAAATTAAAAGAAATTATTTTGTTTAATATTTTTAATATTGAAAAATAATCGTAAACCTCATATATTTCTTATATTATTTTGCTAAATATTTTTATATTTTATTATTATTATATGTCATATATGATTAATATATTATATTAAATAAATTTTGTAAGTTTAGTCTCCTCTATTTAACATTTCTTTAATTATTTTTTTTCTTTATCTTAATATCAATTAAATTCTCTCACTTCCTTGTCTTTCTTAATGTCATTTATTTACTTGACCCTTCATTCTCTATTGTATTATATTTTTCTTGACCTCTCTCTCCTTTATCCTTGTCTCTTATTCATATATCTTTTACTTGTTTATTTTTTTTGTTGATTTTCTGTTTATTCTTCTTTTCTTATTCTCTTAATTAAATTATCAGGTATTTCTCTATATTACTATTATCTTCTATATCTTACTTTTATCAATTTATATCTTTTCTCTCTAACACAATAGTTATCTCTATTTTTATTATCTCTTTTTCATGTTATTAATTAATAATATCAAAAAAATGTTTGTGATACATAATTTAATGTTTAATAATAAAACAACTAATATATTAATGTCTACAGTATTAAAAATAAATGTTCACCTCATTTTGTCTTAGATTATGTGATGAGATACAAAAAAGCATGAAGTTTTCTTAAAATTGTATATGCACGAAAATTTTGAAACTTTTAGAAAATAATTTGTTATCTTTTGTATGCTTGTGTGTCCATAGTATTATAACACCATATTTTATTAGAATTCCAAAATTAAGCATGGATGAGCAAGAGTGGTATTGAGATGGTTGACTTAATAAGATGTCCTCTTATTACAAATATTTTTTCATTAGAATCCATTTTCTAATAAATGATAGTTAATTTGTACAAGACATTTGTTGTGAAAAATTAAATTATTATAAATGATAGTTTATAATTACCATTTTAGTTATAAGTTGTTTATAATAATTTTATAATATTAATATCAATTTCATATAATAATAAAAATAGTACATCATAAGATATAATAAAATAATAACTTTAATATAGTCTAATATGTAGCAAAATAATTTTCGTAAATTAAAATAAATTATAATTAATCTATGTTAATAATAGTATATATGTATTATGTGTAAAGTGTTTTGAATATAGTAATACTACATTATAGATTATTACAAAACAAATATTATATCATTAATGCTAAATAATTATTTTATTTATTTTGCATGTTACATGTTATAAAGATAATATTTTAGAATAACTATATTATTTATTATTTAATAAAATCTTAAATTTTAAATAAAAATAAAATAATATAATATTAATAGTAAAAATATTCTTTAAATATTTAAAATTTTCTAAATCAATAACAAATCTAAAATATTTTTATATTCTATTTTTATTAAATATATATGACTAACTTGTTATATTTAACAATTATTATAAGTTTAATTAGTAAAATTTAATGTTTATTTAATTATTTTTCTTACTTTTTTCTCATCATATCATTATTTATGAAAATCCCTCACTTCTATCTCTCTCCTATTATTATTTTCTATTTATCTCTTCACTCTTTATCTCTTTATTTTTTTTTGCTTATTGCTCTCCTTTGAGCTTCCCTATTTTCTATTTTCTCTCTCTCTCTTTCATTTATTTATTTTTTCAATCTATCTTTTTTATTCTCACTTTTCTTTTTTCATTTATTAAATCTTCTCTCATCTCTTTCTATAACTATTTTCTTCTCTACTTTGCTCTTATAAATTTTTTTCTATCTGTCTTATGGAGTAGTTATCTCTCATTTATTAAATAATTTAATTTTTTATATATAAGAATGATAACATAGTGGAAGAAAATGTTAATATTAATGTGTGTTATAAAAAGAAATAGTTTATTTAGTTTTTTTTTTACTTTACATAAACAAAATATCTATATTAGAATATGTTATTATAACTATAATAAGCATAATATTCTTTTGAAAAATTTTTATATTGTAGTAAAACCAACTATGTGAATCTCAATTGAATTAGTGTTTTAAACTTTTTTTGCAAAATTTTTTATTGATTTTATTTTCAAAAATTTATTGTTAAAATAATTTTATGCTTATAGAAAACTTTGATTTACAAATATATTATTTTAGAATTTTTTTAGTGTAATGGTATAAATGGAGCACTTTTATTTTTTTATTCTTAAGTTGAAAAAGTGGAACCTACGTTCACCTCTTAGTGAGGTAAAAGAATCAACACTGACTCAATTTTTAGGAGAGAAAAACAAACTCATGCTTTCACAAATGTTAGACCACTCAACCTAAAAGGAAAAATACAAAAAAAAAAAATTTTGGCGAAAATGTAAAATTTTTTATTCTTTTTTGTGAATGGAAAATGGCATTAAGAGCTCAAAAAAATGAAAAGATGGAAAAATTTATGTCAATTGAACATGATACAGCACTTCTTTCAAAAGTTAATATCTTATTCACATTTATTAGTCATTTAATTCATTTTGGTTAGGTATTTATGAAAAAAATTTTGTCATAGTTGTTAGAAAGTGAGTGAAAAATGTTGCAAAAGCAACTTCCAAACAACCTAAAAGGATTTTAAAATATTTTTCCAAAATGGTTGTCATAATGATGTGATAACAACTTGTTATTTAATTGTTAAATTAGATTGATGGAGCAATTGGAACAACATATAGGAGATATCAACTGTTTGATCAAATGTTGTGATGTAGGTGAGTCCTTATTGGTTGGCTAACACTTGATTTCGTTAGGGCCATTCCATCAAGTTGTATTAGATCTAGATTGTTCAATTAATAAATGATGAAATTGTGATTAGATCATGACTGTGCAGTCAAATAAGAGAGATGAGTCATTAGATCAAGGATAGATTAATTCAAAAAGATGAAATAAATGTAGCCCTTTCATGAAGTCAGATGAGATCAAAACCATTGGATGGATCAATTTCTTTTTTTGATTTATAAGATGGATCAATTTCTTACAACAAAGGAAGTAGTAATAGTCTGATTGGCTAACCAGATGGACAATTAAATTGATTAAGAACACTGTTTCAAAAAAGGTGAACTAAATAGTACAATCCCAAAACATTGAATATCATATGATGTTAAATGCTATTAGTTTATGATTGAGATAGTCACAAGGGGCATAGTCTAACATTAAACGAAAGGAAACTTATTTGATCTTTATAAGTATTCGTTTGGGTAAAACTTGCAAACCTAATACATGATGGCTTCCCCTTCGTGCACTCTCGATTTAATCACCTTGGTGGACTTGTAACACATGGATTTATCTAAGATCTATCTGATCGATACTTATTTTTGCTCTATTGCCTTCCGATCGATGTAATACCTTAACCAATCAAGTTTAGAAATCTTTTTTGGAATTAAACTGGTCATCCCAATGAACATTTGACTATTATTTCTGACTTGATGCCTGTGTTTAAGATTCTTTCAAGACTTTTACATTCGAGAATAGCTTGGGATGTAGCATAAATTTTTTTATTTTTTAATTATGAAAATTTTAAATTAATTAGTTTTTTCATGTAATTAGGATTGCACCTATTTTGTGTATAATTTAATAATATGTTAATTTTAAAATATTTAATTATTTTAAATGATAATTTATGATTAAAATTTAAGAAATTTATTTTTAATTAAAAATTTATAATATTATTTTAAATTTTATCAAATAATAAATATGACACAACGTATGATATAATAAATAATTAACTTTAACATAGTTTAATATTTAGCAAAATAATTAATAACAATTTAATCTATATTTATTTTATTAAAAATATGTTTTGTATATTTTTTAAAAATATAATAATGTTTTACGTAAAATATTAGAAATTAAAAATTGTAACTTAATGTTTAAATATTAGTGATATTTATTACCTATATTAGATCTTATATAATCAATATGATTAAATGATTATATAATTTATTATTTCATTAATGCTTTTGAGTTAATATATAAATAAAATATCATTAAATTAATAATCAAAAGTTTTTTGAATATTTAAAATATTTGTAAAATTTTAAAATAATAATAAAATTAAAATAATTTTAATATTTATTATTATTAAATATTAAATATATTAAGTTATTATATTAATAAAAACAATATATTTTATTATTTAAATTAATGTAAAACTTGTATATTAATATCTTGGTCATTAAAAAAAAATTTTATGTAATTTTCTATTTATTTTATAAAATTGAAATATTAGTATTATAATATATTATGACTTATAAAATAGGAATAAAAATTTTTTAAAGTTGCATAAGTGAAAACAAATTTTTCAGGCATGCAAAAATGTTTAAATTATTGTTTTAAACTAATTTTTACAAATTTTTGTATTGTATTTACTTTTAAAAATTTATTATAAAAAATTTTCATGTTTATAAAATTCTTTGATTCATAAATATATTAATCTATAACTTTTATATTGAAAATAAAATTTTAAATGAGACACTAAAATTTTTAGGCTATTCTGTTCAAGTAGATTTTACGTCCATCTCCAATGAAGGTTGAAAAATAAGACCTTTTGGTAAAGAATTACAACTTTAGGTTTTCCTTTAATATTTATCTATAACCTAATAGCTTTTATGAGATGAAAATTAACTTGGGCTTTTATGAGTGCAAGCCTAACACTAATTTACAAGAACAAACCAAACTCTAGCCTTCGCAAATGCTAGGCTACAAAACCTTCAAGAAGTGAAATAAACATTAAGAAATACATTTTTGATAAAAACATAAAACTTTTCTCATGACTCTTATTGCATATGAAAGGGCACAAATGGCTCAAATTTATTAAAATGTAAGCTTAGAAGAAATAGTCTAAGTTGGAAGAATCAAAATTTTAAGTAGTCATCAGTTGTCAGTGTTGCCAGAGCAAATTATGTCATTAGAAAAAGATGCAGCCTTTCTTTGAGATGTTAAAATCTTTTCCACATTAATTATTCATTTTATTTAAAATGTTTAGGTGTTTATAGAAAAATGTCTTTCATAGCTATTTGAAAGTGTGTAAAGAGATGTTAAAAAAGAACCTTCCAAATTGCTTAAAAGATCTTAAAATTATTTTTCGAAGTTCTCGTTTTAGATGCATAATAATGGCTAGTTATTTAGGTATTAGATAACATTCAACTAAATGATTGGTTTGATATTTTTGTAAATGTAGATTAGTTTTTATTTGTTGGATCGAGATAGATTTCATTGGTCCTATTTGATCACATCATATGAGATCCTAATAATTTGATTAATCAATGGTAAAAATAGGATTAGACATGAATCATAGGAATCAATTAAGAGAGAATTGTGCCATCAAATCATGGATAGAATCTTCCAAAAAGTCAAAATAAAAATAGTGATTTGATGAAGTTATATGATACAACGACTGCACCATGGATCAATCATTATAATGAATGAAGCAGCAACTGTTTGACCAAATTATCGAATGGAAGGTTTGATTGATTAATATCACATTCAAAAAGGTATTTTCTCTTTATAAGCATATACCAAAGTTTAATTTGCAAACAAAATTTTTCTTTTCTCCCAATTCGTGCTCTCGAGATTTAACTAGCTAGATAGACTCACATCTTATTGGTTTATCCAGCTTCAAGTAGTTCCATATAAATAATTAGTCTAAACGCTTCTTGGCTCAATCATAAGCCTTTCCCCACCTGGTTTAAGAAATTGTCCTGAACATTAATGACTTGACATTGTCTACATTTGACTATTTTCCTTACTCTATGCTCAATCATAAGCTCAACCTGGGGCTTTTGCATTTTAACACATCCTTGAATGTGGAATAAATTTCATTTATTTATTTCATTATTAAAATTTTAAATGAATTTATTTTTTAACTTAATCAGGATTTAGTAATCAACATATATAGAATTTTGCAAAAATACAAAAGTATTATTTAACCAAAGAAAAATCACTCAAAAAAAGAATTATATTAAATGAGCAAATGGTTTAAATATGATTAGTACCAATAAAAGTATTAGCAGATTAAAAATTTAATCCTATTCATTTTGTAAATCAAGGAGTTGATTAAATAATTTGCATACCTAAATATGTTTTGAAATTAATAAGAATGGAGATTTTCTCAAGATCAACAAGCTAATATTCTACTTCATTATGAAATAAAAGTTTATCAAAGCTGACGACGAGTCTCCAATTTTTGAAGCTTACTAAACACTCCATGGTGCTTTGAAGACAACTTAATTATTATATTCAAAAAGCATAGTACGTCTTCACTTGTAAGCTTATTTCAATCTAAACAGGATAATTAGAATAAATGGCTAATTAATTAAGGCCTCACCTATTAAACACAAAGGTGAACTAACAAACATGTTTAATAATTTAAAAAACATTAGAAATGGATCATTATCTTCAAGATTTTAAAAGCACATTGAGATTGTTTATTATTTCTTTGCATGTGTGACCACACTAATATTATAGTACTAGATCTCATAAGAACAAGAAAGCTAAGCACACTAAGGCAATAAAGTAAAATTTTAGACCATTATTGTCTATGTTTTATCATATAAAGATAATATATTGTAATAATCACATTATCTTTAACAAATTTTTTTTAAATTTTAAGTAAGTTTTAAATAATTTAAAATTAATTATCAAAATATACTTTAAATATTTAAAATATTCTTGCATAATAAAAAACCTCCAATATGTTTTGTGTTTATTTTTATTAACTATTATATATGGTTAAATAGTTAGATTTAATAATTATAATAAGTTTAACTAATGATATTTAACTTTTATTTAATTACTTTATTTAATTTTTTCTTTTTATCTCAATGCCTATCATATTCTCCAACCTTCTTCCCTCTCTTATTATCATTCTCTATTTGTCGCTTTATTCTTTATCTTTTATTTTTTTACCCTCTCTTATATCCTTCTTTACTTTCTTATTTCTCTTTCTCCCTCTTTCATTTATTAATTTTTTTCCTCAATCTTTTTTATATTCTCTTTGTTTTTTCTTTATTAAGTGTTCTCTTATCTATGCCCATTATTAATTGTATCTTTATTTTGCTCTTACAAATCTATATTTTCATCTCTCTTACATAATAGTTATCTTTAATTTTATTATCTATTTCTTGGTCATAAATTAGCAATATTTTAAAAATATGTTATGTTGCATACTTTAAAATATAATATTTACGGTAAATATGCAATTTCTCAAATTTATTTATAATATATTTTGTGTTTATTTTATAAGAGAGGTAACATAATATTATAAAATCTTGTGCATTAATGTGTACACTATAAAAAATAATAGTTTATGTTATTTATTTATTAGTTTTATATAAATACAATGTGATATCAAAATATATAAAGATATATTTAAAAACTATAATTTTTTTAAATGTGCATATTGAACTGAAAACAAGTGTATAAATCTCGCAAAATGTCAAGAATTTTTGTTTTGAACAATTTTTTTCTAATTGTTTTCAATTTATTTACTTTCAAAAATTATTATAAAAGTAGTATTACGTTTTCTATAAATTTTTTTATTTACAATTATAATAATGTATATTTAATATAAATAATCTAAAATTTGAAATGATACATCAAAATTTTTTGGTGGTCCGATTCAAACTTGAACTTACATCTAATTGCAATCTAGGTAAAAAAGCTCCATTAGGAAAAGAATTATAACTTGAGATTTTTTTTCTTATAGTTTATCTTTATCCAACTAGCTTTTATGTGTCAACTATAATGTAGGCATTTACGAGCTCTACCCTAACTCAATTTGTTGTGAGATTGTTTATGAGCTCTGACTTTTCTAAAAGTTGAGCTGCCCAACCCAAAAGAAGGACAAATTTAGTAAGAAAAATATTTTTGATAAAACTTTTGAAATTTTCTTATGCTTATTGATGAATATAAAAGGATTCAAAGGGCTAAAAAGTATGAAAAGAATTGAGAAAATTAAGGATTAGAAGAATAAAGCATAACGAGAAGAATTTGTTGTTAAATGTAGTCTTTAATGTTGTTAGAAAAATTTATGTCATTAGAAGATTATTCAACCCCTCGTTGAGATCTCAAAATCTTGTCCAAACTCATTATGCATTTTATACACAATGTTTAGGCATTTATAGAAATTTTTTTTTCCATAGCATTAGAAAGTGTGAAAAGCTTTTTCATAAGTTTCTTCAAAATAAGTTAATAAGTTAGTTAAATATCCTTAAAAAATGGATGTTAAAATGGCATTATAATTTCTAGTTATTTTGCTGTTAGGCTAAATCTACTGGAGAAGTTGGATTGGCATAGTGGAGATATCAACTATTCGATAAAACACTATAAACGAAGATGAGTTCTAGATGGTTGGATGAAGCTCGAATTTTTTTGGGAATATTTGATCAAGTCAAATGAGATATGGATGTTTGATTAATCATATGTAAAATTGGGATTAAATCAAGACGTATGGTTCATATAGGAGAGATCTGGATCATTGGATCAAGGGTCAATCATTTCAAAAATATGAAATAAAAATTTTCATCCAATGAAGTTTGATGAGATGATGATCGTCAAATTTATCGATCGATTACAGTTGATGAAGCGGTAATCATTCGATCTACTTATGAAATGGATGATTGGAAAGATTAAGATCATTCTTTAAGGTGGATGTGATCTCCATCGTGCGATCACAAAAAATGTGCTATTAAAGGTTGCAAAGTCCTACTAGTTTTGGATGGAGGCTATCTCAAAGGACATTGTCCCACATTACATAAAAGAAACTTATTTGGTTTTTCTAAGCATCTTCTTGGATATAACTTGCCAACCTAATTTTGGCTTGCTTAGGATTTAATCGCCTTTATAGACTCATATTTTCTAGTTTTTTCCTAGTCTGATGTATACTATAACTATAATTCTCCAAATGCTTCTAGGTTTTATCCAATGCCTTACCCCAATTGCTTCAACGTTTTTCTTTCCTAATGCTTGGGCATAAGCATGGTCCAAGAGTTTTGTATTTGGGCACAACTTTAGTTGGGGCATAAAGTTTCAATTTATTTTAATTATAAAAATTTTAATAAAGTTATTTTATATGTAATCAAGAATTAACAATCAAACAATATCGGAATTTGATAAAAATAAAAAACTTTTATATAAAAAAAGAAAGATTGTCTCAAAAAAAGAATTTGTTAAATCAATGATTTGTTAAAGAAAGAGCTTAACAAAGAAAAGAATATAGAGATTGAAAAATTTAATCATATTCATTTACCAAATCAATCAAACAATTAAACTATTTGGAAGCCTAAATGTTATTTGAAATTGATATAAAAGAATTGCATTAAAATCAACAAGTTAATGTTATATTTCATAATAAAATAAAACATTATCAAAGCTTACGGGCAAATCTTCAATCTTTGAAGCTTGTGCAACACTATATGGTGCTTTGAGGACAACAACTTCAATATGTTCAAAGTGCATAGCTTGATCTTTACATGAAAACCTTTTTCACTCTAAGTATTCTGAGTTGAAGAAAAGGCCAAACATTTAAAGCTTGACCCATAAAATATAAGTGTGGCAACACATGTTTGATAGCTAAGAAAATTTTAGAAATGGTTCATTTTATTTAAGAATTTAGTTACACAATTACTATTCCTTATCATTTGTATGCATGTGTGGTAATATCAACATTATAGCATTATATCTCATTAGAACTTTAGAGTTAGGCATGCTTGTGTGAAAGTATTATTAAGATGGGTGACCTCTCAAGATGTCCTCATGTTTTACCCATTTTTTCATAGTAATCCCTTTTCTAATGAAATACAATTGATTTTAATGACATGATAACTTTATAAAACATAAATTTTTATAACATATAATTACCATTATTTTAATTAATTATTTTTTTATTTATTTATAAAATAATAAATCCAACACGTCACATAATATAATAAAATAGTTATTATGATATCGATTAATATTTGTCTAAGTAATTATATTAATTCTAACAAATAATAATTAATTTTTTTTAATTGTATACAAGTAATACATGTAGAAATTTTTAAATATAGTAATTTTATTCTATACAATATAAGAAATCTAAAATTACTTCGTTAATGTTTAATATTATTTACATTTATTATCTATACTATGTTATATTAAGATAATATATTAAAATAATTATTATTTCTACTGTTTTTTTTACCTTTTTAAATTTTATAAATGAATAAAATAATATAATATTAAAATTCAATTTTCATTAAATATTTACAATTTTTTAAATTAATAATAAACCTATTACTTTTCTTATATTGTAATATTATAAAATGTTATCTTAGATTAAAATGTAATATTTAATAAGTATTATTTGTTTAGTTATTACAATTTAGATTCTTTTTTATTATTTATCTCACTTTCTTTACTTCATCTCAATCACTCTCAAATTCTCTCACTTCCAACTATCTCGTTATCTTTCTCTTATTTGTCTCTTAATTATCCATATTCTTATATTCTTCTTTAAATCCAACTCATTTCGATTGATTTTTACTTTCTCATTTATCTTTCTCTTTCACTATTTTATTTATTTTTGTTATCTTCTTTATGTTGTCCTTTTTTTACTTTTCAATAAATTATCTCTCATCAATCTCTATTATCATTTTTCTCTCTATTTTGCTCTTATCAATCTATGAATTCTCTTTCTTATAGAATAATTATTTGCTTGTCTTTTAGTTTTTTTAGCCCATGAAGTAACAATATTTATGAAATCTCACATGTTATATTATTTCTTTTTATTATCTAAATATTTATAATATTCCAAAAAAATAATAAAAAAAAAATATTTTTTTATTTTATATTTATAAAATATTTTAAATTGATAACTTGTTATAATTAATAAAAATTATAAGTTCAATTGTTAAGATTTGGCTCGAAATTAATTATTTGCATCACTCTTTTCTATTTATCTCAATGCCTCACAAATTCCCCTGCTTCCTTCTCTCTTTTGTCACCATTCTCCTCTTTGACTCTTTATCTTCTATCTTTTTATATTATTCTTGGCCTTTCTCTCTAATTTATTTATCTCTATTATCTCATATCTCTCTCACCTCAATTTTTATATTCATTCTCTTTACCTCCTCTGTGTTCTCTTTTTTCTATTTAAATAAATAATCTCTCATCGCACTCTCTTATGATTTTACTCTCTAATGTATTCTTATAAATCTATGAGTTTATCAATCTCTCATAAAATAATTATCTATATTAGGATTACATTTTTTCAACCATTGTTTGATAATATATGTGACATGTCTAATGTTGCATGCATTAATTTAAAATAGTTATTATATATATACATACATATATATATATATAATCATTTATATTTATTAATTAATTTTTATTTTTATTTGTTAAAATTAGAACATATTAAAAGAAGATCTTAGGTACTATTATTTGTAATATAAAAATAAAATTTCATGTCATTTTTTATTAGTTTCATATGAACAAAATATTAATATTAGAGTATATTACATCATACAAAGTAGGCATAAATTTTTTAAATGTGCATATTCTTGGTAATTTAGAAAATGTTCATTGTCTTTAAGGCAATAATCACAATGACATTTTTTTCTTTTATAGTTCTCGTGTTGCATCTATTTTTCGTTGAATTTCATTTTCCAATGAATGATAATTGATTTTCATAAAATGTCAATATTAAAAATTTAAATTATTTTAAAAAATAGTTTATAATTACAATTTATTTAATTAATTTTTAATAATACCTTAGTAATGTTATTAAAAATTTTTCATAATAACAAATATGATACACTGTCTCATAAAATAAAAAAAAATTAAAAAATTTAATATTAAGAAAAATAGCATACAACAATTATAATAAATAAAAATCCATTTATGTTTATAATAGTATATATGCTATGTATAAATAATAATTATATTTATTTTCTATATAACAACATGTAAAGATAATGTATGAGAATAATTATATTAATTATTATTTAATTAATATTTATAATTATAAGTATGTATCAAACAATATTAAATTAATATATTATATGTACTTCAAATGTTAATAATATTCTAAAATTTTAGTAAAACCAAAATATTTTTATATTTTATTACTATAAAATATTATTTATATTTTATTATTATTAAATATTATAAAATATTAACTTATAATTATTATTTAATACTATAAATTCCATTCTTAAGATTTAACTTTTATTTAGTTATTTCTCTAACCTTTTTTCTTTATCTCAATATCTCTCACATCCTTTTCTCTTTTCTTGTCATTCTTTTATTTATCTCTTTATTCTTAATATTATTATTAATCTAATTTGCCTCTTTCTCTAAGTTATCTTACTCTACTTTCTCATTTCTCTCTTTTTTTTATTTATTTATCCACTTTCTCTATCTTTTCTATATTCTACCTTTTTTGTCTCTTCATTAAATCATCTCTCATCTCTCTTTATTACTATTTTCATTTCTTTTTTTCTTAATCTATGCTTTTCTCCCTATTGTAGAACTGTTATATTCATCTCTATTATGTATTTTTGAAAACATTAATTAGTAAAATTAAAAAAACTCTTCTATATTTATGATAAATATATATTTTATCTTTGATCATTCTTATGTAATTGAAGTTTTTATTTATAAGAATGATAACATTAATCAAAGAAAATCTTATGTATTAATATCTAAGTCATAACGATATAATTTTATGAAGTATTTCTTCATTTATATAAGTAAAATAAT
This sequence comes from Vanilla planifolia, assembly GCA_023846275.1. Lineage (NCBI taxonomy): Eukaryota > Viridiplantae > Streptophyta > Magnoliopsida > Asparagales > Orchidaceae > Vanilla > Vanilla planifolia. Next base: position 576,715 of record JAIUJO010000244.1, on the reverse strand, counting down.
GATATTAGAATATTGTATGATATATATAAACATAAAGTTTTTTAAAGTGCAAATGCATGATAATCTAGAAAATTTTAGAATATTGTTTGCTATGTTCAAGATTTTAGTCTCACAACTATATTTTTTATCTTTTATATGCACGTGTGACCACACCAGTATTGTAGCATTAGTTCTTACCAGAACTCTAAACTTTAGCATGCTTGGGTGAGTGTAGTATTTTGATGTGTGACCACTTTTGAATTCCTTATGTTGAACATATTTTTTCATAATTTTACTTTTCCAAAAAAGAATAATTGATTTTAATAACATGTTAGTGCTTTAAAATTAAATCGTGTAAATGATAGTTTATAATCAAAATTTTAGTAATTAATTATTAATGACAACTATATAACATTATTACAAATTTTTATAATAAAAATATCTCCAATCATGTGATATCAAAAAATAATAACTTTAATATATTTTAACATTAAGAAAAATAACTTGTTAAAATTAAATTATATTAGAATTGATTTATATTTATAATAACATATATTTCCACATATAAAATTTTATTACATATAATAATATTATATTTTAGAATATTAAATCTATAATTACATCATTAATCTTAAATATTATTAATATTTGTCATCTATATAACAAATAAAGATAATTTATTAAAATAATTATATTACTTATTATTTAATTTACATTTTATTTTAAGTATGAATAAAATTATTTCTAATTAATAGATAAAATATTCTTTAAGTAGTTCTAATAATTTAAAATAATTATAAACTACAAATATTTTTATATATTATTACTATTAATATTATATATGATTAACATGTTATATTTAATAAATGTTATAACATAATTTTTTATATTTTTCTTTTATTTATTTATTTCACAAGTTTTCCTTTATCTCAATATTTATAATATTCTCTCACTCCATACACTATTTTGTTGTCATTCCTTTTTTATCTTTTCATTCTTTATCTACTTATATTTTTCTTGCCCTATAACACTATATCATTGTTTACTTTAGCAATTTCTTTTCTCTTTCACTTGTTAATTTATTCTGCCTACTATTATGTTTACTCTTTTCTTTTCCACTTCATTAAACTATATGCCATTAATCTATATTAGTATTCCTCTCTCTCTACTTTGCTCTTATTAATTTGTGACTTTATCTCATACTTATAGAATAATTATTTGTCTCTATTATCTCTTTTTATGCCAATTAATTATTATTGGTCAAGAAGTCTCTAATGTTGCATGATTTAATATAAAATATTTATGAAAAAAACATTTATTATTATTATTATTATATAAAATTTAATTTTAAATTTTTTATTTATAAAATGATAATATAATGGAAGAAAATCTCATCGATTAATGTCTATGATACAAAAATAATAGTATATTTAATTTTATAATTAATTTTATAATTAATTTTATAAAAACAATAATATTAATATTATAATATATTATGAAAAAATATTAAGCATATTTTTTTAAAAATTTCATATGCTTGATAATTTTGAAAAGATTAGAAATGGTTCTTTACGTTCGACATAAAAATCACATAATTATGAATTTTCTATTATATGCCCATGAAACAACATGAGCTTTGATGGGAAACAGTGGTATTTGAATGGCTGACTTCTTAAGAGGTCCGTATGTTAGAAGTAATTTTTATATTTCTTTTATAACATGTTAATGTTCAAAACTTAAATTATTATAAATGAAAGTTTAAAATCACTTATTTTTAAATTAATTATTAATAATGAATTTTTCAAATTATGATCAACTTCTTATAATAAAAAATATAGCACATCATATTATATAATAAAAAAATAACTTAAAAATACTTTAATATTTTTAAAAAATAACCTATATGAATTATAAAAAATTACAATTAATCTATATTTATAATAGTATATATATGATGTGCGAAGATTTTTTTAACATAATATCATTATATTATAAAATATTAGAAATCGAAAATTGCACAATTAATATTAAATATTATTTATATTTTTTATAAATATTATGTTATATAAATAAAATATAAAAATATAACTATATTATTTATTATTATTTATTTTAATCTTTATTAATAGTTAAAATATTTTTAAAATATTAAAAATATTTTAAAGTGTTAAAAAATTCAAATATTTTGAAAGTTAATTTTTATTTAATTATTTCTCTCTTTTTTCACTTAATCCCAATGTGTCCCATATTCTCTCACTACCTTCTCTCTCTAATTCCCATTTTTAATTTCTTTCTTCATTCTCTATCCTTTTATATTGTTTTTGGCGTCTCTCTCGTTTCTCCTTTCTCTCTCATTTATATATTCTCTCTATTGCCATTTTTTGTCTATTTTGCTCTTAAAAGTCCATATCTTTCTCTGTCCACTATATAATACTTATAACCATTTCTATTAATTTTTCTTTCACACCATCACTTAATCATATCAAGAAAATATCTCATGTTACATAGTTCAATGCATAACATTTATAAGAAATATATATTTTATTTTTTTATGTTATACATTATTTAATTTTTTATTTAGAAGAATGACAACATAATGAAAGATAATCTTATATAATAATGTCATTGTTTTGCAGAATAATAATGGTACATAATTTTTTATTAGTTTTATATTAATTAAATATTGATTTTAAAATATATTATTAAATGTACAATAAGCATATTTTTTTAAAAGTGCATTTTAAATTGAAATGAACATACAAATCCTATAAAAAAGAGTGAATTATGGTTTTAAATTATTTTTGTTATTTTTTTATTGTATTCAATTTCAACAATTCATTAAATAAATATATTAAATTTACAAAAAACTTAAAATTATCAATGCAATAATTAAATATTTTTAAAATAAAATAACATAAATATAGACCAAAATTTTTTAGTGGTTTAGTTCGAACTAGAACTACGTCTACCCCCTACTTATGTAAAAAACATTTACTAGCAAAATAATTACAAGTTGAGATTTTTCCTTACTGTGCACCTGTAGACGACAACATTTTTTCATTCAACTATAACCCTTTCCATTCTGAGCCCAATCCTAACTTTTTTAGAACATCATATCGAACACATGTTTTTGTACTTGTTGGGCTATCTAGCAAAAAGAAAATAAAAAATGTAGCAAGAAAGAAATTCCCTATAAAAATTTTAAAACTTTCTTATGTTGTTAATGAATTTAAAAAAATGAAGAGCTAAAGTTTTTAAAAAGAATAGAGAAAATGTAAGTTTACGAGAATAAGTCTTACTTTGAATATGATAAATACTTTCTTTCAGATGTTAAAATCTTTTTCATATTTATTAGTCATTTCATTCGCAATAGAAAAGTATTTATTAAAAATGTTTATCATACCAATTGAAAAGTGAGTGAATGATGTTATGAAAATAGCTTCTAAAAAAATTTTAGAAATCTCAAACTATTCTTTCAAAATGCCTACTATAAGCAACATTATGATGGCTAATTATTTAACCATTAAGCAAGATTGATTCGAGTTATTAGATCATCACAGAGGAGACCACAATTGTCTAATCAAATGGTGTAGAGGTAGATGTGTTCTGGATGACTGGATCAAGTTTTAATCGATAAGGCACTTTAAATCAAGGAAGATAAGATCTGGATTTTTCGATTAATCAATAGTAAAATAAAGATTAGATTTGGACCATAAGATTCAAGTAGGACTTATCTGTGAAATCACATCAAGGTTAGATTATTTCAAAAACTGAAATAAAGCCATCCAATCAAGTTAGAGGAGATCGTGACCATCATATTGGTCAATCAATTGTAGTAGATGTAGAACGCATCTGATCAGCTTATCAAATGGATGATTTGATCGATTAAGATAAGTATTTATAGAAGAAGGTGATCATCGTTCAATCAAACGGATGCAGGATCAAACTATGCTGAGTCCCATAATGGTTTGATTTATATAGTCAAAATGGAAATAATTTAACATTAAAGTAAAGGAAACTTATTTGTTCTATATAAGAATTCTCTTAAGTGTAATTTGTGAACCACAACAGCTAGCTCCCCCTTTGTTCACCTAGGATTTAATCACTTGGATAGACTTGTAACATATGGGTTTGTTTTGGTTCAACTTCACCCATGCTCATATTTGGTTAAAAAACTTCCCAATTTTGTCGAATGCCCTACCCCATTTAGTTTAGTAATTCCTCATGAATTAGAATTGGCCAACCCAATCTGGATTCGATTATTTTTCTGGACCCAATGCTTAGGTTTTAGCTCAAGTGGAAACTTTTGCATATGGGCAGAGCCAAGGATTTGGTAAAATTTTATTTATTAAGTTAATTATAAAAATTTATTTAGAATAATGTTTTTTAAGAAATCAAGATTTAACAATGACCTTAACATAAAATTTGACAAAAATATAAAAGTATGATTTAACCAAAGAAAGAATAATTAAAAAATAGAATTATGTTAAATAATTGAATAGTTTATGCATAATTTGATCCAACAAAAGAATTGAAAGATTAAATAATTGAATACTATTAATTTTTTAAATCAACAAGAGGATTAAACAATTTAATTAGAAAGGAGAGTGCCTTAAAATAAGAATGCTAACATTCTATTTAATAGTAAAATAAAATCTTATCAAAGTTTATGTGAATGTCTTTGTTCTTTGAAAATTGTTGAACACTTATATGTGTTTTGTAGACTACAAGTTCACCAAGTTCAAAGTGCATAGCTAAAATGAATGATTGAAAGGTACTGAGCACTACTTATTTTTTATGGAGATTATGACAAGGTACATTGTTCCAAATTTTAGATGAGAAAAATAATTTGGCTTATACAAGGATTTTCCAAGTTTTAACCTATGAACTTAATATTGGTTGGCTCTCCATTTGTGCACTCGACATTTAATCACCTAGGTAGACATGTATCTTATGGGTTAATCTGGGTTCACTTCATCACATGCTTACATTGAGTTGGAATACTTCCTTGTTCAATCTAATGCTTTTCCTCATCAAGTTTAGGTTTTTTTTATGAACTAGAATGGGTCAACCCAATCTAAAACTAACAGTTTTTCTAGACCTATGCTTAGGCTTAAGTTTAGCTTGTGACTTCTAAATTCGAGCACAGTTTAGGAAGTGGCATAAAAATTATTTAATTATTTCGTTATGAAAATTTAACTAGAATTATTTTTTTGATGTTATTAACATTTAACAATCAATATAACATAGAACTTGGGAAAAATAAAAAAGTCCTACCCTCGTGCTTATACTTGGGATGTGGCATAAAATTTATTTGTTTATTTAATTATTAAAATTTTAATAAAATTTGCTTTTTATGTAATGAGGATTCAATAATCAATAAAACATTGAATTTGACAAAAATAAGAAAGTAATATTTAAGCAAAGAATGAATGATTTGAAAAATAAAATTATGTTAAATCAATAAATTGTTTTTGTAGGATTTGGGCCAAGAAAAAAGTTAAAGATTGGAAAATTTAATCTTATTCACTTGCTAAATAATGAAGGTGACTAAATAATTTAGATAACTAAATATGATTTGAAATTGTTATGAAAGGAGAGAGTTCCTTCAAATCAATAAGCTAGAATTTTACTTGAAGTAAAAGAAAACCTTATCAAAGTTAATGTGCATGTCTTCAATCGTTGAAGCTTTGTAAACACTCCATGGTACTTTGAAAACCGCTAATTCATCATTTTCAAGATGTACATCTTGTTCTATAAATGTAAACCTAATTCAGACTAAATAATCTTAATAAAATAAAAGGCCAAACAATTAATACTTGACCCAACAAACAAAATGGTGAACCAACACATATGTTTGTTAACATACAAAATTTTGGAAATGGTTCATTATCGTGAAGACCATAATCACATAACTATCATTCCTTGTCATTTGTATGCATGTGTGAACACAAGTCCTACCCTTGGAACTCATTAGAACTCCAAAGTCAAACATGCTTGCACGGGAGTCATATTAAGATGGGCGACCTCTTTCGAAGCCCAAATTTCTTAAGTTTTTCATAGCGTTTCTTTTTCTAATGAATCACAACTTATTTTATTAACATGTTAAAATTAAAAAAATGAAATTTTATAAATTATAGTTTATAATTGCTATATCAATGGTTAATTTTATTTATAAATTCATGACATTCTGTTATTATTACACAATAATGAATATTATGCATCATATGATATAATAAAATAATAATTTTAGTCTAGTTTATTATTGAGAAACATAACTTTAATATAGAGTATTAAAAATGTAAAATTATATTATTAATGATAAATATTATTTATATTATATCATGTAAATATAACAAATTGGAATAATTATATTACTTATCATTTAAATTATTTTTTAATTTAAACATTGAATAAAATAAGATTAAATTAATATTCAATCATATATTTTAATATTTTTTAATAAAATAAAAAACTAATAAATAATTTTGTTTGTGTTTTATTATTATTATATTTTATATTGAAAAAATAGTATAAATTTAATAATTAAAATTTAATTTTTATTGTGTTATTTCTCTCGCTTTTTTTATTTCAATATCTCTCGCAACCCCACCATTCTTTCTTTTTCCTATTGTTATTTTTTTCTTTTATCTTTTATTCATTATCTTGTTATATTCTTCTTGTCCTCTCTCTTTATTTCTATCTCTACAATTTTTATTTATATATTTAATCTCTCTTTTATGTAAACTCTATTATTTTCACTTCAATAAAATCATCTCTCAACTCTGCATATTATTATTTTTCTTTCTATTTTTCTATTATTAATTCATTAATTTCTTTCTCCATTCTACTATAGTTATATTTGTTTCCATTATCTCTCCTAAGCCCAAAATTTAAAAAATGTATGAAATCTATTTTGTTGGATACTTTAATATATAATGTTTATTAAAAATATATGTTTTATCATTTATAACTATTACATAATTTATTATCTTATTTATAAGAATGAGAACATAATGGAAGAAAATCTTATGTATTAAAGTCTACAATATAAAAAAAAATAGTTGATGTAATCTTTTCATAATTTCAGATAAGTAAAATATTGATATTATAATATACTATTACATATATAATAAGTATAGTTTTTTTTAAAATATGCATATGGCTCATGATATACAAAATTTTAGAAGCTATTCATTATCTTGAAGGCAATAATCACAAAACTAAAATTACTTTTATTTGCAATATGTGAGCAAACTTCATTTATAACCTAAGATTTTAATAGAGCTCAAATGTTAAACAAGCTTGTGCAACAGTAGTACTGGGATGGGTAGTCTCTTTAGAAGTGGCATAAAAATTATTTAATTATTTCATTATGAAAATTTAATTAGAATTTTTTTTGATGTTATTAACATTTAACAATCAATCTAACATAGAACTTGGGAAAAATAAAAAAGTCTTACCATCGTGCTTATGCTAGGCCCAAGATTTTTGCATTTAGGGATAACTTGGGATGTGCCATAAATTTTTTTTTATTTATTTAATTATTAAAATTTTAATAAAATTAGCTTTTTTATGTGATGGGGATTCAATAATCAATCAAACAATGAATTTGACAAAAATAAGAAAGTAATATTTAAGCAAAGAATGAATGATTTGAAAAATAAATTTATGTTAAATCAATGAATTATTTTTGTAGTATTTGAGCCAAGAAAAAAGTTAGAGATTTTTACTGGAAGTAAAAGAAAGCCTTATCAAAGTTAATGTGCATGTCTTCAATCGTTGAAGCTTTGTAAACACTCCAAGGTACTTTGAAGACATCTAATTCATCATTTTCAAGATGTTATCTTGTTCTATAAATGTAAACCTAATTCATACTAAATAATCTTAATAAAATAAAAGGCCAAACATTTAATACTTGACCTAACAAACAAAATGGTGAACCAACACATATGTTTGACAACATACAAAATTTTAGAAATGGTTCATTATCGTCAAGACCATAATCACATAACTATCATTCTTTGTCATTTGTATGCATGTGTGAACCCAGGTCCTACCCTTGGATCTCATTAGAACTCCAAAGTCAAAGAAGCTTGCACGGGAGTCGTATTAAGATGGGTGACCTCTTTCGAAGCCCAAATGTCTTAAGTTTTTCATAGCGTTTCTTTTTCTAATGAATCACAACTAATTTTATTAACATGTTAAAATTAAAAAAATGAAATTTTGTAAATTATAGTTTATAATTGCTATTTCAATGATTAATTTTATTTATAAATTCATGACATTCTGTTAATATTACATAATAATGAATATTATGCATCATATGATATAATAAAATAATAATTTTAGTATAATTCATTATTGAGAAAGATAACTTATACTATAGAGTATTAGAAATGTAAAATTATATTATTAATGTTAAATATTATTTATATTATATCATGTAAATATAATAAATTGGAATAATTATATTACTTATCATTTCAATTATTTTTTAATTTAAACATTGAATAAAAAAATATTAAATTAATAGCTCAATAAAATATTTTAATATTTTTTAATAAAATAAATTTTTTTTTTTTTTGTGTTTTATTATTATCGGATTTTATATTGAAAAGATGGTATAAATTTAACAATTAAAATTTTATTTTTATTGTGTTATTTCTCTCCCTTTTTCTTTTTCTTTCAATATCTCTCGCAACCGCTCCATTACTTCTTTTTCCTATTGTTATTTTTTTCTTTTATGTTTCATTCATTATCTTGTTATATTCTTCTTGTCCTCTCTCTTTATTTCTATCTCTACAATATTTATTTAAATATTTAATCTCTCTTTTATGTAATCTCTATTATTTTCACTTCAATAAAATCTTCTCTCGACTCTGCATATTATTATTTTTCTTTCTATTTTTCTCTTATTAACTCATGACTTGGTTTCTCCCTTCTACAATAGTATATTTATTTCCATTATCTCTCCTAAGCCCAAAATTTAAAAATTGTATGAAATCTATTTTGTTGAATACTTTAATATATAATGTTTATTAAAAATATATGTTTTATCTTTTATAACTATTACATAATTTATTATCTTATTTATAAGAATGATAACATAATGGATGATAATGTTATGTATTAAAGTCTATAACATAAAAAACAATAGTTGATGTAATTTTTTCATAATTTCAGATAAGTAAAATATTGATATTATAATATATTATTTCATATATAATAAATATAGTTTTTTTTAAAAAATGCATATGCTTCATGATATACAAAATTTTAGAAGGTATTCATTATCTTGAAGGCAATAATCACAAAACTAAAATTACCTTTATTTGCAATATGTGAGCAAACTTCATTTATAACCTAAGAACTTAATAGAGCTTAAAAGTTAAACAAGCTTGTGCAACATTAGTATTGGGATGGGTAGTCTCTTTAGAAGTCCTCTTATTCTACCTATTTTTCAATGTATTTCTTTTTTTAAAAACGACAAATTTTTTAATAACATGTCAATGTTAAAAAATTAAATTACCATAAATGCTTGTTTATAACAAGAAATGTAGCAATTAATTATTAATAAGAGGCTTATCACATTTTTATTGAGTTTAAGGAATAAAAAATATGAACATCATATGATATAATAAAATAATAACTTTAATATAGTTTAATATCCAACATAATAACATTTATCAATTATAATAAATTAGAATTAATTTATTTTTTATAAAATTCTATATTTATTATATATAAGACTTTTCGAACGTAATGACATTATATTATAGAATATTGGAAAAATTATATTAATTATTAATTAAATAATTTTTCAAATTATTTTCTAATATTTATAATTTTCCAAGATAATATTAATAATAATATATTTTTGATATTTTATTTTTATTAGAAATTATATATCATTAAATTATTATATTAGAAAAATATAATAAGTTTAATTCCGTAGATTTTATTTTTATTAGATTATTTCTCTCACTTTTCTCTTTACACATTCGTGTACAAAATCTCACTTTCTTCTCTCCTATTGTTATTCCTTTATTTGTCTCTTCATTTTCTATCTCCTTATATTTTTCCTAGTTTTTCTCTCTCCCTTATCATTCATTACTTTCTTATTTTCTCTCTCATTTATTTGTTTAGTTATTCTCTTTATCAATCTCTATTTTGTATTTTCTTTCTCTTTTGATGAAATCGTCTCTCATGACTCGCAATTACAATTTTATTCTTAATTTTTCTCTTATCAATCTAAGTTTTTATCTCTCTCATAAAGAGTAGATTTCTCCATCTCTATTATCTCTTTTTCTACCCAAGATTTAACAATATTAAAGGTCTCTTATTTTGCATAATTTAATTAACAATATTACGATAAATATATATATTTATTTATTTAAATTGGCTACATAGTTTTGTTTATTTGTGATATTTATAACATAATAAAATAAAATCCTATATACTATTGTATATGTTATAAAAAATAATAGTTTATTTAATTTTTTCTTAATCATATATAAATAATGTTTTCATATCAAATTACATTATGACCTTGTATATCACTGTAATTCTTTTTCAAAGTGCATATGCTTGTTAATTTTGAAAAGTTTCAAAAATATTTTATTATCTTCAAGATAATGGCCATACAACTATGAATTTATCTTTTGTATTCATGTTTGAGCACAATAGTATTATAACACTTGATCTTATTTAAACTCTAGAGATAAGCATGCTTTGATGAGTGTTGTGTTGGGATTGGTGGCCTCCTAAGAATTCCTTATGTTGAACATTTTTTTAGACCAATCAATTTTCTAATGGACGACACTTTATTTTTAATATAAGGTAATTTTAAAAGAATAAATTATTTTAAAGATTGTTTATAGTTACAATTTTCGTAAATAGTCTTCAAAAATAATAATTTAATATTATTATGAATTTTATAAAATAATAAATGTGACACATCATATGATATAAAAAAATAACTTTAATGTTTTTTGGTATTAGAAAAAATAACTTATATCAATCGATAAGCACAGAGGAAATCTCAATCGTTCGATCAAAAGTTATAAAGAAAGATGACGACTAGACTGTTGGATCAAGCCTTATTTTATTTGAGCCATTAGATTAAATCAGATCTATTCAAGATTATTCCATTAATCAAGGATAAAATTATGATTAGATTTGCATTGTATAATTCAAATAGGAGAGATAAGCATCATTTGATGAAAGATAGATTATTTCAAAAATAAAAAATGCCATCCAATCGAGTCAAACAAAATAACTAGCATTGGATGTATCACTTAGTTATATATATAACCATTTGATCCGCATATTTATCAATCTCCACTCTAAGATAGCAAAAATGTGTAATCGAACGGTGTTGAGCCCTAGTAGAATTGGATGAACTGTGTCACAAGGGACACCATCCCACATTATAAGAGAGAAAAATTATTTGGTCTTTATACGTTTTTTCTTATGTGTTTCCCACAAACACGAAGTTGGGCCAGTCGCCTATTTGTACACTAAGGATTTAATTACCTAGGAAGTTTTGTATCTTACAGGTTATTCAGTGTTTGACTCATCCCACACCTATATTTGTTTTCAATACTGCCTGGTTTAATCCAATGCCTTTCCCAATATTGTTTAGGAGTTCATCGACAACTAGACTAAGTCAACCTAATCTATATTTGACATTTTTTTTGAACCTATGCTCTGGCATACGCTCAACCTTACACCATTGTATTTTGGCACACGTCAGGATGTGGCATTAAAAGTTTTCTTTATTTAATTATGAAAAAAATAATACAATTAATTTTTTTGTTGTAATCAACATTTAATAATTAACTAAAATAGAATTTGGTAAAAACACAAAAGTTTTATGCTTAAGCTAAGCTGGAGACTTTTGAATTTGTGCAAAGCATACGATGTTTCATTAAATTTTTTTATTTATTTAATTTTTTATTTTTTGATAGAATTATTTTTTATATAATCAATATTTAAAAATAAACTTGAAATATAATTTTTGCAAAAAGAAATTTATGTTCTATCCTGTGAAAGAATGATTCAATTAAAAGTTTAAGTAGGACTTGATCCAAGAAATAAATTAAGACATTGAAAAATTAAATCCTATTTATTTGTAAAATTAATTAGATAATTTACAATTTTTTATTCCCAAATATGAATTGAAATTGATATGAATAAAGAGTACCTTAAAATCAACAATCTAACAGTATATTTCATAGCAGAATAAAACTTTATCAAGGTTGATGTGCATGTCTTCAATCTTTCAAGCTTACTAAAGTCTCTAAGATGCTTTGAAAATCACAAATTCACCATGTTCAAAATGCATAGCTTATCCCTAACATGTAAAACTATTTCATACAAAAAAAACCCATAAGAATAAAAGACAAAACATTTATGGCTTGACCATCAAACTTCAGTGTGACCCAACATTTACACTTGATAATTTAGAAACTTTTTGAAATGGTTCATTATCTACAAGACAATAACAAAACAACTATGATTCTTTGTCATTTGTAAGCATGTGGTGCAACATTAGCATTACAGCACTGAATCTCACTACATTTCCAAAGTTAAGCACACTTTGGAAGAAGTAGTAATGGGATGGGTGTCCTCTCGAGAAGTCCTTGTGTTCTAAAAATTTTTTTAAAACATTTCTTTTTAAAGGAATGACAATAGATTTTAATAAAATTTTAGACTTAAAAAAATAAACTTATTATAAATGATAGTTTATATTTATCATTTTGGTAATTAATTTTTATTAATAACTTTATAACATTATTGATTATTCTTTATAGTAAGAAACACGACACATCATATGATATAACTTGTATTAAATATAACAAACTAAATCATTTTTTGTTCATAATTTTATATATGTAAATTTGTAGAATTCATTTAAGTATAGTAATATTGTATTACAGAATATTAAAAATAATAAATTATATCATTAATTTTTTATATTATTTTTATTTATTAGCTATATTTCATCATATAAGATGAAATATTATGATAATTATATTATTTATTATTTAATTAGTTTTTAGTTTTTAATTGTCAATAATTATTATTAAATTATTTGTATAAATATTCTCTCTAAATATTTGAAATATTCAAAAATAATAATAAATTACTAATAATTTTTATAATTACTTATTACTCAAAATTATATATGGTAAACTTATTGAATTTAATAAATATTATAAGTTTAATTACTAAGATATAATTTACATTTAATTATTTCTCACATTTTTTCTTTTTATTTCAATGTCCCTCACATTCTTTCTAGGGTTATCATCATCATATTTCTCCCACCAATCTCTATTTTCTAATCTTCGTCTTAGTTTCTTTCGCTCATTTATCCTTCTCTATTTTGTCATTTATAAGTTTCTTTAACCCATTTATTTTTTCCCTATCTTTTATGTTCTCTTTTTTCCAATTTATTAACACATCTCTTATTTAAATTTATTATCTTTTTTCTTTATGTTTTCATCTTAACAATTCATTAATTTCTCTCACTCTCATAGAACACTAGTCGCTATTTTTGTTATCTTTTTTATCACATTAAATAACATTATTTAATAAATTTCTTATGTTGCATACTTTAAAAGTTAATATCTAAGAGAAATATATATTTTAATATTTATATTTATTACATAGCTTAATTTTTTTATTTATAAGAATGATAACATAATAGAAGAAAACCATATGTATAAATTTTTACAATATAAAAAATAATATTTAGTATAATTTTTAAATATTTTATATAAAAAATTATTAATATTATAATATAATATGAAATGTATAATAAGTACGATTTTTTTCTGAAATTGCATATGCTTTAGAATTTATTAAATTTTAAAAACTGTTCCTCATCTTTAAGATGATAATCAATTTAGTTTAATTTTTTCTTTTATATTCATATACAACAACTGGTGGGGACACCAGCGCCATGCATGATTTTCGACGTACTTCATCTGTTCAGATGCGCTCCTGCACTACCCGACGACCAAGGGAGTTACTCTTCATGAACAAGATCAATTTGGAGCCCAAAGTTGCATTTCGGGCTCGAATTAATGCTCAATAACATTATTTTTGGATTCGGGGACCCAAATTTGGCCAGAAGGCCTCTTTTTCCGGTTTTCGCCCTCCGCCGGACGCCTTCCGCCGCCGACTGCGACCGTCCGCCACCGCTTCGCCGCCGTCGGCCGTTGAGTCGACGGACCCGCGCGCAGGTTCCCGCGAGACGCGCCCGCGGGTGGCGGGTCGGCGCGACCCGGTTCAGACCCGTGTCATGGCTCGGGTCGCACGACCTGCTGGATGAACCGTGCCGACCCGTCTCCGACCCACGCCGACCCGTAACCGACCCGCGACAACACGACTCGACCGCGCCAGCGTCCCCGCCGGATTCGCCGCTGCGACCGCCGCCGCCAACCGCTGCTAGCCCGCCGGATTTGCCTTAAAAGCAGTTTGGCAACAGCTTCTGGATCAGCTTTTGACTATTTCCTGCCTTTTTTTTAATGTTTTAAAAGGCAGAAATTGATATGCAGCCTTTATATTTGTTATTTTCCTATTTATTTCCAAGTTTCACGTATTTTATTCCTTTAAAACTCTAAAAGTTGTTTTACCGATGTACCCTTAGGCTCTCTATAAATAGGGAGGCCTACCCCTATGTAAGGTCAGTTGATATTTGAGCTTGTTTAAGTATTTTAGTGCTTTGCTTTCACTTGTTGAGTCATTGGTGTGATTCCAACAAGACTTCGGCGTGCTGATTCGTCGAGGCTCCGGTACTGGGAGGAGGGGTGCGAGGCCCAAGCGGTGAGAGGCCGTGCCAGTTTATCAACGACGCCATCTTCATCTTCGTCCCTTCATCGACATACTCTCCATACCCCGCCGCTACCACGACGGTAACGTTTCATAACTACTCATCGTCACATTCGCCTTTTCATCCGGATTTCGACGCTTCTCTCTCTCTTAAGATTTGGGTTCCCTCGGACTTGAACGGTTCTTATTCGAATAATATCTGTTAAATTTCTGATTTACGGTGATTTAGCTCGATCTTTGTACCTTTCAACTGCGCCGGTGCGACCATTCCACTTTTCAAAATTTATCTCGCTCGGTATTTAAACCCTTATCTGAGTACCCCGCGTCTGTGCCGTCGAGGTGTTGCGGACCACCTAGCCTACGGAGCGACCTCTGTGTTGCTCACGGTCCCCCTCTTGGCTAAGATTGCCTTGGACGGGTGTCTCTTGCTTGTTATTTCTTTTCGAATTTTCACATTTTTACCTTTCAAGTTTACTTTATTTCTGGTGTGTGGATGGAATTTCTGTATTGCTCAAATTATTGTAATCCGTCCGGCATCAATAACACTAGCAATATAATAATGGATCTAAATAGAGCTCCAAATTTAAGCATGCTTGTTTGAGAGTAGTACAGCGATTATTGGCCTCTTATGAAATCTTTATGTTGCACATATTTTTTATACCATTTCTTTTCTAATAAATGACCATTTAATTTAATAACATGTTAAATTTATCAAATTAAATTATTATAAATTATAGTCTGTAAATTGTAATTTAGTAATAAATTATCAATAATAAACTTATAACATTATTATTAAATCCATTTAATTATTAATATGACATTTCATATGATACAATAAAATTTTTTTAATATAGTTTAATATTAAGTAAAATAGCTTATGTCATTATAATAAATAAAAATTAACATTTGTCTAAATGTAATAATATTACATTATCAAATAATACAAATCTAAAATTTTATCATTAATTTTAAATATTATTTATATTTATCGTCTATATTGCATATATTACAATATAATATTATAATAATTACATTATTTATAATTAATGTCTTAAAATAATGTATGAATAAAATAACATTAAATTAATATTCAAAATATACTTTAAATATTTCTAAAATCTTAACATCATAATAGAAGTTATTTTTTTATATATTTTATTATTAATAAACGTTATAAACGATTATATATTTACATTTAAGAAAAATTATAAGTTTGATTATTAATATTCAGCTTTTTTGTAATTATTTCTCTTAAAAGTTTCTCTTTATATCAATATCATTCACATTTTCTCACTTCCTTCCTTCTCCTATTACTATTCTTCCTTTTGATGCTTTATTCTCTATCGCCTTATATTTTTCTTAACCTCTCTCACTTCTCAATTTTTCTTAATTTTCTCATTTCTTTCTCTCAGACACTTATTTATTTGTTCTATCTATCTCTTCTACGTTTCTCGTTTTCTTTTTCTCTTCATTATATCATCTATCTTATATCTCTATTATTATTTTCTGCATAATTTTTCTCTCATCAATCGGTGCCTTTCTCCCTCTTATAGAATAAGTCTCTCCAACTCTATTACCTCTTTTTAAGTCAATTAGTAAATAATGTTAAAGAAATCGCTCATGTTGAATTGTTTAATCAGTAATATTTATCATAAATATATATTTTCTAATTCATATATTAATTTAATTTAAGTTTTAATTTATATGAATGATAATATAATAGGTAAAATTCTAATATATTAATGTTTATGATAAAAAAAAAATTTAAATATTTTTTCTTAACTATATACAAACAAAAAATTTATATTAGATTATATTTATACATATATGTAAGCATACTTTTTTAAAAGTACATATCCTAGATAATTTAGAAAATTTCAAAAAATATTTTATTATCAAGAATACAATAATTACATAACTTGATTTTCTTTTTTATGCATTTTTAATCGCGCTAATATTGTAGTGCTAAATCTTATTAGAATTCAAAAGTTAAGCAACCTTAGATTAGAGTATCATTAGGATTGGTGACCACTTCAAAAGTTCTCTTATTGCCAATTTTTCTAATCGTAATCCTTTGCAAATGATCAAAAATTTATTTTAACAACATAATAATGTTTAAAAATTAAATTACTATAAATGATAATTTTTAATTACTATTTTAGTAATTTATTTATAATACTATTATCAATTTTATGTAATAATATTTACGGCAACTCATATTATATAATAAAATAAGAACTTTAATATAGTTTAATATTAAATAAAATAACCTATCCTAATTAATATAAATTAGAGTTAAAACTTTTTAAAAGAATATATATAAAATGTATAGAACTTTTTAAGTATAGTACTACTATTTTATATGATATTAAAAATCTAAAATTATAACACTAACAGTAAAAATTATTTGTACCTTTTATCTATTTTATGACATAAGAAGATATTATATTAGAATAATTATATTATTTATTATTTAGTTAAAAATTTTAATTTAAAGCATAAATAATAAAATATTACATTTTTAGTCAAACTATTGTTCAAATATTTATAATATTCTAAACTAATAGGAAATCTCAAAAATGTTTTGTATTTTATTATTATTTAATATTTTATTTGATTAAGTTATAATATTTAATAAACATTGTTTTTTAAATTATTATGATTTAACATTTATTTAATTATTTCCCTTACATTTTTCTCTTTATCTCAATGTCTCTCACACTATCTCACTTCATAGTCCCTCCCATTCTCGTATTTATCTCTTTATTCCCGATCTTCTTAAATATTTCTTACCTTCCAACTCTCGTCTAACATTGTATTCTATTTCGTTTCTTTTTTCTTTCACTATTTTTTATCTCTTTATCTTCTTTATGTTCTCTCTTTTCTTTTTTAAAATTTTTTTATATTTTTAATTAATGGTATTATTTTTATCTATATTTTGTATGCATGTGTTACCATACTAGTATTTGTTAACTATATTTTATTAGAACTATAAAGTTAAGCATACTTTGTTGAGAGTAGCATTAGGATTGGTGAGCTCTTCACAAGTCGTCTTGTTGCATCTACTATTCTTAAAATTTCTTTTTATTTAATAAATGACAATTGAGTTTAATAACACGTTAATATTAAAAAATTAAACACTTATAAATTATTATTTGTGTAAATAATCATTAAAAAAAGCTTTATAATATTGTTATCAATTTCAACTTGCAATAAATGTGGCACATCATATAATAAAATAAAATAATAAATTTAATACAATTTAATATTGACCAAAATAACTAATATCAATTAAAATAACTTACAATCTATTTATGTTTATAACAATATACATAGTTTGAGTATAGAATTTCTTAAATATGGTAATCATACAAAAATAATATATCATTAATGTTAAATATTTTTTATACTTATTATCTCAATTAGATAAAATAAAAAAAATATGTTGGATTAATTATAATTCTTATTTTTAATTAAATTTTTATTTCCATGTTTGAATAAAATATTATTAAAATAATAGTTAATTTTTTAAAATATTTTCAATATCTTAAAAATTATTAAAAATAAAAATATTTTTATCCTTTATTTTTTTAAAAATTATATGATATTTACTTGTTATATGCAACAAATATTATATTTGTAGTTATTAAATTTTTCTTTGATTATTTCTCTCATTTTTTCGTCCTTATCTCAAAGTTTATTATTTTCTCTCACTTTCTTCAATCTCTTATTAACATTCTTTTAATCGTCCATTAATTCTCTAGCTCCTTATATTCTTCTTAAACCTCTCTTTCCTCTACCCTTCGTTATTTTCTCAATTCTTTATGTTTTTACTTATTTATTCTCTCCATCTCTTCTATATTTTTTCTTTTCTATTCCTCATCAGTATGTCATCTCGCATCTCTTTCTATAATTAATTTTTCTTTATTTTACTCATATGAACCTAATTTGTGACTTTCCCTCTCATATGATATAGTTATCAACGTTTTTACTATCCTTTTATCGCCCATCACTTACCAATTTTTAAAAAAATCTTTCATTTTACGAAGTTTAATATACTTAACCAATTATATTCATTATGTAATTTATTTTTTTATAAGAAAAAGGACATAATGGTTGAAAATCTCAAGTATTAATATTAATTTTATCAAAACTAATTATTTAAGTATTTATTTTATTATTTTTATGTGCTTAAAATATTGAGATTAGAATATATTATGACTTATACAATAATTGTATTTTTTAAAAAAATTTCATATTCTTGATAAATTAGAAAATTATGAATTATTAAGATATTTATATCATTTTTATACTTGTGCCACCACACCAATATTATAATAGTTGATCTCATTAGATCTCCAATTTTAAGCATTCGTGAGCAAGAGTTGTATTGTGATTGGTGACCTTTAGAGAATTCGTTATGTTACACCTATTTTTTCAAAGTATTTGTTTTTTCTAAAGAAGAAAAAATGATTTTAGCAACATTTTAACGTTGAAAATTCTAATTAAAATAAATTATTTTTACTTGTTAGTATTTTTGTTTGTAATTAATAAGAGTTAGTTTATAATTAAAAATTATTTTAAGTTTAATTATTATGATTCAACTTTTGTTTAATTACTTCTCACCATTTTCTTTTTATCATAATGTCTCATATTCTCCTATTTTCTTCTTGTTTGTAATATTATTCTTTTATTTGTCTATCTATTCCCTAACTCCTTTTATTCTTCTTAGCTCCTCTCCATCATATCCCAATCTACTTTCTCAACTTTTAATATCATTCACTTATTTATTTATTCTCTATACCTCCTCTATATTCCTTCTTTTCTTTTCGTCTTCATTAAATTGTCCCTCAACTCTCTTTATTACTATTTCTTCTTCATTTTGGTCATAATAATCTGTGGCTTCTCTCTCTCGTGGTATATTTGTCGCCATCATCATTACTATTTTTTCAAAACATTTCTATTTGTAAGGAAAAAAGATTTATTTGAATAACATCTTAACACTGAAAGATTTAATTAATATAAATGATAGACAATAATTTGTATTTTAGTAATTGATTATGAGTAGTTAGTTTATAAAGTTGGTATGAATTTCATATAGTAATAAATACATTATATAATATGATCTAATAAAATAAAAATTTTTATATTATTTAACATTGACAAAAATAACTTATATTAATTTTTATAAATTAAAATTAACTTATGTTTATATTGGTGAATATATGTTCTATATAGAAGTTTTTATATATTATATTATTAGGTTATAGAATATTAAATATTTATAATTTATATTTTTAGTGTTAAGTTTTATTCATTTTTATTATCTATATCACATCAGAAAAAGATATTCATATTTGGTTGATTAAATTATTAATTATTTAATTTTTGTTTATTTCAAGTGAAAATAAAATAATATTAAATTTATAATCAAAATATTTTTAAAATATTTGAAATATTATTTTCTTAATATTTTATAACATTAATTCATTTTAGTTAATTGATATTATTACCTTATTTCTCTCACTTTTGTCTCACTCTTATTATCATTCTCTTCTTTATTTGTTCATTCTCTAATTTTTTTGGCGTCTCTCCTCTACCATTCTCTACTTTCTTAATTCTCTCTCTCTTTCACTTAATTACTTATTCTCTTTATCTCTTACTTTTTTATGTTTTTCTCTTTATTCAATTATCAATCATCTCTCTTTTTTAATATTCTTTTCTCTATTTTTCTCTTATTAATCTTTGAATTTCTCTCTCTTATAGAATAGTTATCTCTATCTTTATTACATCTCTTTAATCTTATCAATCAATAAAATTTAAGAAATTTTTTATGTTGTATAATTTAAATACTTAATATTTATGATATCTAATATTTAATTACTTATATTTATTACATAATTTAACTTTTATTTATAAGAAAGAAAAATATTCTAAAAAAATCTTGTGTAATAATTCTATAATATTAAAAATAATTATTTTGAAAATTATTTATTTATTTTACATAAATAAAATAAGGATATCAAAATATATTATGACATGTATAATAATAATAATATTGTTTGGTTAAAATGCATATGATTAATAATTTAGACATTTTAAAAAGTTTTCATTAACTTTTAGATAATAATCACACAATTATGAATTGTTTTATGTGCATTTGTGACCACACAAGTATTTTTGCATTGGAAATTATTAAAATTACAAAGAGAAGCATGTTTAGGGGAGAGTAGTATTGGGATAGGTGAGCTCTTTAAAAGTTCTCATGTTGCACATTTTTTTCATTACAATCTTTTTCTAATGAATGACAATTGATTTCAGTAACATGTTGATATTAAAAAAAAATTATTTTAAACAATAGCTTAAAATTACAATTTAAGTAAATAATTAATGATAATAAGTTATTTCAATTATAATAAATAAGAATTAATTTATGATTATAATATATATATATATGTACATATATGTATATCATTTATAGAATTTTTTAAATATAGTAATATTGTATTATAGAATATTAGAAAACTAAAATTTTATCATTAATGTTCAATATTATTTAGTTTTATTTACTGTATCACATCACATAAATATAATGTATTAATATTATTATATTATTTATTATTTAATTAACTTTATATTTTTATTATGATATAGATAATATAATATTAATTATCAATTAACTTTTTAAAAAATATATAGTTTTAAAAATAAAAATATTATATACTAAATTATTATATTTAATTTTTAAGATTTAAATTTTATTTACTTGATTCTCTTACATTTTTTCTTTTTATCTCTATGTCTCTCATCTTCTCATAGTTGCAACACTCTTTTATTGTGTTTGCCTTATTTGTCTCTTCATTTGTTGTCTTCTTAAATTCTTCTTGGTGCCTCTCGTCTTCTATATCATTTTCTACTTTCTCATTTCTCCCTTTCTATCTTTCACTTGTGTTTTTTCTCTAAGTCCTTTATGTTCTTTTTTATCTTGTGCTCTTCATTAAATAATCTATCATCTATGTCTATCACTATTTTTCTCTTCTTCTTACTCAAATCAATCCATAAATTTTTCAATATCTTGTAGAATAATTCTCTATCACCATTATTTCTTCCTTATCCCATTAATTAATAATGCTTTGTCTATCTCTAACAAAATTTAATATTGAGAAAAATAACTTGTATTATATACAATAAATTAGTATTAGTTTTCCTTCATAACTATATATATGTGTGTTGACTTTTTAATCATAGTTATGCTATTTTGTACAATATTTGAAATCTAAAACTTTATAATTAATTTCAAATATTATTTATATTTTTTCTCAATGTTAAATCATCTAAAGATAATATATTAGAATGATTATTTTTTTTTATTTTTAATTAGTTTTTTTAAGTTTGTGCATTAATGTAATAATGCTAAATTAATTCTTAATGTACTCTTTAAATAATTTTTTAACATTCCAAAATAAACAAATGGAATATTTTTTATGTTTTGTTTTTATGTAATATTATATGTGATTTACTTCTTATATTTTTAAATTTACAAGTATAACTTTTTGGATTTTATTTTTATTTAATTGTATCTCTCATATTTTTCTCTTTATATTAATATCTTATACATTCTCTCTTCATTCTCTCTCTTATTATCATTGCCTTATTTATCTCTTTATTCATTATCTTTTCACATTTTTCTTGAACTCTCTCACATCTTTTCTTCTCTATTTTTTAATTTTTCCTTTTTTTCCATCACTTTATTTATTCTCTCTAGCTCATCTATGTTCTGTCCTTTTTTGCCTTAATTAAATTATCTCTGTGCTTTTGCTATTATTATTTATCCAGACATTTTTCTTTTTATCAATCGATCACTTTCTTTCTAATTTAAAATAGTTATTTTCATCTCTTTATCTTTTTTAGGCTCATAAATTAATAATATTTAAGAAAACAATAATGTTGCATAATTTCACATATAGTACTTAATATAAATAAATATTTAATTATTTATATTTAATATATAATTTATGTTTTTATCAATAATAAATATGAAATCATTGATGAAGCTATTACATATTAACAGCTATTTATTAAAAAATAATAGTTTATGTAATGGTTTGTTAATTACAATTAAATAAAAACTAATGTTAAAATATATTATGACATATCTAACAAGGATCAATTTGTTTAAAAAAATATATATACTTTATAATTTAAAAAATTATAAGAACTTATTCATTATTTTCAATACGATAATCACATAGCTATGATTTTTTATCTTTCATATGCATATGTCATCGTACAAGCATTATAGCACTAGATCTTATTAGAATTCCAAAGTTAAGAATTCCAGGGTAAGAGTCGTTTTCAAATGGGTGGCCTCTAACAAAATACTCGCGTAACAAAAATCTTTTCATGGTAGTCCTTTCTCGAAAAAACAATAATTTATTTTAATTACATTTACTGATAGAAAATTAAATTATTTTAAATGATTATCTACAATTATATTTTAGTAATTAGTTATTAAATTTTTTTTTAATATTATTATTAATTTCAAATAATAATAAATATGGCACGTAATATGATATAATTAAATAACAATTTTAATATTATTTAATATTGAGTAAAACAACTTATATCAATAAAAATAAGTTAAATTAACTTAATGTTTGTAATATATATATATATATATATATATATATATATATATTATGTATAATATTTTTTAAAGATAAAAATATTATATTATAGAATATTAAAAAACTAAATTTCAATCATTAATGTTAAAATTTTATTATATTTATCATCTATATTACATTTTATAAAGACAAGTTTAAAGGATAATTATATTACTTATTATTTAATTGGCTTTTTTTAATTTTAAGTATTAATAAAATAATACAAAGTTGATTGTAAAAATATTTTCAAATATTAGAACTATTTCAAAATAATTATAAAAAATAAATTATTTTATATTTTATTCTTAAAAAAATATTATATGATGTTAACTTGATATGTTTAATAGATATTATATGTATAATTATAAAGATCTGATTTTTATTAAATTATCTCTCTCATTTTTTCTCTTTATCTTAATGTGTCACATATTCTATCTTATTTTACTCTCTCTGGTTATCATTCCCTTATTTATCTTTTCATTCCATACATCATTATTTTCATCTTTGTCACAAATTCTTCTCTATCATTATTTACACTCGTTTCTCTATCAATCACTTTTTTTATTCTCAGTTTATCCTTTAGTTCCTCATTTTCTTTTACAATTCATTGAATCATTTGTCACTTCTGCGTAATTTTTTCCTCTCTAATTAGCTTTTATCAATCCATGACTTTCTCTTTTGTAGAATTATTATCTACATCCTCATTATCTATTTTTTAGTCAATCAATTAAAAATATTTAAAAAATCTCTAATATAACTTAATATTGATTGAGATTAACTATATCCATTATAATAAAGTAGAATTAAATTACATTTTTAGTTGTATATAACCAATGTATGTATAACATTTTAGATATAATAATTTTACTACATAGAATGTTAAAAATGTAAAATTATATAATAAACGCTAAATATTATTTATATTTATTATCAATATTACATCATTTAGAGAAAATATATTATAAAATAATATTAAATTAATAACATTAAAGTAACTTTCTTAACTTTAAATATGAATAAAATAGTACTAAATTAATAATAAAAATGTTCTTGAAGATATTTTTATTATATACGATTGATTGTAATATTTAATAAATTTTATATGATTAATTATTAAGATTAACCTTTGTTTAATTGTTTTTCTCATTTTTCTTTTTGTCTTAGTATCTTAATTCCTTTTTCTGTCATTTTGTCATTATGTTATTTCTCTTATCTTTCCCCATCTTCTTATATTCTTTTAGGCCTCACTCTCTCATCCATTTATCTTTACATTCTCATTTCTCTCTCCTTTCTACTTTTTTATTTATTCTCTCTAGCTTTTGTATGTTCTCCTTTTCTCATCTTCATTAAATGATTTCTCATCTAATTTTTTTCCATTTTCCACTCTTTTTTTCGCTTCTCAATCATCTACTTCTTTCTCTTATAGAATTGTTATCTCCATCTCTATTATCTCTTTTCAAAAAAATAATTTAAAATATTTAAGAATTCTCTTTGTTTGCAAAGTTTGATATATAATATTTATCATAATTATATATTTTAACAATGTTTTTTATAGTGTAAATTAAATTTTAATTTATCAGAATAATGATATAAAAGAAAATAATCTAAAGTAATAATGTCCATAATATGAAAAATAATAACTTATGCAACTTTATTGTTAATTTTACATAAATAAAATATTTATATTAAAATATATTTTGTTATTTATAGTAACCATAAATTTTTTTAAAGTGCATGTGTTTGATAATTTAGAAAATTTTAAAAATTATTCACTATCTTGAAGACAATAATCCATTAACTATAATTTTATTCTTTTATACACACGTGTGGCAACACTTGTATTACAATAATTGATTTCATTGGATTTCAAAAGTTAGGCATGCATGGGTGAGAGTTGTTTTTTTGTTTGGCGACCTCTTTAGAAATCCTTGTGTTGCACTTGTTATTCCTATCACTTCATTATTTAAGACAATTTATTTTTATTAATTTGTTAATTTTAAAAAAAAATAAACTATTACATATGATAGTATTTATTAAATATTTTAGTTATTAATTATTTAAAATAACTTCATAATATTATTATAAATATCCTGTAAACTATTATGCATATGCACTTTTAAAAAACTTTTATCCTTATTTTATATGTCATAATATAATTTTTGTTTTATTATTATCATTTTTATAAATAAAAAATTAAATTACCTATTGAATGTAAATAATAATATATATATTACAAATAATAAATATTAAATATCACAACTCACATGATTTTTATGATGTTTTAAATTGATGAGGTAAAAAAGATAATATATATGGAGAAAACTATTCTAATAGGAAGAGAAAAAATCATAAATTAATAAGTGTAAAATAAAAAGAGAATTTGTAATAAAGAGAGATGAGACATAACTTAATGAAAAGGATAAGAAAATAGAGGA
Source organism: Vanilla planifolia (assembly GCA_023846275.1). Classification (NCBI taxonomy): domain Eukaryota; kingdom Viridiplantae; phylum Streptophyta; class Magnoliopsida; order Asparagales; family Orchidaceae; genus Vanilla; species Vanilla planifolia. The sequence goes on along the minus strand of JAIUJO010000244.1, from coordinate 550,791 downwards.
CATAGAGGAGATAGAGAGAATAAAAAATGAGTAAAAGATAAAAATATGTGAGTAAAGAATAATAGAATAAATTTGGAGGCTAAGAAGAATATAAGAAGATAGAGAATAAAGTGCTAAATAAGATAATGATAATAGGAGAGAGTAAGAAGTGAGAGATTACAAGAGACATCGAGATAAAGAAAAAACAAAGAGAGAAATAATTAAATAAAAGTAAAATCTTTACAATTAAACTTATAGTTCTTAATAAATATATCAAATTAATCATATAAAATAATGTGCACTTATTTAAGGTAATACATATTTATGATTTATTATTATTTTAGAATATTTGAAATATTAAAAGGATGTCTTTTTTAGTGATATTACATTATCTTATTCTTATTTAAAATTAAAACATTTAATTAAAAAATATAACTTAATTATTCAAATATAATATCTTTTTATGATATAATATAGATGACAAATATAAATTTTATTTAACATTAATGATAAAATTTTATATTTAAATTATTATATAATATAATATAACTATATTTAAAAAATTTTATGCCCAACATATATATAGTATTATAAACATAAATTAGTTCTAATTTATTATAATTTATATAAGCTTTTTTACATTATATTAAACTATATTGGAGGTATTATTTTATTTTATAATATGATACGTTGTATTTGTTATTTAATTTTATTAAAAATATCATTATAAAGTTATTAATAGCAACTAATTATTAAATGGTAATTATAAACTATCATTTATAATAGTTTGATTTTTTATTTTAGCATATTATTAAAATAACATGTAGTTGATTAGAAAAAAGTATTATTATGAAAAACATATGTGTAATGCAAGGAGCTCTCAAAAGTTCACCCATCTCACCACTACTACAGTAGTATCAAAATAAGTTTGACCCATTCTAATTCACACCAAATTTCTAAAGTAGATGGAGTAATGCATTGGATTAAAATGGGCAATATTCCAGCCAAATATAAGTATAGGTCATGTTAGACCTAAATAATATTTAAAAAATTATGTAAAATATAAAATTAAATTACTTTATAAATACAAATGATAAATTATATATTTATTAAAAATATTATATGTTGAACTATGCAATAAAAGAAATTTGCAAAAAAATTTTAATTAATGGGTTAATAAAGAGATAATGGAGGTGAATAACTATTTTATAAGAGAGAGAAAGTCATAGATTTATAAGAGCAAATAGAAAACAAAATAGTATTAGAGAGAGGAAATATGATTTAATAAAAAAAAGGGAGGACAAAAAGGGTATAAAGAGAATAAATAAAAATCTGAAAGAGGAAGAAATGCAAAAGTAGAGATGAAAAATAAAAGAGAGGGGCCATGAAGAAAATAACATGATAAAGAATGAAGAGAAAAAAAGAATGACTATCAAAAAGAGAGATATGTGAGAGATTATGAGAAATTCAGGGAAAGAAAAAAATAAATGAGAGAAATAATTGAATAAATGTAAAATCTTAATAATTAAGCTCATAACAGTTGTTAAATATATCAAATTAATCATATATAATATTTAAAAATAATAAAATCTACAAACTATTTAAGGTTTATGATTATTTTAAAATATTATAAATATTTTAGGTATTTTTGATTTAATTTTAATGTTATTTTACTCACACTAAAATTAAGAAAGTTAATTAAATAATAAAAAAATTTAATTAGTCAAATATATTGTTGTTATATTATTTAATATAAATATTAAATATAAATTACATTAAATATTAATGACAATAGAGTTAGAAGGAAATAAAATAATATAATAGACATTGACATAATGGAAAAATATGAGAGAACATAATTAATTAAAAGTGAAATCTTATAAATTAAATTGATAATATTTAATAAATATAATAAGTGAATAATTTATAATATTTTTTAAAAATAAAATATTAAATTTTTAATTTTATTTTATATTTAAATATTGTAAATATATAAATAATAATTTTACTATTAATTTAAAGTTATTATTTCACTCTTAAAATTGAAAATTTAACCAAATAATAAATAATATAATTATCATAATATATTCTCTTTACATGATGCAACATATATAAAAAATATAAATAATATTTAATAATAGTAAAATTATTTTAGTTTTTAATAGTTTAAAATATAATATTATTGTATTTGAAAAATATGTACACATCATATATACACATTTAAAAAAATAAATTAATTCTTATTTTCTATAATCAAAATAAGTTATTTTTTAATTATAAATTATATTATTTTTTTTCTTATGATATGTAATATTTATTATTATATATAATACATAATAATGTTTTATGGTTATTGTTGAAAATTAATTATAAAAAAACTAAATATAAACAAACATTTATTATAATTTAATCTTATAACATTACTATTTTATTAAAATAAATTCTCATTTGTTAGACAATGAAAAGTTATGGAAAAATACGTGCAACGATGACTTCTTAAGTTCTTATCTAACCCAATACTACTAGCTTTCTTAACTTTTAAGTTCTAAAGAGATCATGTGTTATAATGTTGGTGTGGTCACATGTGGGTACAGAATAAAATGTTTCATTGTTTTGCAATTATTCTCTTGAAGATAATGAGCCATCTATAAAATTTCTAAATTATTAACCATATGTGTTGGGTCTCCTTTGTTTAATTAGTCAAGTTTGGAATATTTAGCCTTTTATTCTATTTGGCTTGTTTAGTTTAAAATAGGTGTACATGTAATAAACAAGATATGCACTTTACATTGTAAACTAGAGGTCCTTAAAGCTCCTTGGAGTGTTCAGTAAGCTTTAAGCATTGAAGACATGTGCTAATGCTCCTTTGATAAGGTTATATTTTACTTTGAGATAGATTTTTAGTCTTTTTTTAATTTAAGGTACTTGCTGTTAATATCAATTTTAAATCATATTCAAGCATCTAAATAGTTTTATCATCTACTTGATTTAGAAAATCAAAAGGATTTAATTTTTCAATCTATTAATTCTTTTTAATTTTCAAATCCTACTTAAACTATTCACTGATTTGAGTAACACAATTCTTTTTTTGAATCATTCTTTCTTTGGTTAAATACAACTTTCATATTTTTGCCAAATTTTATTTCAGGTTGAATGTTAAAAAAGGAATACATAAAAAAAATTCTTCTAAACTTTTCATAATTAAATAAATAAAGTATGCCACATCTAAAGCTATGCTTAAAAGAAAAGCTATTATGCCATGCTTAAGCCATTAGATGGGCTAAGACAACGGATAAAAATGGGCAACATTTAAAAAAAATATGAGTATAGCTAACATCAAACCCAAATAATTGTGTTTCTTACTAGTAAGCCCAGGTGATTAAATCTTGAGCACGATTATGCTCGCAGGTTATACCAGGGCATTTTCTTAAAAGACAAAATAGCTTTTGCTTCCTTTATTTTCTGACTATGCTTCTTATCACTATCTCCAACAAGAATCAGTAGTGCTCAGCATCAATTGATCACACATTTTTGCAATAAAAGTATGGAGATCTCTCCTGCATTTAGATAATGATCTCTATTGATCGAATCATCAATTTCATAAGTTGATTAGATGGCAATTACTTCATACATTATAACTAATTGATCAATTTAACATTTGTGAACCCATCCAACCTCATCAGATAATTATTTATGCTTTTAGTTTTTGAAATAATCTAATATAGATCTAATGACAAAAAACTCTAATGTTTGAATCCTACAATCTTGATCAAATCACAACTTTATCATTTATTTTTCAAATAATCAATATCTCATCTGAATTTATCAAATGGCCCAAATCTAATCCAGCTTAATCGAGCCATTCAAGGCTCATATGCTATTATAACATTTTATGAAATGGTCTAGATCTCCTTTGTGTTGATGCAATGGGTCTAGTCAATCTTAATTAATGACAAAATAAATAACTATTATTATGCAATTGTAGAAGCCATTTTCAAAGAAACTTTTAAGGTTTTTTAAGCTACTTGGAAGTTCTTTTGCAACTACTTTTCCCTCACGATATAGTGGCAGTTATAAATTTTTTTATAAATATCTAAGTTTTATGAATGAAATGAAAAATGACCATAAATTAATGTTTTACATGTCCATGAAAGACTGCATCATACTCTACTAGCATAAATTTTCTCTTGGACTACCGACGACTTATGAATACTTGAAATTCCATATTCTTCCAAGTAAACTTAATTCTTTTATGTTTTTGATTTCTCAATTCATTTCATAATTTGGAGCTCTTCATTTATTTTCACATTCATTAATAAGTATAGAAAATTTTTTATGTTTTTATCAAACTTGTTTTCATGCATTATTTTATTTTGTGATGGATTGGTCATCACAACATATATGAAAGCTACAGTTTGTTTTCTTTCACAAATAACAAAGGCATAATCTTGTAAAAGCTTTGGTTGTAGTAGAACTAGGAAAAGCTAGTACATTGAAGGTGAACTGCAAGGTAAAATTTCAACTCATATTTCTTTTACTATTAGAGTGATTCGCATTCTCGATTGGGTTGCAAATAAGTTCTAGTTTTAACTATGTTTACTAAAAATTTTGGTACAACATTTGAACTTTTATTTTCAATGTAAAATTAATAAATTAATATATTTGTAAATCAAAGTTTTTATATACAAAAAATTATTTTTATTATAAAATTTTAAAAATAAAATAATATCTTAAAATTATTAAAAGTAGTATAAAACCAAGACTCAACCCCTATTGTTGGATTTACGAATTCATTTTCACTTCAACATGCATTATTTAAAAAAATCTATGCTTATTATATATGTCATCACATTTTCTAATATCAATGATTTGTTTATATCAAATTAATAAAAAAAATACCTAAACTATTATTTTAATTACATAAAAACTAATATATAAGATTCTTTTATTATTTTATCATACTTATTAATAAAAAGCTAATTTTCATACTACATTAAAAATAATAAAATTTATATCTTTCATAAATATTAAATATTAAAATATCCAACATTGGAGTTTTTTTAAATATTTTGAATTGATGTGCTAAAAATGAGATAATGAAGCTATAAAACATTTTTATAATAAAGAGAGAAAAGCATTGATTAATGAGAGAAAAAGCGGAAAAAATTATAAGTAGAGAGAGATTAGAGATGATTTAATAAAGAGCAAATGAAAAGAAAGAACATAGAGATGGTCAAGAGAAAGAATAAATATGTGACAAAGGGAAAAAATGAGATAATGAAGAATGATAGATGAGAGTTGGAGGCCTACAAGAACATAAGGAGAAAGAGATTAAAGTTATAGGATAATGAAATTTGGGGATTGTTAAAAGTGAGATAATATGATGGACATTGAGGAAAGGAGAACAAAATGAAAGAAATATTTAAATAAAAAATAAATCTCAAAAAATTAGACTTATAATATTTATTAAATGCAACAAGTTAATCATATATAATATATCATAATAATAAAGTATAAAAATATTTGAGGTTTAATATTACTCTAAAATATTTCAAATATTTCAAAAATATTTTGATTATTAATTTAATATTAATTGTGTTTTACATTAAATTTTAAAAAATTATTAAATAGTAAATAATGTAATTATTCTAAGACATTATCTTTATATGAAGTACTATAAATAATAAATATAAATAGTATTTAACATTAATGATATAATTTTATATTTTCAATATTTGATAACATAATATTAAATTATTTAAAAAGTTTTAAGCATAACATATATATATTATTATAAAAATAAATAAAATCTAATTTTGTACATCTTACAAAAGTTATTTTGCTATATATTAAACAATAATAAATTTATTGTTTTATCACGTCAAATGAGTTACCATTTTTATTATTATATAAAATTTACAATAATATTATAATATTATTATTAATAAAATAATTACTAAATATTAATTATAAACTATAATCTAGAATAATTTAATTTTTAAATGTTAACATTTTATTAAGAGTAGTTGTCATCATTATAAAAAGTAATGCTACAATAGAATAAATGTAAATTGATGACTTTTTAAAAGGTTAATAATATAAACAGTATATTGGCCCAACAATGCTTAACTATGGAGCTCTAATAAGATCAAGTTTGTAATGATGGTTCTATTGCAAATACATATATATATAAAACATCATGATTATGTGATTGTTCTCTTGAAGATAATGAACCTTTTCTAAAATTATTTTAATTTTCAAGCATCTATAATTTTAAAAAAGTTTATGTTCATTATATAGGTTATGATATAATATATATAAATTTTTTATATAACAAACATTATTATTTTTGATATTATAGGAACCAATACATAAGATTTTCTTTTATTATGTTACCACTTTTATAAAGAAAAAATTAAATTTTGCAGTAAATATAACTTATAAAATCTTTATGTATCATAAATACTATATATTAAAATATTCAATAATAGATATTTCATAAATAATGTCAATTGATGGCTTAAAAAAGATAATAGAGATGGATAAAATTATTCTATTATGAGAGAAAAAAATTCATAGATTGATAGGAGTAAAAAATAAAGAAAATCATAAAAGAGAGAGATAAGAGATAGTTTAATGAAGAGAGAAAATAGAAAGAACATAGAGGAGATAAGAAGAATAAATAAATAAAAGAATAATAAAGAGAAGTGAAAAAATTGATAATAAAGAGACAAACAAGCAAATGGCAATATCAAGGGAAGGAAGTGAAAGAATGTGAGAGAGCTTAAGGTGAAGAAGATAAAGTAAGAAAACTAATTAAATAAAAATTAAATCATAATAATTAAACATGCAATATTTATTGAATAAAATAAGTTATTCATATATAATATCTAATAAAAATAAAAAAATATTCAAAGTTTGTAATTATTTCTAATAATAAATATTTAATAAATACTTTTACTAGTAATTAAATTTTTGTTATTCAAACTTAAAATTTAAAAAGTTAATTAAATAATAGTAAATATTATTATTCTGAAATATTTTCTTTATATAATGTGATGTAGATAATAAATCCAAATAATACTTAATATTAATGATATAATTTTAGATTTCTAATACTCTTTGTATAATATTACTATAATTAAAAAATTTTATCAACATTATATATATGTAGTTATAAAGATAAATTAATTCTAGTTTTTTAATAATTAATATACGTTATTTTTTTTATTATTAAATTATTTCAAAGTTATCATTTTGTTATATCACATGATATGTCACATATACTATTATTTGAAATGAACAGTATTGTTATAAAATTATTAATAAGAATTAATTACTAAAATGGTAATTGTAAATTAAATTTTATGTTAATTTAGTTGATTAAAGTTATCATTCTATTAAAATCAATTATTGCTCATTACAAAAGGGAATGCTATGGAAAAATAGGTAGAACAAAATTGTTTAATGGTTAGTTCAAATAAGATTTTGTTCTACAATACTGGTTTGTTCACACATGCATACCCAAGAGAAAGAATCGTTGTCATGTGATTATTCTCTTGAATATAATGAAACATTTCTAAAATTTTTAAATTATCAAACCTTTGTGTTGAGTTACTGTTATGTTTGATTCATCAAGTTTTAAATATTCGGCCTTTTATTCTAATGGGCTTATTTACTATAAAAAAGGCTTTATTTGTAAAGAATAAGTTATTCATTTTTGAACATGATGCAGTAGTGGTCTAGTTATCACCTTGGAGTTTTGAACAAGTTTCTAGGATTTAGGACAAGTGCATTAGCTTTGACAAGGTTTTATTTTACTCTAAAATTAATATTTTCTTGTTTATTTTATGGCACTCTGTTTTTTTACCAATTTCAAATCATATTTAAAAATATAAATGGTCTAATCAAATCTTTCATTTAACAAATAAATATGTTTCAATCTTTTAAACAATCAATTCTTTTCTTAGTTCAAATGTTACATAAATGACTCATTGATTCAAGTAACATAACTTTATTTTTTAATCACTAATTCCTTGGTTAAGACAAACTTTTTTGCCAAAGTCTAGGTTATGTCTATAGTTAAAACTTTATTACATCATGAAAATAATTCTTTTAAAATTTTTACTATTAAATAAAAAAAAAACAATTATGCCATATTACATTTAGTGCTTGAATACAAAAGTCTCAGATCGAGCTTAAGCGTGACTATCAGGTCTAAAAAATAGTGAAAACTAGATCAGGTTGACTCACTCTAGTTCACAATGACTCAGTAAACAAGTTGGGGTAAGGTATTTGATCAAAACTGGTAGTATTCTAAAAAATATAAGTAATTGTCTCGTCCAACATGAATAAACTTCTACATTACAAGTACACTCAGGTGATAAAATTTTGAAAGCACGAAAAGGGAGACATCCCCTACTAGGATCGCATGCTATATTTGAGCCAATTATTATAAAGACAAAACAAGTTGCTCTTCTAATAATGTGGAATTATGTCCCTTGTTACCGTCTCTATCCAAAAGCAGTAGTGCTCAGCTTTGCCCAATTACACATTATCATGATCGCATGATGGCGTTCACCACTACCTTTAAATAAGAATCTTAATTGATCCAAGCTTCCACTTCATAATCCAATGTGACAGTTACTAAACATTCCTTCTAATTAACTAAAATATTCAACCATCAGGATCTCGTTCGACTTCAATTGACCATTACTTTTATCTCCTCTTTTTAAAATAATCTCTTATTGATCTGATGACCCAAATCCCTTCCATTTAAACCTTATGGTCCATGTCTATTCCTCATTTTATCATTGATTAATTTAAATCTCTATATCTCATCTAACTTGATCAAATAGCCATGATCTAACCTAGATAGATCTGACAATCCAAAACTCATCTACCTTTGTACTATTTGATAAAACCATCCAGATCTCCACTATTCTAATCCTACTGCTCCAGTCAATCCATCCTAATGGCCAAATAGATACCCACTATTATCCCATTGTACTAACTATTTTTGAAGAACATTTTAACATTGTTTTAAGTTTTTTGGAAGCTACTTTTGTAACACATTTTATGGCAAATCATTTTCTATAAATACTTTAAATAAGATTTTGCCATCACAAAAAAGGTTTGAATAAAATTCTTCTACCATGAAGTTTTTTTACCAGCACCTATGAATTTCTATTACTTGAAATATAGAATTCTTCAAGCTTAACCATTTTCTTTTAAGCTTTCACTTTCTCAATTATTTTCATAATTTTTAGCTTCTTATGCATTTTAAATCAATTAGAAAACATAACAGAATTTGTAAAATTTTATCAAAATTTTTTTCTTGTTGTTTTTTTCCTTTTAGGTTTGGCTAGTTTTATAAATGCCTCAGTTTGATCTAATTTCATAAAAATTAAGTTGGTGTTGACCTTGCTAAAGCCCAAATTATAGTTACTTTTAGTTTTGAGGTGAAGTCTAAGAAAATACCTAAATTTGTAATTATTTTACTTATTTAGTTTTCTTGTCCTCGATTAAGGGTGGAGGCTAATTCAATTTTTAATTAAACTTTAAAAGTTTTTTGTACAATTTAAACTTTTATTGTCATTATAAAAATTATAAATTAATATATTTGTAAATCCATATTTTTATAAACATAAACTAATTTTTTACCTTTAATTTTTAGAAAATAAATAAAATGAAAAAATAGAAAAAATAATTTAAAATCAGAATTTAGTCACTATTGTGTGATTTAGACTTGCATTTTCACTTGGATAATTACTTTTAAAATAATTCTTTGCTTATTATGTTTATCATAATAGATTTATTTATAAATTTTTTATTTATATATCATTAGAAATAATAAAAAAATATTTTTTTACAATATAAATGTTAATATATAAGAATTTCTTATATTATGTTACTATTCTTACTAATATTGCATATTAAACTATGTAACAATAGAGACTTCTTTAATATTATTAATTTATGGATGGAAAATAATAATAGAGATAGAGATAACTATTCGAAAAAAAAAAGAGAGAATAAAATAAAACAATAAGAGAAAAATGCTGAAGAAAAAAGTAATAAAGAGAGATAAGAGAAGATTCACAAAGAAGTGAAGAATTATAACAACATAGAAAACATATCAAAAATAAATAAATAAGTGAAGGAGATAGAAAGAGCAGAAAGTTGAGAATGGTGGAGGTGAGAGAGAGGCTAAGAAAATTACAAGGGCATAGAGAGTTAACAAATAGAGAATTAGAATAAGAGAAGAAAGTAAGAGTGTGAGAGAAATTCATATAAAGAGGAAAGGATAAAGAAATAATTAAATAAATGTTAAATATTAATAACTAAAATTATTATATTTATTAAATATAATAATTTAATAGTATATTAATTTTTAAAAAATATAAAAAATATATTAGATTTATTATTATTTTAGAATATTTCAAATATTTAATGATTAAACTAACTATTGATTTAATATTATTTTATTCATGCATAAATTCTAAAAATTGAAGCATATGTTAAATAGAATAATTATTATATTTTATTATCTTTCGATAATGTAATATAGATAATAAATATAAGAAATATTCAACATTAGTGATATAATTTTGGATTTCTAATACTTTCTTATATAATATTACTATATTTAAAAAATACTATGCACATCATATATATAATATTATAAATAAAAAAATTTTAAAATTAATTTAATTGCCGCAAGTTATTTTGATTAACATTAAATTATATTTCAGATATTCTTTTATTATATCATCTTATGTGACTTATTTATAAATAAAAGAAATTAACAAAAATTTTGCAAAGTTGTTATTAACAACTAATAAGAAAAATACCTTTTATAAATTAATATTTATAGGAATTTAAAATTTTTTAATATGTTATTAAAATTTTTTATCTCATTAGAAAAGATAAATTTTGAAATAATAAATGTAACAAAAAGGCTTCTTAGGAGGTCACCCATCTTAATACTACTCTCATTTAGGTAAAGTTTACTTAGGGGTTCTAATAAAATCAAGTGTTATAATGCAGGCATTGTCGCAAATACATATGAAACAAAAAATTATAGTTATATTTCTTATAACCAAAAAATTAAATTACGTAACAAATATAAACAATAGAATATATGTTGATCATAAATATTGTTTACTAAATAATGCAATGTAAGACAATTCTTTAATATTCATAATTGATTGGTTGATAAACAAATAAAAAAGTTGGAGATAATTATTCTATAAGAGAGAACGAATAGACTAATAATAAAAAATAGAGAAGAACTTAATATAGATAGAGATTAGATATGATTTAATGAAGAAGAAAAGACAAAACATAGAGGAGATAGAGAAAATAATTTAATAAGTGAAAAAGAATGAAATAAAAATGTAGAGAAGGATTGAAAATGGAAGAAGAATATAGGGAGATAGTGAATGATGTGATAAATAAAAAATGATAATAAGAGAGAAGAAAGTGAGGGAATGTTAGATATATGAAAATAAAGAAAAAAATTGTGAGAAATAATTAAATAGAATCTTTTTAGGAACTAAAACTGAAATATTCATTAAAATATTAAAAATTATTTAGTGTTGTTTTAATATTATTTTATTCATACATACATTTGCTAAAAGTAATTAAATAGCAAATAATATAATTATTATAATAAATTATCTTGATATTTTGTAATATAGATTAATGTTAAAATTTTAGGATTTTAACATTTTATAAGAAAAAATTACTTTATTAGAAAATTTTATATTAAGTATATATATATATGTTCTCATCAAGCTAAATTAATTCTAATTTGTTATAACTAATTTAAGATATTTTCTTGAATTCTAAACTATACTAAAATTATAATTTTATTTTATTTTAAATTTTGTCTTATTAATTATTTTATGAAATTGACAATAATGTAAAAAAATATTTATTAATAATTAATTAATAAAAATTAAATTATAAAATATCATTTAAAATAATTGTACTTTTTAAGGTTAACAAATTATTAAAATCATTTGCCATTCATTAGAAAAGGAGCAACCATAAAAAGTCTATGCAACTTGAAGACTTCTGAAGAGGTCAACCAATGTAGTACAACTATTGCCCAAGCATTCTTATCTTTGGAATTCTAATGAGATTAAGTGTTATAATCCTGCTATTATTGCACATGCATATAAAAGAAAAAGTTATACTTAATGTGATTATTGTCTTGAAGGTAAGGAACCATTTCTAAAATTCTCTAAACCATTAAGCAAATTAATCTTTAAAAAAATTATGTTTATTATAGGTGTCATAATATTCTCTAACATTAATATTTTATTAATATAAAATTAATGGAAAATTACATAAACTATTACTTTTGATAATGTAGATATTAATAAATAAGTTTTTCTTCCATTTTATAACTATTTTGATAAATAAAAAAATGAATTTCATAATAAATATAAATGATAAAGATATATTTATAATAAATATTTCATATCATAGTATAGGGCTTATGAAAATTCTTAAATATTGTTAATTGATGTGCTAAAAATAAGATAATAGAGATAAAGAAAAAGGAGCACTAAATGTCATAATCTTAAATATAACCAAAGAGCACATGCACACAACTACAGTTTTTTTCTATTGTATGCATGTGCAAGCACACGAGCATTATGGCACAAGACCTAATTAGAACTTCATGTTTAAGCTTTCTTGCCCAAAAGCAATAATGAGATGGGTGACCACTTAAGAAGTACGTGTTGGATATATACTTTCATATTTCTTTTTCTAATAAATGACAATATAAATTAGAAATATGTTAATGTTCAAAAATTAAATTACTATAAATGATATTTTATAATTGTCAATTTAATAATTAATTATTATTAACACATTTTTAAAATTAATATAAATTTCATATAATAAAAAATATCACAAATCATTTGATAAAATAAAATAATAAATTTAATATAATTTAATATCAAAAATTATAAATTATATAACTTATGATAAATTGGAATTAATTGATATTTATAATAAAATATATATGATACGCATAGAATTTCTTAAATATAGGAACACTATATTATAAAATATTCAAAATTTAATTTATATTATTAATATTAAGTATTAAAAATTTATTTATTATTGATATTACGTCATATATAGATCATATATAAAAATAATTATTTTTATTTTTATTTAATTAACTTTTTAATGATATAAGAATAAAATAATATTTAATTATAAAAAATTAAATAAAATTTTTTTCTAATGTAATCAAGATTAAACAATAAACCAAACATAAACTTTGAAAAAATAAAAAAAAATTATTTTAGAAAAGAAATAATGATTCAAAAAAGAATTATATTAAATCAATAAATGGTCTATGTTTGATTTGAAACAACAAAAAATTTGAGAGAAAGAAAAATTGAATCCTATTCATTTTTTAATTCAAGGAGATTCATAGAAAATTTTGATACCTTAATATAATTTGAAATTGATATGAGAGATAGTGCCATAAAATCAATTAGCTAGCATTTTATTTCATACAAAAATAAAACCATGTAAAAGCTGATATGCATGTCTTAAATCTTTGAAGCTTACTGAACACTATAAGGTGCTTCGAATACCCCTAGTATAGTATGTTATAAATGTATAGCATTTTATTTACATGTAAATGTACTTCACACATAACAAGCCCTTTAGAATAAAAGGCTAAACATTTAATGAATGGTTTGGAAAAAGGAAGAGACAACACTTATATTTCATATTTTAGAAAATTTAAGAAATTGTTCTTTTTATTCAAGTTAATAATAACACAACTATGATTCTTTATCATTTGTTTGCAAGTGTGACCATAGTAGTGCTATAGTATTGGATCTTATTAGAACTCCAAAGTTAAGCATGCCTTAGTGCGAGAAGTAATTGGATGGGCAATTTAGGAAGTCTCATTGTTCAATCAATTTTTTCATAACATGTGATGTTCAATAATTATATTTTTATAAATGATATTTTGTAATTAAAATTTTAGTAATTATTTATTAATTATAAAATTATAACAATATTTTAAAATTTTTGTAAAGATAAAAAGAACCCATCAAATGTCATTATAAAATAACTATTTTTATATAGCTTAAAAATGAGCAAAATAACTTATATTTTTTATAATGTATTAGTATGTTTATTATTTTATATGTATTGTTCATAGATGTTTTTAAATATTATAATATTATATTATAGATCTTTAGAAATATGAAATTATATCATTAAGGTTAACTATTATTTATACTTATTATATATATTACATCATATAAAGATAATCTATTAGAATAATTATATTATTTATTAAATAATTAATATTGTAAATATAAATATAAAAAAATAAGATTAAATTAATAGGAAAATATTTTTTAAATGTTTGTAATACTTTAAAATTATAATAAATCTCATATATTTCACATATTTTATTATTAGTGTGTATTATCTATGATTAAGATTTTATATTTAATAAATATTATAAGTTTAATTATTAATGTTTAATATTTATTTAATTATTTCCCATTTTTCTCTTTATCTCAATGTATCCCTCATTTTCTCACTTCTTTCTCTCTCTTTTTATCAATCAATTTTTTGTCTCTTCAATACTTTTCTTATTCTATTCTTCTTGCCCTCTCTCTTATCTAACCTTCTCTACTTTGTCATCTTTCTCTCTCTTTCACATATTCATTTATTATGTCTATGTCTTCTATTTTCTCGGTATTATTTTTACTTTTTTAAATCAAGTGTCACCTCCCTTATATTATTATTTTTCTCTCAATTGTTATCTTTTTAATCAAAGTCTTTCTCTCACTCTTGTGAATACATATTTGTATTTTAATTGTTTCTTTCATCAAATCAATTAACAATATTTAAAAAATTATATCGATAATATTTGTGATAAAAAAATATTTTATTATCCCTATTTATTTAGTAATTTAATTTTTTTATTTATATTAATCATAACATATTGTAAGAAAATCTTATGTATTAAAGTCATTAATATATAAATTATTAGTTTATATAATTTTTAATTATTTTTTATTTAAATAAAATATTGATATTAAACTTTACTCTTACACATATAATAAGCATATTTTTTAAAAATTTTCATATGCTTGATAATTTAAAAAAATTTAGAAATAATTTATTATCTTCAAGACAATAATCGCTTAACTAGGATTCTTTATTCTTTTATATTCAAGTGTGAGAACACTAGCATTATAACCTTGGAACTCATTAATGATGTGAAGTTGAAGATGCTTGGGCGAGAGCTATATTGTGATGCTGACCCCTTGAGAACCTATCCTCATGCACCTATTTTTCATAATATTTCTTTTTCTAATGAATGATAATAGATTTTAACAAATACAATTGTTAAAAAATTAAATTATTATAAATGATCATTTATAATAAGCATTTTAGCAATTAATTATTAGTAATAACTTTATAAAATAATAACTTTAACATTGTTTAATAATGAGTCAAATAACATATATCAGTTATAACAAATCAGAATTAATTTTTCTTTTATTATCTATATTGCATCATATAAATATAATATAATAGAATAATTATAATTTTTTATTATTCAATTATCTTTTTAAATTAATATATGAATAAAAAATATTAAATAAATAGTCAAAATATTTTTTAACACTTGTAATATTCTAAAATAATTATTAAAAAACAAATATTTTTTTTAATTTTATATTATTAAATATTAAAAATGACTAAATTAATCTATTTCATGAAATTTTAATTTTAATTTTTAAGATTTGACTTCTATTCAACTATTCATTTTATTTTTTCTCATTTATTTGTCTCATCATTCTCTATCTACATATATAATTCTTAACCTTAACCTCTCCTCATTCCTTATCTACTTTCTGATTTCTCTATCTTTTTTATTTAATTTTTTCTCTTCATCTAAAAAAATGTTTTATTCTATCGTTTTCATTTCATTGAATCTTCTCTCATTTTTATCTATCATTATTTCCTCTTTTGATTTGCTCTCACCAATTCATGTCTTTCTCTCCCTTATAGAATCATTATGTCAAGCACTATTAACACTTTCGTAGCCCATCAATTAACAATATCTAGGAAATTTTTGATGTTAAATAGTTTAATATGTATAATATTTATGATAAATATTAATTTTAGTTTTTTACATTTATTATATAATTTAATTTCTTTTATAGGAATGATAATATAAGGGAAGAACTCTTATAGTTTGATGTCTTTGTAATAAAAAATAAATATTTTCGAAATTTTTTTTATTAGTTTAACATAAATTAAATTTTTTTAATTTTAGAATATATTATAACATATATAATAAGAATAAAATTTTAATAAATGAGCATATTGAAGTGATAATGATTACATGAATAAGATAAAAGGTTGTAATATGGCTTCAAATTATTTTTGGTAATTTTTTTATATGTATTTAATTAAAAATATTATTTGTTAAAATATGTTTATTTTTATAAAAATATATTCATTAATATAATAACTTATAAATTTTATAATGGAAAAAACTCCAATTGAGTCAGAAAGAGCTCTAATTGTAAAAGAATTAAAAGTTGTGGTTCTTCTGTATAAGTTTCCTCTAGCCTACTACCTTCTATGGATTCAACTAAATGCAATTATTTACAATGAGAATACTAACGTTTTATCATGAGATCAAACAAAAGTCATGGTTTGACAAATGTTTGCCAAACTAACCCAAAAGAAAAACAAAAATTTAGTAAGAAACAAATTTTTGATATAAACATAAAAAATTTCTTAAGCTTGTTGGTCACTGTAAAAATGCATGAAGATCTAAAAATTAAGCAAAAGAATTGTAAAAATAATAGCTTAGAAGAATTAGGCTTATAGAGAAGAATTTTTAATTTCAACTAATCGTATGTATTGGTAGATGAAATATAAGCCAACGGAAAATGTTGTATCATTTTTCTAGATGATAAAATCTTGTTCATGTTTATTAGTCATTACAATCATAATGGCTATCTATTTATAAAAAAAATTTGTGGATCATTAAAAAGTGAGTGAAAAGTTGTGACAAAAGTATCTTCAAAATAGCTTAAAAAGTTCTAAAAATATTCTTTCAAAATGGCTGCATAAATAACACAATGAAATGTTAGTCAATGATTAGGTAGAATTGAGTTGAGTCATTGAATAAGCACAGAGTAAATCTTAACCATCCATTCAAATGCTGTAAAAGATGGTGAAATTTTGACCATTCGATGAAGATTGATTTTATCGAGTCCATTTGCTCAAGTCAGATGAGATTTGCATTGTTCAATTAATAAATGATAATATCAAGATTACATTTGGAATGGACTCAAATGGGATAGATCTGGCTCATCAAGTTAATGATAGATTATTTAAAAAAGTAGAAATAAAAATACCATCTCATGAAGTAAGTCGAGCTAACTACCATGAGATGGATCCTTAATTTATGTTGGATTTAGAAATAACCATTTGATTATCTTATCAAATGGATGGTTGGATCCATTAAGATCTTCATTTGAATGTTCGATGTGACCTCCACCAAGCGATCGCAAAATATGCACAATCAAATAGAACTTAGAACTACTTGTTTTGGATGGAGGCCATCACATGGGATATAGTTCAATATTGTAAAAGAGGAAACTTATTTTTTCTTCATAAGCATTTTCCTTAGTATAACTTGAAAACCTAATATTTGGCTAGCTCCAAACTTGTGTGCTTAAGATTTAATCACTTGGGCAGACTCATACTCTATGGGTTTGTCCATGTTTGACCTATCACAAACTTACATTTTTTTAATGCTGCACTATTCAATCCAATGCCTTTTCGTATCTATTTCAAGAATTCATCTGAATTAGAATGGGTTTGTCAGAACTAGATCAGCCTTTTTTCCTAACCTAATGCTTGGGCTTAAGCCCAATTGGAGACTTTTGTATTCATGCATAGCTTGGGATTTGCCATAAATTTTGTTTATTTATTTATATTTGAGATATTCAAAAGAATAATTTTTTATGCAATTATGATTTAAGAATCAACATAATATAGTATTTAACAAAAATACAATTATCTTATGCTCAAGCTTAACTTCATATTGGGACTTTTACATTCAAACATTACTTTAAATATGACAAAAAAATTCTTTATTAATTTAATTATCAACATTTAATTTAACTTTTTTAAGTGATGAAGATTTAATAACCAACTTAACAAAGAATTTGGAAAAAATAAAAAAGTATGATTTAACCAAAGAAGGAATGATTCAAAATTAGAATTATGTTAAATGAATAAATGCTTTAAGGAGGACATAAACCAATAAAAGGATTGAGATGTTGAAAAATTAAATCTTATTCATTTGTAAATGTAGGAGATGATTAAATAATTTATATGCTTGAAAATTAATTGAAACTAATATGAAAGGACAGTGTAATAAAATTAACAAGCTAACATTTTATTTCATCAAAAAACAAAGCAATGTAAAAGCTGATTTGCATGTCTTAACTCTGTAATGCTTACTTAAAACTACAAGGTTATTTGAAGATTGCTGGTTCACCATGTTCATGATGTAAAGCTTGTTCTTTTCGTGTAAACTTATTTTGAAACAAGCTTATCAGAAGAAGCCATACATTTAATGCTCAACCCATCAAACGCAAGGGTGTACTGACACATGTTTAATAATTTAGAAAATATTAGAAATTATTCATAATCTTCAAGAAAATAATTACATAACTATGGTTCTTTATCAATTGCAGGCAACTGCGACAACACTAGTGTTATAGCACTAGATCGCATTAGAACTCCAATGTTAAGCATGGTTGAGTGGGGAAAGTATTCTGATCTTTAACCTCTTAAAAGGTCCTCTTGTTTAATAATGTTTTTCATAGCATTAATTTTTCTAATGAACAACAAGTGATTTTAGTAACATGTTATTATTAAATAATTAAATTATTATAAATGATAGTTTATATAACCATTTTAGTAATTAATTTTAATTTAAAATTTGTAACATTATTATTTATTTTATAAATAATAAAAATTAGACATCTTGTGATACAATAAAATAATAATTTCAAAATAGTTTAATACTAGGGAAAAAACTTATATTTATTATTGTATGCTAAAATTAATTTATTATTATAGTTGTATATATTTAATGTTATTAGAATTTTTAAAATATTATAAGATTATTTTATGAAATTTGGGGAAACTAAAACTATATCACTAATTTTAAATATTATTTATATTTATTTTCTCTATTATGTTATATAAAGATAATATGTGAGATTAAATATATTATTTATAATTTAATTAACTTTTTAAAATTTAAATATGAACATAATGATATTAAATTATTGGTTAAAATATTTTACAAATATTTGTAATATTTAATAATTATAAAAAAAAACAAAAGGTTTAATATTTTTTTTTATTAACTATTACATATGATTAACTTTTTTATTTAATAAATATTATAAGTATAATTATTAAAAATATAATATTTATTGAATTATTACTTTAACTTTTGTTTTTGTCATTATCTCTCACTTCTTTCTCACTCTTATTATTGTTTCCATTTTTGTCTCTTCATTCTCAACATTGTTATATTCTTCCATTCCTCCCTTGTCTATCCTTCTCTACCTTCATATCCCTCTCTTTTATCCACTTATTTGTTTATTCCTTTTATCTTCTTTATGCTCTCTCCATTCTTTCGTTTCATTAAATCACCCCTCATCTTCATTTATTTCTTTTTCTCTCCATTGTTTATTTGAAGTTGTCATATTCCATAAGTCCTAGTTAAGAAAATTTATGCTAGTTGAATAAAACGTAATAATTTTTTTTTAAATTCAAGTTTTGTTCACTTTCATTAGTCATTTCATTCATAATGGCTAGGTATTTATAAAAACTTTTGTCATAACAATAGAAAAGTTAGTGAAAAACATTTATAGGATTAGATTCCACACACCTCAAAAAAGATCTTAAAATATTTTTCAAAAATGGCTTTTACAATGGCATAATAATTGCTAATTATTTAGCCATTAGGAGGAATTGACTCAAGCCATTGGATCAATATAGAGGAGATCTTAACCGGCTAACAAGGCACTGTAAAGGTATAAAAGTTTTAGATAGTTGGATCAAGCTAGATTTGATTAGGGCCATTCAATCAAGTCATATGACATGTGTATTGTTCAATTAAGAAATAGTAAAATAAGGACTAGAGTTTGAATGTAAGGTTCAAACTATAAAGATTGGGTCTTAAAATCAATGATAGGGTATTCCAACACATAGAAAGAAAGATAGTCGTCCGATGAAGTCAGATGAGACAATGACTATAAGATGGATCAATGGATTACAACAAATAAAGTAGTAACCATTCGATCAGTTTATCAAGATTACTATTTAAAAGAAAAGGTGTTATCCACCATGTCATCATGAAAATGCATGATCAAACAGTGCTAAGCGTTAATGTTTTGGATGAAAAGGTGTAATTGTCCTATATTTCAAGAGAGGAAACTTATTTGGTGTTTATAATCATTTGCCTTGGTTTAACCAATGAACATATTATCTACTGGGTCACAATTTTGTGTTCTCAAGATTTAACTATTGTGGGAGACACATATCTTATAAGTTTATCTATGTTTGAGCTGTCCCACACTTCTATTTCGTTCAAAAGATTCTTGGTATTAGCAATCAATTTATCTTTAAATTAGACAAAAATAAAAAAGTCTTATACTCAGTATAAGTCTTTGGTTGAGGCTTTTTTATGGAAAATAACATTTATAAATTATAAAAAATTAGAGTTAAATTTTGTTTATAATTATATATATGTAATGTTTGTTGAATTTTTTAAATGTAGTATCATTGTATTGTAAAATATTTGAAATCTAAACTTATATAACTAATATTAACTATTATTTATATTTTATATGTATATTAAATCATATAAAAATATATATAAATATAATTTTATTATTAATTATTTAATTAGATTTTTTAAATTTTAGATATTAATAAAATAATATTAAATTCATAATCCAATTTTTATTAATTTTTTGTAATACTCTAAAATAATTATAAAGTTGAAATAATTTTTATATGTTTTCTATAACTAAATATCATATATGATTAACTTGTTAGAATTATTAAATATTATAACTTAAATTATTAAGATTTATTTTTAGTTAATTATTTTTTCACTTCTTTCTCTTTACCTCAATATTTCATGCATTATGTCACATTTTACTATCTATTTTTATAATTTTCTTATTTGTCTTTTCATTCTCTATCTTCTTATACTTTTTAAGTCTCCATATGTCCTTTCTTATTAATTAATTTCTTCATTCTAATTCTCTTATACTTTTTTATCTTTTATCTTTATCTTCTCTATGTTGTCTTTATCAGTTTCCTCTTCATTAAATCATCCTCATCAATCTCTATTACTAATTTTATCTTTGTCTTCTCTAATCAATTTGTGACTTTTCTATCTCTTATACAATTATTATCATTGTCTCTATTATCTTTTTTTAGCTCACCAATTAACATTATTTAAGAAATCTTTCATTTTCCATGGCTTAATATAAAATATTTCTAAAAAATATACATTTTACTATTTAGATTTATTTCATGATTTAATTTTTTTAATTGAAAATATTGTCTGGCCAAATATTACCAAGAAAAAGAATTATAGTTGTGTGATTATTGTTTTCAAGATAATGAATAATTTTTAAAATATTCTAGATCAATAATCATAAACACTTTTAAATTAAATAATGCCTATTTATTCCTCTTTATATATTCTAATTTCAATATTTTATTTAGATAAAAGTTTAAAAAAAATGAACTAATTACAATTTTTATAATGTAGATATTAATATTGAAGATTTTCTTTGACTAGGTCATCATTCTTATAAATAAAAAATAAACTATATATTAAATTTAAATTAAGGGATTTCTTAAGTATTATTAACTAATTGCCTAAAAATGATAAAGGAGATAGACATAACAATTCTATCAGAGTGAGATAGACTTTAATTCATAAGAGAAAAATAGAGATAAAAATAGTAATATAGAGAGATGAGATCTTATCTAATTAAGAGAAATAAAAAAATAGAGAACATATAGAAGATAAAGAGTATAACTAAATAAGTGAAAGTGAGAAAAACAAAAATGTAGAGTATTATAGATAAAAGAGAGAGACCTAGAAAAACATGAAAATTTAGAGAATAAACTGAAAAATAAGAGAATAATAATAGTAGAGAGAAGAAATTTAGATAATTTGAGACATTGTGATAAAGAGAAAAAGTGAGAAAAATGTCTAAATAAAAGTTAAAGCTTAATAATTCAACATATATTATTAGGAAATATATCAATTTAATCATATACAAATATTTAGTAAAAATAAAATATTAAAAAAAATTAATTATTTTTTAGAATATCATAAACCTTTATAGAATATTTTGACTATTAAATAAATAATAAATAATATATTTATTCTAATATATGGTGTAATATAGATAATAAATAAAAGTTATAATTAACATTAATGACATAATTTTAGATTTCTAATATTTTATAATCTAATTTGATTATTTTCAAAAAATTTCTATGTATATTATAAATATACCATTCTAAACATAATTAACTCAAGTTTGTTAGAATTGATATAAGCTATTTTCTTCAATACTAAGTTTTGTTGAAGTCATTATCTTTTATATCATGTAATGTGCCACACATATTATTATTTAAAATTTCATTTAGAATAATATAAATTTTTAGCAATAACATGATAAAATAAGTTGTCACTCATTAGAAAAATTATTACCATAAAAAAATGTGCAAGACAAGGATTTCTATGGTCACCCATCCAAATACTAATCTAACCTAAGCATGCTGAACTATTGAGTTCGGACAAGTTCTAATTCTATATTGTTGGTGTGGTCGTAGATGAATATAGAAGAAAAAAATCATAGCTTTATGATTATTATTTTGAAGATTATGAAATATTTTCTAAATATGTCATAATATAATATAAATATGTCATAATATAATGTAATATAAATATGTCGTAATATATTAAAATATAAATACTTTTATTTTTAAAATAAAAAAATTAAAATAAAAAATATTTTTAATAAATAGGATATTAACAAAAAAAAATATTTTCTTCCATTAAAAAACAAATATAAATAAGAAAATTTTTTGCTACAATAAATATTATATTTTAAACTATGCAATAAAAGAGAATTCTTAAATATTATTAATTAATCTATAGAAAAAAAGATAATGCTAAATGAGATAATGATTTTATAAGAGAGAGAAAGACATAGATTGTTGAGAACAAAATAGAGTAGTAAGTAGTAATAAAGAGAGATAAGAGATGACTTAGTAAAAGGTAATAGAAAGGAAAGAACAAAAAAGTTAGAGAGAATAAATAAATAAATAAAAGAAAGAGAAATAAAAATAGTACAAAAGGATAAAGGAGTGAGTGACGTTAAGAGGAATATAAGGAGATAGAGAACTAAAAGTCAAATAAAAGAATAACAAAATAGATGAGAAGAAAGTGAGAGACTTTGTGACACAATATGATAAAGAGAAAAAATGAGAGAAATAATTAAATTAAAGCTAAATTTTAATATAATTTTGTTATTTCTAAAAATTATGTACCAAGTGTATATATGTACTATAATAAAAATAATTAATTCCCAATTTATTATAATCGATTTGTGTTATTTTGCTCAAAGTTAAACTATATTAAAATTATTCATTTCTTTTATCATATAATGTGTTCTATTTATTAATATATTAAATTAATAATAATAATTAGAAGTTATTATTGATAATTAATAAATTAAAATGTTATTATAAAGTACCAATTATATAATTTAATTTTTTTAACACAAACTTTTTTGAAATTATTTATCATTCATTAGAAAAATGATTGCCTTAAAAATGTATGTGCAACACATTGACTTCTTAAGAGGTCACCAATCCGAATACTTTTCTCATTCAAGCATTCTTAACTTCTTAGTTTTTAAAAGTTCCATAGCAATAAGGCTAGTACGATTGCATAAGCTTAGATGAGAAAAAATCATAGTTGTGTGGTTATTGACCTAAAGAAGATAAACCATTTTCTAATATTTTTTAAATTGTCAAGAAACTATTTTTTAAAAAACAATTATGCCTATTATGGTTATCAAAATATTTTCAGATGTCAAAAAAAATTTATATAAAATTAATAAAAAATTAGCAAAACTTTTTTTATAACATAAAAATTAATATAAAAGATTTTTTTGAATTATATTTATATTCTTCTAAATTAAAAATTTAAGCATGTAATAAATATATATAATTAAATATATATTTCCCTTAAATGTTATATATTAAAGTGGCCATCATAAGAGATTTCTTAAATAATATTATTTGATGGGTTGAAAAAAGATAATAGGGATTGACATCTATTCTACAAATGCAAGACAAAGTCAAAGACTAAAAATATAAAAATTGATGAGAAAATATTAATAGAGAGAGATGAGAAAATATTTAATGAATAAAAAAGATGGAATATAGAAGATATAGAATGAATAAATATAACAATGAAAAAGAGAGAAATAAGAAAATAGAAAAAAGATAGAGAAGACAGAGTTTGCCAACATGAATATAAGAAGATAAAGAATGATGAGATAACTAAGAGAATAATAATAAGAGAGGAAGGAAGTGAGAGAATTTGATAGACATTGACATAAACTGAAAAATGTGGGATAAATTATTAAATAAAAGTTAAATTTTAATAATTAAATTAATTAAATTTTTTAAATATAATAAGTCAGCCAAATATTATACTTTTAAATATTAAAATATAAAAATAATTTGTAGGTTATTATAATTTTATAAAATTAAAAAAAAATTAAAGAATATTTTTACTATTAATATTATTTATATTTTATTCATATTTAAAATTTAAAAATTAATAAAATATTAAATAATATAATGTTTTGATGTATTATCATCATATGATGTGATATAGATAATAACAATTAAAAATATTCAATATTAATGATATAATTCTAAATTTCCAACATTTTATACTATGATATTACTATATTTAAAAAATTATGAACATAGAATATATATTATTATAAAGGAAAATTAATTGTACTTACTAAAAATTTAATGATAAATTTTTATTTATAATAATTTAATTTTTTAACATTAATATGTCATTAAAATCAATGAAATTGAAAGGCAAAAAGGAAAGTAGAGAAAGATAGAGGAGAGAGGCCAAGAAGAATATAAGGAGATAAAAAATGAAGAGAAAGATAAAAAAAAATGATAATAAGAGTGAGAAGGACGTGAGAGATATTTAGATAAAGAGAAAAAAAGTGAAAGAAATAATAAAAAAAAAGTCAAATCTTAATAATTAAATATATAACATTTAATAAATAAGTTCATGAAATAATATATAGTATAATTATTTAATAATATTATATTTTTTATATAATATAATAACAAATATAAATAATATTTAAAATAATGATATAATATTATTTGTCATGAACAGGCCATGTGCTTTCTAAGATGGTGAATTAGTGGTGTCCAAAACAACATGTAGTGTCAAACAAGCTTCAAGAAATTAAGACATGTGCATCAACTTTAAAAAAAATTATCAAATACAATGTTAGTATTTTTTTATTAATTATAATGCACATCACGAGCTAAGCAAGTCTGAGATTGCTAGCAAAGGCTTAGGTCAAGAGTCTACCTAGAAGTAAGTAGTGTTAAAAGAAAACATGGTCAAGGTGCATTCCCAAACTTTGTTGGGGTAAGGCAGAGGAAGAATCAAATAAGGCAAGATTTGTTTGAAGCGGATCTTTGGTAGACAAAGCTTGAAATATACCTTGCAATGCTATAAGAATTTTAGTGGCATAGGATATAAAATTGCAAGTACACAATGGAGCCTACTTCATGTTTTAAGTAACATTGGAAGTGCATGAAAAAAGTATAAAGGGAAAAAGCCATTGAAAATCCTACAACGTGGAACTAACAGCTTTTTCCATTCCAATGACACCTCATACCAATAGCACTTATGTCCTAATTTTCATGATTCGATTGTTGATTACATTTAAGTAGATTTCATTTAATATTAGGACTTGAACATGGCTTGACATTAGATGACCAAGATCAAGTATGAGTTATTCAAACTAGCATGAGTGATTCTAATTCTTCAAATAATTTATCCTTAAATTGTAAGGCTCATATCTCTTCATTTTTTAGACTTATGGCCAAGATCAGCTCTTGTGCTTACTATTTATGTTTCAAATGATCCAGAACTCATCTAATGAGGTTAGACAATCCTAATCTACCTTTCTTAAGCTAATAATATATAACTCATCTTCTTTTTTAATCTTTAACCAAAAGTCTATATTCTCTTGAATTGGATCTAAACATCTTAGTTTACCTTGCATAATGACAACTTTCACAACCCTTATTTTGGCAATTTTGTAGCCCTTTTGGAAAAACATTTTTAAGGTGTTTGTAAGAGCTCTTTCACTTATTCTGGCATCCTCTTCCAAAAGATTGTTTCATTGACTTTCTAAAACTATGACA
The DNA here is from genome assembly GCA_023846275.1 of Vanilla planifolia. NCBI lineage: Eukaryota > Viridiplantae > Streptophyta > Magnoliopsida > Asparagales > Orchidaceae > Vanilla > Vanilla planifolia. Next base: position 524,169 of record JAIUJO010000244.1, on the reverse strand, counting down.
AAAAGTTTTGATAAAAATCAAATCATTACCAATAAAATGGATAATGAACATGAACAATACCATAACATCTTAAAAATTCATTCCTAATGTTCTACTAGTATATAATCTCTTGGTGGCATGCTAGGGCTTAGTATTTCTCAAAAAAAAAAAATTTTTTAGCTAAGCTTAAAACTTTTAAGATTTTATTTTCTTCTCTTCATAATTTTGAGCTCTTTGTGGCTTTCTTAATGTACCCATACGTACATTAAATATTTTGAACATTATAAAAAAATTCATTGGTTTTCTATATTTTCCTTTACTTTGGGTTTTCGAACCAAAAATTTAAAAAAGTTTGAGTTCAGTTTGATCTTATAAAAATTTGAGTTGAGGTTGATCTCATAAAATCAATTTATAGTTGTGGAAAAAAAATTTCATAGTTTGGAGGGAAACTTAAGGAAAAAGCTTGAGTAAGTTAGAGGTGAACCATAAGTATAAATCTAAAGTAAATTGGAGCTGAACGATAATGACATACCTTAAATTATGATTTTCTTAATAGTTGTTTTTCTCTTTACCTTAGTTGAGGGTTCACAAAGATTGCTAAAAAATTTGGAGTTCCATTTTAAATTTTACTTTTATCTTTTTAATCATATATACATATATATAATTGAGGCTTTTCTATCTCCAAATTGTAGGAGCAATTAAGGCAACCCCTGCTTATGGTCTTTTTGTGACTCACTTGCAAAATATTTGCAATCCTTACACATTTCGTTTTTCTTTGATTCTTAAATTTTTTAGACCTACTTAGTATTAATCAACGTTAATCATTTGCAACTTGTTAGTAAATGTATACAAATGCTGCATGATGCATTCAAATATTTTGGGCAAATCATGCACAAACTTCTCCATGACATTCTTTGAAGAAATTTCAATTCATGATCATATGATTTATTATTAACAATGACAATGCATTGATTTTATGACTTTTTATTTAAATCATAAATGAGTTTAAAGTTTAATAAAAAAAGAAAATTTAGTTTATATTGGATGATAAATTAAAATAACTTAATTATTAGTAGACATTTAGTGGTAATTTATTTAAATAATGTTTTACAATAAAATCTTAGGACTAGGTGGAAAGAAACATGAATTTGTAATTGGTATTGTATCTTTCAAATTTGATTGTGCTTACCTTCATAAGAATAAAAAAACTAAGACCATCATAGGTTTTATTTAATTGATCAAACAATTAGAAAGATAAAATATTTTTAATTTAATGGTAATGAATTTTACAATTAATATATGTATGATTATTTTATGCAACAGAGAATACGACTTTAATTTATGTACTACTTAAGGAAAAAGTGAAAATAAAACAACAAAAGTCAAAACATGTAGTGTATAATGAGAACATTATGAACAAATTAATAAAAGTTCTAATGATTAGACAGAGTTGTTAATGAAATTATAAATGAAGAATGGAGAAAGTGAATTAGGCAAGAAAAAATTTGGAAAAGAAGAAAGTAAACATCAAACTTCAGTTTGGTAGTATAAAAATACATACGAGTCAATTTAGTGATATCCTAATCAAGTTGTTAGAACACAAGTTTTATGAGAGAAATTGATAATAGTATATTTGTGTCATTCATAGAACCCATACTTATTGGAGAAGCCCTTAAGGTTGTAGGTTCATGACATGAATTGCTAATTAGTTAGACTTGAGAGAAATTAAGTCCAGGAATTAGTTTCTATACTAAGAAACGAACAATCCATTAGAGGTAAATTGAAATTCATGTTTAACAATATGAAAATGAAGTAACAATTAGAGACAAGACTAGGATTGCTTCATAGTGCATATAGTCCATTTCATCCTTATAAGAAAAATCACAAAGATCTTAGATTTCATTCAATTAAAGAACATGCCATTGAAGGATGTGTAGAAATAGAGTGTGTGCCTTCAAAGAATAAATTGGTCATAATATTTCTAAAACCCCTTTAATGGTATAATAGAAATTGTATAAATTGCACCTCCCAATCAAAGGTGCCAAAGGGACATAATGATCATGGTTTAGGTAAAATTTGGAAGAGTAAAAAAGCGAACGAGATCTTGTACTAAAAAAGTGTATTAAGGGAGAGCAAGCATTCTTCATTTTTAATACCCCTTGCTAGAATAATATTTCTTAAACATATGTTGTTAGCTAATATAGTTTTTTAAAACAATTATAACTTGCCATCATAAAAAAGAAGAGATTATTATGTCACACATGTGTTGGATGTGTCAAGCAATAAATATTTAAAATTTTATTCTAATGGGCCTATTTAATATGAATTGGGTTTAGTTGTGAAGAACAAGCTAGGTAATTTTGAAAGCGGTGAATTAATGGTCCTTAATGCACCTTCGATTGTTCAACAAGCTAAGAGGATTGAAGATATTCACAAAAATTTTAAAAAGGTATTTTTGTTAAGAAATAGAATATTAGCTCTATAATTATTAATCATCATGCATATCTCTCCTTTTAAATCTTACTTAATCATCCAAAGTGCTCAATCTTTTCCTTAATTTAAGAGACATCTAGCATTCTATTTTTCAATCACTTAACCCTATCTTTGGTCAAATCTACCTCAAACAAGTTTGCCAAATTTTCTAAAATATCAATTTTTAAACTTTGGTTATGTGAAAAAAATAAAACTATTTAAATTTTCAAAATTAAGAAGGGAATAATATTTGAAGCTACATTGCATGTAGAATGTAGTTGGGCCAACCGAGCCCATGTGTGATAGAGAATTTTGGTGGTAGGGAACTAGCTAGAACCAAGAATGTTTGACCCAAAACTTGATTAGGGACTAGTGTTGAACCTAGTTTGGGTATGATAGAGAATGTTTTGAATGTTGGTTGTGGCTCAAGTGGAGCTACTTTTGGCAGCATTCATGGATTTAAATCCGTGAGACTTTGTTAGCACAACAAAACAAGCTATTGGAGATCATTTAGATGATGTTTACAATCTACTTTAAGCCATGGGGTGCTCAATGAGGAGTGATGTTTCCCTTATATAGTTGGTTCTAGATTGAGAGTTCACTACATGGTCAAAACATAGGCCACAAACTATGTTTGGGGACATTAAAATAGCGAGATGTTGTTGATCGAGTTTGTGATTTTATTTGAAGTGTTGTATGTCTAAGATGCCTACTACTTTGATTATGAGTTTGATTACTCTTCTTAATCAAACATCAATAATTTTTACTGATTATTCCTCTAGGCTTTCAAATCTGAATAGTTATCTTTCTATGCTTGGATCGTCTAATGATAAGTAATGTGATCTTTTCTTGAAGGGACTTAAGGAAGCAATCATTGCTTCTCTATTTAATTAATATCAAGACTTGATAGAGCACATTAAGTTAGTTGAGTAAGTGAAACATGATGTAGATGCCCTCAATGTGGTTGGGAAAAAAAGGAAAAATCCTATATTATCATTTAATGATAAGATTGGAAAGGTTCATTGCTAAACATGGTAAATTAGCTTTAAAGATTTTGATTAATAAGCATGCATTCCTGTAAAGACAATTATAGAGCTCTAGATACAAAAGTCTAGGGATTAGGTTTTAGGGTTTAGTGAATGTGATAATGAGCATAGTGGTTATTTAAGGTGAAGATTTGCTTTGATGGGTTGAAGCCCAATCATAGAATGTCCACTTGTCTTGATGGGTAGTAGACCATTTAGATCAATGGATGGGCATGATATATGTAAGGAGCATAACTAAAAATGTATGCACAAACTTGATAATTAACTCCAAAGCCTTTAGATGTGATCATCAGTATGATTTTATTATGGAGTAATTTTTATTGTCGATTTTTATACTAACTTTTCACATTATTTTTTTTTTGAGCTTTCTTGGGATAGGATTGTTCATGATAAATGCTTGTTGTAACCACCAAAAATGGTGAAACTACTTTTTAATGTTCAGATTATAGATTCTTTTCTAGTTTGAGGGGATATTATGAATCAAGACAAGGGCTTTGAGGCTAAGGTTAATATAGAAATGAATTGGACAATCGAATAGTAGCTAGTGGTGAGTTAGTGTTCTTAAAAGAAGGTCAAAATCTATTTAGTTATCTTCGTTAAGGTGATGCCATTTAAAGACAATTCATAGGCTCCCATGATTTTAGCTATCCAGACCTTATATTTTATTCATAATGCTTTTCATCATGGTTAACAACTCCTGATGTTATATGATTAGAGACTCCAACCATTTTGGACATCCCAATTGTGTTGTACTACGTAAATATTATCTGAGACGATTTGGTAAGTCTATTTTTGGAGCATTAATTTGAGTTTTCCATTGTCTTAGAACGAAGAGCTGCCTCAATTTTCAAACAACTTTATCATGTAAGACATATTGAATTCTAAGAGCTAAAAATTCATTTATAAATTCTATAAACAAACGCATTAGTAGTTATAGTTTTTCCCCAATGGATGCCCTTACCATTTTTGTTGGAATGGGTCATTTACCAGAAAATGTTTGTGGACTCCTATGCATTGCATAAAGTAATAAGCAAGAATTTATAACCAATATGTTGAATTGTAGGTTTGTTGAATCAACATTTTTGTCCAAAAAACTTTTTTAGAAAAATTTCTCGATGATGATATCACGAGAACCAAATTTTAAAGGAATCCTTAAATTACATTTAAATATAGGAATAATCATTTTTAGTATATGATGTTACACTTTTGATCATCTAATACACTTCCTGTACTTATGGATCTTATGATTGTCATCTTCTAATTACTCTTGGATAGTTTTATTTATGTGTTTACTAATGAATCTTGTTGTATTTTAGGAGCAAAGAAATTTACAAAAAATTTCATAGTGGTCTTTTCATTGTATCAAAAAGTGCTCCATAGTCACACAGTTAATGCTATAAACTCCAAACGTATCATATCAAGATATGAATTATCATTGAGTGGAAGACATGAACTCTCATTTTACATATCCAAAGTTCTTAGGTTTTGTGGATTATCACCATAATTTTGTTTTTTCAACTTTCTCTTGACTTTAACAACTCTTATTAACTTGATTGGTTATGGTGTGGTTTTCTCTCAGACAAGTTTTTGTGAGTAAAGTCTTTGTGAACAGATGGATTTGTTGAGTTTTGCACCAATCTTAATTCTATAAGCAGCCAAACAAAGGCTCTAGTATTGTATCACTCACTTCTTTAGGATTACTTCTTATGTACTATTATAGAGTGGAAGCATATGCATCTTAACAATTGTGGTAGTGATGATAGTTGGAGTCCACTAATGAGTATGAACATGACATCAACTATTTCATGGACAAGACAAATCATGTCGCTAATGCTTTGGTTAGAAGCACAATTATTTGGTCCTAGCTTTTTGATAGATCATAGAGAAAGGTCATACTAGTAGTGTCCAAACTTAGTTTGTTGTGCATTATTTGGTTCCTCAACTTAGTGCACTTAGCATCCATGCCAAATATTTGGATAAGCTATAGACACTCTATTGAGGTGACCCTAAGCTTCAGGTTGAGATTTCCTAACTACAGCATGATGAGTTTAAGGATTTTCCTAAAGAGATCATAGGTTAACCTATCTTGGTAGGTGGTGCACTCGACAACACTAGTAGTTCAAAAAGAGGCTTTTGAGGGCAGATCATGATAACAAATTACCTATTCATCCATGAAATATCAACATTTTTATGAACCTCAAAACCTTATTTTTATTAAGTGGTCTAAAAAAGGATGTAACTTAATATGTTTGGAACAACTTAATTTGTATGATAGTTAAAGTAGAATATCATAAGTTCAACAATTTACTTTAGAGTCATGCAATATTAGGTTGGAAGTTTGATGGGAACACTATGAATTTCATGTTAAACTAAGAACACATATTGATGATAATGAATGATTGATTAAGTTGGCTCAATTTCTTACCATTACAAGCACTAATTTAGATGGCAATATGGTTGAGCTGTATGTGTAGTAGAGTTTTTGATAAGATGGACTATCAAAACTAATTATTTTTTTATAAAGATGCAACAATAACTTCATAATTCTAGAATCACGTGCATTAGGCTTTTAGAACCACTAATAAGTTTAGTGTTGTTAATATCCTCAAAAAATGGCCAATCATAAAAATTAATCAAAACAAGTTACATATTCTTCTTGAGGACAAGATGTAAATTTGCTACAAGTAGATACATCTTGTTAGGTGTTCTTAGTGTGTATCTCTGAGGTTATTATGAGAAAGCATAAAAGCAAGGGCTTGCCGCCACTTAAATTGGTATTAAATAAACGAGAAAAATAAGAAGCTAAAGAAAAGGAAGAGAGTGAGGTCTATCATTGATTATCATGGATATTTCCTTGATTTTTCTTATAAAATGCAAGTATTTGTAGGGAGAAAGTTAAATAATGCATTTTAGCAATCCCATATAAGACATTTGGACAAGCTAGTTTATGTTTTTATTATATTTCTTCATTTAATAATGTGCTTTTGAAACTAATTTTTTAGGATGTTGCTTATTACTTTATATAGAAAGGATAATGTTGAATAATACTTAAGCTTGTTTGTAGGTTACATTCTCTTAGTCTATTGAAACCTTCAGGTAGAGTCGTAGTTGGCATTAATTACCAAGAAATTATGAAAATGGGGAATGGTTTATCAAAAAAGGAGTGACAGCATGGAGGAACCCACACTATGATGAAACAAGAAAACAGATTCAAGCCAAAAGTAAGTTAGAAGAGGAGAAATCCCCAAGTTTGAAAAGAAGAAGACTCGTCTATTTTAGTTGATAATTACACAGTTCTAGAGTTAGGATCATCCTTAAAAATATGCAAACTAAAACTTGAACATGCTTTGTTAAAATTGATATAATTTAATTATAGCAGGACTGGTTAAAGGATTTGTACATAATAAAGAGATTTATTATTATGATTTGCCATAACAATGAAATAGTTTCAATAAATGATTGAGATGACTCCATGATGTTGTGATTAACTTCTTTGCATGATGATCTTATATAGTCATGGAACCATGTATGATAAGAGAAAATCCTATTTCTAATAATATTGTAAAATACGTTATATTACTTTATGTGCTTTTCAAATTAAAATCTCACAATTTTGTTCCCCCTTTGCCAAACAATAATTGATAACATTTTGTAAGAGAAATTGTTTATTTCATCATGCAAAAATTATGACGTGATTTCTTTATAAAACTAATTGCATGGGAGGACTTATTAAGACCATGTGGGAAGCTAAACGGCTTTTATGATAGTTGGAAGCTTTTTATTTTCTAGGTTGTAAACCTGGGAGTCTTAGATTTAGGCCTTAGAAGAAAGATAACAATTTATGAAGTTCATGGGTATGCCAAATAAGTGAATATTGAGTTTGGCCACAATGCATTGTTAGGAGTTAAGATTAGAATTCTGTTGCTAAGATGGAAGATAGTCTTGCTGATGCATGATTGTTGATTAGAGAGGTTTAGATTTTATTAAACAGCCCAACAAGGTTTACGTTTATTGGCTCGATTTCATTTACCATTGCTTTAAAACTAATTTATAGCTTTTAATGAGTGATTACATTAACATTTTAAAGTAAATGAGACGATAGCTGTACATAATAATAGAGATTTAGGCATGAGTACCTCTCTGTTAAAGGATGACTAAGGTAAGGTAGTTTTGGGTTTTATTTATAATGATGTTTAGGATTAAATTTAAACATGTGAAAAACATAAATAAAAGATTTAAGGAATATTAATGCTTAACCTTGACTTGGAGGGACCCTTGTTTTTAACCTCAACTGATAACTGAGTTGAGAGACTGCTTAGTAATAACCTTAAGAGGGAAGCTATGACATAGCCTATGGTTGAGTAGTTCTTATACGTTTCGGCTAAAAAAACCTTGCAAATATTGGTAAGTTCATCTGTGGCTCTACTAGGCTGAAAAGGAATGTACTGGAAAAATTAGATGGTATTCTAGTAATATGAGTAGCAAAAGAGAGGCCATTAGGAATGGTGGAGTGGCTCATATTATCTTAATATGTATAGAGAGTTACCATTAGAACTAATGTGAACCAAGTTTTGAAAGAAATGGCTATGGTCTTAACTTGTGTTTAATGACTAAAGCCATTTTTATGGTGTTAATGAAAGATCTAGTGGAAGTCTAAATAGGAAAAACTATCATACATTCAAAAAATAAGAAAGGCTAAAAGATAGGTCATAAAGGTCAAATTAGGAGGTTGGTAAAACCTAAATAGCTAAGTAGAGTTTTTACAAAATCTTGTGATCAATTGAGATACAAAATTATGGTTTAAGTAAATAAAGGAAACCTCAAATAGTTTATTAAGGTATTTTTAGAATAGTTCTCGATATATTATCATAGGTCATCATACATAGTAATAATCCTCTAGCTCTTGTATAAAGAATATAATAAGAGAATCTTAACACACTATTTTATTGAGTCAAAAAATTAAAGCACAAGGCTATGATGAATTAGACCAAGCATTTTGGATTCTATAGATTAAGGAAAAGGTTAGATTCTAGTTTAAGCATTATTTTGATAAAGGAGGCATCATATTGCATGAGTAGACTATTTAAATATAGAGCACCATGTTTCATAATCATATACTCTTGAGTTTAGACTAAGTAAAAAAATATTTTAGGTTTTATTCTAGGTAGGGGATGTATCATTTCACATGATTGGATTTCCTATTTTGTGGACTACTAGTTGTTTGATTATATACTCCTAAACTGGCGAACAACTACATGTTTATTGAACACATCTTAGGGATAGTAGATGTGCTACATTACATTATCAAGGAGTGTACATGTTTACCAACAACCCTCGAGAACTAATAAGGTGCAAACTATTGTGATTAGGCTCCCTAAATAACTAATCATAGATTCTTAATATGACTAAGGAGTGCTAAACATTCTCCTAGGCATCATGGGACACCAAACATTATTATGGAACACTCATCATCATGTTTAGCTAAATCATTGGAAAAGAAAGTTCGAACAATTAGAGTGCTTACAGTTAATTCTAAACAAGTTAAGGATTTTAAAGTTCATTGATGTTGTTAGCGATCAATGTGTTGCATCAGAGATTTTTATAAGTTAAGTATTTGTTCTACTTGTTAACCTAAAAACCCTAATGTGATATATCAAAGTTCGTGAATCTTAGTAGTGTTGATGACTTAGCATTTTATTTCATGAAGCCTTATTTGTTGTGATGATGTTTCCTTTATAATAAATGTTGCACAAAGATTTGCTAGTTGTACCAAACTTTTACTAAGTGTACATCTTTCATATTTTGCATTCAAATGGTATATATTCAATCTAAATGATATGTGCATGATGGTGACATGTTGACATAATTTGTTGTGTATTCATTTTATGATATGTTTGGTAGGATTGCATTATTACAACATATACATAGATTTCTTCAGTAGATTAGTCCAAGCAAGGTAAACCCATCTATTGATTAGTTAGGTGACTAGTCCACAAATGAATGGGCTTCATTCATGTCGACAAAACATGAGCATGATTATCATATTCTAGTTTTTTTACTTATATTTTGAATAGTGGACAATTGAGCAGAGTTTTGCTCACGATATGCATCGATGTGTGCATGTGTTTCATTATACTTGACAACTTATAAAACAAATGTTACTATAAAGGTCATGGTCTTACACAACTAATAGAATTGTTAAACTTTTCCTTTATGCATAAGTGGAACCTAAATTAATGTAGTCAATCTTTTGTACATGTTAAATAATTTTACCTTAAGTTCTATACATCATGGTCACCATTACAATATGCAAACTATTCAATATCTACTCCTTGGATGCAAAATATGTGTGCATCCCTATTTTGTCTTGTCTATTTGCACTTCTATATCATACAAAATAAAGTAATTTGTCATACTTGTATGATTTATTTCTTTTTAAAAATAACTAGAAGGATTTAGAATAAAAATGTTATAATGTTGTCATAAAAATTCTTTGTTATTTATCATATTTGAGGAATCATTAGTTTAACCTCAGAAGTGTAAACTTAATATGAAAATTTTACCATACTTGTATAACCCAAGCAATCATTGGTTTATGATATTTTAAAACAAGAAAAATCAGTAAAAGTTCTGCAAATTGCAATATGTTAATTAATATCATAATTTTATGATAAACGTATGCATCCAAAATGGAATAGTAAGATAAATGGGTTTCGAAAGTACCACCTCTATGTGCTTAGGACCTTGGTATGATCTGTTTATTGTTTTTGTTTAAACTATAAATGAAATTTGTAATGGCTTACTAAATTACTTTAGGAAAGCAAATAAAGTTGTTGGACTTACCATAACTAGCAAGTGGTTCATCTAAAATAAAAGTATGAGTGTTTTATATCTTAAAACAAATCAATAAAAACATTGTTATGTCATATAGCAAAGCACATTTTACTTGACCTAAAAGATAACCTAAAACTTTTGTTTTCTGAGCTTTAAAAAGGTAACTTAATTATTTATAGTGGAATTTTTTAGACTGATGCATCTCCTTAAAATTTAAATTAGTGTAATTGGCTATATAGTTTCAATGGTGAATCTTATAATATTTATAAACATTTTTAAGCAATAGATAAAACTAAACGTGTATGCTTTTCAAAACAAAACACCTTGAGCAATAACTTTTCTTTATGTAATATTTTTATAAGACATACAAATTTGTTACACTTTAATTACTGAATGGCATTTTACTAATAAATTAAAGAGATGGTGTTATAGGCATTTGAATTGTCCATTTTCCATTAATAAAACTATTTTGAAATATTCTAGTAGCATATCTTAACAAATACTTTGTTGTGATTTATATCTGATAAAATATAAAAAATTACTAAAATCTCAAATATACAAAAATAAATATAAACATGTATAAATATGTAATAAGATAACTATATAAATGATGTAAAATCTGATAAAAAGTGTTTGTGAAAACTATAAACATTAAAAAAACGTTATCAAGAAAACTAAGATTTAGAAAAATAAACCATAGTCTACATAGCTAATTTATAAATTAAAATACTCATGATGCCTAAATATTTTATAAAAAAAATTAATATATCATAAATAAAAAATAATTAGCTATTGCTAACATTCAAAAAAATAAAAAGATTATTGTAACAATTCTCAAAAAATTATCCTTGCAATGAATTTAAAATATTCTATAAAAAAATTGTAATTAAATATATAAGACGAGCGTTAAACATTAAAAAGAAAATACAATGGTAAAAATTTGAATGCAAAGTAAATTTTTTGATAAAAGATGCATGAGTAAAGCAGAAAAAAAATCGTATTTATTGATAAATAAAGTTAATAGGTTTAAAAAAATTATATTTCTTATTATATAAATATCATAAAATAATTTAATGATGAAAAATAAATGTTGCAAAAGCGATATAAAAGTATTTAGAATAGAAATATTTAAAAAATTATTTAAGTTATTAGTAACATATGTAAGGCATGTTAATAGATAATATTTTCGCGAATATAGGACCAACAAAAGCGTTAATGTAAACGTTAAAATAAAATTGTATGAAAAATCTAAAAAAGTGTTGATGACGATTGTCGGCCAACAATGCATACAGCTAAGGAGGAGTGTCATCAATCTTGACATACCGTGTCATTGTAATAATTGTGTTAGTGCATTAATATGCACCTTTGTAAATTGTTATCCTTTGACAAAGTACTTTTGCAATGCATATCTCCACCAATACGTAATACTATAATACAGCCACCTATATTTGCATTCAATATGCCTATTTGATCTGTTTGACACATTGACCGTATGCTGGTGATGCACACTAATAGTGACCAACTTCTAAAAGCAAATAAGAGTTTACTCTAATATGGTGTGTTGCACAATTCAACAATATCTAATAACAAGTCTGCATCATAAGTGATTGATTCTCAATTTTAATTGTGTACCAAAGTGTTGGCCTATAAAACCATTGCCATCTAAATTAACGACAAATTCGATGATTGCATGTATCCCAACCAAACTTCAAACAACTCCTTAATATCTGCAATTAATCCACATCATCTCTATGTTACTTGCTTGAAATGGTACAACTTATTTTGCATAATGAATGAATGATGGAATTTGTGCTTCAACCATCTTATCCAAACCATTGTGGTGTTTAGAAAGCAAAAGATATCATATGATTTATAGTTTGATTATTTTACTACTACTTTCCATGAAAGAGGCAAGCTTTGACCAACTTTATAATTATAACTCCTACAAATGTGTAATGAGTTCAGTTTTTTGCTTAATCTAGTTATCCAAGTGGGACGTGCAATTTTTTTTAGCTTGACTTTATGTTAGTTTGATAATTGTCTTGTAGCCCAACTCAATTATTCATAAATTGATTTTTTTTATTATAGCATATTACACCTTGTAGAAAACCTAATGAATTTTTCTAAATTGCAGATTTATTGTCAGAACACTAAAGAAGACATCAGTTTTTTTAAACTTGTGATTATGGATATTTCCACCAAACCTAAAAATTAATCATTTTAGTTGGAGTAGCCATGAAACTAATTTCATGCATTTTAAGACGTGGTTGGATAAATCGACTTACTTTCTTATTAAAGTAAATTGTCGTGCTAGCCCAAAAAAATTATAAAATTGTCTTGTTATGCTAATTAGACTAGCCAAAAGCTTTGATAAAGGTGTAATTGAGAATATTGAGCTAACTAATAAGATTGAAAGCAAACAAGTTTATTTTCTCATATTTTGCAACACTTCTAGCTTTCCAAATTTTTCTATTGATGAGAAACGGAAAAGTATGTATAATTTTCCTCTTAATCAAGTGATTATCTACTTTTTTCCATAATTTCTTTTTTAAATAAGGAAAGATAAATGTTTATGCTTGCTAAACTTTTAGTGCATTAGCAAAGCATAGACGAAATTGTTTAACCTTATCATTAACTACAATTGCATGACGAAGGGAATCCTCATTCAAGCAAAGTGGATAATTGAATGTCATCTATAGCTTCAAACATCTAAAATCTTAGGGAATAACAAATTGTTGTTTAAGATACCTAAAACTTTAATTCAAATCTTTTGTTGACATTTATAGTTCCAAGAAAGCAAGTTTGAATTCATTATAAAGTCTTTCTCCTAATCGGTTGCAATTTTGTTTGCAAATTGAATGTCACTTTTTCAATCGAAGTGTAGTTATAGGTCTATAATATTCTATAGTGGTGCATATCTTTTAAAACATAGTCCTTAATAAAGTATGTCAACTTCCACACATCAAAAGATCTCCTTTTACTTACTGAATGATTTTATTTACTTGTCATATAACCTGATTAAATGGAGCTTTTGGTCTTCAATGTCGACTATAATATGGAAAAAAATTTAGCCATTATATCATCTAGCATTTTATGTCCACGAACATCTTATATAGCAGGAAAATTGATTTTCTCTCAATATGGCCAATGATGTCTCTTCACAATATCTATGTTTCATTAGAGGAAGCCAATCAATTTCCATTCTAGTCTAATTAAAATATTTAATGCTAGTTTAACAATCATTAAAAATGTATGTGAGGATTGATGCCAGTACGTGCTTCAACAAGATAAGTATACCTCTATTTTAGAATAACTTCTTCCACCCTACCGTCTTCCTCTCTAAATTTTACTTGTATTTTTGAAGTATTTGTTTCTCTTTATACCAACGTAATGAGGATAATCTACATAATTAACTGGATGTTTAACTTTCAAACTACAAAGCTTTTGACTTAGTTTCATTTCAAACAACCTTGCACTTTTTAGTTAACAAAGAACATTCCCTTTTATTAATTTATTTAAATTTTAGGTGTTAGTTGATACTCTATCAATTGAATCTAAATGCTAGATATTATTCTTTTGTCCCTTTCAATTGACTCTTACCCTTTTGTTATATGTGTAATGTTTTGCAATCCTTTGATCAAGCATTGTGTGAGATGTTTTCCATGATTTTGAAGCAAATTTAGAGCACTATAAAGCATTTCTTTTGCTAAAATCAATAATAGGAGTGAATGTGGATTCACATGCTTAGGCTAACTTAATGCCTTTAAATAAACATTAGTCCATGATGATAGACATCATAGAGTTTCCAACAATATTAAGAATTACATTGACAAATTTTTACCAATTTTGAATTCTATGAGAACCCTAGTGAAGAAATCCTAAGCAATAGAGTGATATCCACTCTTTGAATATAGTTTATCAAGTGGTTCTTCTCTCTTACTTCCATGTTCATAGATCAAATTAAATCATGAGCTAGTGGAAGATTATCAATAGTCTCTCCTCCGTTTTATAAACCCTAGTTGTTCAAGTGAATGTTTTTTTCCAACATGTGAAAACCTATCATTCAGTAGTTTGACAGATACTTTTTTTGAGAAATTACACATACAAATTGGTGTGTAATAATTAAAGGATTTTAGATTTGTGTTTTTTAGATTCAACACTAAATTGTCACTTGTGATTCCATTGAGGATGAGTGAGCCTCATAACAACATCTACACTGCAAGTAGTACTACATTAGCAAAGATGTTTCAACATTTAATGAAACATTGTATATTAAAATAATCAATGTTAGATTCTTGCTCATTTGAAGCACAATCACTTTTTTCTCACTAACTTTATTCTCCTTTGTTAAGCTCATATTATTTAACTCAGTAATTTTAGGCTAATGCAACTAAGATGAATTTCATTCTCCAAACGATAAAAAACAATTATTAATTTTTGAGAATGGTGAATAATTGTCTCTTGAACTTTTTGTTCCTACTAAATGAATAGTCACAATATATCTTTTTTATAATTTATATTCAAACATGTTCTTTTTTGCTATAATGTAACCTAGATAATTTTAGTAATATTATCCCCATCTGTGAGATATTTAATTATGGCTTTTCGATACTAATACATCTTTCCCTTAGTAGTTGCATCCAATAAGTAATCATTGGCTTTAACATGTCACCTCTTGCACTCTCACTTTAGGAAGCTTTAAATTTTTCTTCTTTTTTATTTAGAAATTCTTTAGCATGTTTGATATCCTAAAAGATATTAGTGAAATATTGCACTACATTAAATATTCTTCAAACATCTTTAGCTAGATGAACAATGCTTTTGAACTTATAAAATTAATTTGATTTACCTAATTCCATGCAATAAGTTTCATAATTGTATCATGTCTAAGCTGCATATTTTAAAATCTTAATTGTTTCAGCTTTGAAGCTGACATCTTTAGAAATTTTATCACTTATGGAGAGCGATCTGGGCCTATTTGGCAAAGATGTTCTATAATGGATGCTAAATCTAAATCTTACCAAGTTGTATTACTTAGAACTTTAACCTCCTATCCAAAACCCATCATTCATTCCGTTTCCTTGCACACGTGAGTGAAGTGCCAATGAATAGTAGATCATTTAGTTTACATTGATATCTTTAATCTAAGAAAACTTACACCTCCAACCATAGGGAGGAGATCCCTTTTAATTGATCCATTTGATTCAAAGACAATAGATTACTTACTGTTAGATTTGTTGCAGAACACCAAGGCTTCTCTTTGGCATTTTCTTTAAATTACCTTCAAGTTGACCTAAAAAAATCATACCCATCTCTCCTTTGCTCATTTATTCTTACATTTGAGTCTCTCTAGCATCATATGTACATTATTTTTTTCAATCCTTTTTTCTAATGTAATTTTGACATGAAGTGATACTAATTCTATATATTAATTATGATAATTAGAAACCCCAATGACATGTTTGTATTATTGAAGTTACTTTCCTTTTTAAAGTTTCCTTGATATTATCTAGGCATGTAATCATATTGCACAATTTGACAGATGCAATTTGTAACTCCATTGTTCTTGATGATTGTTATCCTAGTGGAAAATTATTTAACTAAATCTAGCATTATTCAAACCCAACCAATACTGAATCTTATCAAGTTCAACATGATTGCTTAGACGTTTAATGTAGTTATAATAAAAAAAGAGATTAAATGATTGCTACTTTGTCAACGAGCTTGGTTAGTAGTTGTTCAAAAAAGGTGTATTTGAGAGCATGAGTGTTCCAAGCTAACATGAATGTCCATATTCCAATTGATGGCTCTCATTTAAAAGTCAATAGTGTTCCAAACCATAAGTAAAAGAAATGTAATTAGCTCAACTCCCATAGAAAATGGAATGAGAACGTGATATCAAACAATGAAAGCCTTAACAAAACAATCTTACTAAAAGCTATATAGATTCTTTCCATTACAGAAATACACAAGAAAAATTTCTCAATTAGAGTACATTAAATAAGGCTACCATTTTTAACAATTTCATCCTCAATAAAGATGACCTCAATTTCCCTTAAAACTTGTTATAAGTGTGAATCTCACCATAAATGAATTGGTTTTCCTTCCCTAAAGTATGTTCACTAAGGATCACCATCACTACACCATAGGATATGCATCTTAAAATACTATAATGAAAACAATGGAGATGTTGTAAAGCTTATAAATACAATGTAACAATAAGAATCTACAAGCTTCTCTCATTGGCAAATTTCAACTTTTTATCACCTAGTGACTCACCTGACCACTCAACATCTTATTATATGCATTTGTGTGACAAGTAAATTTCAACCATCTAAGATAGATAAAATGAATATTAAGAGCTATGTAAATATAATGTCATAAAAAGTTGTCATTTTTTAATATTTAACCCTATATATTTTAAGCTAGCAAAAATTTCTACCAATAGAAGACTATAAAATATGATAGCAACATTAACAAATAAGAATGTCCACCATAAACATGGGGAATTCATTTTCAAAAAATTCCACTTTGATATGAAACACTGGTGTTTTATTAAAGGACAGTGTTTCAAAAAAGGGGTAAATTATGAAAATTATAAACTTAAAATACTATAATGAAAACAATGGAGATGTTGTGGTGCTTACAAATATAATGTAAGAATAAGAAGCTAGTAGTTTTTCTCATTGGAAAGTTTCAATTCATTGTCATGTAACGAATCACCTAACTAATCAATGTCTTATTATATACATTTGTATGACAAATAGATTTCAAGCATCTAACATAGATAAAAAAATATAAAGGGTATAAAAACATGATGTCATAAAAAGTTGTCTATTTAATATTTAACCCTATATGTATAAAGTTATAAAAAAATTTTACTAGTAGAAGACCATAAAATAAGATTGTAATATTAACAAATGAGAATGTGCACCAAAACATAAGGAATTCTTTATCAAAAAATTCTTCTTTGATATGAAACTCTTGTGTTTTATTAAAGGACTGCATTACAAAAATGGGTGAATTATGAAAATTATTTACTTAAATGATCTCAAATACGCAATAATAGAAAGTTTTCCTCTTTCTTAAAGTCTTTTGAAAATGCTTACTATAGAAATAATAATTAAATTTGAAAATCATTGTGTAGGAGTACAATAACATAATGTCAGGAAATGAATATCAAGTCATTTAATTGAATTAGATTTGCATTCCCTCCAAACAAAATAGCTAAGCAAAAATACTAAATGTTTTTTTGTGAAATCTAATAGATTGACAGCTACTGCTAAGAAAAAACATTTTACATGATAGCTATCAAGATGCTACAATTATGAGTTGAAACCCCCATACATGCCATAAAAAAGAAACCTACAACACTAGTCCAGAGTGACCTAGAAATATTAGTGCAAAAACCCCCCTACAACTTGGTAAAATGCCTATAATACCTTGAGCAATTCTTTGTCCTAATGATCAGACCAAGAAACCATGCACAAGGATTAATTACAAGGTTATAACCCAACTCAATTTATGTATGAAGTACACAAAATAATTATTATTAAGGAAATATAAGAGAGATAATGTGCAAACTAGCTTAATCTGGAATGAAATGATGACCACATGATGAAGGGTAATGTTCAAAATATCCTTATTCTTCCTCTAATCATTTTCTTAAAGATCAATTATCTTCTAATAAATTTTTTCTTTAATGATATGAAAAATGAATAATATAATTTTTTTATGTTTGGATGCATTTATATAATCATTACAATTCTATGCAATGGATCCAAATATATCATGAAATCGAAATGAAAGCAATTCTTAAATCATGAACTAATTGTATAATCTGATCCAAGTAAGCTAGTATGATGCTACTATATGCACATCATCCAACTTATTATATAATTTACAATAGTGTATTTATTTTACTAAAAGAACATGAATCCATAATAAACATATCATATATGTCTGAGTAGCATAACTCTCTAAATTTAGATTTTTCATCTCTTTTGTTTACACAATATTATATCATAAGACGATAATTATTT
Source organism: Vanilla planifolia (assembly GCA_023846275.1). Classification (NCBI taxonomy): domain Eukaryota; kingdom Viridiplantae; phylum Streptophyta; class Magnoliopsida; order Asparagales; family Orchidaceae; genus Vanilla; species Vanilla planifolia. The sequence goes on along the minus strand of JAIUJO010000244.1, from coordinate 505,796 downwards.
TACATGTATAATGCCTTTTTCATTTGCAAATCACATAATAAAAAAAAATATTACACATATATGATTGTTGAATTTTACTTGTATATTGGAAATTAGCTCACTTAATGCCAAAGTTAAATCTATCACCTCCATAGAAAATGTTAACTTATTAGTAAAGTAGAACATGCCTATACAATTAGAAAATTTATTGAACATACCTAATGTCCTTATCCAAAAACAAATTTTTGATACTTAGGAAAAATAGATTTGTACTTATACAATATGGGTATCATGCATATGCAAATAACATATTCAATCAACTTTACATAGAATCAACCTTATCTTCCTCTCTATCCAACCCTTATGCCAACAAGTCATATGGTATGTTGAGTCCATCATACAAGTATGATTAAAATAGTTGCTGCATTTTTTTGTCTAATTTATCCAATTTAAAATTCATACTTTATTGGGCTTTACAAACTAACACACTTTACTAAATTTATCCGAGACATATTTATGTGTAAACCAACCTAAATAAGAAGTATGACATAAGCAAAGAGCAATATTGGTGGAAAGATCATTTCTAAACAATTAATGCTAGCATTTAACATTATTAAAACCTAGTGACTTAGGTAAATTATTATAGATTTCGCATGCTAGTACTAATAAAGATAACTCAACAATGACCTTGACTAAGTATTACTCAACCTCACATTTTTCTTGGGTTAAGTGATCATGATCTAGACACATGATAGGCTTCTTTGACATTGAGAAGCATGATCAAAAGTAACAATAGGAAAATTTTTAGTAAAATAGTGGTGTAAACACCATGGGCTTACCAAAAACTACTCATAGCATTACAAAAATATATAATATAACTTTCAAATGAAATGTAATTATAAAATTGTAAAGATAGAAAATCAACATTCATTGAAAAATTATTTGTTTAGGTGGAGAGGATTATGTTTAGCATTTAGATAATTCATAAAATAAGAGTGCAATAAGAATATTATGTTACTTAAAAACTACAAGCAAAAACGTTATGCATGTGAAATAAAAATTAAAAATTGAAACTAAATAAGAATATAGTAAAACACTTAAAAATGCTTAATTTTATGTAGAAAGGAGGTCAATAAATTATATTCATAATACCAATTGTGTTAACATTCTTTTGTTGCAAACTACCAAGAGGAGTAAAATATTTTTTTCCAAATTTATGCAATTAGACATCTACATGACAACATGTAACTTGGTGTCCTTCTGGGTAAGGTAAGATTGTTAAACCCATCGATAAAAAATGGTAAGAAAATTAAATTTTCATAAACAATTACAAAAATAGCAAAATGTTTGAATTATTTAATTTCTTTTGGTTAACTAATAAACAATAAATAAGAATATGTATGTTTAGGAAAATATATACTCTAATCATGATATTAAAACTACAAAATCAATGAAATTATTTTTGTTGTTGTTTATAAAGATTTGTATAATTAAATAAAAAATGTGACTTATTAAAAATAGTTATAAATTTTTAAAATTAGAATTTTCTTTAAGGAAAAAGAATTAAATATTCAAAGTGATTTGGTTATATATAAGTGAAATGTTATACAGAAATAAACTTTTTTGCATATGTTTTAGAAGAATTAGTATTGTAATTGAAACAAGATACTACATCATGCAAATAAAATAATATAAAATATCCAAAATGTGAAAGTAATTTCTATAAAGAAAAGTTGAGTTGTTCATAGATTGCCAAAATTTTTTATTGTATTTTTTATTTTCTCTAAAATTTATGGCACTCTCTTATGAATTGTAATTGTTTTCATGGTGGTTTTATTGGTTTGTGATGGTTTGCTTTTTGATGCTATCATTCTGCATTAAATTAAGAGAACAACTCTTCTATATTGACTTTGCATGGGAATCCTCTATGATTCCTAATTTGGTTTATCAAATATCTAACTTGGTAAAGGATAGTATCTTGTCAAGTACTAGCATGTAATAATTGTTTAATGTTTTAAGTCGAAGCAGCATTGGAGGAAAAATTTGCATTAAGGAAGTGAAGAGTAACATAATTTAAATAAAAAAGCATCCATTAAAGTAGTTAAGATCATAAAAAATAAAAGTGATAGATTTATAAAGGATGCATAGGTACCCCTTGCACCAATGTTCCATTGTTAATAATATTACTGTTGCTTTCATCTCCCTTGTCTCTTATTTATTGTGTTGTTCATTTAACTTTTTTGTATATTTTTTTAAATCAAATGCCCTTACTTATATAGCAGCAAGGTCTATTCTTTGTGCTCTCATGGTGTTAATCGTCTTGGAGTTATCAATGAGTTCTATTTGTCAATATTTACTTGATATTGTGGTAAGCCAACCTAATAGGACACTCTTTTGGACGTTCTACGTACTAACTCTTCTTCCTATGATCTTAAAATGAGTAATGATTTACTTAAGATTTTAGGACCTACATTTGTTGTTATGGCATCATGGTTCCTCAACTATGTGGTCATTAGTACCAAGTTATCAGTGAATTATCTGACTACACGTAAGAAATATCAATTGATTATAGGTTGGAGATAGACAAATAAAATTGTGTTGTCCTATGAGGTTATTAGACTATCTACATCAGACACATATGCCTCAAAGCATTCCAAAGTGAACCTCAAAGCAATTGCAGGCTATTCCTATTGACCTATTCCTATTGAACTATTAGTGAAGCAATTATATGCATGTTCTATACATGGTATAAGTATATCCTATTTCATTATGTTCTATCCTACAAAACATCATATTAGATTCTTAAGCTATGATTGATTAACAAAGCTTTACCAACAATTTGGGGGTGGTATGTGAATGAGAATTTTAACTTTGTTCCCATAAAGTTTCAGTTTTTTTTCAAAAGGTTGTAATGAAATCAATTCTCTATCTATGAATATGGTCTTTAACAACCCATGAAGCTTTACAATATCCTCAAAGAATAAACAACCACATGCAAGCATTAGAGTTTTGAAGAAAAGGATGAATATGGCCATTTCTATAAATTGATCTACTATTCAGAAAGATATTACATTCCTTCCAATGGTTTTTGGATTTTGAGGGGCAAAATCCACACTATGGTCCTCTCTAATCTTCATGATAGTACTTCTAATGTGGTGTAAAATCTAGTTTTTGGTAACAATGCTTAGTGACTACATAGGTGTTATACTTTAAAACTATTTCAAAAACTTGAAATTTTAATTCCAACAAATAAAAGCTATCAACAATAGTTATAATTTTTTTTGTCACCTAAAATTTCTTTCTAATCCTCCTGTATGTATTCTCTAAATTAAGATGTCTCTAATTCATGCTGGTTGTTCGCAAAACATCATATCCCAAAATGATCCTATTTAATCACATAATCAAATGTGATCTAAACTTAATTGGCAACTTGTTCTCTATATGTGGTTTCCAAGTATCAGGGTGCACATCAGCCAATGTTTCAAAGCTCAAGACAAAGATAGATAATTTACTAAGTTTACATTTTTATTGTGGGCAATAGTTACCCATTTTTCTGCACCAGGCATATGTTTGTGGACAAAGGTTTAGCTTAGAAGACATTCTTCACACTTAACACATTGTACCTTTAATGACTTGTAGAAGATGAGATAACTTAAACCTTATTGGTTACATTAAAGTAGGAATTTTTGGGGTAAGAGGTAACACCTACAATTCCTTAAGCTTTAGACTACCATAAAAATTTCTTTAACATAGATTAAGCATTTCTTGCATGACACATTAATTTTTCACTAAACTACATGCTTTGTTAGCCAAGAACTACTTGTATTTCTATCTTTGACGCATCACAAATGAAAAAAAGTAAAGTCTAGAAGTTAGAGTGTAAGAGCTTGGGACATTGATTGTTGAATGTTTCCAAATACTTTCTCAAATATATGTTTCTACCAAAAATTTTCTTTTATGACTCAATTAGTTGTGAGTTAATAATGATATTACAGCTTTTAATGAGTCTCCTAGAGAAGTTGCCAAGAAATGTAATAACTTCATGGATAGAGATGTTAGCCAATTATTTATACTCTTAACCTTGTTGAGATCTTTTGATATGCCATCTCTCAAGAATATGAAACCAAGAAAGTTTGTGTGTCAAATAAAAGGGCATATTTTTTTTACTTGGTGTAGATGTTTGTCACATCTATGTTTTTCAAAACCATGAGTATAACAAAATCCAATATCACAATGTCAAATGTACCTAAATTATACATTCATGCAAACTTTTACCATGCTAAGAATTTAAAAATCAATAAACTTGAATTAATCAAGTCTAAAGCATTGTTATTAATATAAACTAAAGTTTGATAGAAAAAGCAATAACAAGAATGAAGTTCGAGTAAATAGTTTAATAAAGTCGATGTCTAAATAGCCATTCCAAGTTTCACAACTAGAAATTAAAGGCAATACAAACCTTAAAAGCCAACTAGGCTCTCTTAAATGTTATATATTTGAGTCCCATGAACACACCTATATATGGTTTATTGCTTCCCAATCATATTTATGAGAAAGGATGATTGGCAACTTGATTTCTTATGGTTTCTATACTAAGCTAAGTTTAATTTTTCCAAAGGGAATTTTACACAATACTACTCATGGTTTTACAACTATAACACACATCTTTAACATGTAATATTACTCAATTGATTTCTAGGCATTATCAAGCCTATCAAAGATGTTCCAACTCATATATACATATCACATAACTAAGATTTGCATGAAACCATGAACATTAACTTAGTTTTACACTTTAATATTTAAACATGCCATAAAATTCTTAGTTAGTTTTGCACCTACACCAAAATTGTGAACATTATAATAAAACTATCTTAATATGCATCAAATTTACATAGAAATAAAAGAGATATCATAAAAGATTATAATTTCCAACAAGGTTTAATAAAAGAACGTGGTCATCAGGTCACAGCAAAAGTGAAATATACTCAATATATTTACTCCTTTGTTTTATTTTTCATAACAATAATCATGCTAAACTAGAGATGCTTAAAGAGCCAATAGAGCTGTTAATCTAATGACAATTTCATTGTATTCCACTTGGCGTCATCTTTGTTACGAGGGCTTTACTAATCATAAATTAGCACTGCCTTGGTTTTAAGACCTCATAACATTTTTTACGTCAAGAATCAAGTTATTTTGCAAAGATGTTCATATTATAGACAAGGTATTATAATTTGTTATGCTTTTAATGACAAACCATGCCTTCGTTGAGGTACATTTTTGCATGATTCTTGTCACAATTTATCACAAGAAAAACATGTTAAGCATTAATTTACAAGCTAGATACTACTATCCTCAAGCATGTTTAAAAAAACTTTGCTCATATTGATATAGCTATTTTTAAAAAGAGGATTAGATAACCATTATTACATTCAATTTCCCAAGGATTCCATATGCAATTTCATTGCATAGTCCTTTTTATCATTCAATAGGTCTTAGCCAACTTTAAATGACATCAACGTTTTTCCTACTTTATAACCTCAGTATAGGACATCTCCAATAATAACGACTTCCTTTATCGTCCTTGGAGACCATTTTTCTTTCATATGAGTGTCCATTTTCCTTTTCTACCACTTTTTTCTCCTTATTGTGCTCCATGGGTATAGTTTTTATTCTTCCCAACTTCTAGATCTAGGGCATGTTAACTTCAATGAGTAGAATGGAGAGTAGCTAATTACAAAATCATCATTTATTTAGTATCTACATATTTGTTTAGTATGATAGGATCACATACTGCACAATTATGCATACTCATAACAGACAACCAAAAATGTCCTTAGATTGTATTATTTGATCTTTTATCCAAGCATATATGACATAATACAAACCATGACACCAAGAATTCTTAACTAACCATATTTGTAAGTTGCTAAGCTAACAATTATACAATCTTTAACTCTTTGAACATTTCAAAACATAGAATATTTCACTTTCATTGTTATCTTAGTCTATATGTTACTTCATGCAAGTATGACCAAAACATACTTTCACAATCTTTTAACACATATATCTTATTTGTGTCTATTATTCGATTATCACATATGATTTCCCAACATCATATCATAAAATATTCATTGCTGTGTGACTTTGCAATTTCTTCCTCACAACATACCATATAAAATACAACCATTATACTACAAAATGTTCATCCAAGGCATAACTAATAGAAGCAATTTAATTACTCAAAATTTGCATGCATTAACTCTTCAAATAAGATACCAAGCATTGGTTAGTTAAAATAGAGGTGTTGTTATTTCAAGGTACTCAAACACAAGTCTTATACCTTAGGTTGCTTTAAATGTTTAGGCCTTAAGGTCTTAATTTTAATTCATAGTTGTTCTCATCTTACTTCATTAGATGGTGATAAATGCAAATGAGTTAATGAGATCCAATGTATAGACTCATATTGGCCACATAGGAAGATTTGAACATGTTTTAAAAGTCCAACTTGCTAGAAGTGCAAAAAGTTCACTCCTGTTGATTGTTAAACAATTAAGTGAAATTCGTTCCATGGCATTGCACATAAAAAGGATGTTATTTGAATATCCCTTATGAGATAATCATGGTTTCAACTCGTGCAAAGGAATTAATCTTTTCTCTCACTTAAAATAATAGCTCATGCAAATGTTTGGTAAAAATTGCATGTGATTTTTGTACATAACTTCTACCACAAAAGGGCCATAGAATTAACATTATGTATCAAAGATTTCTTGGGTTACATTAGTTTAATGCTTAAGTAGATGTGTAGCCAAGTCGCAATAATATGGAACAATGGAGCAAAACCTTAGCCTTTGAGATCCACTTCTAGTTAACTTATGAAAATTTAAAATGTATTGTGAAAAATTGCAATGGTCATTCATTATTAAAAGTGAAATTGGGCAAAATTTAATTATGTGTGTGTGTGTGTGCATATAGAATTTAATAAGAAACTGATCTATTGTGCCATGATAAGAGCATGATCATAATGTTAAGTATTTTTTAAGAAATATTCATGCAAGGATTAGTCCTTCCACACTAATAGGATCTTAGAACATTATCATGTGTTGACAAAGTTTTCGTGCATAGTGGTGAGTTATGAGAAATATATGTATCATGTAAAACTAATTAATGATTACCTTAGTTTCTTGTTTAGAGGTGCTGTAATTGAAAAATTTGTCTACCATGTTTCAAAAATATATCTCAATAGATAAGTGCAAAATATTATAGTCCTCAGAATTTTTAAGTCAAAAGTTTATAGACTTCATAGTTAGGAAAGTAACTCATGGTGTTAGTGAGACATCTTCTCTTAAACAATTCATTTTAGTAACTAACCATCGAATACAAGAACATAGGTATCTAAGAACTACAATCCAACTAAACCTCATAAGAAAATAATCTTACTATAAATAAAAAAAATTAAGGCATTGATTTTAATGATATTATTATCAATATATCGGAATATTTACTAGCTTAAAAATAACAAAGGCACCATCAAACATCTCTAATATAATGTTCAGCCTTGCATGACTGAGTTTGCCAAATGTTTTATCACATTAGCATTGTTATGACTATCTTATAAGTCAAGTGTATTTTTAGGTTTTTATTGATATGATTTATTATAGTATACATGATGTGTGATATAATAAGAAGTGGTGAATTGTGAGAACAAAAGTTTTAAATTCTAAAGAGCTTGTTTAGAAATTATTTTAAAATAATTACTTTTTAAATATGTAAAAAGCATGAGTAAATATTTGTAAATGATTTTATGCAACACTTAAATTTTATTTTATAACACATTATTTTTTTCTAAATTTCAAATTAGATTTATAAAAAAAATTGTAAACAATAACAAAGGATGCAAATGCCTTTGTGTGGTTTAGCTTAAATTGAAATGTACATCCACCACCAACAAAATGCCAACCAAAAACCTTACTAACTAATATAAGCCTTTCATAAAAAGATTGGTAAGAAAAACACTAACAATAATAGCATAAATCAAATAGGTTACAACAACCTTACAACGAAATAAAATTAGTTGAAAAACAAAAATTGTAGTGGCACAAACCTTAATTTGTTGCACAGAAAAAACCTATGCATGATGGAAATACTTTAAGAGGAACAAGTTTATGATCCTTTTATATGAATCATGTATAAAATAAAAGAATAGAATCTTTGTTGATTCAATTAGAAAGGAGTTTTGGAGATCAAGGAATGAATGTTATAGTTCCAATGCTAAGGCTTAAATTTTGTAGCTTAAATTTTGTCTCATTCTATTAGCAATCTTTCATTTTAAAAAATATACTATTTATAAGGAATTTACAATAATAGGCTTAAATTTTTACTATCCGATCTAACTACCATATCTTACTTTGCAAATTTGCTTCTACATTTGATAACTGAGATACACAGATAGAGTTTGAAAATTTTATCACACATTAACCATTCGTGCGAGAGATGGCTATATATAAAGTTTTATCAACATTTAAATGATCGTTACAACATTTTGGGTTGGTTTCCCACTAGTTTGCTTAAGAGATTATCACCTTGTTGTAAATAAGTGTATAACTAGTTCAAGAGGTATTCCCTAACCATGTAGTAAATAAAATGGATTTAGTAATGATGCCTAACTCAATACTACGATAATCTACTATAATGTTTAATTATTTACCAAGGCTTATGCCTACCACTAATAGAACTAAGCTATTGTTTAAAATTTAATTTTTATAAACTACTCATTGGATGCCAATTTTCAAAGATGTGAAGATGGTGAAATTAATTTCAAGATGATAAAATCGTAGGAATCCTTTGTTTTTTCTAAGATGACAAATTTTAAAAAAAGAATTTTGTGATGAAAGATTTAAATGTTGTAACTTACGAAAGTAATTTCAATCAAGCTTAACATTCTAATCAAAATAAAAATAAAATAAATAAAATTAAATTTAAAATAAATCGTTTAGTGTTTTACTAATCGAACCTAGACGATCTTCGTGAGATATGAAATTAACCTCTATTCCTTAAGTTTTCTCATTAATATAAATATCTATTTTCTAATTTTTTACCAAACAAATTTATTAGAAATGTTTAATATTAGTTATCATAAAACAAAGAACCATTATAAGGGTTCAACACTGCAACAATATATGCATAGAGAAGACTATGGCTCCACCTTAACTTAGGCTATTTTTTTCAATCTTTATTTTATTTTCCCTTTTGTTTTCACCCAAAGTGATTTAATACTCCAAAACTCAAACTATCTTTGTCAATATGATAGCTTATCAGTCAATAAAATGTAGAAATTCTAATTAAACAAGATTAAGCACAATATGTTCTCTTATTAAATTATATATAAAATCTAGATGTTTTGTTAGTGAATGATTAGTAACATTTTTTTACTATTTTTAATGTTCTTATGTAAACATAATAACTAAAACTTTATTCAATTCGAATACCATAATTTGTTAATTATTATTTTATTCAAAAAACATGCACTACACAACAACTTGTAGCTATGTAATTAAACTTTTTAGTACATTGTGCAAAATGCTTTTTTGGTTACTACACCATATTAGTAAATTTCTTACAAATTGGCTTGTTCCACTTATGATTTTTCTATATGTTCTACTTCTAGTGAAGATTAAATTTTATAATGCATTTAATTGAAAATTGATAACATCCTTTATATACCATAGGCTTTATTGACATATTTCAAGTTGCATTTAAAAGAAGTTTTATAGTTACTAAATGGGATTCGTTGAGAAAAGCTTGGAACTAACACAGACACAAGTAGTTTATTATATCAAGCATACATGTGGTAAGATATAACAATTATCTAATTCTACCTCTTGGAATTTTAATGAGTAATTTTTTTATTTCAATAACAATTATAAATTATATTTGTTTTTTTTTATATGAAATGTTTTTTGTAGTTTGCTTAGCTTGAAAACCTATGAGGATTGTTAACTCATCCATTAAAGTGGCATAAAATTTATTTTTTACAAAATCTAAATAAACATTACTTAAGTCTTTAATACTAACTCCAAATACTATATCATCCATTATTAAAATTCTTTTGACTTACGGTATTTTTCTTGTTCTCTATTATTAGGTCACCTTAGTTTTTGTTGAACCCATAAAAGCTAATAGGTTGGGGATGAACAGTTAGAAAATCTCAACTTATAACCTTTTGTTAGTGGTTATTTTTAGACCTCGATTGGTGGAGGACGTAAGTTCTTATTTGATCAAAACCATATAAAAATTCATTTGTCTCATTTTAATTTTTCTCCTTATTTTTTATTATATTAAATATATTATATACATATAATTATGTTTTTAAAAAACTTAAAATTACTTTTAAGAAACAAAAATATCAAAAATTACTTTTAAAATCCATAATTCAACACTCTTCTATGTTTTGCACACTAGATTTCACATAAACGATTACTAAAGTTAGTAAACTTGATGGATGAATTTCTTCTTCTATTTGTCATTTATACTTGTTTTGTTATTACTTCCATTCATGACAATAAGTTCTATATATTGATGGACATTACATTTTAATAGACTATTATTTTTGGTTTTTAGCATTTAGACGTATATGATCATCTCTAGCTATACTTAGAATATTATGTCATTTAAGCATTTGACATGTATGACTTCTATATTTTGGATTTAGTTCTAAACATCTATGAGTTTATGACTATATTCTCTGGCTTGTGTGATCACAATTGTTAGAACAAGAATGGATAGTTGCTTTTAGTTGCTCTAAGGGGTGATAAACATTAATTGGCTAAAACTCAACCCTAAAAGATTTGGAATTAATGCAGATTTTATAGTTAAGGCATGTTTAGGCTTAACAATGTGAGGGGAATAAGACATGAGAGTGCATGAGTTATTTTTCTAAGTAAAATTTATTGCATAAGGCAAGCTTTACATTTCAATATTTGATTTAATTTAATGTTTGTTTTATGTTTGATCTGATTTAATTATTAAAGATGTAGTAAAACTACCCAATTTGTTTCTACTAGTTAAGTCAATTTGTGGTGCAAGTTGTCTTTGTTTGATTAAATATGGTTTTAAAGAGAAATAGAACAAAAATGCCGAAAAAGGGTTTCAAGTACATTGTTGTGCTTTGATTCTAAAAAAAGATGTTACATCCACTAATGATGGACTAGATGTTTGAATTCTTCTTATCTATTACAAGATATGAGAAGCATCGTAACGTGCCAATGTGCCATCACAAAATTGAAATGCCACATTAGAATGATATTATAACATGCACCATTATGATTGTATACTTATGTTGATTTTAAGTTTGTTGAGCATACTCATTGTATATTATTTTTATTTTTTTTTGAAGAGGAATACTCATTGTATATTATGTGTATTCAGGAGCAACATTGCTGTATGAAGGTGTGCAATAATGAATAATGCAAAGCTTAAAGAATAGCACTTGTATGATTTTATATTAGGAAGGATAGTCATGGGCAAATGATGTCCAATGGTGAATAATGAGACCATGAAAGGATTTATCTATCCAATGCTATTGAAAGCATTATTGTCATATGTTGGTGCCCTTTTTGAATAAAAGCAATATGTGATGAGTCAACCATTCTATTTCAATAGTCGAGGGATCATAGTAAGACATACTTTCTTAAACTTTAGGTGGGGTGATATAATAATTATATGATTGTTGTGGTGTTGTGAACATTTGGGTATATTTGGTTGATTTAGTGATAGAATGTGTTGCCATTGAATGAAATTCTAATTATATGAGCATAAAAATATTTGTATAGTGTGATGGTTACTATCATAATATATGAAAAGTTTCCACTTAGTGAAAATATGCAAATTTTATAAATCACATTATAGTGCTTTAATAAGGTTGTTGAGTCATACCATCTAGGATGTTTGAATGTATGGTTGCCAAATTTCAACAAGTTTATCAAGTGACATGTATGATTTGTGAATATTTTATTGTTCCCAAGTGGTTGATTTGGACAACTTTCTTACCATTTTTGTAAGGCAAATCACAACTCCATTTTGTTAATTGTTAATATAACACCAATGGATTATTGTTGTTGCCATCACTTAAAATGTTTTCTCAATCATGTTGAGATTCTTCGAAGGGAAGCTTACCTTACTCTTTACCATTTGTTAGATTTCCTTGTAGTACATCACATTGATAAGAATAGCTACATCACTACTATTGCACATTTATATACTAAAGAGTAGTGATGTTCCTTTTGCTTATGTTATTGATTTGCTACCAATGAAATTGGAGGACTTCATTATTTAGCCTCTATGTTCCCAAATGATTAAATCGTAGCCAACTAGCCCATTTAAACACGATGTGAACCCATCAATGTTGACTTTAGGCATTTTATCTAGATCACTAGACCACTTTAAAATCTTGTAGCTTTTATATTTTAGGAAAGTATATGGTGGAACCAAACCAAAGTGAACCCAATGGAGGTCTACTTTAGCCATTTGAACGAGTCGAAACAAGCAAATGATGTCATAATAGTTGAAGAAAAAATTGTAGGTAATGGTACAGCTTGTATGGTTTCCTCAAGGGTTTTTTAATTTCTATCCTTCCATGTGCTATAATATATGATTAAAGAAAGGAATTTAATGGCCTCTCCTTCAACAAAATAGTTTTTTCATTCTTTGTAGCTCTAGGACAATGCAGTAGTTACAATAGTTATGCTAGTTATATTAGGTTGTTGAATGTAAATTGCTAAATGTAGATGACAACTTACATGCTTTGTAGTAGCTTAAAAATGCATGATCCATTGAGAGTTCTTTTGCACAATGTAGGAATTTTGATGCAATTTTTATCTTGAGCATTCTTAAGGCATAATGAAATGGCAATAATTTATTAAATATTCTCTATATCCAAGTAGAAATTGCTATATGCATTTTGCATTGTAGATTTTTGTGTCTAAATGGTAATAATAGTCCATTACTTTTGGTTGCTTCCCAAGCAAATGAAGTGGAGAACATTCATTAACTATGAGAGCCTAGTAGTTTTTTTTCACTAGGTTAACAAAATTTAGTGTGACTCAAGCCTATATTTTTTTTCATTTTTAAATATTTCCAATGTGTTAGATGTCGTTCATTTATTCTTAATGTGATGTCTTTTTCTTTTATCTGGCTTTGCCGTAACGAGTTGCCTGAAAGATGTTTCTAATTGAAAGTTTCTAAAAATGTTGACATTACTTCTAAAAGTTTTTTAAGATAGGAAATTCTTGGTAGGCCGACTTTCTTTTCATTGGTCCAATGGGCTTTATGATTACTCCTATAATTGAAGTGTGATTTAGTAAGAAGGGGTAAATTTCTTGTTATAAAAATATTATTATGAAAATGTTAATAGAAATTATCTTTAAAGTAATTATTATTATGCTTAGGTAAGTCTCTAAAAATAATTTGTCTAAATACTAGTTTTCATTTTAAAATTTGTTAATTTTCTTTTAAAAAAATATTTTTTATAAAAATTTTAAAATGAAAAATTTAACACAAATAAAAGTTTGTTAGCCTTAAGTCAATCCTAAAATCCACCCTCAATGTAAAAAAAGGCATGAAAAAACCTTAAATGTGAACCTTATTCAAAAGGATAGGTAGGTTTGACCCTCACAATGAAAAGAAAATGATGGGTGACAATTTCCTTACAAGAAAATTAACATTGACAAAAAGAGAATGAAATTAGTGATGCAAATTTGTACATAACACAAATTAATTTCCTATGCTTGACAAAATACCTAAATGAACAAATATTTTAATTTAATCAATCAAATATGAGAAAATATTTAAAATATATGGGAGCATAATTGATTTAAGAATAAAGAAAAAAACAGAGCTTGTTGAAAGTAAGGTGTACTGAATAAAGGAGATAATGATTATCATCTATTAAAGGCTTAAAATACTTGAAATTTAACCATAGAGTTTATAAAATTTTCTTCAAATATTAAACAATATATGTTGTTAAAATCTTTTCCTATTTATTAAAATTTTCTCATGATTAAATTTAGTTGCAGAATAACCAAAAAGAGCCATTACACTACTTAAGTGGATGTCTATTGTAACTTTTCTTTTATAAACTTAGTTGTTTTAAAGTTATAATTCTACTAACACACAACTAACATTAAAAATAGTCATTATGTAGGGAGCCACATTAGTGGAGGGATTTTTGACCATTTGATTGTGAACACTGTGCGATTAGACATCTAGATTTGTGGTGACACTGTTTGTAAAATAAAGCATCATTTGGACCATTAGATATTCTTTGTCATCAAATCGCTAGAATTTGATCTTAAGCATGGATTCATTCTAAATAGGTGATAATGAAATTATGTGATCAAACAGCTAGTGAATTGGCATATTTAAAGAGGATAAAAATATGATGACTATTTGACTACAAACATGCATAATTGGCTGTAGAAATCACCCCAACAATTAAAATTTCAGCAACAAAAATAAAGAAGTTGAGTTTAGTCTACCATCACACATATGAACTAAGACTTATTTTTTAACATGCATAATCGGGCATAACATTATTTTTTTGGTCAACCTATTAATTGATAGATTACTAATGAAACTACAACTATGACATAGATCACTTTGCTTATAATGAGTTGCTTATTACCCATTGCCTATAACTCATTACTTATTGAATGTCAGAAGCATGAATAACGTAAAAGTTATTAGCCCCAAAATGTATATTAGCTTGGCATAGTAGTTGAAGATACACCAAATAAGATTTTATATCGAATGTTAATTAGACATTACTATCATAGATAAAAATATGTGTATATATATTCTTTTAAAGCATGTTAGTTTCAAAGCATGACATGAGGCCTCAATGTTGTGCTCCTTGGCTTACTCCTACACCATATTTTGAATGTTTAGAGACTTAGGAGTTAATTGGGAGCAAGAATTTGGATCATCAGAGTGCAATATTTTTTCTTTTACGATTAGTAATACTTTACTTATTATTTCTATTCATGATTATATGTTGTCCATTTTCATGGTTGTTTGAGTATAGCAAATTCTTATTAGAGGACTTTACCATTTGTATTTTTATGTTCACTTCTGACTGGACTTGGATTATGAGGTCATTTGAGAGTTTGATAGTTATATTTTTATATCTTGGATCATAGTTCTAAGGTATTTTACTTATATCATTGCTTTTTTATTCTAATATGTATAATTACATTTGTAGCACAAACGTGAATATTTAGAACTAATTGATTTTGTGGGTGTAAAAAACTTTGCTAAAAGCTTATTGCAATGAGAAGATCCCAATGGAGAATAGTGGCATTCTTAGAGTAGCCTCACATTACACTCAAATGAGCTAATATAGTAGAAACTAAAGAACTTTATTACAACACTTATCACAATTTACCAATCTCAAGTACTATACATTACAAAAATCTTATGGAAAATATTTAAAGATTGGCTTAAGAAATTACAAACAAAGATGAAATATGAAGATTAGAAATAATCAAAATGCTATTAAGATAAGCAAATATTTAGTTAGAGAAAATATTTTAACAAATTCATGAAGTTGTAACAAATGATTTTGTTCTTTCTTTTAATGTTAAATAAATGAAAGAAATAGCTTATTTGCAATTAAAATTCTTGTTATTTACATTTCTTAATTAATTAAACCATATTTTAGAAGTTATAATCGCATAACAATTTTTTTTACAATGTGATCAATAAGGTATTGGTAGCGTTATGTCCATGTCATTACTATTAAACATTCATAAATTGGTGATAAGTGAATAAAATGAATCACAAAATGGATTACCTATGCTATCCATGTATGTTTGTTTTGTAAATCCTATCATACAAGTATGATAGAAGATTATAAGGCATAATGAAAACATATCAATCATTGTTAGAAAAACTCTTAAGTTCTCAAAATAATATCATATACAATCAAAGCAATCATAGAACAATAATTCCCTTAAGACTCACATGTGTACAAGTTGCTTAAGGATTGTGCTCATCTTAAAAGTGGATCATCTATGTACAATGAAATTTTGTAAAAATTTGCAACACTTCAGGGATTTTATGCACTTTGTATAACTATAATAATTCAATTGTGCTAGTATGATGGTATATGCTTTTGTAGCATTGTCTTATGACTTAGGATAAATTTATTTCATGTGTATGATGTGTAAACAATTGTTATATGAATTATGACAATTTTTTATAACTTTAGGCTTGTGCTAATTCTACATAAGCTCTTGGAATTGTTGTGTATTTTGTTATGACTTAGGTTTTTCTTATCATTTTAAGACTTCTTTGCAAGAATTTTTAAAAGATTCCATTATATTGTATGATGAATTAAATGGTTTAATATACAAATAAATAAGTTGACTCATACATGTCTAACATGTATTATCATGATGAATGATAATGCTATAACTATCTTTTTAAGTGATAATGGTGTTCATACCAATGCTGTGAGATGACAATATTTGAAGATGATCCACATGAGGTATAATGGCTTATTCAAAAGGACCTTTACAAAAAACACAAATGAATCAATACAAATGTAACTAGATAATTTATTATAACACTTTTCAAATTTATTATGCACAAAATGCTATACCTTATAATAATACTATAACAAAGTTCTTATTAATGAGTAAAGATTTTACAAACCTTGTTGAAATAAGAATATTTGAATTAAATGTTCAAAACTAAGATGACAAATATTTAGCTAGAGAAAATATCCTAGTAAGTTCATATGGTTGCAGCAACTTGCACTCTTGTTCTTTCTTTGATTTAATGTTTATATTTCTTGTTGAGAATGCAGTTTGGAATTTGGACTTTTCCAATTGATACATTTGAAAGAATTATCATCTCTATACAAAGGTAGTAAGGTGTTAATAATGAGTATAACTAAGGCATAATCTAATTTTGTTAGCCTCCATTGTTGTTCATTAAGAAACTTGAGATAGCATTTTGATAAACTAGTATATAAGAAGTTGAAAATGATGTACATTGAACATAGACCATGTAGGTATGTGAGGCAACATCTATGTAGATCATATCATTAATAGCTACAAGGTTTATCTTAGCTAAAAGATTAATGGTTGTAGACTAAAACATTTGTGATGATGTTGAACAACCATTTCCAATTGTTGTTATACTTGTAAATAGTGAATACATTACTAAATGAATTAATGAGCTTATTCTAAAAGATAAACAAATGATATTTGCTAAAAAAGTAGTATGATGTTTTGTGTGCTACAATTAACCTACAATGCATGTATCTACACCTTGACTTGATAAACAAATTAGTGAGTTCCATAAAAATGAAATGGTGCCAACAAAAAGAAAAATAGAAAGAGTTATATACTAAGAAAGGGAAAAAGGAGAAGACAGAAGAGCCAAGAAAGATAGATTGCTCTTCCACTTATGAGGTAGCCTAAATTTATAAAGGGTTACCTTGCTTATTTATAAATAATGTTGCATGTATGAAATAAAATATAAATAGGAAACTAAAAGGGAAGATGTAAAATGATGGACTAGTGTTTTTAGAATGCAAAATGCCTATACCCATTCGTCTTGATTACCCTATGTGTAAAGTGGGAGTTGAAAATTTAAAAAATAGTAGAGAAAAAAGAAGTCAATGAAGATTACTTGAATTAACTCTAATGAATCCACTTAAAGAGTAGAAGGGAAAACAAAAAGACTTGTTTGACATATGTTAGTAGATAGAGACATTGTGGGTACCTGTAAAGGTAAAGAGTTATACTGATCCATTAGCATTTATTAAGAAAAGTAATGCATAGAATGTTTTCTTAAATTTAAAAAATTGGTCTCTATTTGTAATAAGTTGAAAAGAAGAGCACGAAAACAATTTAAGCATATGTAAACATTTGAATCCAACAATGATAACTATTTAATTAAAGTAAAAAAAAATATTAGAGTGGAGCTAACTAATTTTATTATTCAACAAAATTTGTTAGCTTATTAATTGAATGAGTTTAAAAGAATTCATAGACGTTTCTGCTTTTTATTCCAATGATCTTGTTATAAATTCATTTACCATTTCATATGCTAGTTATACCAAAAGTAACTATATTTTGAAATGTGGACAACTTAGATCTCAATGTAAGACTAAATGAAATATTGACTCCATATTTTTTGGATATATTTAGGAAGGAAGAGATAGCTTAAATAATATTTATGTTAGGACAACTAGATCATAATGATTCAGCTTTCAGAATCGAACATGCAGCTGACTTTTGCATGCTTTCCTTCCATCATAGAATGGAGAGGGTGTGTGGAATCGTCATTGATATTGCTAAAGGAAAATGATTGGTAACTCTTCCTTATTCATCCACTTCAAGTAGTATGATGCTGTTCAAGTTACTATTGCAGAAAACTCTAAGGAGAGGGTCATTAGAACTAAAATAGGCTGTAACATATACATATCTATCAATAGTTTTAAATGTAATCTTCACCACAATAAATGATTGTGTGACTATCTTTAGTTTTATTTTTAACTTTGAAGAATGTATTAATAGTAGAAATAATAAGCCCATCAATGTATCACTTGGAAATAATAACACTTAAATAAGAAAAGAAGATTTATTGAATAAGAAAGAAATGTACATTGCAAGATGTTGACGAGATCAAGTATAACATCCCTCATTGTGATTCAGGTATGAAATGAAGTTCATCATTGATCTAGAAAAAGTTATAAGAAAATATATATTTAAATGTATACAATAAAATATCTAATTGGGTATAACTTCATAGTAGGAGTCCAGTGGCATTTGTTTTATCTCTATCATACATTTTCTGAAATTACTCTAAATTATAAACTTAAACAAAAATAAATAATAATAAATTCATATTTTAAGATTATGTTAACATATAATATAAATGTAATGAGATAAATAAGAGTAATGTAATGTAATAGAAAATAATAATACATAACTATCAAATGAGAAGAGACTTAGAGTTTATTGGTAAAATTTATATTAAAAAATGGTAAAGAGATCAATTGTACTATTCTTGATCATCAAATAATGTATGAATAAAAATGTCTCATATAGTACTTGAAAACTCTAAAAAAATATAATATTTGAAAACATAAAAATGAATATTTGATTGGATAAAGCTCATTGAGATTAGTATAACAATATTCCTTTTTTCCCAATCAGTCCTCATTTGGAACTAGTACAAATTACCAAGATATATAACCATAAATAACAAAACATTTAATATTAAGGAAATACATGATCAAGTTCAATTTTAATAATTTGATGAAATGTAATATTATCAAATCAAAGACATGTAAATGTCATATGAGATGAAATTTGGAAAGACAGTAATATGTCCAATCAAAGCCCAAAATTTGTAGAGATGACAAATTATACAAGATGTATTCCAAGATACTAAATAAAATGAGTGTAACATCCACGATTATCAAATATGGTATGAATTGAATATCCAACAAATCTTACAAAAACCATGCCACAAAATGTTTAAAAAATATTAAATTAATTATTTATTTAGAAAGATATTATTTAGAACCGGTGCATTAATGTTTGCTAGGTCTTAAATCGACCTTGATTAGTATTATTTTTAATTTCTAAAGCACATAAATGTAAGCAAAATAAGATTCTTATTTAAAATATCAAGTAAATATATTATAAAAATTAAAGTATTATAAATTGAAGCAATTTAATATAGGAAAAGTAAAGTGATCTAAAGGTTAAATGAATGCTAGATCAGAGTTTCATAGAAATATAAAAAATAAAAATGAAGAATTTTAATCAGATAAATTGTTTAGGAAAGTAATAGCTCAAGGGATCTTGTGATCTCATGTAATATTCTTAATCATCAAATCAAGTTTGAATTTTAATGTCTCTTAAAAAATTTAAAATTATAATAATTAATATTGAATTAGATGGAGCTCATATAAATGAGTCTAATGAGATTAATTTTACCTCCATTAGACAACATTAACAATTATCGTATATTTTAAAAGAAAATACACATAAATAATAATAATTAATATTTTTAATATTAAGTTATATCAAAAATGAAATTAGATAAATTGAAGTAATATAATATAACTAAATAAAGGATTGGTTAAGATCATGTGAGAAAGGATTTAAAGAAACACATTAAAACATAAAAATAAATAAATTAACAAATGAGAGAAATTTTTTAAGAAACTTTCAATCAATGATGCTAAAGACAAAGAGTTTAATATCCCCGATTATCAAACAAGCTACAAATAAAAATGACTTACAAAGCCTACAAAAATAATAGAAAATAAATTATTTAGAGATAAAAAAGAATAGTTAATTAGGTAGAGCTTCGAGAAGCATGTCTAATGGCATTTGTTTCATTTCAACCAAACCATCTTCGGAATTACTTTAAATTATAGAAAAAGCATAAATAATAAATATAATTTATTATTTTAATATTAAATGCATATATAATGAATAGAAACATGATAAATTGAAGCAATATAATATAAGAAAATCAAAGTGTTGAAAATGTTACATGAGAGGAGATTTAAGTTATCATAGAAATATAGCAAAATGAACGAAAACCATTTTAAAAAATGAGATATATTGTATGGTAAATTTGCATTCCAAGATACTAACAAGATTTAGTGCGACATCTTATAACATCAAATTAGGTATGAACGAAAATGTCTCATAAAACTTGCCAAAACTCTAGAAAATAAAATATTAAAAAATATTAAAAAAAATTTTAATTTGAAAGAACTCGTTATAGTTCCAACAATGATTGTTTCATCTCGATAGGATCTTATTTTGGAAATATTAGAAATTATAAAACATGACAAGACCAAATAATAAAAAATTATAATTTTGGTATAAATTAAATATATAATAAATCTAAACAACTATGACAAATTCAAGCAATATTGCATAACCAAATAAAGCAATGTAAAGGTGACATGAGAGATGCTTTAGAGCTACATTACAATATTGCTAAATCCGAGCAAAACATTGAAAAATGAGTTACAACATATCTAAAAATATCAAAAAAATATTTAATCTTATTGAGTTTGTTGAGATTAGTCGAAACAACATTTGCTTTATCTTTATCATAACTAGTTTAGAATTACTATGAGTTATCAAAATAAATAACTAAAAATTAAAAATTTATATTATTTTTTTCTTAAGTTAACATATATTGATGTTTAAATTAGATAAACTAAAGTAAATTTTTATAACCAAATGAAAGGAATGTAAGGGTTAAATGGGGGAGAATTACAGTTAACAGTAGTATTGCAATATCGTAGTGAAATTTATAAAAAAATCAATATTTAACATTATAAAGTTCTTTCTAATGAGTCTATTGAGAATTATTTCATCATAATGAGAACTTGTTTACAATTAATCTAAATAATAAAATAATATAACCAAATCAAAGTAGTGATGAAATAAATTAGAGTAATGTAATGTATCCAAATCAAAGTGATAAGGTCACATGAAAAGAGATTTAGAGTTAGACATTAATAAACATAAATTATTGCAAAATTATGTAATAAAATGTGATAAGTCGTATAAGAAAGCCATATTCTAGGATAACATTGAGAAAAGGGTATAAAATCTTTAATCATAAAATTAGACACAAATTAAAATATATAAAAAAACATGCCTAAATAAAAGAAAACAAGTTATCTAAAAATAAAAAAATGTTTATTTTCTTCTTCATCATACCTTGATTGTGATTACTTTTATTTATAAAATAAAAAAGAATAAATAATAATAAATTATTATTTTTTTATTAAGTAAATATGTAATAAATCTAAAATAAGATAAATTTGGGCAAATCGTGTGATGAGAGATCTAGAGTTACATGGTAACATAACCAACTCCAAGCAAAATATTTTATGAAATATGATAAATTGTTTTGGAATCTTGCATTCCAATATACCAATGAAATCAAGTATAATATCCTAAATCATCAAATTGGATATGAATTAAAGGTCTCATAAACAATGTATAAATGTTTTAAAATAAATATTTAAAAATATAAATGAAAATAATAAATGGATAGAGCTGATTTATTTGAGTATAATGATCAATTTTTCATCTAATTTGGACATGGTTTAGGATTTTTGTGAATTAGAAAAACAAATAACCATAATTTTTTTTATAAATTATTATTGCTGAAATTTACGTTGTAATATAGCTAAAATAACTTTAAAAATTGAAAGGATTAAAACTTGAACAAGAAACCAACTTTCCGAAATTGTAACGAGATGAAGTGCGACATCTATGATTGTGCAGATTAGGTAAGAATCAAAATGTCATATAAAATGTCAAGAATCATTAGAAAAT
This sequence comes from Vanilla planifolia, assembly GCA_023846275.1. NCBI lineage: Eukaryota > Viridiplantae > Streptophyta > Magnoliopsida > Asparagales > Orchidaceae > Vanilla > Vanilla planifolia. The sequence goes on along the minus strand of JAIUJO010000244.1, from coordinate 483,420 downwards.
AAAATGTTTAAAATTTTTGAAAATGAATTTTTAATTGGATAGAGCTTATTGAGATGAGTCTAACTATGTTTCTTGTGTCTTAGTTTGTCGTCCTTTGGGCTCGCTACGGATTCCCAATGTAAATAATCATAAATAATAATAAATTATTATTTTAATATTAAGTAATTATATATTAAAATTGAAATAATATAATTAAAAGTAGTGTAATATCACCAAATCAATGTAATACAGAAGCCCTAGGATAAGAGACTTAGAGTTACATTATTATATGTCTAAATCAAAGAAAAAAATTTCATGAAACAACAAATTATAAAGAAAAGTAGCATTCCAAGATACTAAGATGATTGCATGTAAAATCCTTAATTGCCAAATATAGTACGAATCATAATGACTAGTACATCATGTAAAAGCCATTAAGAAAAGTTTTAAAAAAAAATAAAATGAATATTTAATATAAAAAGTCATGCTAACATGAGTCAAACTTCATTTTTTCTATCCATCAAACTACACTTGGAATTACTACAAATTACCAAAAAAAAAAGCATAAATAATAATAACTATTATTTTAATACTAAAGAAATACATATAAAAAATAAAACGATAAATTAAAGTGATATAATATAATATAATCGAAGAAATTTAAAGATCACAAGAAGAGAAAATTAGTTACATAGTAACATAACCAAATCAAAAAGTAAAATTTAATAAAATTTGATAAATTGTATAAGAAAGTCTCTTTCCAAGATATCGAGTTCAAATGAAACATCCTTAAACGTAAAATCAAGTTTAAATTAAAATTTCTCTTAATGCATGAAGAAACATTAAAAGTGAATTCTTAGTTGAATAAAGCAAATCATTACAAGTCCTAATGAATTTGCTTTGTCTCGACCGATACCTATTTGAATTATTATGAATTTGCAAATTAAGCAAATAATAATAATAAAGATAATAATAACTTATTTTAATATTAATTAAATTTTTTTTTTTTTGGATAATGATATAAATTTAAGAAATATAATAAAAATAAGTTAAGAAATAAGAAAGCCACAGCAAAGAAAATTTAAAATTGTCATGCGTTATAACAAAATTTAAGCAAAATTTTGATAAAATTAGAAAAAGTTGACTAAGAATTTTCATTCCAAGATATTAAGGAGATTATGTGTGGTGCCCTCAATCATTAAATTTAACACAAATAGAAATAGTCATTAACACAATTAAAAACTAGAAAAAGCATATTTAAAAAATAATAATTAAATATTTATTAGATTGACCTAGTCAACAAAAGTCCATTGAGGTTTGTTTTTCTCAATCATGTATCATTGGAATTACCAAATATTGTCAAAAGAAGTAAGAACAAAATTTAGTAAATTATTATTTTATTATTAATGAAGAAATATAACTCAACCTAACAAAGCAATGTAGAGGTCAAATGATAATAGATATAGTGTGGTGTAGTAACATAAAAAATAAAATAAAAAACTTTGGTGAAATGATATAAGTCTCATTAAAAATCTGTATGCCAAGTTACTAAGGAGGTCAAAAGGGACATCCTTAATGTTAAACTTTTGTTTGAATCAAAATGTGACATGATGCTTGCCAATACACTTCAAATAAAATTATTTGAAAAAATAAAAATTGAATGTTTCTTAAGCCAAAGCTCATGGAGATGAACACATGGCATTTATTTCATCTCAATTAAACCTCGTTTGTATTTACCACAAATTGCTAAAAAAATAAGCATAAAGAATAAGAAATTATTATTTTCATGTTAAGTAAATATATATTAAGTCTTAAAATGAGCTAAATTAAAATATTATGACACATCAAATCAAGTGATATATAGGGCACATGGGTGGAGATTTATGGTTATATAGTGATATAACCCAATCATAGTGAACATTTGAAGAAATGAGTTAAATTATACTTAAAGGCTACATTTGACGGTACTAAGTAAATAAAGGGTGATGTTCTTAATCATAAAATCAAGTACAAAATAAGAATCTTATAAAAATTAGCAAACCCTAGAAAGAAAACACTAATAAAGTAAAAAAATACTAAAGTGGACGTAGATTGTTTAGACAAGTCCAAAAATATCTATTTCAACTCAATTAGACATTATTTTGGATTATAATTAGTTATAAAAAAAGAAACTTTAAAAATAAAAAATTATTAATTTATTATTAATTAAATGATATTACAATTGAAGTGAGATAAATTAAAATAATATAATATAACAAAATCATATACATGTAATGGTCACATGGGGGCAGCTTTAGATTTACCTGGAAATATAACCAACTCCAAAAAATTTAAAGAAATAAAAAAAATTTTATGGGAAAGTTACATTCTTGAATTCTAATGAGATAAAGTGCAATATCCTTGTTCATCAAATTAGGCACAAATCAAAAAGTTTCTTAGAACCTACCATAAAAAGAAAAAAAAACCTTTAAAAATATAAAAGATAACATTTAACAAGGAACAATGAGTTGAGTCCTATCCATTGACATTTTTCTAAACTCCATCGAAGCTCATTTTTAATTACTATGGCTTGCCATGCTAAATGAGTATAAATAATTTCAAGTTATTATTTCAATATTAACTAAATATATAGGAAAATTAAAAATTTAATAAATCAAGGAAATGTAATATATCTAAGCAAATCAATATAAGTTCACATGAAAGCAGGTTTTGAGTTAAATTGTAATGTAGCAAAACTAAAGCAAACTTTTTGAAGAAATGAGATAAATTGTATGAGAAAGCTAAATTCTAAAATATTAAGGCAATCAAGTGTAATTCCTTTGAACGACAGATCATGTACTAATCAAAATGTTAAATAAAACATTACAAAACACTAGAGAATAAAATATTTAAAACAAATCAACACAATAACTTTTTAATTGAATATAAGTTATTAAAATGAGCTAAATGATGTTTGTTTCAACTATATCAGACCTCAGTCATTATTACCATGAACGACATTTAAATAAACAAAAATAGTGATAAATTATTATTTAGTATTAAGTAATATACACTAAAACTAAAATAAGATAAATTAAAGAAAAGTAATATAATGGAATCCAGATGATACAAAAGACAAACAAGAGAAGATTTGAAGTTACATAGCAACATTACCAAACAAAAGTAAAAAAAATTTAATAAAAAAGACAAATTGTAATAAGAAGGTGCATTCCAAGATGCTAACAGGATCAAGTATAATATCATCTATAGTGAATTTATTTGTGAATAAAAAATTACTTAAAAAATATGACAAAACCTTGGGAAAAAAATAAATAAAATTATTTAAAAATGAATATTTCATTTTATATAGCCCATTAAGGTGTGTACAATGATGCCCATTTAATCTACATAGAACATTATTTTTAGTTTTTATGTATAACAAAAACAAATAAGCATAAATAATTATTTATTTTTACATTATCATTAAGTAATGAAATATTGAAGCTTAAATGTGACAAATTTTTAAAATTGAAAAATAAAGCAAAAAAGAAATATAAAAGTGACATTATAAAAAATTTACCATTACATTGTAATATAAAAAAATAAAAAATCCAAAATTTGAAAAAATGAGACAAACTGTTTGGGATTGTAGTATTCCATGATTCCAGCAAGATCGAGCAAAATACTCTCGACAATCAAAATAGGTATAAACAAAAAGTCACATAAAACTTGAAAAAATTTAGAAAATAAAATATTTCAATAATTAAAATTAAATATTTAATTGGATAAAGTTTGTGGTGATGTGTCTCACAACATTTACTTTACCTTTGTAGGTCCTTATAAATCATATGAAACAATTGCATTTCGGAAATACCAAGAAAATCAAGTTAACCATCATCGATCGTTGAATTTGGTACATAACGAATTACCTCATAAAAATACTAAAATTATAGAAAACAAATATTTAAAAAATAGAAAAAAAATATTAAATTTAATAAGTCTTATCAAAATGAGTCTAATTACTTTTATCTCTCAATTAGGTTTGTTGGGGAATTTTTTTAATTACAAAATCAAATAAGCCTAATTAATAAAAAAGTTACATTAATAATTAAGGAATATATACCGAAGTTGAAATGAGATAAACTAAAGCAATGAAATTTGACCAATTCAAAAATATTTATAGTTATGATAAGAGTTTTTTGTTGCATAGCAATTTAAGAAAGTAAAAAAACTTTTAAAAAAAATATAAATTATGTGGCAAAGTTGCATTCAAAGCCATTAACAAGATCAAGTGTAACATTCTCAATTATAAATGTAGTCACAAATCAGTTACCACTATAAGCATCCAAAATCATATAAAGTAAATTTTTTAAAAACATAAAAATGACTATTTATTTTGATAGAGCTCATTGAGATGAGTCCAATGACGGTTGCTTTTTGTCGATCATAGTTTGTTTAAAATTACTATATGAATTACAAATGAAATTTTTAACTTAAGATCAACAAAATATGTAATATAGCTCATAAGAAGGAAAATAGAACCACCATAATATGACCAAGTAATATGATGTAAAGGTTACACGAGAGAGATTTAGAGATATATAAAAATGTATCCGAATCTAAGTGAAAATGTTGAAGGAATGAGCAAGATTCTTCCAAAAATTTGCATTTTAAGATATTGAAGAGATCTAGTGTAACATTCTTGATCATCAAATAATGCACGAATTAAAATATCATATAATGTATTCTAATGCCCTAAAAATATCTTTAAAAATATAAAATTATTATTTAATTAGCTTGAGCTTGTTAAGACAAGTCAAATGACTTTCATTTTGTCTAAACCAAACGTTATTTTGAAATATTACAAATTACAAAAGTAAATAAGTTAAATTATAATTTTAATCTATAGTAAGTATACAAATAAATTAAAATGATGTAAACAGAAACAATGTTATAGAAAAAATTCAAAGCAAAGTAAAGGTTAAATGAGAGAAGATTTAAAGTAACATAGTAATATAACAAAATCTTATAGAAAATTACATTCCAAGATACTAACATTATTGAGTGTGATATCCTCAATAATCAAATCATCTTCTAATAGAAATACCTCATAAAGTGAGCCAAAACACAAAATATTTTAAAAACATTGAAAAGATCTCCTATATGGATAGACCATGTTAGAGTGATTCGAAATTTTTTTTTTTTTCACGATCAAACATCACGTGGAATTACTAGGAATGACAAAATTTAGTAAGAAGAGAAAATAATAAGTAATTATATTAATAATTATATACATATTTTTATATATATTAAGTGGGATAAATGTAAAAAAATGCAATATAACAAAATAAAAGAGTATATTATATTATGACAAAATAAAAAGGAAACTTTGAAGAAACAAGATAAAATTTGTGGCAAGGATACATTATAACATAACAACAAGATCGTGTATAACACCCTTGATCATTAAATCAGGTTAGAATAAAAATTTCTCTTTAAGTTTGATTAAATCCTATAAAAAAAAAATATTTAGTTTGATAGAGCTAGTTTAGAATAGGATAGTGATGTTTATTTCCTTGAATTTCGAAAAATAATTTTGATAAATAATTATAAAAATTCAAGTTAAGGTAAAAGAAAAATATATATTAATTCTAAAAATGTGAAGAAATAAAGAAATATTTGAAAAAAATTAAGGCAATGTAAATGTCAAATAAGTGGAGTTTTGAAATTGCATAGTACTACAAAAGAATTAATAAAAAAATATTTAAAAATCTGACAAAAATTGTATGGCAAAGCTACATTTCTTTTTACAAAGGAGTTCATGCAACATCGTTAATAAAAAAAAATAACTATAAATTGAAATTTCTTATTAAGCATGCTAATACCCTAAAAAATAAAAAATTTAAAATATGTAAATTAATGTTTTATTTTATAAAGCGAATATAGAAAACTTTAATTATGTTTGTTTGGTCTTGATAAAAGCTCACTTTGAATTACTTTGAATTTAAAAATTAAATAAAGAAGAATAATAAAAAAAACTATTACTCTAATAGTAATTGAATATTACATAAAGCAAAAAAAAATGAAGTAATATAATATAACAGAATTAAACTGATGTAAAGATGAGATGAGAAAAGATTTATAGATACATAATAATATGACCAAATCAAGTTATTTTTTTATTGTTAAGGAAATACAAATTAAAGCTAAGATGACATACAACAAAGTACAAAAGTAAACAAAATTTTGAAAGAATTATTTTTTAAAAAATAATTAAATATATGCTAAACTTTAATTGAAATAAATTGAAGCAATATTATCTAAACAAATGAAATTGATATAAAGGTCACATGAGGGGAGACTTATAATTTAATAGTAATGTAACAAAATAAATAAAAACAAATCTAAAAATGTGAGAAATTATACGTGAATGTTGCATTTTAGTATACTAAGGTCGTGAAGCATAACATCATCAATCATCAAATGAGAAACAAATATAATTTCTTAAAAAATTTTAAAACGCTAAAAAAATATAATATTTAAAAAAGGTAATAATTGAATATTCAATAAGATAGAGATTGTTGAGATGAGTCAAATGATATTTGTTTAATTTCAAATTAACCTCATTTAAAATTACAATGAATTTCAAAGTAAGAGCAAATAAAAGAATTTTTTTCAACATTAAACAAATGCGAAGAGGAGCTTAATTGAGATAAAGTGAAGCTATATTATTTAAATAATTCAAAGTAGTCAAAAAGTCACCAGAAAGGATATGTACAATTGCAAAGTATTAAAGCCAAAAGCAATGCAAACAAATTGAAAAAATATGTTACTTTTTTTGGGAATCCTACATTCTTCATAAAACTTAGTAAAATTTTAGTAGACCAAAATATCTAAAAATATAAAAATAAATATTTACTTTGACAGAGTTCATATATTTGTGTCCAATGAAAATTATTTCAACTTGAACGATTCACATTTTGAAGTAATGCACGTTACAAAACAAAAGAAGCATAGATAACAATAAATTATTATTTTTTAACTAAAGAAGTAATGTATATAATTGATTTTAGGTAATGTAGACATCTCAAGAGTGGATAATTGGAGTTTCACTACAACCTAAACAAATCTATGTGAAAAAATAGAAGAAATTAGATAAATAATAAGAAAATTATGCATTCCAATATACTAAAGAAATCGAGCAAAGATCTTTAATCATCAAATTAGTTCTGAATCAAAATGTTTTATGAAAGACCTAAAAAACAGAAAATAATTAATTAAAAACTTAAAAATAAATATTTATTTGAGTAAAACATGAGGCGTCATTCATCGCTTCTTTCTTCTCCAACAAACCGCGTTTCGAATTAATGCTAAATAAAACTGTCAAGAAGAAAAAAATATTATTTTAATGTTAGTTAGATATATATTTAAGGTAAAATTAGATAAATTAAAACAATGTTATAAAACCTAATAAAACAGATATGAAGTCACAAAATGGGAGTTTTAGTGTTATATTATAATATAAACAAATAAAAAACATTGAAAAAATGTGGTAAATTAATATAGAAATTTACATTTTGATGTACTAAGGAGATTGAATGTAAAAAAACTACTATTCAAATTACATACAAATTGAAATGCCTTGTAAAGTATTTAGGAGATCATCGCCTCTTTCTGAATTCTTATGCATTAAGAAAATAAAAAAACAATGTAAATCTCACCTTGGAGAGTATTTAAAGAAACACAATAAAATAAACAAATTAAAGCTAAACATTCAAACAATTAAGATAAATTTTATGGAAAAATTAAAGACAAAGATACTAAGAACAATTTTTATGACATTCTAAATCATCAAATTACGTAAGAATTAAAACATCTCATAAGGTAAGGGAAAACATTAAAAAATAAAATATTTAAAAAATGTTGCATTGAATATTTAATTAATAGTGCTTGTAGAGATGTGGCCAATGACTTTTTCCTTCCTCATTAGTTATTGGTTGGAATTAATGGGAATTTAAAAATTTCATAAAAATAAATAATAAAAGTTATTTTTGTAATATTAAATAATTTTTTATTAAAGTTGACAATAAATTGAGATATTGTAATACATTAAACTAAAAGTGATGTAAAGCATATAAGACAAGTGATCTAGATTTAGGTGTAACGTAACCAAATTAAATGGAAAAGTTGCATAATTGAGTAAATTGCATGGGAAATTTCAGTTCGAGAAACTTAGAAGTTAAAGTGTAACAACAACGATTGCCAACAAAGTCACGAATCTAAATGTCTCACAAAGCATAGAAAAACCTTCAAAATAACAATATTTAAAGATATAAAAAAAAGATATTTAATCTATCATTGGGACGAATAAAATGATGTTTTTGCCTCCATCGAACATTGCTCATAATTTCTATGAATTTCAAAAATAAAAAATTATCTATAACAAAAAATTATTGTTTTAGTATTTTATAAATATATATTATTGAACAAATGAGATAAATTGAAGTAATATCTTGTAACAAAATTTAAGACATGAAAAGGTGAAGTTAGACGATAATTAGAGTTTCATAGTAAAACAACTCAATAGAAGTAAGGAATTTGAACAAATAATAAAAAATTATGAGCAAGCGCTCATTTTCTTGATACTTAGGAGATCATGTGTAACATCCATATTAATTAAATTAGTTAAAAATGAAAATATCGAGTACATATACTAAGATTCTAGAAAATAAAATATTTAATAATATAAAAGTAAATATTTAAACAATAGAGCTCCTTTAGAGGAGTCAAACAATGCTGACATGATCAAACCTCATTTAAAATTATTAGGATTCACTAAAATAAATAAGCATTAATAATACTAAATTAATATTTAACAAATAAAATATATATTAAATCTAAGATGAGATAAATTTAAATAGAAAAAATAAAACCATATGAGTGCGACTAACAGTGTCATGACGAAATTAACAGCTACAAAATTACGTAACAAAAGAAATTAAAAAATTTAGGAAATGAGTTAAATTATATAGTAAAGCCACATTATATACTAAGAAAATTGAGTGATAATCAGTTATCCTCAAACCAAGTATGAATCAAAATGTCTCGTGAAGTTTGCTAAAATTGAAGAAAATAAAATTTTTAAAAACATAAAAAAATAATGTTTAATTAAATTGATCTTATTAGGAAGTGATGAACCACGTTTGTTTTCTTAGAACGATTCTTACTTTAAATTACCAAAAAATTTCTGAGTATACAAACATAAAAAATAATAATTTATGAATTTAATATTGAGTTAGAATATAACAAACTTCAAATAAGATAAATGAAATTAATGTAATATAACCTAATGAAAATGATGTAAAGCATCACACTAGTGGAGAATTATAGTTTCATAGTAAGAAAATAAATCAAAGAAAAAATTGAAGGAATCAAAAAACTTATATCTGAAAGTTTCTTTCAAATTTACTGGAGAGATTAAGTGTAACATCCTCAATCATCAAGTTAGGTATGAATTAAAACACCATCTCAACCATTCTAAAACCCAAAAAATAAAATATTTAATAAAAAAATAATTAATTAATTTCGTTTAGCTCTTTAAGATAATTCCAATAATGATTTTTTTCATTTCTATCAAACATCATTAGGAATTACATAGATTTATCAAATCAAGTTGGCAGAAAAACATCAAAATATTGTTTTAGTTTTAACAAATGCATAGAGATAAATTAAAGTAATATAGGATGGCTAAATCAATGCAATGTGAATGTCCTAATGGAGCTGATTTAAAGTTATAAAATAGTACAACCAAATAATAGTTGAACTTTTGAAGAAATGAGATAAAGTTTATGAAAAGTTGCATTCCAAGATAACAAAGAGATCTACGATAACACCCTCAAACTTTAAATAATAAAAAAATTGAAATACCTCTTAAAAGGTGCCAAAACACATGAAATTTTTGCATATATCTATATACATACATAAATATATATAATTGGATAGCTCATATCAACACAAGTTGAACAATGTTTGTTTCATATAAAATAGAGCTCATTTGGAATTACAAAGAAATTTTAAAGAAGACATATATGAAGAATAATAAAACTTTTTAACATTAAAAATATATATTAAATCTTAAATAAGGCTAGTTGAAGCAATGTAATGTTAGTTAATCAACGCTTTAGAAAGCTCACAAAAGAAGATATTTAGATATTATAGTAATATTAAAAAAATAGAGAATTGAAAAATTTGAAAGGTTGAGATAAATTGTAAGGAAGCATTCATTGTAAGACACTAAGTAGATTGATCATAACATTCTTCAAGGTGAAATATCTCATAAAATATTTACAAATTTAAAAAAAATAATTCAATAAAACTTAGAGAAAAGTTTAGCTGATCTATTTTATTTTCGACAAATTCAATCTTGAATTACCAGAACAAATAATCTTAAATAATAATAAATTATAATTTAAATATTTAGAGAATATATTTTAAAGTTAAAATAATATAAGTTAAAGTAGTATAATATAAATAAATAAATGCAATATTGAAATCACTCTGAGGAGATTTAGAAAGTCACAATAATATAACCATATGTATGAAAAAATATTAAGAAATCAGATAAATTGTACATAATAGTAGTATTGTAATGTATTAAAGAGATCGAGTGTAATAATGTCAATCGTCAAAACAAGTAGGAATTTAAATGTGTCGTAAAGAGTGCAAAGGCTCTAGAATATGCAAAATTTGAAAAATTATAAAATAAATATTTAATTTATAAACATCATCGAGCAAAACTAAATGATGTTTGTTTCTTCTTAGTCAGACCTCATCTAAATTTAAGAAATGACTTTGGATATCATAGGCAATAAAATACCTTGTAAAGACTTATAAAATTTTAGAAAATAAGTTAAAAATAAAAAAGTGAATGTTTAATTAGATAGTGCTTATATAAAATTATGTAATCAAGTTCCTTTTTTTCCAGATTTGTCATTGTTTTGAAAACTTCTAATATAATAAAATAAATAAGCATTAATAAAAAAATTTATTATTTTAATATTAAAAAATTTATATTTTAAACTTGAAGTAAGACAAATTGAAGAAGTGTAATTTATCCAAATTAAGGAAATCTACAAATCACATGATAGGTGAACTATATTTAATAATTAACGTAAAAAAATAAATGTAAAAACAATTTTAAGAAACGAGATAAATTTTATGAGAAAGTTCAATTCCAAGATACAAAGCAAACTAACTATAATATACTCAATGATCAAATATTTATATATACATATGTTATAAAAGCAAAAAATAAAAACATATTAAACTAATATTTTAATGTTAAGTTGTTTTATGCTAATATTGAAATAAGATAAATTAATGGAACAAAACATAAGAAAATTATAGCAATGTAAAGTCACATGAGTTGAGTATCCAAGTTTTGATTGTAATATGAACAAACTAAGGTCAAATGTTTGAGAAAATGTTATAAATTATAAAAAAGGTTGCATTCCAATATTCTAAAGAGATCGATTATACTTTCCTTAAACATTAGATCAGTTATTTATCTAGATAACAATTAAAAATATCCGATAACTCTAGCAAATAAAATTTGTAAAATAATAAAAACAATGATTGATTAGTTGGATAGAGCTCAACAACATAAAGTCTAACTATTCATTTTAAACGATTAGACCATGTTTGCTGTGAGTATAAATTTCCAAATTAATGAAATGTAACAAAACCAACCCAAGGAGATGTAAAGTCACAAGAGAGGAGAGTTAGAGTTTCTTGATAACATAAAAAAATAAAAATAGAAAACTAAATAGAACATTCAATAAATAATTTTTTTAAAAAATAATTAAATATATGTTAAAGTATAATTGAAATAAATTTAAGCAATATGATATAAACAAATTAAATTGATATTAAAGTCACATGAGAGGAGATTTATAATTAAATAAAAATATAAGAAGAGGAGCAAGAAGTTTCAAAAAATGAGATAAATTATACTATAATTATGCATTTAGCAGTACTAAGTAGATCGAGCATAACATCATCAATTATCAAATGAGGTACAAGTATAAATTCTTCAATAAACATACCAAAACACCAGAAAATACAATATTTATAAAATGTAAAAGCTGCATATACAATTATATAGAAATTGTCGAGATGAGTCCAATGATGTTTGTTTCAATTTCTAATTAATCTAATACAAAATAACTATGAATTACGACGAAAAAGCAAAAAAATATTAAATATTTTTTAAATTATAAACAAAAATATAAATTAAGCTTTATTATTTTGATAAGTTGAAGTCATCAAAAAGTCACATGAAAGGAGATTTAGTATTTCAAAGTAATAAAACGAAAGCAATGTAAAAACAATTTGAAGATTATATGGTAAATAACATAGGAATGCTACATGCCAAGATACCATGGTGAAGGATTGTAACATGCTCAATCATAAAAAAGGGCACAAATAAAAAATTCCATGTGAAACATAGTAAAGTTCTAGAAGATAAAATATTAAAAAAAATAGAAAAAATAAAATATTTAATTTGATAAAAATTATAGCTGTGTGTCTAATGACAATTGCTTCACTTTGAAAAAGCCATTTTTTGAATTACTATATATTACAAAAAAACATGAATAATAATAAATTATTGTTTTTAAACCAAAAAATTATTCAAATATAATTAAATCAAAGTAATGTAAAGGTTGGAAGAGCGGGTAATTAGAGTTTCATTGAAACCTCACCAAATCAATTTGAAAAAATAGAAGAAATGATATAAATTATATTGTAAAATTGCATTCAAAGATACAAAGGTGACTGACCATAATATCTTCAATCATCAAATTAGGTATGAATCAAAAAATCTCACAAAAAACTAAAACCTTAGAAAATTAAATATTTAAAAACATAAAAAAATTAATATTTATTTGAGAGAGCTAAACATGAGTTAATCAATGCTTCTTCGTTATGCATCAGATCATATTTATAACTAAAAAGATAGGAAGCATAAGTAATAAAATATGATTATTTTAATTTTAACTAGATATATATTAAAGCTAAAATGAGATAAATTAAAGGAATACAAAAAAACCTAAAAAACACATATGAAGATCACATAAGAGAAGATTTAGTTTTGCATAGTAATATAACAAAATAGAACAAATAATTAAAAAATGTGGTAGTTATGCAGGAAATATGCACTGCAAGGTACTAAAAAGATTGAGCGTAAAATTCCTTAGACACAAATCACATATGAATTAAAATGCTTTGTAAAGTACGTAAAAACCATAAAAATTAAAAAGTTTAAAAATTTGAACAAAGAAATACTTAATTAGATGGTGCTTATTTAGATGACCTCAAAAACATTTACTTCATCTCCATCAAACCTCTTTCTAAATTCTTATGAATTAAGAAAATTAAAAAAAGTGATGTAAAACTCACACTAGAGAAGATTTATAGAAGCATAATAAAATAACAAAATTAATGCTAAAACATTGAAGGCAAGATAAATTGTATATGAAAATTACATTTAGAGATACTGAGGACATTTTTATGACATTCTTGATCAAGTTATCTATAAATCAAAAAATCTCATATGGTATGCCAAAACCCTTAAAAATAAAATATTTCAAAATGTAACATTGATTGTTAATTTAATAGAGCTTGTTTTAATGTGTCCAAAACATTTGTTTCTTACCCATCAGGCCTTAGTTATAATTAATGTGAATTATATGATCTAGCTAAAACAAATAATAGTAAATTACGTTAATATTAAATAAATTTTGATCAAAGTTATGATTAGATAAATTGAGTTAAATTCAATACAATAATTCAATGTGATACAAGGCACATAAGATAAGAGATCTAGTGTTCCATGTGACTACCAAATAAAAGGGAAAAAGTTGAAGAATTGACATAAATTGTATGAAGAATTTCATTCTGAGATACTGAGTTCAAATATAAAATAATCCATCACCAAATTAGTAATGAATCAAAATGTATCATAGTGATTACAAAAAACTTCAAAATAATAATATATAAAAATATAAAAAATAAATATTTACTCTTCTAGAGTTCGTTAGGATGAGTATGACTATGTTTTTGCCTCAATGGAACCTCTTTTATAACTTCTATGATGTACTAAATAAAAAATGCATAAATAATAATGATTTATTATTTTCGTGTTATGTAAATATATATTAAAGCACAAATAAGATAAATTGAAGTAACATCATGTTGCTAAATTAATGAGTTGTAGAGGTCCAATGAGAGAATAATAGAGTTTAAGAATAATAAAACTAGATAAGTATAAAAAAATTGAAGAAATAAGAAACAATATGATGGAATGTTCATTTTCACGATACATAAAAGATCATGTGTAACATCCTTGTTCATTAAATTAGTTACAAATGAAAATATATAATAAGCATACCAATATCCAAGAAAAGAAATTTAAAATATAAAAGTAAATATTTAATTGATAGAGGCCTTTTAGGGGAGTCCAACTATGGAGATTTGATCAGACCTCATTTAAAATTATTGTGATTTACTAAAATAAATAACCATAAATAATACTAAATAATTATTATAAAAATAAAATACATATTAAAGCTAAAATATGATAAATTGAAATATTATAATATAACAAAATGAAAGTAAGGTAATAATATCAAGATAGACTTTAAGACTTGCATAATAACATAAAATAATCAATTTAAAAAATTAAAAAAAAGATAAATTATATAGTAAAGTCGCATTATGTGATACTAAAAAAATTTAACTATAATCATCGAACATCAAACAAAGTAGGAATCAAAATGATTCGTGAAGTGTGCTAAATCCTAAGAAAATAAATATTTAACAACATAAAAAAGAAATCATTAATTAGTCAAAGCTCATCAAGAAGTGACCAAAGATGTTTGTTTTTTTAGAATTAACCATTTTTGGAATTACTGCAAAATATCAAAGTATATAAATATAAATAATAATAATTTTTAAATTAAATAGTAAATAAAAATATATAAAACTTGAAGCAAGATAAATGGAAGTGATGCAATATAAACAAATGAAAATGTTGAAAAGGAACAACTAGAGGAGAATTATAGTTTCATAGTAACATAGCTAAATCGAAGAAAAATAATTAAAAAAAGGAGATAACTTATATCATAAAGTTCTTTACAAGTTACTTAAGAGATCGAGTGTAACATTTTTTATCATCACATTATATATAATTAAAGTGTCAAATAAAACATGTTAAAACCCAATAAAGTAAAACATCTAAAATGTAAAAATAATCATTTAACTTTATTTAGCTCTTTGAGATAATTCCAACCATGATTGCTTCATTTCTATCACACACCACTCAAAACTGCTAACAATTATGAAATTACGAAAGCCAAAAATAAAAAATAAAAAAATAAAAAAGTACTATTTTAATTTTCACAGATGCATATTAAAGCTAAAATATGATAAATATAAGTAATGTAATATGACCAAATCAAAGCAATGTAAATGTCACATGGAAAGTGTGATTTAGAGTTACAAAATAGTACAACCAAATAATAGTAAAAAATTTGAAGAAATGAAATGAATTTTATGAAAAGTTGGATTCCAAGTTATATAATAAAGTGATTGAGTGTAACATTCTTGATTGTCAAATAATGAAACACTGGAAATGCTTTCAAAAAGGTGCCAAAACACTAGAATTTTTTTAAAAAATATAATAGAATTGAATATATATATATATATATATATATATATATATATAATTGGATAAAGCATATCAAGACAAAAAATATTTATTTCATATCAAATAGACCTCATTTTGAATTAGAATAAAAATTGAAAATATATATATATAAATAATAATATTTTTCTAAAAATTAATATATATATATATATATATTAACTCTTAAATAAAACAAATGGATACAGTATATTGTGATTAAATCAAAGCTATGTAAAGCTCACAATATATGAGATTTCAATTGCATGGTAATATAGAAAAAGCAAACTAAAAAATTTTAAAGGTTGAGATAAATTGTAACGAAGCATCAATTTGAAGATACTAAATAGATTGACCATAACATTCCTGGTGGTAAAAATAACATACAAATAGTAATATCAAACAAAATATGCTAAAACTTTAAAGGTAAAATATTGAAAAATATAAAACAAAATGTTTAATCAAAATAAGGATATTGAGACAAGTTCATCACGTTTGTTTTATTTCTATCAAATTTAATTTTGAATTATTATGAATTATTGAAGAAATTAACCTTAAATAATATCAAATAATTATTTTAATATCAATAGAAAATATGTTAAAGTTGAAATGAGAGAAAAGTAAGTAATGTAGTACATCAAAATCAAAGCAATGTTGAAATCACTCAGAAGGAGATATAGCGAGTCATAGTATTATATCCAAATCTAAGACAAATATGATTAAATGAGATAAATTGTGCAGAATAGTCGCATTACAAAATATTAAGGAGATTGAGTGTATCAAAGCCAATTTTTATTTCAAGTACAAATTGAAATGTATCATGAACAATGCTAAGGCTCTATAATATACAAAATTCAAAATGTAAAATCGATATTTAATTTATAGAGATGATGAAGGCAAGCTAAATGATGCTTGCTTATTCTTTATCAAACCTAATCTAAAATTAATAAAATATCTTGCAAAGAGTTATAAAATTATAGAAAATAAAAAACTAAAAATATAAAAGTGAATATTTAATTAGATTGTGTTTGTTTAAAATATTCTATTGAACTTTGTTTCTTCAAAATGTTATATTATTTTGAATACTTCTTATATACTAAAATAAATAAGCATAAATAATAATAAAGTATTAATTTAACATCCAATAAATTTATATTACAGTTGAAATATGATAAATTTTAAGTAATGAAATATAACAAAATCAAAGCAACTAAACATCACATGAGAGGAGAATTATAATAAATAAGTAACATATGAAAATCAGTGCAAAAAAATTTTAAAAAATAAGATAAATCATATGAGAAAGTTTAATTCCAAGATATTAAGAAGTTCAACAATAACATTCTCAATCATCAAATAATTTATGAATAACATCACGTAAAACAAGCTAATGCCCTAAAAAGTAAAATATTTAAAAACAACCAAATTTAATATATATATATATATATATATATATATACATATATTATAAAAGCAAAAGACAAAACATATTAAGTAAATATTTTAACAATAAAATAAGGTAAATTAAAAAATGTAACATAATCAAATCATAGCAATGTAAAGTCACACGAGATGAGTATTTTAGTTTTAGTAGAATATACCCAAATTAAAATGAAACATTTGTGGAAATATTATATATTATTAAAAAAGTTGCAATCCAATATACTAAGCAGATCTACTATTCACCCTTTAGTCATCAAATAAGGTACTAATCAAAATATATTGCCAAAACAACCAATAACTCAATAAAAAAATTTTAAAAATTGCAAAAAAGAATCTTTGTTGAGATAAATCTCATCAAGATGAGTCTAACTATATTTTTTTTGTATTTATTAGGACACATTTTGAAAAACTATAAATTACAAAATTGATGAAACATAATATAACCAACTCAAAGAGAGGTAGAGGTCACATGAGAAGAGAATAAGAATTTCATGATAATATATCAAAATCAAAATGAAGAAGTTGAATAATTAGGATATATTATAAGAGAAAGTTGAATTTTAAGATACTAACAACAACAAGTGTAGTATTTTAGAGTATCATATTTGGATAAGTAAGAAAATTTCTTGTAAAGAATATCAAAACCATAGAAAATTTAAAAATTTAAAAGATTAAAAAAATATTTAATTGGATAGAGCTCATTTATATGAGTCCAATGATTCTTTTTTTTCTTCACCAGACTTCATTTGAATTATATAAAACTTATAAGGCAAACAAGCATAAATAATAAAATTTATTTTAAAACTTTTGTAAATATACATTAAATATGAAATGCATTACATTATAAGCTTTGTAACTTATCCAAATCAAAGACATGTAAATGTCACATGAGAGAAGTTTTAGAGTTTACACAATAATATATATAAAATAAAAGAAAACATTTGAAGAAATTAGAAAAATTAAATGAGAAAGTTGTATTAAAAGATACTATGTAGATCGACAGTGGCATACCCATTACGAAAGAAAGTAAGAATTGAAAAGTCTCAAAGGAATCCATAAAGTATAGAAAATAAAATATTTAAAAATATGAAATTGAATATTTCATTTGATAGAGCTCATCCCAATTAAACGAATGATATTTATTATGTCTCGACTTAACTTCTTTAGAATTTATTGAAATTACAAAAGTATATATGAATAACTGAAATTTTTTTTATTACTTTTATATTAAGAAAATTTGTAATATGGCAAAAAAAGGTAAATTGAAGCAATTTAATATTACAAAATATAAGTGATGTAAAGATTGCACAAGTTGAAAATTAGAGTTTAATAGTATTGTAAATAAGTTAAAGAGAAAGATTTTGATGAAAGAGATAAATTGTATATGAACATTGCATTCAAAGATAATAAAGAGATCAATTTTAATATCCTAGATCCTCAAATTTGCTATAAATCAGAACATCTCAAAAAGCTTGTCAAATGTCAAGAAAATAAAATTTTTCAAAATTTTTAAAAAAAATTATTAGATAGGCCTTAATGAGGAACATTAAAGCAAATTATTAAAACTAAATTTCGATGATGTATTTCTCACATAATAATAGATTGAGGGTTACATAGAAATATACAAAATAGAAGTGAAAAAGTTAAATTAGTGAGATAGATTGTTTTGGAATACTTTTCTCCCAGAGATTGAGGAGCTCAAGTATATCATTGTTGATCATTAAATTAGGTACAAGTTAAAAAGCCTCATAAAATATGATGAAACCTTTAAAAATAAAATATTTTAAAAAACATAAACGACAATTTCCTTTATATAGCTTATTTCAACAAATTGCCAAAGTAAAGTGGAAAAACTAAAAATAAAGTAATTAGGTAAATATTAAGAAAATATATATTGAAGTTGAAATAGGAAAATATTAATGAATGTAATATAATAAAATTAAAAGATTAAAAGGTCACACATAAAAAGATTTAAAATTACATAGCAAAAAAAATGAAAATGAAAACTTTGAAAAAATGAGATAAAGTTTATAATAACGTTGCTTTCCAAGATGCTAATGAGATCGAGGATAGCGTCTATTATCATCAAGTTAGGTATGAGTTGAAATAACATGAGAAGTATGTTAAACCTCAAAAAAATTAAGTAATTATAAATTTAGAAATTAATATGTAATTGGATGAATCATGTCTAGATAGAGAGGTTTATTTCAACCACATTTGAAATCCTTTGGAATTATTGGAAACTAAAAAAATAAAAAATTATAGTTGTAATATAAAAGAAATATAAATTCAAGTTTAAATGAGATATATTGAAGCAATGCATTATATCCACGATTATCAAATCTCCTTTAATTTGAAAGGTTTCCTAAAGAGTTTAATTGCCCAAGAATATAAAATATTTTTAAAAACATATATAAAATGTATGTTTGTATAGATTAAGCTTCTCAAGATGAAACTAATGACGTTTGTTTCTTTTTTGTTTGACATCATTTAGAATTATCCTTAATTAATAAAAAATAAGCATAAATAATAACAAATTATTACTTATATATAAAGTAAATATATTCTAAAGATGAAATAATGAAGTAATATAATATATCCAAATGAAAGCAATGTAATTGTCATAAATAAGGGGATTTAGAGTTAAATTAATATTACAACTAAATCAAATTTAAACATTTTATGAAATGACATATATTATACTGGAAAACTAGATTCCAATATATTAAGATGGTCAAGTATAGAATCCTCGAAAATAAAAACAATAATGAATTGAGATATTTTGTGAGGTCTGCCAAGGCCTTAAATGAGAAAATATTTAAAAATATAAAAAAGTATATCTAATAGGATAGAGCTCATCGAGAGGAGTCAAATGACATTGCTTTTTTCTCCACTTTACCTTGCTAGAAATTATTATTAGTTCTAAAAATAAACAAACCTAAATATAGATTAATTAGTTTTTTCATATTAAGCAAATCTATATTAAAAGTGAATTGAGATGGATTGAAGAAAAGTAATATAAAAAAATCAAAGAAAATTGAAGGCCATGTAAATGAACGTTTGATTAGATGGAGATCATTTAATATATAATAAAACTAAAATGAGATAAATTGAAACCATTTAATATATCCGAATCAAATTTATGCAAAGGTCACATTAGAAAAAACTTAGAGTTTTATCGTAATATTATTAAGTCAAAAAAAATTTATTGAAATGAGATAAGCTGTAAAGAAAAATTTTCATTGAATGATTCCAAAGAGATCAATTATAACTTTATTTCCCATAAAATTAGGTACAAACCATAATAGCTCATTAAGTTTACTAAAAGCTCATAAAAAATATTTTATCATATAAAATATGAATATAAAGTTTGATTAAGCTTGTCAAAATGAGCTCAATGATATTTTTTTCGTTTGAAAGGTTGAGATAAATTGTAAGGAAGCATTCATTGTATGACACTAAGTAGATTGATCATAACATTCTTCAAGGTGAAATATCTCATAAAATATTTACAAACTTAAAAAAAAATAATTCAATAAAACTTAGAGAAAAGTTTAGCTGATCTGTTTTATTTTCGACAAATTCAATCTTGAATTACCAGAACAAATAATCTTAAATAATAATAAATTATAATTTAAATATTTAGAGAATATATTTTAAAGTTAAAATAATATAAGTTAAAGTAGTATAATATAAATAAATAAATGCAATATTGAAATCACTCTGAGGAGATTTAGAAAGTCACAATAATATAACCATATGTAAGAAAAAATATTAAGAAATGAGATAAATTGTACATAATAGTAGTATTGTAATGTATTAAAGAGATCGGGTGTAATAATGTCAATCGTCAAAACAAGTAGGAATTTAAATGTGTCGTAAAGAGTGCAAAGGCTCTAGAATATGCAAAATTTGAAAAATTGTAAAATTAATATTTAATTTATAAACATCATCGAGCAAAACTAAATGATGTTTGTTTCTTCTTAGTCAGACCTCATCTAAATTTAACAAATGACTTTGGATATCATAGGCAATAAAATACCTTGTAAAGACTTATAAAATTTTAGAAAATAAGTTAAAAATAAAAAAGTGAATGTTTAATTAGATAGTGCTTATATAAAATTATGTAATCAAGTTCCTTTTTTTCCAGATTTGTCATTGTTTTGAAAACTTCTAATATAATAAAATAAATAAGCATTAATAAAAAAATTTATTATTTTAATATTAAAAAATTTATATTTTAAACTTGAAGTAAGACAAATTGAAGAAGTGTAATTTATCCAAATTAAGGAAATCTACAAATCACATGATAGGTGAACTATATTTAATAAGTAATGTAAAAAAATAAATGTAAAAACAATTTTAAGAAACGAGATAAATTTTATGAGAAAGTTCAATTCCAAGATACAAAGCAAACTAACTATAATATACTCAACGAACAAATATTTATATATACATATGTTATAAAAGCAAAAAATAAAAACATATTAAACTAATATTTTAATGTTAAGTTGTTTTATGCTAATATTGAAATAAGATAAATTAATGGAACAAAACATAAGAAAATTATAGCAATGTAAAGTCACATGAGTTGAGTATCCATGTTTTGATTGTAATATGAACAAACTAAGGTCAAATGTTTGAGAAAATGTTATAAATTATAAAAAAAGTTGCATTCCAATATTCTAAAGAGATCGATTATACTTTCCTTAAACATTAGATCAGTTATTTATCAAGATAACAATTAAAAATATCCGATAACTCTAGCAAATAAAATTTGTAAAATAATAAAAACAATGATTGATTAGTTGGATAGAGCCCAACAACATAAAGTCTAACTATTCATTTTAAACGATTAGACCATGTTTGCTGTGAGTATAAATTTCCAAATTAATGAAATGTAACAAAACCAACCCAAGGAGATGTAAAGTCACAAGAGAGGAGAGTTAGAGTTTCATGATAACATAAAAAAATAAAAATAGAAAACTAAATAGAACATTCAATAAATAATTTTTTTAAAAAATAATTAAATATATGTTAAAGTATAATTGAAATAAATTTAAGCAATATGATATAAACAAATTAAATTGATATTAAAGTCACATGAGAGGAGATTTATAATTAAATAAAAATATAAGAAGAGGAGCAAGAAGTTTCAAAAAATGAGATAAATTATACTATAATTATGCATTTAGCAGTACTAAGTAGATCGAGCATAACATCATCAATTATCAAATGAGGTACAAGTATAAATTCTTCAATAAACATACCAAAACACCAGAAAATACAATATTTATAAAATGTAAAAGCTGCATATACAATTATATAGAAATTGTCGAGATGAGTCCAATGATGTTTGTTTCAATTTCTAATTAATCTAATACAAAATAACTATGAATTACGACGAAAAAGCAAAAAAATATTAAATATTTTTTAAATTATAAACAAAAATATAAATTAAGCTTTATTATTTTGATAAGTTGAAGTCATCAAAAAGTCACATGAAAGGAGATTTAGTATTTCAAAGTAATAAAACGAAAGCAATGTAAAAACAATTTGAAGATTATATGGTAAATAACATAGGAATGCTACATGCCAAGATACCATGGTGAAGGATTGTAACATGCTCAATCATAAAAAAGGGCACAAATAAAAAATTCCATGTGAAACATAGTAAAGTTCTAGAAGATAAAATATTAAAAAAAATAGAAAAAATAAAATATTTAATTTGATAAAAATTATAGCTGTGTGTCTAATGACAATTGCTTCACTTTGAAAAAGCCATTTTTTGAATTACTATATATTACAAAAAAACATGAATAATAATAAATTATTGTTTTTAAACCAAAAAATTATTCAAATATAATTAAATCAAAGTAATGTAAAGGTTGGAAGAGCGGGTAATTAGAGTTTCATTGAAACCTCACCAAATCAATTTGAAAAAATAGAAGAAATGATATAAATTATATTGTAAAATTGCATTCAAAGATACAAAGGTGACTGACCATAATATCTTCAATCATCAAATTAGGTATGAATCAAAAAATCTCACAAAAAACTAAAACCTTAGAAAATTAAATATTTAAAAACATAAAAAAATTAATATTTATTTGAGAGAGCTAAACATGAGTTAATCAATGCTTCTTCGTTATGCATCAGATCATATTTATAACTAAAAAGATAGGAAGCATAAGTAATAAAATATGATTATTTTAATTTTAACTAGATATACATTAAAGCTAAAATGAGATAAATTAAAGGAATACAAAAAAACCTAAAAAACACATATGAAGATCACATAAGAGAAGATTTAGTTTTGCATAGTAATATAACAAAATAGAACAAATAATTAAAAAATGTGGTAGTTATGCAGGAAATATGCACTGCAAGGTACTAAAAAGATTGAGCGTAAAATTCCTTAGACACAAATCACATATGAATTAAAATGCTTTGTAAAGTACGTAAAAACCATAAAAATTAAAAAGTTTAAAAATTTGAACAAAGAAATACTTAATTAGATGGTGCTTATTTAGATGACCTCAAAAACATTTACTTCATCTCCATCAAACCTCTTTCTAAATTCTTATGAATTAAGAAAATTAAAAAAAGTGATGTAAAACTCACACTAGAGAAGATTTATAGAAGCATAATAAAATAACAAAATTAATGCTAAAACATTGAAGGCAAGATAAATTGTATATGAAAATTACATTTAGAGATACTGAGGACATTTTTATGACATTCTTGATCAAGTTATCTATAAATCAAAAAATCTCATATGGTATGCCAAAACCCTTAAAAATAAAATATTTCAAAATGTAACATTGATTGTTAATTTAATAGAGCTTGTTTTAATGTGTCCAAAACATTTGTTTCTTACCCATCAGGCCTTAGTTATAATTAATGTGAATTATATGATCTAGCTAAAACAAATAATAGTAAATTACGTTAATATTAAATAAATTTTGATCAAAGTTATGATTAGATAAATTGAGTTAAATTCAATACAATAATTCAATGTGATACAAGGCACATAAGATAAGAGATCTAGTGTTCCATGTGACTACCAAATAAAAGGGAAAAAGTTGAAGAATTGACATAAATTGTATGAAGAATTTCATTCTGAGATACTGAGTTCAAATATAAAATAATCCATCACCAAATTAGTAATGAATCAAAATGTATCATAGTGATTACAAAAAACTTCAAAATAATAATATATAAAAATATAAAAAATAAATATTTACTCTTCTAGAGTTCGTTAGGATGAGTATGACTATGTTTTTGCCTCAATGGAACCTCTTTTATAACTTCTATGATGTACTAAATAAAAAATGCATAAATAATAATGATTTATTATTTTCGTGTTATGTAAATATATATTAAAGCACAAATAAGATAAATTGAAGTAACATCATGTTGCTAAATTAATGAGTTGTAGAGGTCCAATGAGAGAATAATAGAGTTTAAGAATAATAAAACTAGATAAGTATAAAAAAATTGAAGAAATAAGAAACAATATGATGGAATGTTCATTTTCACGATACATAAAAGATCATGTGTACATCCTTGTTCATTAAATTAGTTACAAATGAAAATATATAATAAGCATACCAATATCCAAGAAAAGAAATTTAAAATATAAAAGTAAATATTTAATTGATAGAGGCCTTTTAGGGGAGTCCAACTATGGAGATTTGATCAGACCTCATTTAAAATTATTGTGATTTACTAAAATAAATAACCATAAATAATACTAAATAATTATTATAAAAATAAAATACATATTAAAGCTAAAATATGATAAATTGAAATATTATAATATAACAAAATGAAAGTAAGGTAATAATATCAAGATAGACTTTAAGACTTGCATAATAACATAAAATAATCAATTTAAAAAATTAAAAAAAAGATAAATTATATAGTAAAGTCGCATTATGTGATACTAAAAAAATTTAACTATAATCATCGAACATCAAACAAAGTAGGAATCAAAATGATTCGTGAAGTGTGCTAAATCCTAAGAAAATAAATATTTAACAACATAAAAAAGAAATCATTAATTAGTCAAAGATCATCAAGAAGTGACCAAAGATGTTTGTTTTTTTAGAATTAACCATTTTTGGAATTACTGCAAAATATCAAAGTATATAAATATAAATAATAATAATTTTTAAATTAAATAGTAAATAAAAATATATAAAACTTGAAGCAAGATAAATGGAAGTGATGCAATATAAACAAATGAAAATGTTGAAAAGGAACAACTAGAGGAGAATTATAGTTTCATAGTAACATAGCTAAATCGAAGAAAAATAATTAAAAAAAGGAGATAACTTATATCATAAAGTTCTTTACAAGTTACTTAAGAGATCGAGTGTAACATTTTTTATCATCACATTATATATAATTAAAGTGTCAAATAAAACATGTTAAAACCCAATAAAGTAAAACATCTAAAATGTAAAAATAATCATTTAACTTTATTTAGCTCTTTGAGATAATTCCAACCATGATTGCTTCATTTCTATCACACACCACTCAAAACTGCTAACAATTATGAAATTACGAAAGCCAAAAATAAAAAATAAAAAAATAAAAAAGTACTATTTTAATTTTCACAGATGCATATTAAAGCTAAAATATGATAAATATAAGTAATGTAATATGACCAAATCAAAGCAATGTAAATGTCACATGGAAAGTGTGATTTAGAGTTACAAAATAGTACAACCAAATAATAGTAAAAAATTTGAAGAAATGAAATGAATTTTATGAAAAGTTGGATTCCAAGTTATATAATAAAGTGATTGAGTGTAACATTCTTGATTGTCAAATAATGAAACACTGGAAATGCTTTCAAAAAGGTGCCAAAACACTAGAATTTTTTTAAAAAATATAATAGAATTGAATATATATATATATATAT
Organism: Vanilla planifolia; assembly: GCA_023846275.1. Lineage (NCBI taxonomy): Eukaryota > Viridiplantae > Streptophyta > Magnoliopsida > Asparagales > Orchidaceae > Vanilla > Vanilla planifolia. The sequence continues at coordinate 457,345 of JAIUJO010000244.1, read as the reverse complement.
ATATATATATATATATATATATATATATATATATATATATATATATATATATATATATATATATATATATATAATTGGATAAAGCATATCAAGACAAAAAATATTTATTTCATATCAAATAGACCTCATTTTGAATTAGAATAAAAATTGAAAATATATATATATAAATAATAATATTTTTCTAAAAATTAATATATATATATATATATTAACTCTTAAATAAAACAAATGGATACAGTATATTGTGATTAAATCAAAGCTATGTAAAGCTCACAATATATGAGATTTCAATTGCATGGTAATATAGAAAAAGCAAACTAAAAAATTTTAAAGGTTGAGATAAATTGTAACGAAGCATCAATTTGAAGATACTAAATAGATTGACCATAACATTCCTGGTGGTAAAAATAACATACAAATAGTAATATCAAACAAAATATGCTAAAACTTTAAAGGTAAAATATTGAAAAATATAAAACAAAATGTTTAATCAAAATAAGGATATTGAGACAAGTTCATCACGTTTGTTTTATTTCTATCAAATTTAATTTTGAATTATTATGAATTATTGAAGAAATTAACCTTAAATAATATCAAATAATTATTTTAATATCAATAGAAAATATGTTAAAGTTGAAATGAGAGAAAAGTAAGTAATGTAGTACATCAAAATCAAAGCAATGTTGAAATCACTCAGAAGGAGATATAGCGAGTCATAGTATTATATCCAAATCTAAGACAAATATGATTAAATGAGATAAATTGTGCAGAATAGTCGCATTACAAAATATTAAGGAGATTGAGTGTATCAATGCCAATTTTTATTTCAAGTACAAATTGAAATGTATCATGAACAATGCTAAGGCTCTATAATATACAAAATTCAAAATGTAAAATCGATATTTAATTTATAGAGATGATGAAGGCAAGCTAAATGATGCTTGCTTATTCTTTATCAAACCTAATCTAAAATTAATAAAATATCTTGCAAAGAGTTATAAAATTATAGAAAATAAAAAACTAAAAATATAAAAGTGAATATTTAATTAGATTGTGTTTGTTTAAAATATTCTATTGAACTTTGTTTCTTCAAAATGTTATATTATTTTGAATACTTCTTATATACTAAAATAAATAAGCATAAATAATAATAAAGTATTAATTTAACATCCAATAAATTTATATTACAGTTGAAATATGATAAATTTTAAGTAATGAAATATAACAAAATCAAAGCAACTAAACATCACATGAGAGGAGAATTATAATAAATAAGTAACATATGAAAATCAGTGCAAAAAAATTTTAAAAAATAAGATAAATCATATGAGAAAGTTTAATTCCAAGATATTAAGAAGTTCAACAATAACATTCTCAATCATCAAATAATTTATGAATAACATCACGTAAAACAAGCTAATGCCCTAAAAAGTAAAATATTTAAAAACAACCAAATTTAATATATATATATATATATATATATATATATATATATATACATATATTATAAAAGCAAAAGACAAAACATATTAAGTAAATATTTTAACAATAAAATAAGGTAAATTAAAAAATGTAACATAATCAAATCATAGCAATGTAAAGTCACACGAGATGAGTATTTTAGTTTTAGTAGAATATACCCAAATTAAAATGAAACATTTGTGGAAATATTATATATTATTAAAAAAGTTGCAATCCAATATACTAAGCAGATCTACTATTCACCCTTTAGTCATCAAATAAGGTACTAATCAAAATATATTGCCAAAACAACCAATAACTCAATAAAAAAATTTTAAAAATTGCAAAAAAGAATCTTTGTTGAGATAAATCTCATCAAGATGAGTCTAACTATATTTTTTTTGTATTTATTAGGACACATTTTGAAAAACTATAAATTACAAAATTGATGAAACATAATATAACCAACTCAAAGAGAGGTAGAGGTCACATGAGAAGAGAATAAGAATTTCATGATAATATATCAAAATCAAAATGAAGAAGTTGAATAATTAGGATATATTATAAGAGAAAGTTGAATTTTAAGATACTAACAACAACAAGTGTAGTATTTTAGAGTATCATATTTGGATAAGTAAGAAAATTTCTTGTAAAGAATATCAAAACCATAGAAAATTTAAAAATTTAAAAGATTAAAAAAATATTTAATTGGATAGAGCTCATTTATATGAGTCCAATGATTCTTTTTTTTCTTCACCAGACTTCATTTGAATTATATAAAACTTTTAAGGCAAACAAGCATAAATAATAAAATTTATTTTAAAACTTTTGTAAATATACATTAAATATGAAATGCATTACATTATAAGCTTTGTAACTTATCCAAATCAAAGACATGTAAATGTCACATGAGAGAAGTTTTAGAGTTTACACAATAATATATATAAAATAAAAGAAAACATTTGAAGAAATTAGAAAAATTAAATGAGAAAGTTGTATTAAAAGATACTATGTAGATCGACAGTGGCATACCCATTACGAAAGAAAGTAAGAATTGAAAAGTCTCAAAGGAATCCATAAAGTATAGAAAATAAAATATTTAAAAATATGAAATTGAATATTTCATTTGATAGAGCTCATCCCAATTAAACGAATGATATTTATTATGTCTCGACTTAACTTCTTTAGAATTTATTGAAATTACAAAAGTATATATGAATAACTGAAATTTTTTTTATTACTTTTATATTAAGAAAATTTGTAATATGGCAAAAAAAGGTAAATTGAAGCAATTTAATATTACAAAATATAAGTGATGTAAAGATTGCACAAGTTGAAAATTAGAGTTTAATAGTATTGTAAATAAGTTAAAGAGAAAGATTTTGATGAAAGAGATAAATTGTATATGAACATTGCATTCAAAGATAATAAAGAGATCAATTTTAATATCCTAGATCCTCAAATTTGCTATAAATCAGAACATCTCAAAAAGCTTGTCAAATGTCAAGAAAATAAAATTTTTCAAAATTTTTAAAAAAAATTATTAGATAGGCCTTAATGAGGAACATTAAAGCAAATTATTAAAACTAAATTTCGATGATGTATTTCTCACATAATAATAGATTGAGGGTTACATAGAAATATACAAAATAGAAGTGAAAAAGTTAAATTAGTGAGATAGATTGTTTTGGAATACTTTTCTCCCAGAGATTGAGGAGCTCAAGTATATCATTGTTGATCATTAAATTAGGTACAAGTTAAAAAGCCTCATAAAATATGATGAAACCTTTAAAAATAAAATATTTTAAAAAACATAAACGACAATTTCCTTTATATAGCTTATTTCAACAAATTGCCAAAGTAAAGTGGAAAAACTAAAAATAAAGTAATTAGGTAAATATTAAGAAAATATATATTGAAGTTGAAATAGGAAAATATTAATGAATGTAATATAATAAAATTAAAAGATTAAAAGGTCACACATAAAAAGATTTAAAATTACATAGCAAAAAAAATGAAAATGAAAACTTTGAAAAAATGAGATAAAGTTTATAATAACGTTGCTTTCCAAGATGCTAATGAGATCGAGGATAGCGTCTATTATCATCAAGTTAGGTATGAGTTGAAATAACATGAGAAGTATGTTAAACCCCCAAAAAATTAAGTAATTATAAATTTAGAAATTAATATGTAATTGGATGAATCATGTCTAGATAGAGAGGTTTATTTCAACCACATTTGAAATCCTTTGGAATTATTGGAAACTAAAAAAATAAAAAATTATAGTTGTAATATAAAAGAAATATAAATTCAAGTTTAAATGAGATATATTGAAGCAATGCATTATATCCACGATTATCAAATCTCCTTTAATTTGAAAGGTTTCCTAAAGAGTTTAATTGCCCAAGAATATAAAATATTTTTAAAAACATATATAAAATGTATGTTTGTATAGATTAAGCTTCTCAAGATGAAACTAATGACGTTTGTTTCTTTTTTGTTTGACATCATTTAGAATTATCCTTAATTAATAAAAAATAAGCATAAATAATAACAAATTATTACTTATATATAAAGTAAATATATTCTAAAGATGAAATAATGAAGTAATATAATATATCCAAATGAAAGCAATGTAATTGTCATAAATAAGGGGATTTAGAGTTAAATTAATATTACAACTAAATCAAATTTAAACATTTTATGAAATGACATATATTATACTGGAAAACTAGATTCCAATATATTAAGATGGTCAAGTATAGAATCCTCGAAAATAAAAACAATAATGAATTGAGATATTTTGTGAGGTCTGCCAAGGCCTTAAATGAGAAAATATTTAAAAATATAAAAAAGTATATCTAATAGGATAGAGCTCATCGAGAGGAGTCAAATGACATTGCTTTTTTCTCCACTTTACCTTGCTAGAAATTATTATTAGTTCTAAAAATAAACAAACCTAAATATAGATTAATTAGTTTTTTCATATTAAGCAAATCTATATTAAAAGTGAATTGAGATGGATTGAAGAAAAGTAATATAAAAAAATCAAAGAAAATTGAAGGCCATGTAAATGAACGTTTGATTAGATGGAGATCATTTAATATATAATAAAACTAAAATGAGATAAATTGAAACCATTTAATATATCCGAATCAAATTTATGCAAAGGTCACATTAGAAAAAACTTAGAGTTTTATCGTAATATTATTAAGTCAAAAATATTTTATTGAAATGAGATATAAAATATGAATATAAAGTTTGATTAAGCTTGTCAAAATGAGCTCAATGATATTTTTTTCATTTGAAAGGTTGAGATAAATTGTAAGGAAGCATTCATTGTATGACACTAAGTAGATTGATCATAACATTCTTCAAGGTGAAATATCTCATAAAATATTTACAAACTTAAAAAAAAATAATTCAATAAAACTTAGAGAAAAGTTTAGCTGATCTGTTTTATTTTCGACAAATTCAATCTTGAATTACCAGAACAAATAATCTTAAATAATAATAAATTATAATTTAAATATTTAGAGAATATATTTTAAAGTTAAAATAATATAAGTTAAAGTAGTATAATATAAATAAATAAATGCAATATTGAAATCACTCTGAGGAGATTTAGAAAGTCACAATAATATAACCATATGTAAGAAAAAATATTAAGAAATGAGATAAATTGTACATAATAGTAGTATTGTAATGTATTAAAGAGATCGGGTGTAATAATGTCAATCGTCAAAACAAGTAGGAATTTAAATGTGTCGTAAAGAGTGCAAAGGCTCTAGAATATGCAAAATTTGAAAAATTGTAAAATTAATATTTAATTTATAAACATCATCGAGCAAAACTAAATGATGTTTGTTTCTTCTTAGTCAGACCTCATCTAAATTTAACAAATGACTTTGGATATCATAGGCAATAAAATACCTTGTAAAGACTTATAAAATTTTAGAAAATAAGTTAAAAATAAAAAAGTGAATGTTTAATTAGATAGTGCTTATATAAAATTATGTAATCAAGTTCCTTTTTTTCCAGATTTGTCATTGTTTTGAAAACTTCTAATATAATAAAATAAATAAGCATTAATAAAAAAATTTATTATTTTAATATTAAAAAATTTATATTTTAAACTTGAAGTAAGACAAATTGAAGAAGTGTAATTTATCCAAATTAAGGAAATCTACAAATCACATGATAGGTGAACTATATTTAATAAGTAATGTAAAAAAATAAATGTAAAAACAATTTTAAGAAACGAGATAAATTTTATGAGAAAGTTCAATTCCAAGATACAAAGCAAACTAACTATAATATACTCAATGAACAAATATTTATATATACATATGTTATAAAAGCAAAAAATAAAAACATATTAAACTAATATTTTAATGTTAAGTTGTTTTATGCTAATATTGAAATAAGATAAATTAATGGAACAAAACATAAGAAAATTATAGCAATGTAAAGTCACATGAGTTGAGTATCCATGTTTTGATTGTAATATGAACAAACTAAGGTCAAATGTTTGAGAAAATGTTATAAATTATAAAAAAAGTTGCATTCCAATATTCTAAAGAGATCGATTATACTTTCCTTAAACATTAGATCAGTTATTTATCAAGATAACAATTAAAAATATCCGATAACTCTAGCAAATAAAATTTGTAAAATAATAAAAACAATGATTGATTAGTTGGATAGAGCTCAACAACATAAAGTCTAACTATTCATTTTAAACGATTAGACCATGTTTGCTGTAATATCCAGAAAAAAAAAAAAAAAGGGGGTTCGGTTAACGCCGAACCGGAACCACGTCGAACCGGAACCAAGCCGAACCGGAATCCCTAATCCCTAAAACGCACGGGGCCGGACGCGAGGCGATCCGACGACGCCGCGTGTCGGGGCCGGACGCGAGCCCGAGGAAAAAAAATTAATTAAGGAGCCCTAATCCCAAATCTTTCGTGCCGAACTGTGCGAAGCAGCGGAGGAAAAAAAGGGGGATCGAGGGTTTTCCCGCAGCGGTCTCCGTCCTGACGAAACCGCTACGAAACCGCGGCAGCTTCCGTCCTGACGAAAATCGGAAGAAGGGAGAGTCCGGCAGCGGCGATTCGGGTTCCGAGCTCAGCGAGAAGGGAACCGGGTAAGTCCCGAGCAGTTTCTCTCTCTTCCCGAGCAGTTTCTCTCTCTTCCCGAGCGGTTTCTCTCTCCTCGAACCGTAGAAGGGAACGTGTTTTTGATTTTTGGAATTTTTGCGGTGCAGCCTTTTCTCGTTTTCCGTGCCGAGAAAGGAGGGTTGCATACGAGTGTCGGCTTGATCCGAGGGGAATTTCTGAACCGTGCAGCGGTCAGCGGCAGCCTCCGGTGAGTTTCTTTTGTTGTTCTTAAGCCGGCGGTAAGAGGTTTTCTATTTATTTTATCCCCTTGAATTATTTGTTCTTGAGCAGTGTTAAAAAGGGGGGGGAAAATTGAAAAGAAGTGTTGAGTGGCGAAGGCTGCATAAGTGTGAAGAAAACAAACTCTGACAGGTAATTTAATGTTCATTCTGCAGAGATCAATTACCTGTATGTTGCAGCATTTAAAACAAATTTTGATAAAAATATATTGATTTGCGATTTCAGCACCCTGTAATTGAAATAAATGAGAAGAAGAGGAAGAGGCCAAAGAATGGCAGGACCCTCAGGAACTCAGGTAGGTGAATTTATTTAAATAGTAATGTAAGTAGTGATTGTTATTCTATTATAAAAGCATGGCTTTGAAATATTATGGCATTATATGAAAATGAAATGAGAATTTGCAATATGATACTATGGTATAGTAAAATGTAAAGCATGCCAAAGAAAATGTGTAGAGGTATCGATTATGCCTCTTAAAGGGTTAAATTCCCTAAAAAGAAAAGTAAAAAAAAAAAAGAAAAGAAGAAAAGAATTGACCCTAGATCGCATCCCAGTAGTCCCCGGACATATGAGCACCAGCACAGGATGCTGGGCATGATGAGATGGCATAGAGACCTCCCCCGCATTGCTAGTACTTTGTGCAGGGCTGAGTGCGGAGGGATATGATGAGATCGAGACATCTCGTATATGGCTAGCACTTTGTGCAGGGCTGAGATACGGAGATGGTCCGACGTGATAGAGATCGAGACATCTCGTATATGGCTAGCACTTTGTGCAGGGCTGAGATACGGAGATGGTCCGACGTGATAGGCTTGGCCAGCCACGATATGCCTACGGGCAATGGTCTCTAGATGAGATAGATGCCATAGAGATGATATGATAGGGATGGGGGATGTGGATCATGGGGAAAGTCTGGGACCCAGCAAGAAAAGAAAAAAAAAATGAATAAGAAAAAAAGAAATTGAAAAGAAGAAGAAATGAATTGCATACTTTGCTTGATTCATTGCATGCTGATTTCAGATTGATCTTTGCCATATTTACATTGGAGTTATAGCATGTTGTTAGATATTCATCATGTTATATCCTTGTAGCCATAGCATTCACCTACTGGGCTTTATAAGCTCATTTCCCCTACTTACATTACAGGACATGCCACTGATTCACAGAGAGAGGGTGCTTAGGATGGTATGGGACTTGTACAAATGTATCTGTTATTTCGGTTTTTGTAATTTTTGTACAGGATTTCCCAAGTGACAGGTATGCATATATTGAAGTTGCTGTTGATTATAAAGGTAACAGTTTTATTTTTCTTACGTCACCCTCGCCTAGTTTTACAGTTGTGTCCTCAATTATATGCTGCTATACTCTGATTAGCTGATTTTATCAGTATATTATAGTAATAGTTTAGGCGGGGCGTGACATTTGCTGTGAGTATAAATTTCCAAATTAATGAAATGTAACAAAACCAACCCAAGGAGATGTAAAGTCACAAGAGAGGAGAGTTAGAGTTTCATGATAACATGAAAAAATAAAAATAGAAAACTAAATAGAACATTCAATAAATAATTTTTTTAAAAAATAATTAAATATATGTTAAAGTATAATTGAAATAAATTTAAGCAATATGATATAAACAAATTAAATTGATATTAAAGTCACATGAGAGGAGATTTATAATTAAATAAAAATATAAGAAGAGGAGCAAGAAGTTTCAAAAAATGAGATAAATTATACTATAATTATGCATTTAGCAGTACTAAGTAGATCGAGCATAACATCATCAATTATCAAATGAGGTACAAGTATAAATTCTTCAATAAACATACCAAAACACCAGAAAATACAATATTTATAAAATGTAAAAGCTGCATATACAATTATATAGAAATTGTCGAGATGAGTCCAATGATGTTTGTTTCAATTTCTAATTAATCTAATACAAAATAACTATGAATTACGACGAAAAAGCAAAAAAATATTAAATATTTTTTAAATTATAAACAAAAATATAAATTAAGCTTTATTATTTTGATAAGTTGAAGTCATCAAAAAGTCACATGAAAGGAGATTTAGTATTTCAAAGTAATAAAACGAAAGCAATGTAAAAACAATTTGAAGATTATATGGTAAATAACATAGGAATGCTACATGCCAAGATACCATGGTGAAGGATTGTAACATGCTCAATCATAAAAAAGGGCACAAATAAAAAATTCCATGTGAAACATAGTAAAGTTCTAGAAGATAAAATATTAAAAAAAATAGAAAAAATAAAATATTTAATTTGATAAAAATTATAGCTGTGTGTCTAATGACAATTGCTTCACTTTGAAAAAGCCATTTTTTGAATTACTATATATTACAAAAAAACATGAATAATAATAAATTATTGTTTTTAAACCAAAAAATTATTCAAATATAATTAAATCAAAGTAATGTAAAGGTTGGAAGAGCGGGTAATTAGAGTTTCATTGTAACCTTACCAAATCAATTTGAAAAAATAGAAGAAATGATATAAATTATATTGTAAAATTGCATTCAAAGATACAAAGGTGACTGACCATAATATCTTCAATCATCAAATTAGGTATGAATCAAAAAATCTCACAAAAAACTAAAACCTTAGAAAATTAAATATTTAAAAACATAAAAAAATTAATATTTATTTGAGAGAGCTAAACATGAGTTAATCAATGCTTCTTCGTTATGCATCAGATCATATTTATAACTAAAAAGATAGGAAGCATAAGTAATAAAATATGATTATTTTAATTTTAACTAGATATACATTAAAGCTAAAATGAGATAAATTAAAGGAATACAAAAAAACCTAAAAAACACATATGAAGATCACATAAGAGAAGATTTAGTTTTGCATAGTAATATAACAAAATAGAACAAATAATTAAAAAATGTGGTAGTTATGCAGGAAATATGCACTGCAAGGTACTAAAAAGATTGAGCGTAAAATTCCTTAGACACAAATCACATATGAATTAAAATGCTTTGTAAAGTACGTAAAAACCATAAAAATTAAAAAGTTTAAAAATTTGAACAAAGAAATACTTAATTAGATGGTGCTTATTTAGATGACCTCAAAAACATTTACTTCATCTCCATCAAACCTCTTTCTAAATTCTTATGAATTAAGAAAATTAAAAAAAGTGATGTAAAACTCACACTAGAGAAGATTTATAGAAGCATAATAAAATAACAAAATTAATGCTAAAACATTGAAGGCAAGATAAATTGTATATGAAAATTACATTTAGAGATACTGAGGACATTTTTATGACATTCTTGATCAAGTTATCTATAAATCAAAAAATCTCATATGGTATGCCAAAACCCATAAGAATAAAATATTTCAAAATGTAACATTGATTGTTAATTTAATAGAGCTTGTTTTAATGTGTCCAAAACATTTGTTTCTTACCCATCAGGCCTTAGTTATAATTAATGTGAATTATATGATCTAGCTAAAACAAATAATAGTAAATTACGTTAATATTAAATAAATTTTGATCAAAGTTATGATTAGATAAATTGAGTTAAATTCAATACAATAATTCAATGTGATACAAGGCACATAAGATAAGAGATCTAGTGTTCCATGTGACTACCAAATAAAAGGGAAAAAGTTGAAGAATTGACATAAATTGTATGAAGAATTTCATTCTGAGATACTGAGTTCAAATATAAAATAATCCATCACCAAATTAGTAATGAATCAAAATGTATCATAGTGATTACAAAAAACTTCAAAATAATAATATATAAAAATATAAAAAATAAATATTTACTCTTCTAGAGTTCGTTAGGATGAGTATGACTATGTTTTTGCCTCAATGGAACCTCTTTTATAACTTCTATGATGTACTAAATAAAAAATGCATAAATAATAATGATTTATTATTTTCGTGTTATGTAAATATATATTAAAGCACAAATAAGATAAATTGAAGTAACATCATGTTGCTAAATTAATGAGTTGTAGAGGTCCAATGAGAGAATAATAGAGTTTCAGAATAATAAAACTAGATAAGTATAAAAATTTGAAGAAATAAGAAACAATATGATGGAATGTTCATTTTCACGATACATAAAAGATCATGTGTAACATCCTTGTTCATTAAATTAGTTACAAATGAAAATATATAATAAGCATACCAATATCCAAGAAAAGAAATTTAAAATATAAAAGTAAATATTTAATTGATAGAGGCCTTTTAGGGGAGTCCAACTATGGAGATTTGATCAGACCTCATTTAAAATTATTGTGATTTACTAAAATAAATAACCATAAATAATATTAAATAATTATTATAAAAATAAAATACATATTAAAGCTAAAATATGATAAATTGAAATATTATAATATAACAAAATGAAAGTAAGGTAATAATATCAAGATAGACTTTAAGACTTGCATAATAACATAAAATAATCAATTTAAAAAATTAAAAAAAAGATAAATTATATAGTAAAGTCGCATTATGTGATACTAAAAAAATTTAACTATAATCATCGAACATCAAACAAAGTAGGAATCAAAATGATTCGTGAAGTGTGCTAAATCCTAAGAAAATAAATATTTAACAACATAAAAAAGAAATCATTAATTAGTCAAAGCTCATCAAGAAGTGACCAAAGATGTTTGTTTTTTTAGAATTAACCATTTTTGGAATTACTGCAAAATATCAAAGTATATAAATATAAATAATAATAATTTTTAAATTAAATAGTAAATAAAAATATATAAAACTTGAAGCAAGATAAATGGAAGTGATGCAATATAAACAAATGAAAATGTTGAAAAGCAACAACTAGAGGAGAATTATAGTTTCATAGTAACATAGCTAAATCGAAGAAAAATAATTAAAAAAAGGAGATAACTTATATCATAAAGTTCTTTACAAGTTACTTAAGAGATCGAGTGTAACATTTTTTATCATCACATTATATATAATTAAAGTGTCAAATAAAACATGTTAAAACCCAATAAAGTAAAACATCTAAAATGTAAAAATAATCATTTAACTTTATTTAGCTCTTTGAGATAATTCCAACCATGATTGCTTCATTTCTATCACACACCACTCAAAACTGCTAACAATTATGAAATTACGAAAGCCAAAAATAAAAAATAAAAAAATAAAAAAGTACTATTTTAATTTTCACAGATGCATATTAAAGCTAAAATATGATAAATATAAGTAATGTAATATGACCAAATCAAAGCAATGTAAATGTCACATGGAAAGTGTGATTTAGAGTTACAAAATAGTACAACCAAATAATAGTAAAAAATTTGAAGAAATGAAATGAATTTTATGAAAAGTTGGATTCCAAGTTATATAATAAAGTGATTGAGTGTAACATTCTTGATTGTCAAATAATGAAACACTGGAAATGCTTTCAAAAAGGTGCCAAAACACTAGAATTTTTTTAAAAAATATAATAGAATTGAATATATATATATATATATATATATATAATTGGATAAAGCATATCAAGACAAAAAATATTTATTTCATATCAAATAGACCTCATTTTGAATTAGAATAAAAATTGAAAATATATATATATAAATAATAATATTTTTCTAAAAATTAATATATATATATATATATTAACTCTTAAATAAAACAAATGGATACAGTATATTGTGATTAAATCAAAGCTATGTAAAGCTCACAATATATGAGATTTCAATTGCATGGTAATATAGAAAAAGCAAACTAAAAAATTTTAAAGGTTGAGATAAATTGTAACGAAGCATCAATTTGAAGATACTAAATAGATTGACCATAACATTCCTGGTGGTAAAAATAACATACAAATAGTAATATCAAACAAAATATGCTAAAACTTTAAAGGTAAAATATTGAAAAATATAAAACAAAATGTTTAATCAAAATAAGGATATTGAGACAAGTTCATCACGTTTGTTTTATTTCTATCAAATTTAATTTTGAATTATTATGAATTATTGAAGAAATTAACCTTAAATAATATCAAATAATTATTTTAATATCAATAGAAAATATGTTAAAGTTGAAATGAGAGAAAAGTAAGTAATGTAGTACATCAAAATCAAAGCAATGTTGAAATCACTCAGAAGGAGATATAGCGAGTCATAGTATTATATCCAAATCTAAGACAAATATGATTAAATGAGATAAATTGTGCAGAATAGTCGCATTACAAAATATTAAGGAGATTGAGTGTATCAATGCCAATTTTTATTTCAAGTACAAATTGAAATGTATCATGAACAATGCTAAGGCTCTATAATATACAAAATTCAAAATGTAAAATCGATATTTAATTTATAGAGATGATGAAGGCAAGCTAAATGATGCTTGCTTATTCTTTATCAAACCTAATCTAAAATTAATAAAATATCTTGCAAAGAGTTATAAAATTATAGAAAATAAAAAACTAAAAATATAAAAGTGAATATTTAATTAGATTGTGTTTGTTTAAAATATTCTATTGAACTTTGTTTCTTCAAAATGTTATATTATTTTGAATACTTCTTATATACTAAAATAAATAAGCATAAATAATAATAAAGTATTAATTTAACATCCAATAAATTTATATTACAGTTGAAATATGATAAATTTTAAGTAATGAAATATAACAAAATCAAAGCAACTAAACATCACATGAGAGGAGAATTATAATAAATAAGTAACATATGAAAATCAGTGCAAAAAAATTTTAAAAAATAAGATAAATCATATGAGAAAGTTTAATTCCAAGATATTAAGAAGTTCAACAATAACATTCTCAATCATCAAATAATTTATGAATAACATCACGTAAAACAAGCTAATGCCCTAAAAAGTAAAATATTTAAAAACAACCAAATTTAATATATATATATATATATATATATATATATATACATATATTATAAAAGCAAAAGACAAAACATATTAAGTAAATATTTTAACAATAAAATAAGGTAAATTAAAAAATGTAACATAATCAAATCATAGCAATGTAAAGTCACACGAGATGAGTATTTTAGTTTTAGTAGAATATACCCAAATTAAAATGAAACATTTGTGGAAATATTATATATTATTAAAAAAGTTGCAATCCAATATACTAAGCAGATCTACTATTCACCCTTTAGTCATCAAATAAGGTACTAATCAAAATATATTGCCAAAACAACCAATAACTCAATAAAAAAATTTTAAAAATTGCAAAAAAGAATCTTTGTTGAGATAAATCTCATCAAGATGAGTCTAACTATATTTTTTTTGTATTTATTAGGACACATTTTGAAAAACTATAAATTACAAAATTGATGAAACATAATATAACCAACTCAAAGAGAGGTAGAGGTCACATGAGAAGAGAATAAGAATTTCATGATAATATATCAAAATCAAAATGAAGAAGTTGAATAATTAGGATATATTATAAGAGAAAGTTGAATTTTAAGATACTAACAACAACAAGTGTAGTATTTTAGAGTATCATATTTGGATAAGTAAGAAAATTTCTTGTAAAGAATATCAAAACCATAGAAAATTTAAAAATTTAAAAGATTAAAAAAATATTTAATTGGATAGAGCTCATTTATATGAGTCCAATGATTCTTTTTTTTCTTCACCAGACTTCATTTGAATTATATAAAACTTTTAAGGCAAACAAGCATAAATAATAAAATTTATTTTAAAACTTTTGTAAATATACATTAAATATGAAATGCATTACATTATAAGCTTTGTAACTTATCCAAATCAAAGACATGTAAATGTCACATGAGAGAAGTTTTAGAGTTTACACAATAATATATATAAAATAAAAGAAAACATTTGAAGAAATTAGAAAAATTAAATGAGAAAGTTGTATTAAAAGATACTATGTAGATCGACAGTGGCATACCCATTACGAAAGAAAGTAAGAATTGAAAAGTCTCAAAGGAATCCATAAAGTATAGAAAATAAAATATTTAAAAATATGAAATTGAATATTTCATTTGATAGAGCTCATCCCAATTAAACGAATGATATTTATTATGTCTCGACTTAACTTCTTTAGAATTTATTGAAATTACAAAAGTATATATGAATAACTGAAATTTTTTTTATTACTTTTATATTAAGAAAATTTGTAATATGGCAAAAAAAGGTAAATTGAAGCAATTTAATATTACAAAATATAAGTGATGTAAAGATTGCACAAGTTGAAAATTAGAGTTTAATAGTATTGTAAATAAGTTAAAGAGAAAGATTTTGATGAAAGAGATAAATTGTATATGAACATTGCATTCAAAGATAATAAAGAGATCAATTTTAATATCCTAGATCCTCAAATTTGCTATAAATCAGAACATCTCAAAAAGCTTGTCAAATGTCAAGAAAATAAAATTTTTCAAAATTTTTAAAAAAAATTATTAGATAGGCCTTAATGAGGAACATTAAAGCAAATTATTAAAACTAAATTTCGATGATGTATTTCTCACATAATAATAGATTGAGGGTTACATAGAAATATACAAAATAGAAGTGAAAAAGTTAAATTAGTGAGATAGATTGTTTTGGAATACTTTTCTCCCAGAGATTGAGGAGCTCAAGTATATCATTGTTGATCATTAAATTAGGTACAAGTTAAAAAGCCTCATAAAATATGATGAAACCTTTAAAAATAAAATATTTTAAAAAACATAAACGACAATTTCCTTTATATAGCTTATTTCAACAAATTGCCAAAGTAAAGTGGAAAAACTAAAAATAAAGTAATTAGGTAAATATTAAGAAAATATATATTGAAGTTGAAATAAGAAAATATTAATGAATGTAATATAATAAAATTAAAAGATTAAAAGGTCACACATAAAAAGATTTAAAATTACATAGCAAAAAAAATGAAAATGAAAACTTTGAAAAAATGAGATAAAGTTTATAATAACGTTGCTTTCCAAGATGCTAATGAGATCGAGGATAGCGTCTATTATCATCAAGTTAGGTATGAGTTGAAATAACATGAGAAGTATGTTAAACCCCCAAAAAATTAAGTAATTATAAATTTAGAAATTAATATTTAATTGGATGAATCATGTCTAGATAGAGAGGTTTATTTCAACCACATTTGAAATCCTTTGGAATTATTGGAAACTAAAAAAATAAAAAATTATAGTTGTAATATAAAAGAAATATAAATTCAAGTTTGAATGAGATATATTGAAGCAATGCATTATATCCATGATTATCAAATCTCCTTTAATTTGAAAGGTTTCCTAAAGAGTTTAATTGCCCAAGAATATAAAATATTTTTAAAAACATATATAAAATGTATGTTTTTATAGATTAAGCTTCTCAAGATGAAACTAATGACGTTTGTTTCTTTTTTGTTTGACATCATTTAGAATTATCCTTAATTAATAAAAAATAAGCATAAATAATAACAAATTATTACTTATATATAAAGTAAATATATTCTAAAGATGAAATAATGAAGTAATATAATATATCCAAATGAAAGCAATGTAATTGTCATAAATAAGGGGATTTAGAGTTAAATTAATATTACAACTAAATCAAATTTAAACATTTTATGAAATGACATATATTATACTGGAAAACTATATTCCAATATATTAAGATGGTCAAGTATAGAATCCTCGAAAATAAAAACAATAATGAATTGAGATATTTTGTGAGGTCTGCCAAGGCCTTAAATGAGAAAATATTTAAAAATATAAAAAAGTATATCTAATAGGATAGAGCTCATCGAGAGGAGTCAAATGACATTGCTTTTTTCTCCACTTTACCTTGCTAGAAATTATTATTAGTTCTAAAAATAAACAAACCTAAATATAGATTAATTAGTTTTTTCATATTAAGCAAATCTATATTAAAAGTGAATTGAGATGGATTGAAGAAAAGTAATATAAAAAAATCAAAGAAAATTAAAGGCCATGTAAATGAACGTTTGATTAGATGGAGATCATTTAATATATAATAAAACTAAAATGAGATAAATTGAAACCATTTAATATATCCGAATCAAATTTATGCAAAGGTCACATTAGAAAAAACTTAGAGTTTTATCGTAATATTATTAAGTCAAAAAAAATTTATTGAAATGAGATAAGCTGTAAAGAAAAATTTTCATTGAATGATGCCAAAGAGATCAATTATAACTTTATTTCCCATAAAATTAGGTACAAACCATAATAGCTCATTAAGTTTACTAAAAGCTCATAAAAAATATTTTATCATATAAAATATGAATATAAAGTTTGATTAAGCTTGTCAAAATGAGCTCAATGATATTTTTTTCATTTGAATTAGAACTTGTTTTGAATTACTTCAAACTACAAAAAGAAATATATTAATAAATAGTAATAAATTATTGTTTAAATTTAAGTAAACTACCATTAATCCTAAAGTTAAGAAAATTAAAGTAATATAATAAAACCAAATTGACATGTAAAGGCAACACAATCTAAGATTTAATATTACGTAATAATATAACAAAAAAAATTATAAGTTTTGGAGAAATGAGGTAAATTGCAATGAAATGTTGGGTTTCATTATTTAATATGATCAAGTACAACATTTTCAATTGTGAAATTTGGTACGAGTTTTACGATGTATGTTTTTTTATCAGACATCTTCTAGAAATATGACAAATTAGCAAAGTCAGCCAACATAAATAATAACAAATTATAATTTTATTAGTTAAAATATATATAGAAGTTGAAGTGTGATATATTAAAACAATATAAAATTACCAAATCTAAGCAATGAGAAGGTCATAAGTAGGAGACTCTGGGTCTCATTAAATTATATCATGCTTAAGAGAAAATTTTGAATAAATGTAATAAATTGTGAGAGAAATTATGCATTTAAAGACAATAAGGATATCAAGTGTGACATTCTTCCTCACCAATCAAGTTTAAGTAAAAATGTTTTATAAATTTTGTAAGAAATCCTAGAAAGCAAAATATCTTAAATTATAAAAATTAATATTTCATGAGATAGAGCACATTAAGATGACTCAAAAAAAATTATTTCATCTCAACTAGACATTATTAATAATAACTACGAATTCAAAAATTAGGAGAACATAAATAATTTTAAATTATTTTTTAAATATCAAATAAATATGTATTAAAGCCAAAATAAGATAAATTGAATACATGTACAATGCCCAAATCAATGTGATGTACACATAACATAGAAGGAGATTTAGGGTGTCATATTTATATAACTAATTCAAAGTGAAAGCTTTGAACATGTGAGCTACATTTAGTAAAGTTACGTTATACAATACCTAAGAAAAAAAGTGTAATATCCTTGATTGCGAAATTGAAAACGACTAAGACGTCTTGCCAAAACAAAAAAAATAAATTATTTTAAGAATAAAATTAATATTTATTAGTTTGAGCTCATTAACATAAATCCAAAGACATTTATTTTATCTCTATGAAACCATATCTAGAATTACTACAAATTATAAAAATAAATAAGAAAAAATAATAAAATTTATTATTTTAATATATAGTGAAAATATATCAAAGCTAAAAAGAGATAAAATAAAGAAATATAATAATCAAATCATAGCAAAATTATGGTCACATAAGAAGTGAATTTTTATTTCATTATAGTATAACCAAATCTAAGTGAAATATTTGAAGGACCTAGATAAACTATACAATAACCTTACATTCCAAGCTATGAAGAGGAATTACTATATCATACTCAATCATCAAATCAAGCACAAGACATCAAGTTTCATAAAGTGAGTGATGTCCTTAAAAATAAAATATTTTAAAGTATGAATTGGAATCTTTAATTTCATAGAGCTCATTCATATGACTTCAATGACATTTATCTTGTAAGATCATACCTCATTAAGAATTGCTACAGATTGAATATGTAAACAAACTTAAATAAGAATAAATTATTATTTTTATTTTCATTAAATAAATGCCAAAGCTAAACAAGTGTAAGTTAAACTTCAATATAACAAAATCAAGGTAGTGTAAAGATCACATCAGTGGAGATTTAGAGCAATATAGTAATATAACTAAATGAAAGTGAAACATCACATGATGAGAATTAAATTATTACATAATGCTACATTCAAAGGTATAAAGATTAATGAGTGTAAAATTCTTGATGGTTGAGTCATGTATGTATCAAAATATTTTGTGAAGCATACCAAAACTTTAGAAAATAATTTACATAAGAAATGTAAATAGAACTTGTTAATTAGATAGAGCTCATTGAGATGAGTATAAGGATTTTTTTCTATTTAACCACATTGACAAAAACTATGAATTTATAAATCAAAAGAGCATAAAAAGTTTAAATTATTTTTTATCATTAAAGAATTATATATAAAAATATAAATGAGAGAAAAAGAAGTAATGCAATATAACAAAATCAAAGTGATATAAGGGTCACACAACAGAAGAATTAGATAAAAAATTTATCCATTATAACATCCATTAGAAATTATAAAAATTAATTTTTAAGCTAGATAGACCTCTTTGAAATGAATCCAATGTTATTTGTTTTATTTGAGTAGACCTTAATAGAAATTAATGTGAATTACCAAAGTGAATTATCATAAAAAATAATAAATTATTATTTTCATATTAAGTACATGTATATTAAAGCAAAAAAATAGACAAATTATATAAAAAAGTTGCATTCTAGAATACTATGGACATTAAGTGAAACATCCTTAAGCATCAAAAAAGATAAACAAGTAAAAACAACCATAAAAATTTTTTAAATACTTTTGTAAATATACATTAATACTGAATGATATAAATTGAAATAATATAATTTAAGAAAATCAAAGAAATATAAATGTCACATTAGAAGAGATTTATAATAACATAGTGATATAAGCAAATTACAGAAAAATGTACTAGGAGTTGAGATAATTTGTGTGGAAAACATGAATTCCAAGATACTTGGGACATCAACTAGAACATCCTTGACCATCTACTAAGGTAGAAATAAAAATGACTCATAAAACATGACATAACCAAACAAAATAAATTATTTGCAAAATATAAAAGTTAGTATCAATATTAGATAAAGCTCATTGATACAAGTCATATTATGCTTGTTTTTGCCCAATTTGCCTTCATTAGGAGTTATTGTAAGTTACCAAATTAAATAAACCTAATATATAATAAGTTACTTCTTTAACATTAAGTAAATAAATAATAAAGTTGAAATAAGAAAAATTGATGTAATGTAGCATACTGAAACTATAATGATGGTAAGGAGACTCGAGCAGAGAAGTAAGGTTAAATTGTAATATAACCAAATCAAATGAAAAAATTTGAAAACATCACATAAGTTGTATGAGTAATTTTCATTCCAATATATTGATGTATTCAAGTGTAACATCCTTTTATGTCAAATATGCCATGAATCAAAATATCTCATAAATAGTTTTAAAACTATTAAAAATAATTTTTTTAAAAAATATAAAAAATCTTCAGTTGGATGAACATGTCAAGATAAGTCTAATGAAATTGTAATAATAAATTATAATTTTAAAGTTAAGTAAATACATAGTAATAAATTATAATTTTAATGTTAAGTAAATACATAGTAAACTGGACTTAAGATAAATTGAAGAAATGTAATTAAACAATTCAGTTGCATATAATTATTACATGGGAGAAGAATTATAGTATCGTCATAACATAGCCAAAATAAAAAAAATATGTAAGGAAGAGTTAAATTATTTGAAAAAGATGCACTAGATTATACTATACAGATCGATTGTAACATCATCGATCATCAAACTATGTAAGAAATGAATTATGTCATAAAGTGTTGAAAATCCAACAAAATAAAACATTTAAAAATATAAAACTATACTTTTAATTGGATAAAGCTTTTTGAGACAATCAAAATATTTTTGTTTCATCTCGATCAGGCCTCATATGGAATTACTGCAATTAAAAATGTGAATAAACAAAAATAATAATCAATTATATTTTATATTAATTAAACATTAAACTGAAAAAAAAAATTGAAATAATGCAATTTAACTATATCAAACACATGTAATAGTTATATGAGAGGAGATTTAGAATTATATAGTAATATAACAAAATTAAAGTGGAAAGTTTGAAGAAATAAGATAAGTTATATAAGAAAGATGCATTTAAAAAAATGTATATAGTGTGTAACATTGTCGTTTACGAAATCATGTACGAGCAAAAATATCATGCAAAGCATGCCAAAAGCTTAATAAAAATTTTCAAAAATATAAAATTAAAAATTGAAATAGAAATAATATTTTTAGATGAGTCCAATGATATTTGTTTTATGTCAATCAAACCTTATTTTGATCTACTATAAACAATGAAAGTTAATAGGCTTTAATAATAAAAATTATTATTTTGATATTAAATAAATAAAAATTACAATTTAAATGATAAGAATTGAAGAATATTAATATAACCAAATCAAGCATATTTAAAGGTCACAAAAAATGGAGTTTTAAAGTCACAATATAATATAACTAAATAAAAGAAATAAATTTGAAGAATTAGATAAATTATTTTAGAAAGTTGCAATCGAAGATACTAAGAAGGTGATGTGTAGCATCATTGATCATCAAATCCACTACAATTAAAAATTTCTTATAGTGAATGCCAAAAGCTAAATACAATCTTTTCGCAAATATAAAAATAAATATTTAATTTGATAGAGCACGTTGTGTTAAGTCCAACTGCATTTGATTCAATTCATCCAAAACCTTTTTTAAATAACTATGAATTTATAAAGAAAATTTAGGAAAGTTAAACAAAATATTTTAATACATACAAAAAATACTTTAAAACTAAAACAAGATAAATTGAAGTTATGTAACATAAGAAATCAAATCGATGAAGTTGTTACATGAGTGGAGGTTGGAGTTAATAAGTAATATAGGCAAGTCAAAGCTACAAGATTGAAGAAATGTGATAAATTGAATGGAAAGTAGCATTTCGTGATTCTATGAAGACGTATTACAACATCCTCTATTATTGAACCAGGTATAAATTAAAATATCTTTTAAAACATTCCAACACCTCAAGAACTAGAATTTTAAAAATATCAAAATGAATATTTAGTTGGATAGACCTTTCTTATTCAATAATAATGGTATTTATTTCATCTTTATTGAGCCTTATTATAAATGACTATGATCTAAATAAGTAATTAAGCATAAATAATAATATATTATTGTTTTCGTATTAATTAAATATACATTAAAGCAAAAGAGAAATGTATTGATGTAATGTATAATGCCAAAACGAAAGTGATAATGGTCACATAAGAGTAGAAATATAGTTTTATAGTAATATAACCAAATCAAATTGAAACATTTGAAAATCTTAGATAAAGTGTATGAGAATGTTTAATTCCAAGATAATTAAAAGATTGTGTATGCCATTTTTGATAATGAAATCATGTATGAATCAAAATGCCACACAAAGAGTACATAAAACTTAGAAAATAAAATATTTTAAACTATAAAAGTAGTATTTAATTGAAAGTATATAATTGAGACAAGATCAATGACCTTTGTTATGTGTTATTAGGGCCTTGTTTGGAATTATTTTGAAGTATAAAATTAAACAAGCAAACAAAGAAATAAAATATTATTGTAAAATTATGTAAGTCCACAATAACATAGAAATGATATACATTAAAGTAACACAATATAATTAATTCATAGTAATTTAGAGGTCACAATGAGAAGAATTTTACTTTTATAGTAATATAACCAAATCAAAAAAAAGTTTTATAATTACGACAAATGTTAAAGGAAAGTTGCCTTCTAGGTAGCTACTGAGACTAACATAACATCCTCAACCGTTTAATTAGGCATGAATCAAAATATCTTATAACGCATATCTAAAGTCATAAAAATAAAAAAATTTAAAAACATATAAAAATTTTAATACTTAGTTGGGTAGACCTAGTCAAGATTGGTCTAATGATATTTGTTTCATTTCAATCAAACAATGTTAATTTTTATGAATTAAAAAAATAATAAAATATAATAATAATTAACTATTATCTTAATATTTATTTAAAAAATGTTTGAGTTCAAATATGATAAAATTGAAACGATGTAATATAATCAAATGAAATACATGTAAATGTCACATAAGAGAAGATTAAGGATTACATAATAATAAATAAATTGAAAGAGAAAAAATTAAGAAATGACAAATTATAATTGAAATTTGTATTCCAAGATAAAAGAAGATCAAGGGTAATATCCTCGATCATCAAATCAACTACTAAACAGAATATCTTACAAAGTAAGCAAAACATTTTATAAAAAATATTTAAAAATATAAAAATAAATATTCAATTAGTTTATGTATGTTGAGATGTAAACTTCTAATTTTATTTTTTCTCGATTGAACATGTTTTTTCAAAATAAGAATTTCTTCAACAAATAAGCATAAAAAATAAAAAAAATAATTATTTTAATAAAAATGAAATATATAAAGCTAAAATGTGATAAATTAAGATAATAAAATATAACTAATCAAAGAGATGTAATGGTAACCCAAAAGGAGATTTGAAATAAATAAGTAGTATGACAAAATCAAATTAAAACAGTAGTGGAAATGTCGTGAATACAACAAAACTATTATATGTAGAGATTCTAAGAAGATTGATTGTAACATTTTCAATAATTAAACTAGTTTGGAATAAAAACAATATCTAAAGTATGCTAACACCTTAGAAATCAAAATATTTAAATATTAAAAAATGAATTTTTAATTGAGTTGAACACCTCAAGATTACTATGATAATATTTGTTTCAAGGCCATTGGACATTGTTTTGAGTTACTATGAATTACAAAATTAATGAAACATAAATAATAATAAATTAGTATTTTTATGTTATATAAATATATTCTAATGCTAAAAATAAAATAAATTGAAATAATGTAACAACAGAAAAGCAAAGTTATGTAAAGATATCATGAGAACAAATTTAGAGTTTTATAGTAATATAAAAAAATCAAAGTAAAATTAGATAAATTACATAAGGAAGTTTAATTCCAAGATAATTATGGGTTCAAGTGTTTCATCCTTAATTATCAAATCAAGTACGAAAGAAGTCCCTTATAAAGAGTGAAGAAACCATAGAAGATAAAGTATTTAATTATTTAGAAAATAATATTTAATTAGATGGCATGTATCTAGCCAAGTTCAATGACATTAGACTCATCTCAGAGAATCCTCATTTTGAGTTGTTAAGAATTGCCAATGCAAATCAAAAAATAATAGCAAATTATTATTTTTATGTTAAATAAATAAGTATTAAAACTTAAATTATGTAAATTAAAACAATGTAATATATCCAAATCAAGAACATGTAAAGGTCAAATGAGAGAAGGTTTAAAGTTACATAGCAAAACAACCAAATCAAAGCAAAAACTTCGAAAAAAATTAGATAAATTGTAAAGGAAAGTTAAAATTGTAACAATGAAAGCTAAATTTAAAAGAGCTAGTTGAGACGAGTGTAGCGTTATTCTTTTTGTCTTCATCATGCCTAATTTGTAATTGCTATTAATTACTTAAATAAATATGCTTAAATAAAAATAAAAAATTTTGCAAGATTAAATTATAATAAAGCAAAAATGAGATAAATTAAAGCAATATAAAATAAACATATAAAACTAATAAGACACATGAGAGGAGAATTTTTATTTCATTGTTATAGTACACCATCAAAGTGATAAAGTTGAGGAAATGAGAAAAATTGAATATAAAAGATGTATTGCAAGATTTTAATGATATAAAGCATAACATAATCCATCAATGAATTAGATAAAAATAGAAATGTCTTATGAAGCATGCAAAGTTTTTTTATAATGAAATATTTAAAAGTATAAAATTAAATATTTAGTTGGATGAACTCATTGAGATGAGTCCAAAGACATTTCTTTCATCTCGATAGATATCGTTAGTAATTACTATGAAATAGCAAACTATATAAGAGTTGAAAACAATAAATTAAGATTTTCTTCTGAACTCAGTATATACTAATGTTAGAATTATATTAATTGAAATAACATAATTTAACCTAATCAAACTAATGCAAATGTCACATGAGAGAAGTATTATAATATTATCATAAGGTAACTAAATGAATGAGAGAAACTAACAAAAGTAACATAAATTTTTAGCATAATTGGCTTTCCATGGAAGGAAAGAGATCAAGTTTACCATCCTTGATTAGATAAGGTTGGAATTAAAATGCATTTTAAAACATTCCAAAATGCTAAAATAAAAAATATTTCAAAAAAAATATAGAAATGTTTATTTAATTATATAAACTTCATCATGAAGAGTCAAAAGAGATTTGTTTCAGCTTGATTGAGCTTTATTTGGATCTACATTCAATTAAAGAAATTTTATATAACCAAATCAAAGTAATGCAAATGTCAAATTATAAGAGATTTGGAGTTTCCCTGTAATATAAACAAATCAAAGCAAAAAGTCAATGTAATAACATAAATCATATATGAAAATTACATACAGAGAGACCAAGGAGATTTAGTTTAACTTTGCTGGTTATGCAGTCCGGTATGAATCAAAATGCCATTTAAAGCTTGCCAGATTGGAAGAAAAAATATTTATATTTACAAAAATGAATATTTAATAAGATATAATGGATCAAGAAAATTTTGGTAATGACATTTATCGCATCTGAATAAAAACTTAGTAACAATTATTATTACCAACTTGTGCAAATATGCATAAATAATTATTTTATTATTATGAAAATATCTATTAATGCTAAATTATATAATTTAAAGAATTATATTGTTACAAAATTAAATTGATTTCAAGGTCATATGAGAGTAGAATTAGAATTTTATATTAAAGTATCAAACAAAAGTGAAAACTTTAAAGAGATAGATAATGAATTTAAAATACATAATCTTCAAATTAGGTACAAACAAAAATATCTCCTAAAATGTTAGAAAACACTTGAAAAAAAATTTAAAAATATAAAATTAAAGATTTTATTAGATAGAGCTCATTGAGTAGAGTCAATAATGTTTGTTTTATCACAATCAGACTTTATCTTGAGTTTTTACAACTTTTTTAGGTAATTAAGGATATTTGATAACAAATTTTTAATTTAATGTTAAGTAAACTTTTATTTAAATTCGAATAAGATAATTTGAAACTTTGTAACTCAACTAAATCAATAATATCTAAAAGTCACATGACAAGAGATTTAGGGTTGAATATTAAAATAAACAAATCAAATAATTTGACATAAATTATATGAAGAAGTTGCATTCCAATATATTGAGGAGATTGAAAGTAACAAATTTAATCATGAAATCTTGTGAAACTCTGAGCATCCCACAAAGTATATGAAAAAATCTTAGAAAATAAATATTTAAAGATACGAAAATAAATATTTAACTGGAAGGAGCACTTAGAGATGACTATGATGACATTTTTTTGTTAATTAAAACTCATTTATAATTAGTACAAATTATCATTTCAAAATAGCAATAAAAAATAATAAATAATTATTTTCATTGTAAGTAAATATATATTAAATGTTAAGTTATGAAAATTAAAGTAATATAACACAAATAAATAAAAGTGATGTAAATGTCATATGAGAGGAGATTTAGAGTAAAGTAGTAAGAAACCAAAATAAAGTTTTTACAAAGTAAATTATCTCATAAAGTATACTACAATCTTTAAAAAAAGTTATTTGAAAATATAAAAATTAATGCTCAATTGTAAAGAGCTTGATGAGACAAGTTTTGAAATGTTTATTTCATCATTATCAAACCATGCTCAAACTTATTAACAATTACCGAAGCTAATGATCTTAAATAGTAGTAAACAATTATCCTTAAATTAAGTAAATATAAAATAAATTTGAAGCAAGGCCAATTTGAGTAAAATAATATGTGAAAAGCAAAGGCTATAAAAGTCACAATAGGGGATATGTATAGTAATGCATCAAAATAAATGAAAAAAATCAAGAAACAAATAGATAGAATAATTTAGAAATCTACATTCAATGTATAAATGGGATTGAGTGTGAAATACTTGATCTTCAAATCAAGCAAGATTCAAAATGCCACACAAAGCACACTAAAACATCAATGAATAAAATAACTAAAAATGGGAAATATATGTTTAAATGGATACAACTAATTAAGATGAGTTTGAACATCTTTATTTTATTTGATCTATCCATATTTTGGATTACTTTGAATTGCAGAATTAAACAAGAAAAAATAATAATAATTTTTTGAAATATTAAGTAAATATATATATCGAAGAATAAATAAGAAAACTTGAAAAAACATAACATAATCAAATAAAAATAATTTAAAATTCAAAAGAAAGGAGATTTTGAGTTCATAATATTGTAGTCAAATTTAAGCCAAAAATTAAAAGAAATGTAATAAATAATATTAATTAGTTCTACCCCATGACAGAAAGAAGATCGATTATAACTTACTAAATTGTCAAATAAGCTATGAATCAATGTATCATGAAAAATTAACTAAGATATTACAAAACAAAACCTTTAAAAAAATTAAAAATAATATTTAATTAAATAAAGCTCTTCGAGATAAATCAAATGATATATATTTGATCTTAATTAGGCCTTATTTGAAATTATTGTATATTACAAAAGAAAATAATCATAAATAATTATAAATTATTACTTCAATATTAGTTAAATATGTAAAAAGCTAAAATAAGTTAAACTACAAAAAACTATATCCAAATCAAAGTGATGTAAAGGCCACAAGAGTGAAGATTTAGAGTTACATGCCAATGCAACCAAATCATAGTAAAAAGTTTAAGAAGTTGATTAAATTATACAAAAACATACATTGCTAGATATTCTATTGATCATATGTTAATAAAGTATTTACAAAAAATAATAGTTCATTGGATGTAACTCATTTTGACAAATCCAATAACATTTGTTTCGTTTTGATTTGGCATCATTTGTAATTAGTTAGAATTACAATAGTAAAAAAAATTAAATAATAGAAAATTATTATTTTAATGTTAAGGAAATATTTATTGAAGTTGAATGGAGATAAAATGAGCTAATATAATATAAAAATGTTAAAGTGATGTAATAGTCACAATAGATGAAAATTGGAGCTACCTAATAACATAATAGAAGCAAAGATAAAAATTTGAATAAATGAGATAAATTATATTGGAAAACAACATAAAAGATATTGATGATTTTCAATAAAGCTACCTTATTTTTCAAGTAAAGTATGAATCGAAAAGTGTCATAAATCATGCCAAAATCTTATAAAACAAAATATTTAGAAATATAAGAAATTTGTACTGAATTTGATAAAGCTTGTTAGTATGTGTCCAATGACATTCAATTTGTCCTAATATAGTATAATTAATAATTACTAAGAATTATCAAACTAAATAATCATAACGAATAAAAAAGTATTTTATTATTAAATTAATATATATTAAAGTTTAAATAAAATGAACTAAAATGATATAATAAAAAATCAACGAGAAGAAAATGTCACGCATGAAAAGATTTACAGTTGCATAGTAATATATCCAAATAAATGCAAAAAAAATCCAACAAAAAGAGGCAAATTGTATAAAAGTTTATGTTCAAAGAAGCTAAGTCAAAGGAAGCATCCTCAATCATCAAATTAGGTAGAAATAAAAATATCTTAAAAAATTTTCAAAACTTAAAAATATAAAAAGTTTAAAAATATAAATATTAGTGCTTTATTTGATGGAGCTAATGAAGATGGGTTTAAATATATTTATTTCATCTAGACTTGTCCTTATTTGGAAATATTATAAAATATCTAATTAAAAAATAAATAATCTAAAAAATTATTATTTTAATATTAAGTATATGTTGAAGTTGAATTAAAAACTTATAAAGCACCCAAAAGAGAAGATTTAAAGCTACAGAGTAATATAACCAAACGAAAGAAAATATTTTTGAAGAAATGAGTTAAATTGTTTATGAAGCTCGGAGTTCATTGTATTAAGGTGATTAACTATATCATCCTCATTCCTAAAATCAAGTATTAAAGGAAATCTACTATAAAGCACGATAAAATCTTAAATAATTAAAAATTAAAAACTAATAATAATTATTTAATTAGGTTGGGCTAGCTAGGATTTGTGCAACGATATTTTTTGTCTTTATCGAACCACTATTGGAATAAATAGAATTAAAAAATTAAAGAAGCACATTGAATTAGAAAATTTATTTCAATATTAAAGAAATTTATGATAAAACTAAATTGAGATAAATTAAAGCAACATAATATAACAAAATAACAGTGATGTAAATGTTACATAAGCAAAGAGTCAGAGTTTCATGAAAATAACTAAATCATAGAGAAAAATATGGTTAAATGGAAAATTGTTTTTGGGAGTAGCGTTCTACATGAAGAACTAGATCATGTATAACATTCTTAATTGTTAAATTAGTTTCAAATAGATATGTTACATCAATAATGCGAAACAATAAAAAAATATTAAAACATATAAATATTATATTTAATTGGATAATAGTTTTTTAGATGAGTTTAACAATATTTTTTCATCTTCTTTAGATCTCATTTGGAATTATTACAAATTGACATATTTAATAAATTAAAAGAAAAGTAATCAAACTTATATAATCTAACTAAATGAAGAGTTATGAGAGGGAAATTATAGTTTCATAGTAATGAAACAAAATTAAAGAAAAATATTTCAATAAGTGAGATAGAAAGTACAAGATAGCTACATGCTGGGATTCAAAGTACATCGAGTGAAACATGCAAGATCATTAAATGTTGTACAAATCAAAATATCTGATTATACATGCCAAAAGATTAGAAAGTAAAATATTTAAAAATATGAGAAGGAATATTTAAGTTTATTGAGTTTATTGAGATGAGTCCAAAGATGTTTATTTATTCTTAATTATACCAAGTTGGGAATTACTATACAATATTGCTATAAATAAGGCAAAATAATAATGAGTTATTTTTTATACATTAAGTAAATATATATTGAAGTTTAAATGTGATATATTCAAATAATGTAATATAATAAAATTAAGTTTGTTTAAAAGTAAAATGATATGAGATTTACGATTTTATTACAATATTAGCAAATTTAGGTAAAAAAGTTAAAGAAGCAAGGCAAATTGTGCAACGATGTTGCATTCAAGTTGCCAAAGAAAATTGAGTGTAACATCATCGATAAACAAATTGCGTACTAATTAAAATATCTTACAAAACCTTCAAATATTTTAAGAAGTAAAATATTTAAAAAGAAAAATTATTAAGTAGATAAAGCTAACTGAGTAGAGTCTAATAATATTTATTTCATCCTGATCATATCATCTTTTGAATTATTATAGATAACAAAAACAAATAACCATAAACAATTATACCATAACAAAATCTAATAAAGTTGAAATGAGAAAATATACAAACCATAACATAACAAATTCCAAGAAGCATAAATGTCAAACAACAGAAGATTCTACGTTTTAAGGTAGCATCAAAAAGCAAAATCAAAAAATTTCATGTGATGTGATAAATTGAACAAAAAAGTTGCACTTCTAGAAATATAGAGACCGACCGTGATATCGTCGATCATTAAATGTCGTGAAATTGAAAAATCTCATAAGCCATACAAAAGCAATGGAAAATTAAATATTTATGAATATAAAAATTAATATTTCATTTGATAGACCTCATTGAGATGAGTTAAACAAGCTTTGTTTCATCCTGATCAATCTTCATTTGGAGTAACTTTTAATTACAAAAAAATTAAATAATAAATTATTATTTTTATTTTGAGTAAATATGTAACATAATTATAATTGGATAAATTAGAGAAATGTAATTTAATAAAATTAAAGATATATAAAGTGCACAAGTGATTATAATTAAAGTTTCATAAGAATATAATAAAATTGAAATGAAACGTTTACATAAGTAAGATAAATTATTTGGAAAGCCAATATTCCAATATACTATAGAGATAGTATCACATTCTTGTTCTTCAAATTAGGTTTGAATCAAAATATTATTCTAAATGAGAAGAAACTCTACAAAATAAATATTTAAAATAATAAAAAATATACTTTATTGCATAGAGCTCCTAGATGCACGTATAGTGAAATAAAAAATATATTTTATTTCACTTGAATCTAAGCTTTCTTTTAATTACTCTAAATTACAAAAGTAAATAAGCATAAATAATAGCAATTTATCATTTTAATATCAAGTAAATATATAATAAAGCTAAAATGAGTTTAATTAAAGCAATGTAATATCAAAGATTTAAAGTGATGTAAACGACACAGCTTAGAGAAGTAATATAACAAAATAAAAGCGAAGAATTTTAGAAAATGAGATTTATTGTTCACAACAGCTACATTCAAAGATAGTAAAGGGATTGAGCATGACATCATTGATTGTCATTTACGACACAAATTGAAATTCCTTACAAAACATGCCAAAACCATTTAAAATAAAATATTTAAACTAAAAATTAATGTCTAAATGATAGAGCTAATCGAGTCACTCCAATGGCATCCATTTCATCTCTATATGATATCATTTGCATTTACTACAAATTTGCACATTAAAAATACATAAATAAAAATAAATTATTATATAATGTTAACAAAATATATACTTAAGTTTAAATAAGACGAATTTAATTATTGTAATATAAATAGAAAAAGTGATGTAAAGTTCGCTCACTTGGACATTCAGAGTTATATAATTAAATGACAAAATGAAGCAAAACGTTTAAAAAAATAAGATGTATTTTAAGATAAAGTTGAAGAAATCAATTGTAACATCTATGACTATCAAATTAGGAAGGAATAGAAGTGTACTATAAAGTATGTAAAAACCTTTGAAAACAAAAATATTTAAAATTTTAAAAAATGTGTATGCAATTTGATATATGAAATTGAGATGATTCTTTTGACCATTTTTTTGTCTTAATAAGACCACGTCTAGAATTGTTGTGAATTACCATAGCAACTAAGATCGAATGTAACACTCTCCATATTGAAGTTGAAAGAGGATTTAGACTTTCATAGTAATATAATCAAATGAAAATGAAATATTTTCTGAAATGAAACAAAATGTATCGAAAAAAAGCATTTGAGGACACTAAGAAAATAGGTTGTAGCATTCTCGAATTTAAAGTTAGGCATGATTTCAACTATCTCACAAAATATGCCAAGATATTAGAAGCTAAAATATTTTAAAAAATTGCAAATGAATAATTAAATAGATAGAGCTCATTGAGAGAACTCCATCAACATTTGTTTTAACTCAAACGGACCTCTTTTAGAATTATTGCAAATGTTTAAATTAAATAATCCTAAATAACAGATAATTTTTAACTAAATGTTAAATAAATAAAAAATATAGATAAAATGAGATAAATTAAAGAAAAAATAAAAAAAATCAAAATTATGTATAGGACACATGAGAGAAGATTTAGAGCTTCACCATAACATAATAATGACAAATCAAAACATTTCATTAAATTAGATCAACGGTACAAAAAGTTGTTTTGCAAGAACCAAGGGAATCTAGTATAACATCTTCAATTTTCAAATGTGATAAAAATAAAAATATCACATAAAACTAATAAAAATCTACAAAATAAAATATCTAAAAAAATATAAAAATGAACACTTAATTTGATAGAGCTTGTAGCCATGACTCTAATAACTTTTATTTCAACATAATTGTAATATAAATTAGAATTTCTATGAGTAACTAAAAAATTATTAATAAAATATTTTTAATATTACGTAAATATTTAATAAAGCTAAGTTGAGATGACTATTTAATATTACAAAATAAAAAACATGTAACTCTCACAAGAGATCAGAGTTAGAGTTTCATAGATTAAAATCATATCATAGTGAAAAATTTGAAGAATTAGGATAAATTATTTTAACAAAGTTTGAATTCATTGTAGCAAGGACATTATTTGTAGCATATTTGATCATAACATTAGGTACAAATATAAAAGAACTATAATGCATGACAAATCCATCACAAAATAAGATATGTAATAAAATATAAAAATTAATATTGCATTCAATAGAGTACACTAAGACGAAATGAGAAATTAAATATAGGTTAAGTTGAATAAATGTAAAATAACTAAATAAAAGTATTGTAAAGGTCACATGGGAGGAAAAGTAGAGGTTAATAGTAATATAACAAAATTAAAGAAAAATAATTTGAAGAAATGAGATAAATTTCTTAGGAAAGCTAGACTCAAAGATAGCATGAAGAATGATGATAACTTCCTCAACTAAAAAAATCTTCAATTAAGTTAAATGTCTCATAAACAATGCAAAAACCCTAGAGAATAATGTATTTTAAAGTATAAAAATGAATATTTTATTTTATAGATCTTGTCAATGCAAGTACAATAAAGTTCAATACTTCTAAATATGAACAGCTTTAGAAGTTTTGTTTATTACAAAAATAACAATGCAAAAAATTGGTAAATTGTTATTTAAAAATTAAAGAAATATATAATAATTTTGAAATAAGATAAATTTAAGTAATATAAAATGAGTAAGTTAAAACAATTTAAAATTCACACTAGAATATAATTAGAGCTCCATAATAATATAACAAAATCAAAGATAAATATTTGAAAAATGCAAATACATTATATTTGGAATATGCATTCCAAAATACTAAGACAATACAGTTTAACATTCTCAATGACTACATGTGATATGACTAGGAATATCTCATAATGTTTTCAAAAACCTTATAAAATAACATATTTAAAATTATAAAATAAAGTATATTAATTATAAAAACCTCTTTGGCATGAGTTAATTGGAAGTCCTCTTTGTCATGATCTAACCTGATTCTAAATTATTGTGAAATATGAAAGTAAATCAGTTCAAATGATACAAAATTATTATTTTCTCATAAAGAATATATATATATATATATATATATATATATATATATATATATATATATATATATATATATATATATATATATATATATATATATATATATCAACACTAAAATAAGAAAAATTAAAGTAATAAATTTAAGCATTTCAAAGGAATACAAAGGTCACATTTGTTAGGATTAAGATTTATATTGTAATATAAGAAAAAAATGAAAAATATTTAAAAAATGTGATATATTTTATGACAAAGTTGAATTCCAAGATTCTGAGGAGATCACGTGTAACATCTTCAATTATAAAACAATGTATGAATCAAAGTGTCTTATAAATAATGTAAAAATTATAAAAATTAAAAGATTTAAAAAATATAAAAAATAATTATTTAAATTTACAGCACTAGTCGAGATGAGATTAGCGATAATTTTTCATCTCAATCATTCCTCAATTTTGATTACTATGAATTATAATTGTAAATAAGCAAACAATTAATTTTTTTAAATATTAATTAAATATTTAATAAAGCTAAAGTGAAAGATTGAAGGAATGTAATATACTTAATCAAAGTGATGTATAACAAATCAAAGCAAACAATTTGAATAAACAAATATAAATATTAAAGGAAATTTGGATTTCAAGATGCTAAGAAGTTCAACTACAAAATCTTCATTGATTAAATCATTTATGAATCAAAATGTATATTTAATCATATCAAAATCATAGAAAGTAAAATGTTTCACAAAAAGAATATTTAATTCATTAATGATGGCAAGGATAAGTCTGGCAACTTTTGTTTCATCTATGTTAGATCGTATTTGGAGTAACTCTAAATAAGCAAATTTATTCATCCTAAAAAATAAAAAATTATTTTTTATTATAAAAAAAGAATATATTTAAGATAAAAAAATGCTAAACTGAAGGAATGTAATATAATCAAATGAAAGTGATGTAGATGTCATATTAGCAAATTTAGGTAACAAAGTGATGTAAAATAGCAAACTCATAATAAGAAATTTGAAAAACTAAGATACATTGTACCCAAACATTACATTGAAAGATAGTAAAAAGATTGAATATAATATTCTTTATTATTTAATAAAATATGAATTAGAGATATCTTGTAAATAAAGCTAAATTACTAAAAAAAATATTTATATATATAAAATGTATTTTTACATAGTTAAATCTCATTGAGCTGATTCAACTCCAATTATTTCACCAAGAGTAGATAACTATTTTAGTTATTGTTTACAAAATTAAATAAGTATTAAGAATATTTAGTTATTATTATAATATTTAGTTAAGATATGTTAATGCTTAAATGTGATAGATTAAAGCAATGTTATACAAACAAATCAGAGCATTTGAAATGTTAAATGATAAGAGATTTGAATTTTGATAACATAACAAAATCGAATAAAAGACTTCAATTAAATGAGATAAAATATAATGACAAAATTTCATTCCAAGATACTAAAAAAATTATGTGTAATTTTCTCAAACTTTTCAATTGTTATGAACACTTAAATTATTAAAATATGTAAACATAATAAATCCAAAAATATTATAAAAAATTATAAATGAATATTGATTTAGATAAGCCTCAATCAAACAAATCCATTGATGTTTACTTCATCTCAATCAGTTCTCAACTAGAATTACTATAACTAACAAAATGAATAAGCATGAATAATAATAAATTATTATCTAAATATTCAGTAAGTAAATGATAAAGCTAAAATAATAAAAATTAATTAATTTTAAGATAGCCAAATCAAATTTTGGGGAATTCAGATGACTTTTATGATAAAACTCAACTGGAGGAAATAATAAGTTTGAGTGTAACAACCTCGTTCATCAAATTAGGTATGAATCAAAGTCTTTTTGAAAGTACATAAAAACTATAAATGATAAAATACTTAAAATCATAAAAATAATTATTTAATTTAATAGAGCTTGTGAAGATAACTTTAACAACAGGTTTACTCTTAATCAAACCATTTTTGGAATTTTTGAAGTTTACCAAAGTAAATAAGCATTAATAATTGTAAAATTTCATTTAAGTAATAAGTAAATACCTATTAAAGCAAAAATAAGACAAATTGAAGCAATGTAATATAATAAAATATAGGTGATGTAAATGTCACAAGAGGGAAAATCTTGAGTTAAATAGAAATATAATCAATCAAGAAAAAACATTACAAGAAGAAAAGCTAAATTATACTAAAAGTTTCATTATATATGCTGAAGGGAACAAATGTAACACCCTTGATCATCAATTTAGGTAGGATTAAAAATGTTTATTAATACCCACAAAAATATCAAAAATAAAATATTTAAAAAAAAGTATTTAAATAGATAAATCTCGCAAAGATGAGTCCAAATACATTTGTTTCATCAATGTAGGACAAAGTATGGAAGAACTATCGATTAGAAAAGTTATTAAACATAAATAATAATATATTTTTTATTTTTTAAAAAATTAATTAAATATTAAATCTAAAATGCCATATATTTTATTAATATAAAATAACATATTCAAAGTGATGTAAAGGTCATACATGAGAAAAATAAGAGCTTTAGTAATACAACCAATGTGATGCAAGAAATTTGGAGATAAATCATTTGGGAAAGTTGCATTCAAAAATTCCTAAAAGTTTGAGAGTAACATTTTTCATTATTAAATAAAGTACGAAATTGAATAACATGTAAGCATGTCAAAAAAATTAAAGAATAAAATATTTTTAAAAAATTAGTATTTAATTTGTTATATCATGATGCAATAAGTTTAATGACCATTATTTCAATTCAATCAAACTATATTCTAAATTACTAGAAATTGTAAAATCTAATAAGCATAAATACTAACAAATTATAGCTTTCATACAATCAAATCAAAGGAATTTAAAATTAAAATAAAAGGTGATTTAGAGTTTCATTCTAATACAACCGAATAGAAGTAAAGAAATAGGATGAAATATATGAGAAAATTGCATTCCGAGGTACTAAGAAACATGAGCGTAATATTATCAATTATCAAATATAAAATGATTTTTAATTATCTCATAAAACATTAAAGTGATTATTAGTTAGATATTCTCAAATGTCTCATAAAACTTTAAAATATTAAAAACTTAATATTTTAAAAATATAAAATGATTATTAAATAGATAGAGCTCATCATGATGTCTCCAATGACATTTATTTCATCTTGATTAGACCATATTTGAAAGTACTATGAAATATGAAATTAAACAAGCATATTTAATAAAAAACTATTTTAATTTTAAAAAATTAAATCATGAAGATTAATGTAGGTAAATTAAAGAAATCTAATATTAAAAATTAAAGTAATTTAAATGTCACAAAAGAAATTATTTAGAGGTCTAAGTTTATATAATCAAAACAAAGCAAAACTTTTCAAGACATGAGATAAACTAGGCAAAAAAATTAAATTTGTAAACATTAAGGCGTTCAAGTGTGACATCCTTGCATGTGTCATCAAATAAAATGCAAATGTGACATAAAACTACCAAAACAAAAAAATATCCAAATATATAAAAATAAGTACTTGGATAGATATAGCTCAACAAGACAAGACAAACGACGTCTATTTAGTCTCAAGCGAAATAAAATTTAACCAAAGTAAATAGAAATAATTAATGATAAAGCATTTTGTGATATATAGTAAAGGTAAATAAAGTTATAATGAGAAAATTTGAAGGAATGTAATATCACCAAATCGAATATGTGATATTCACATGAGAAGAAACTTAGAGTTACATAATAACAAAACAATGTCATAAAAATATTTTGATTAATTGAGATAAATTAAATAGAAAAGTTGAACTCTAACAAACTAAGGATATTGAGTGTAAGAACTTTGGTCACCAAACAAGGTAAGAATTGAAATATCTTATACAATATTTAAAAATCCTAAATAAATAATATATTTTAAAAAACATATTTAATATCCTAACGGGTAGATCTTACTAGAAAGGGTGTAAAAGAAATTGTTTCATCTCAATCAGAGCTTTTTTAGAACTATTAAGAAGTACCACATTTAGTAAGCAAAAAAATAAGTTATTATTTTTAATATTAATTAAAAATAAAATAAATATTAAATGAGATAAATTCAAGCAATATAACATAACCAAATCAAAAAAATTTCAAAGTCGTAGGAGAGAAGGTTTCAAGTTACAAGGTAATACTACAAATGATAACAAAATACTTCAATAAATGACATAATATGTTAGAAAAATTTACATTACTTGATAAGGTGGAGACTAAGTGCAACACCTTAATCTTTAAATCTAATAATAATGAAGTGTATCTTAAAACATATAGAAACTCAAGAAAATAAAATATTTAAAAATAAAAAATGAATACATCATTGGATAGAGCTCAATGAGAAAGCCCAACGACGTTTCATTAATCAGGATCAAACATTGTTTAGAATTACAATAAAATATTATTGTAAATACAAATAAAAAATAATAGACTATTTTTTAATGTTAATTAAATATCTATTAAAGTTGAAATAAGAAAAATTAATATTATATAATATAACAAAATCAAAAGAATTTAATTGTAATGCTAGAAGAGATTTAGAGTTTCATAGTAAAAAAAACCATATTATAGTAAAAAAGTTCAAATGATGAGCTATATTCTTCAAGAAAGTGGGACCCTATGATGCTGAAGAGGTTGAGCATAACATCTTCATTTAGCAAATCATGTATAAATCAAAACTTCTCAATAAATAAGTTAAAATCTTCAAAAAAAAAATATTAACAAAATATAGAAATAAATATTCAATTGGATAAAGCCCATGAAGAAGAGTTGAACAACATTTTTGTTGTTTTGATCGAGCCTTCTTTGGAATTAATAGGAATTATAAAATTAAACAAGTATAAATAATAAAAAATAATATTATTTAATAAATATATAATAAAGTTCAAATAAGATAAATTGAAGTAATATAATATAAAGAAATCAAAGCGATGTTATGGGCATAAGACAGAACATTAAGTGTTTTATAGTAATATGTTTAAAACAAATGGAAAGTTTTAGAAGAAATGAGATAAAATGTGCTTGAAAGGAAGATAGAGATTGAGTACAACATCATATATACTAAAGAATGTACGAATTCAAATGAAGAGTTAGACAATGCTAGTCAAATTCAAAATATTTAATGCTAAGTTAGACAATGTTAATGTTAAGTTAGAATGTTATTATCAAGTTCAAAAAAATTTAAAAATACAAAACGTTAATGTTATGTTTGACAATGGTAGTAAAGAAGAGTTAAACAACATTTCTTTCATCTTAACTAGTTATTGATTGGAATTATTATAAATTAATAAAGTAAATAAATGTCAATAATAATAAATTATTATTTTTAATCAGATAGATATATTTAAAAAATATTAGATAAACTAAACAGAGGTAATATAATAAAATGAAAGTGATATGAAGGCCAATATAAGGAGAATTAGAGTTTCAAAATAATGTAAAATGATTGCAAACAATTTGAAGAAACAAGTTAAATTACATGCAAAAGCCACATTTGAATGTAAATGACTCAAAATCAAGTTTGCATGTAAATGACTCAAAAAAAATGAAAACCTTACAAATAAAATATTTTTAAATATTAAAATAAAATTTTAATTAGATAGATCTCATGGAAAATAGTCTAGCAACATCTTTTTCTAGTACATCAATCCTTGTTTTGAATTATTGTGAATTACTAAAGTAAATAATAATACATAATATTATTTTAAAGTTAAGCAAATTAATAGTGAAGATGAAGTGAGATAAATAATACCAATTAAATATAACAAAATCAAAATGATGTAAAGTTTAAAAGAGAGAAGAACTAGAGTTTCTTAGTAATATAACCTAATTAAATATAAGAGGTTTAAGAAATTAGATAAATCGTGCCAAAAAGTGGTTTTCCATTATACTAAAGAGAACAAATATAACATCTTTTATCATGAAAAAAGGAACAAATAAAAATATCTTATAATTCATGTGAAAACTCTAAAATATAAATAATTGTGAAATATAGAAATACATATTTCATTATATTGAGTTCATCAAGATGAGCCCAACAACATTAGTTTCATTTTCCTTGCACATAATTTACATATTTGTGAATTACCAATGCAAATAGGAATAGGAAAAAATAAAATATTATTTTAACAATAAGTAAACATATAATAAAGCTAAAATGAGATAAATTATAGAAATGAATAAAATATCGGAACTAATATGATTGTCACACAAGAGGAGTGTTAAAGTTTAGTAGAAATACAACAAAATCAAAGCAAACAACTTTGAGAAAATTAGATAAATTTCTAGGGAAAATTACATTTCAAAACACTAAAGATTAAGCGTGACATCCTCAATCTTCAAATCAAGTATGAATAGAAATGCCTAAAAAAATAAAACAAAACAAAATGAAATAAATTATTGTAAAATAGAAAAATATGTATTTAATTAGATGGAACTCATTGACAAGTGTTCGACGATGTTCATTTCAACACGATATGACCATGTTTGGATTGACAACAAATTACCCAAGTAAACAATCATAAATAAAAAAAATCAATAATTTACTACTAAGAAAAATATATGTTAAAGCAAAAATAACATAAAATAAAAGATATAATATAACAAAATTGAAGCAATATAAATGATACAAGAGAAAAGATTTAGTGTTATATTTAAAAATAGCAAAATCTAAGTGAAACATTTAAAGAAATGATATGAATTGCTTGAAAAATTTGCACTGCACGATACTAAGGTAATTGACTCTAACATCTTTGATCATCAAACTAAATTGAAACGAAAATGACTTGTAAAACATGCTAAAGCCTTAGAAAACAAAAAAATTCAACAATTAAAAAAATAAATATTTAAGTGGATAAGGCTGATTTAGATGAGTCAAGTGATATTCAATTGCTAAATTAAAAAACATAAAGAATAATATATTATTATTTTAATATTATGGATATATTTCTAAAGCTTAAAAATTAGATTAATTTTAGTAATGTATAATATTAAATCCAAATACATATAAACAACAAGTGAGAAATTTTTAGAGCTAAATAACAGTATAACTTAATCAAAGGAAAAAATTTAAAAGAATGAGATGAATTGTACATTAAAATTTCACTCCAAGATATTAAGGAAATCATTTATAGTATCTTTGATAATCAAATCATATATTAATTGAAATATCTTGTAAATTATGACAAAATCCTAACAACTAATTCCTAAAAAAATATAAATTTAATATTTAATTGGATAAAGCTCAAGAAGATTAGTCTAATTATCTTTTTTCATCTCAATTAGATCCTAATTAGAATAACTACAAATTGCCATATTAAAGAAAGCTTAAATATCAGGAAAATGTTATTTCAATATTAAGTAAATATAGAACAAAGAAAAATGAGATTAATTGAAGAAATATAATACAAGAAAATTGTAGCAACTCAAAGTTCATACAAACAGAGAATTATAGCCTTAGTAATATAATCAATTCAATGCAAGACAACTAAACAAATTAGATAACTTGTACTCAAAAGTTATATTGAAAGATGGTAAAGAGGACGAGGATAACATCATTACTCATCAAAAAAGTTGTGATTAAAAATGTCTCATTATTCATGCAAAAAAGAAAAAAGTAATTCAAAACCAAAATTTTTTAATTAGATTACACTAATCAAGATGGCCCTATTACCTTATTTTCATCTTAATATGACCTTATTTAAAATACTACCAATTACCAAATTAAATAAAAATAAGCTATAATAAGATATTCATTTAATATTAATTAACTATATTTACTTATGCTAAAATAAGATAATTTGAAGCAAATAAGTTTAATAAGAGCAAAATAATATGGACGTCACATAAGAGCAGTGTTAGAGTTTTCAAGTAATTAAACTATCAAAAGAGAATAATTTGAACAAATGAGATAACATATATGGGAAAACAATATTTGAAAATTAACATGATATTTGGTCTAATCTAATGAATCACAAAAGCTGTGAATTAAATTGCTTTGTAAATAATGCCAAAACACTTACCAATAAATTATTTAAAAAATATAGGATTCAATAAATATTTATTTGGCTAAAAAAACATTTAGATGAGTCCAACAACATTTGCTTCATCACTATTAGAACTCATTTTGAAATAGTATGAATTATTAAAATAAATAAGTATAAATAAAATGAAATTATCAATTTCAAATTAAATATTTATATAATAAAATTGAAATGAGATAAATTAAATCAAAGAAATATTAAAACAATAAAAAAAATATGGAGATTCTAACAAAGTAGAACTAGCAATAAATAATAATATAACAAAATCAATTGTAACATCCACTATTAAGAAATTAAACTGAATCAAAACAAATCATAAAAACATAAAAAATTTCTAGAAAACAAACTATTTAATAAAATTCAAATCTATATTTGATTAGAATTTGCTCACCATGTCAAGCCTAGTAATGTTTGTTTTGTCTTGATCGAACTTACTTTAGAATTTCAATGAATTTGCAAAATAAATAAGCATCAATAATAATAAATTATTATTTCAATATAAAGTAAGTATATAACAAAACAAAAATGAGATAAAGTCAAGAAATCTAATGAAAAACATTCACATCAATATGAAAGTTAAATAAAAAGAGAATTAAAGTTGAATAAGAATTAAACAAAATAAAAGATAAAAATTTAGAATGTTAGTTAAATTATATAGGAAAGCAACATTCCAAAATACTATGGAGACCAAGATGGCATCCTTCATTTCTAAATCGGGTACAAATCAAAATGTCTCAAAAAACATATGAAAACCCTAGAAAATAAAGTATTTAAAAAAAAATGAATATCTAATTGGACGGAGCTCATCGAGATGAGAGCTTTAATTTTTGTTTTGTTATGACCAGACATTCCTTGGAATTACAATGAATCACTAAAGTAATTAACTATAAATAACAATAAATTATTATTTTAGTATTAGTTAAATATAAATAAATAATAACAAATTATTATTGTAATTTTAGTTGAATATGTAATAAATCTAAAACAAGATAAATAATAACAATATAATATGACCAAATCTAATCAATGTAAATGTAACAATAGAGAAGAACAAGAGTTTCATAGTCATATAATAATATCAAAACAAACAACTTTAAGAAAAGAGATAAATTGTATTAGAAAAAAGCATTCTATGATTCCAAATTGATTTAGTACAACATCCTCATTCTCAAAATAAGTTATGAATATAATTGAGTCATCATTTATGTCAAAATCCAAACAAAGAAATTTTAAAATTATAATTCATTATATAATTGGATATTGCTCTTTGAGATAAATCCAATGATGTTTATTTCATCTTAATAAAACCTCATTTGAAATTACTATGAGTCACCAGAGTAAATGAAAATAAATAATAATAAAGTGTTATTTTAATGTTAAGGGAATATATTTTAAAGGAAAACTTGTATAAATTGAAGCAATGTACTATAAGAAAATCAAAGCAAAGTGAATGTTATAGAGGAAAAAAATTAGAGTAAGGCAATATATTTTAAAGGAAAACTTGTATAAATTGAAGCAATGTACTATAAGGAAATCAAAGCAAAGTGAATGTTATAGAGGAAAAAAATTAGAGTTTCATAGTATTGTAATCAAGTGAAAGATACAACTTTCATGAAAGTGACAAATTTTAACAAAAAACTACATTTCATATATTGCTAAGATCATGCGCAACATACTTGATAAAAAATATTGTATAAGCCTAAATGCCTCATAAAGCATGCCAAAATCATAAAAAATAAAAAATTTGAAAATGTGAAAATAAATATTTTATTGGATAGAACTTTTCTACGCAAATCAAAGAATATTTGTTACCTTTCCATTGGACACTATCTACAATTATTTTAAATTAGTAAAGTAGATAAGCACAAGTAATAATAAATTACTTTTTAAAAGTTGAATAAAACTATATGAAATTTGGAATGATATAAATCGAAGAAATGGAATATAACAAAATAAAATTCATGTAATGGTAAAAAAGGTGGTGAATTAAATTATTGTAGTAATATAATAAAATAAAAGCAAAACATTTGAAGAAATGAGATACTTTTTTTAAGAAAGTTACGTCCAAAGACACTAAAGAGATAAAGTGTAACATTTTTCAAAGTTGAAATCCAGAATAAATTAAAACCTATCGTAACAAATGCCAAAAACACATGAAAAAATTAATTTAAATTTTTTTATTTGATCAGGTTAAGCTAATCAAGATAAGTACAACAATATTTGTTCCATAATGATCAACCTTAGATAAGAAATTTTATGAATTAGTAAAATAGATAAGCATAGTAGATAAGAAATTATTTTTTATATTAGGTAAACAAATAATGAAGCTGAAAATAAGAAATATTATAAAATTATAATAAAACAAAATCAATCTTATGTGTGGGAGATTAATTATAAAATTATAATAAAACAAAAGCAATCTTTTGTGAGGGCCACCCAAGATGAGAAAGTGTGTTTAATAGGATATAACAAAATTTAGTAAAAAAGAATTGAGAAATAAGATTAAAAATCCTAGAAGCTGCGCACCAAAATACTAAGAAAAGTGTGGGTAATGTCCTTGATCATCAAATTAGATACAAGTAAAAGTATCTAATTAATT
This sequence comes from Vanilla planifolia, assembly GCA_023846275.1. Taxonomy (NCBI): domain Eukaryota; kingdom Viridiplantae; phylum Streptophyta; class Magnoliopsida; order Asparagales; family Orchidaceae; genus Vanilla; species Vanilla planifolia. The sequence goes on along the minus strand of JAIUJO010000244.1, from coordinate 412,758 downwards.
ATGATAAAACATGATAAAACAACATATTTTAAAAAATTTAAAAATATATCTTTGATTGGTTAGAGTTCCTTAAGAAGAATCTAATGATGTTTATTTTAAGGGTATTTGATTTTTTTGGAAGTATTACAAATTATAAATGAAAATAAGCATAAATAAAAATGAATGATTATTTTAGTATCGAGTAAGTATATATTAGAGTTGAAAGAAGATAAATTAAAGAAATGTAGTATAACAAAATCAAAGTGATATAAGGGATAAACTAGAGGACATTTAGATTTATATTAAAATATAACCAAACTGAAGAAAAACTTTTGAGAAATGACATAAATCAAATAATTTGTTATTTTTTAATTTTATTTAAAATAATTAAAATTAATATTTATTTAGATAGATCTCATTAGGATAATTCTTATCATATATTTTGTCAGGATCAAAGCAAAGTTTTTAATTTTTGTAATTTAGCAAAGTAAATAAGTAGAAATAATGTTCAGTTATTTTTTAAAATTTAATTACATATATAATAATGCTATAAAAATATAAATTAAAGAAAAATAATGTAACCATATCAAAGTGATTTAAAGGACATAAGAGAAGAGAAGTAGAGTTTGAAAGGAATATAGCCAACAAAGTAAACAATTTGATGAAATAATACAAATTATGTAAAGAAGTTGTTTTCTATGGCGATAAGGAGTTCAATCATAGCATCCTCGATTATCTAGTTAGGTAAAAATTTGAATATGAAATAAAATGTGCCAAAACATCAGAAAATAAAAGTATTTTAAAATTAAAAAATATATATTTAAGTGGATGGACCTCATCCTAATGATATTCATTTCATCACGGTTAGACCCTATGTGAAATTACTACAAGTTACCAAATTAAATAAGAATAAATAATAACAAACTATTGTTTTAATATTAAGTAAATATATAATAAGACTATAATGAGATAAATTGAGGTAATATAATCAGCCAAATTAGAGTGATTTAAAGTCATACTAGAGGAGAATTAGAGGTTCATAGTAAAATAAAAAAATCAAAATGAAAATTTTGAAGACATGAGGCAAATTGTATTGGAAAGCAACATTCAAAAATTATGAGGAGATCAACTACAACACCCTCCATCATAAATCTAGTGTGAATGGAAAGGCATCATCATTCATTAAAAAATATAAAATGACATTTAAAATATAAATTTATTATTTATTGGTATTGTGCTCTTTAAGAGTGTTGAATAACATTTTTTTTATCAATATCAAAATCAATTTGGAATTACCGAAAATTATCAATGTAAATAAATTTAAAAAATAATAAATTACTATTTAAATTACAGAAATATATTGCATCCAAATAAAAGTAATAGGAAGGTGCCATTGTTGAAGTAAAGTTTGACATTAATGTCACCAAATGAAAGCAATCAAGTTGAAGAAATGAGATAAATTATAAAAGATTATAGCATTCTAAGTCACAATGATGATCCAGTGTTGCTTACTCTATTTCCAAATTAGATATGAATCAAAACGACACATAAAATATGAGAAAACTATAGAAACTAAAAATATTTAAAAATATTAAATTGAATATCATATTTGATATAGTTTATTAAGATGAGTCTAACAACATTTATTTTGTCAACATTTTACCTTCTTCAGAATTATTATGAATTACCAATTAAATAGGTTTAAATAAAAATAAATTATTATTTTTAACATTTATTAAATACATATTAAAGTTAAAATAAGATAAATTTAAGTAATAAAATTTAACTAAATCAAAGTGATATAAAAGTCACAAGAGAAGAATCAATATTTTATTATAATATAACCAAAAAAAGAAACATATTTGAAAAAAATGAAATAAATTATGGGAAAGTTGCATTCCAAGAAACTAATAAAATTAGATGTAGCATATTATATTATTAAATCAAAAACAAATGGAGATCTCTCAAGTAATTTACATAATAAAGCATTGCATATTTTATTGGATTAGTTTCATTTAGATGGGTGCCACAACGATTTTCTGATGTAAATCAGACCTTATTTTGAATTTTTGCGAATTAATAAAGTGAACAAACATAAATAATAATAAATTATTATTTTAAAAAAAATAAATATATGATATAGTGGAAATACAATAAATTATAGAAATAAGATACAACTAAATGAAAGCAATATAAAGACCACTTGAGATTACAAACAAAGTTTTTGAATGGATAAAATAAAATCAAAAAGAAAATTTGAACAAATAAGATTAATAATGAGGGAAAATTGAATTACAAGATACTGAGAAATTGAAGTGCAACATCATCGATCATCACGTTAAGTGCAAATGACAATATCTCATAAAATAAATAAAAACATTAAAAAATAAAATTATTTTAAAAATAAAAAAGTTTTTTAATTTTTTTGAGATCATAAACAATACTCCCATGAGATTTGTTTCATCTCGAATGGTCATTATTCAGAAATATTATGAAATACAAAAAAAAATTAGCATTAAAAATAAAAAATTATTGTTTAAATATTAAGTAAGCATATAAATATGTTAAAAATATATATTGTGATAATATAATATAATAAAATTAAGGTGACGTAAAGATCACACGAGCAAAAAATTAAAAGTACAAATTATTATATCCAAATCACGACAAAAACATTTGAACAAATGAGATGAATTGTTATGAAAAGTTATATTCTATGATGTTAAGGAGATCGAGTATAACTTCCTTGTTTATCAAATCATGCAAAAATAGAAATATCTCATCAATTGTTCTAAAATGCAAAAAATATTTTAAAATAGAAAATAAATAAATAATTAGATAGATTTTAACAAGATGTGTTTAATGACATTTTTTCATCTTGACAAAACTTTATTTTGAATTATTATTAATTAACAAAATAAAGAAGCTTAAATAATGATAAAATATTTTTATTTTAAAGTAAACAAATATTAAAATTAAAAAGGGGTAAACTGAAGCAATGCAAATAACAAAATGAAAGTAATGTAAAGGCAATAAAAGACAAGAATTAAGATTTCATTGTAATATATCTCAACCAAAGAAGAACATTTTATTAAATGCTTGTATGGTAATGTTGCTTTCCAAGATATTAACGAAACCATTTGTAATATCCTCAGTCATGAAAATAGGTATAAATCAAAACTCCTCATAAAATTACCAAAATCAATAAGAAAATTTTAATATTAAATAATATATTTAATTTGATATATTATGAGTTATTTTAATCAAATAAGTAAAAATAATAATAAATTATATTTTTATATTAAATAACATATTTTAAAGCTAAAATAAGATAAGTGTAGGTATTATATTATAACTAAATCAAAGTGATGTAAACGCAACATAACAGGAAATTTTGTCTTAAATACTAATATAACAAAATTAAATTGATAAAACTAAATGTTGCATCGTCAATAATCAAAAAAGACATAAATTAGTGTAACTCATAAAACATACAAAAAACTTTTGAAAATAAATGAAACAAATATATAAAAATATTATCTAATTCCATAGAGCTTATTAAGATGAGTCCAACAAGATTTGGTTTTATCTTAATTGGATGTTGTTTGGAATTACTTTTAATAACCAAAGTAAATAATCATAAAAAATAATACTTCTTAGATTATTAAGAAAATGTATATATTAAAACTAAAATGAGACAAATTAAGCAATGCAATATACCAATTAAAAATATTGTAAATATCAAGAGTGATGATTTAGTGTTACAAAGTAATATAAGGTAATTAATGCTTACATTTTAATCTAAGATTAATTTTTTGATAAACTTACATTTGATGATTCAAAGGGGATCAACTGTAACATCCACGATCATCAAATTAGCTATGAATTAAATATCTTGTTAAATGCATCAAAACTTTTGAGAACAAAATATTTAAGATTATAAAAATAAATATTTAATTAGATAGAGCTAGTTAAGAAGACTCCAATGACATTTACATCATCTTCATCAAGCAGCATTGTATATTATAATCTTGGGTTCAACAAGATTATCATTGTTTCACAATGTCCTTTTAGGTTAATGTTTCACATGTTTATGGAATATCATGTATTGCTTAAGTTATATCATTAAAATTCCCTTCTAACCTCATAGTTGAGTTGCAAGAATCCAGAAATATGGAAATTTAAATTGCTTTCCATGCAAAAAATAATTATTATGTTGAAGAATGCCACATGTGAATGTTATTTTTTTATTTTATGAAGATTTCCTTATTTAATAGTGGATTGGTGGTTGATAATATTTTCATAGAACCAATACTGTGAATATGCAACTAATATAACATGGAAGTATTAAGAGATATTATAGAATGTAGTGAAGAATTTAGGTTTGAATAATTCCAATTAGTTAAGAAAGCAATGTTTAAAATCTTACAAAAATCCAATATAAAGGCTTTCGAATGTTCTCCTAAAATTATATGTTAAGATATTGTTATGACTTGTGCAAGATTTCCTAAAATCGAAGTCTTTGAATGTAGCTTACAAAAATATGGCGATTAATGACTTAGGTTTTTCCTTGATGTTGATTCCAACGCTCCGCCATGGACATGGAATTTAAGGAAATACTTAGAAAATGACACTAGATGGCTTCTAAGGCAAGTAAGCTTATTCACTTTCCTTTGAGAGGATTTAAGGAGCTTCAATTGACAACTAAGCAAAGCAAAGGAAAGATTAGGTTTTGATTATTACAACAAAAAACATTTTGGATTATTTAGGAATAATGAGAAACTAAGAAGGGACTTATTCTTGTTAATATGCTGAGTTGGCTAGGAATACACTTGCAAAATTATATGATGCGATTTAATATAACAATAAGAGAAATATCATTAATTACAAAACGTATTTTGCTCTCCTAAATTCAAAGAATAAAATGGGATTAATGAAAAAATGGGGCTGTAAAAACTAGTGTGAAGACAAAGATCATTCATGTATAATAATCAGAGTGGGAAAATGGTTGTAGCATGGTGAGCTAAGTGTCGTGTAGTATGATTTGTGTTAACTTATAAGTATCACCAAGCTAAGAGTGGCGTTGCAAATGGGAATCATTACATGATTGCACTAGAAATATTTTTATTTGGTATTAACAAACAAAAATAATAGAATTGTGTAATTATTATCTCTAGAATTAATAATCAATAAAGGGACATTAAGTACATCATTTTATATAAAACAATAATAATACAACTATGTTATGGAGAGTCTAATAAACTACAATTTTATTTTAGTTACTTCTAATGCTAAGTAATGCAGTTATTGTGTCCTACATCTAAATTTAGAAACAACTTCAGTAGTAGACCTAACATTAGTGTTACAGAATTCTAACAATTTGATTAGCATAGCTTAACACATAAGATGGATTAAGAATTTGTGGTCTTTTATATAAAGGATTCATCATTTTATTGGCTTAGAAACTTAAGAGATTCTTTTATCCTACGTGACTAACCAAGATAATGAGGAGAAATAGTGCGGTGTGAGTGAGAAGAGGTAGAGGAATCAAAAGACATAATGGAAGAAGATCTTACGCTCTGACAAGTCCACCAAAATCATTATGTCAAATGAACTTCATGATTATATATATATATATATATATATATATATATATATATATATATATATATATATATATATATATATATATATATATATATATATATAATTTATATATGAAACAATCTAGTTTGATAATATTCTACAATTGGATAGTTGTTTGGCCATGATTTAGATAAGATAAATTAGACACTTCCTCATAATCTATAATTTTAAAAGAAAAATAGAGTGTAATCACGACAAGGTCATGCAAATTCCTTATTAATTAGATTACTTAAAAGATTAATTTATGTTATTTAGCTTGATATTTTTTCAGATAATGAAATTTTTATCATATTCACTTTTAAGTGGAATAACTGTATTGAATCCCATAAGGGAACAATGAATTGTAGGTTTTTAAATATTTTTGTTAATTTTAGGAAGTATTTATTTTTTTTAAAATTGTGATAAAAATAGTTTTCCTTTACTAGAAAAGATTGATATTCAAATTTATATGTACACCTTTTAATTATTATGATGAAAAAATAAACTAAAATATAAATTAAAAAAGCACAGAAAAACTTGTACATGGTTCAGTTCAAACAAAAACTTTTCCCAAGCCTTCGCTAAGGTTGGCAAAGACTTTACTAGTTTAAAAATTATGACTTGAGGTTTTTTATACATTTGGCCTCAAACTTTCTAGTCTTTATCGGTTCAACTATAACTCAAGATTTTGGGAGCCCAAACCCAACTCAAATTTTTAGTATGGTCAAACCAAACTTAGCTTTTCACAAATTCTAAGTTACACAATTGAAAAGAAAAGTAAAATTTGACAAGAAATTTATTTTAATGAATGAAGTAAAGTATTATGAGGTTAGAAATTTGAATAGATATAAGAAAATGATAGTTTAGAAGTGTGAGGCATAGTTGAAATAAATTTGAATTTCGAGTAGTACTAAACCATGGCATATGGCCCGTAGTTTTGAACTAGTAAAATATCATGGAACATTGTGTTGAAATCTCTGAAAATTTTTACTTTCATTAGCTTTTTAATTTATCATGGTTAGGATTTTATTGAAAAAATTTATGAAGAGCTATTGAAAAATATAGGGAAAGCAGTTTTACAAGATGCTACCAAACAATAAAAAACATGCTCATGTCTCCTATTGCACAAATAATGGCTTTGGAATAATTATTAGGTGGGTTTCACTAAAGCCCTTCATTCTAATTAGACAATATATGGCTTACCTGATCAATGATTATACATCATATGAGATCTACATCTCTTAATTCATCATTACTAAATGCCAAAATGATCTATGAAAAAAGCTTCAAAATGGAGAGCTTTGAACTGCTCAACTGAAGGACATGTTAACTTATATGACACAAATAATGCATATAATGTCAATACTACAAATGAAGTTTTTTCATTTGATCTGAGTCTTTAAACATTCCTTAGTATTAGGCAAACCATTCATCATTTAAGCAATGATCGGATGGTCAGAGTTAATGCATGCTTATGCAACGAGGAGTTGCACATGGGAAAATGTTTAAGTCCAACAAGATATGTTATGAAATTTGTTTCATCTTCAAAAATTGTAATGATGTGTAATGTAAGATAAGAGGTGGTTGACTCCCGATAGCGTGCTAAGGATTTCTTTCCCTAGGTAGGCTTTTAATATATATATATATATATATATATATATATATATATATATATATATATATATATATATATATATATATATATATATATATATATATATATATATATATATATATATATATATATATATATATTTGTGTGTGTGTGTGTGCACTAATCATGAAAATAGAATAATTTTTGTTAAATTTATTTTTTCTAAGTTAGCCATAAATAAATTTTTTATAAATATATAAGTGAGATTCAATAAAAAGAAGAATTAAGTGAACGAAAAAAAACTATGTTGTTTTCTAAATTAATGAGATTATTGAATATTTTATATTCTTTAGTATGATTTGAAGCTAATATAAGTGAGGAGATTTTCCATTTGTTTAAATGTAAACAAGCTAACATTCTAATTCCCAAAAAAGAAAATTTTTTCATATTGGATGTGCATGCCTTTAATCCATTTAGTTTATTGAATACTCCAAGGTGTTTTGAAAACCATTAATTCACCATTTTTAAAAGTGAATTGATTTTTCTTCAAAATTAAATTTAACTTGCACTAAACAAGCCATTTATAACAAAATGTAAATTTTTTATGGCTTCACTCATCAATCTCAAGGATGACCTTATGATCTCCTTTTTTTATAACAAATGACATAACTATTTAGGTAAAGTTATAACAAGTAAAGACATATATTTAAGAAATTTTATTATTACAAGAGGTATTAGAAATGAATATTTTATGCCCGTCCATATTTCATACTCTCTGTTACTATGTACTCTCACTGACTTTGTCACTATTCTCAATTTTATTTAAACCATGATCATTATCTACATTTGATACTAAGAAAATGGAGTTACAATTTACAAAAATTTTATCACACCTAGTCATTCTTTTATGATTTAAAAATTATTAGATGGAAGTGAATTAGTGATTTAGTCTATCAATTCTTTCTTGGTCGGAACATATTCATATTCTACTATGCCTTTAATTACTTCATCTCTAATAAGATGATATACTACATTTACGTGCTTTGTCCCAAAATGATGAACTTGGCTCTTTACCTAAGCCATTGAACTACTATTATCTATCCTAATGCAAATATATTAGAGATCTAAACCACAATCTTTTAGTCTTTGTCTTAATAATAACACTTGACAAATAAAAATTCTAGCCAGTACGAAATGAGTCCCTATGGTCGATTATCATGTGCAATTTGCTTCTTGCTTCACCATGACATTAGATAGTTTTCTAGGAATTAACATGCACTTGAGGCATTTTTCTTTCCTACCATAGGGCTTACAAAGTCTCAGTTAGTGTTACCTATAAGTTTATGTGTAAGAGTATGTCTAGGATGCAATATTCTTTAAGTTCAATGTATCTTTTAATTATTTGAAGATTTATTTAACTACCATTATATTTTTTTCATTAAGATTTAATTAGGGTCAAGCACACAAAAATAATTAAATAAAACGTCTAGTCTACTAGCTATGAGATATATTAGGGATCCAAAACGACAAGCATAGAGTTTTTGATCAAAGACTTTCCTTACCACATCTAAATCTAAATGGACTAATTGATTCATAGGAATATTCTTATGACTCATATTTTCATAACAAAATGTATTGAATAATTCTCTTAAATAATTAATTTGTGACAAAAATATCCCACATTTTAGTTGCTTGATTTTTAGTCATAATAAGAAATTTATGTCACGCATTGTGCTCATCAAAATCTCCCTTGCATTATGTTACCGAATTCGTTACACCTTTTCATTTGTGTTCCAAAAATTATGTCATCATCATTAATTTGTATAATAAGAAAAATTATCACAAGTTTTGAAAAATAGTATTGTATCCACTTTTTTTCCAAAAACTACAATCAACAAGATTACTCAATGTATGATATCTTGCACAAGGAGCTTGCTTAATGTCAAAAATTATCTCATTAAAAATTTATTATAATCACCATGTGCATGGGGCTCAAAACTTAGGATTGTTCTATATACACATATTCTTATATTACCCCATATAAAGTGCACTATTTTCTTCTATTTAAAATAATCTATAATTGTTATGACAAGCATATATAAGGAGAAGTCTAATAGCCTCTAATATCACTACCAAAACAAATGCCTTTTCAAAACATCGATACATTGTTGTTGGCTAAAGCCAATAACAACAAGGCTAGGTCTATTTTCAATGATCACTCAATTCTCACTTAAATTATTTTTGAATACCCATTTGTCTTCATTCACTTATTGATCACTACACTTAAGATCTAGTTCACACACTTATTTTCTCTCAAATTGATCAAACTCTTCATTCATATATTAAACCTAATAGGCATGCTTAAGGGCCTCTACTATGTATTATTATGTTGTGAAGGATATAAATACATTATGACAAATTTCTCTTACAGAGACTATAGTCCTAACTCCTTAATTAAGATCCACTATAATTAATTCCTTTAGATGTGATCCATAATATTTTAATCTTTATCCAATTGATGACTAGTTCTATCTTCTACTTTACCTTTTATTTTACCTTCATTGTCACTCAGGTCCAAGTTTTTCATAGACTATAGCCCTCCATCTTTATTTTTGGTATTTGCATTTTGAATAGACTCATTAAACACCATATGTATTATTTACTCCATATTTTAAGCATCTATGTTGTAAACTCTACAAGCCTTTCTATTTGTGGTGTATCCTTTGAAAACTCTTATGTTTGTTTTTTCAACAAAAGTTTTCATGTTAGCCATTTTATCACTAGTAATGGTGCATTTACACTTTGAAACTTAAAAGCTACCAATAATCAATTTGTTATTGTTAATTAAATCGTTAGAAATTTTCTTTAGTCTTATTCTTAAATGAATTATTTTTTTTATATTATAAGTTATGTTGATTACTTTTGTAAAAAGTAGTTTGGTATGTTGTATTTGAAAACATAGATCTACCCATCTCTACAAAGGTCTTATTAGTTTTTTATAGAATTAGTTTTTTATGAGGTGTATAAGGAAAATTAAATTGATGCCTTAGACCTATTCCTTTGTCATAGTAAAAAATCCCTCATTCTTTAACTGTTATCAAATAAAAAAAATTAAAATTCCTCATTTTATCTCAAAAGAAATGTAACCTAGGTATATTGAATAAATTTTTAATAATCATAATTCCAGACTCTTTTCATTTAAACTCAAGTGGTGTATGGCTCCAAAAAGGCCTAAATGAATTAGCTACAAAGGTCTACCAGTGTTTGTCATTTTTTTTCAAAAATGATTTAAAATATTTTTCTTTTTTCTATCTACCTCTATTTGGTGTATGAACACCTCTAACTACATATAGTACGTTCAATTTCTTAAAGGAAGAATAACCTACATATCTAAATTATTCTCACTTGAATGAACAACTATGCATTCCAATCTTCTAGCTGCTAATAGATTAAACATAATAAGAGTCACCTTTTCATCTACGAACTTGATATAGTTTTAGTATTTTTCAACGGTGAGTATCAAACCTAATAAAAAAACCCATTGTCAAATAATTTATTAATTCTAATTAAATTATATTATATCTGTAAACAAAAAATATTGATGAAACTATAAAATAGAGCATACCCTCATCACCAATTCTAGTTATCTTCAACTTAGAATAGTCTCCGAGTGGGTCCTATTTTTTTGGAGAACATCTTATTCATATAAATTTTTATTAGCCATTAATCATATATTTTGACCATCCACAATCTAATAATCAAGAGCTACATCTTGATTTTCTCTCTACATCTAGCTACATAAATTATAAATTTAAACTTAACCATAACAAAATGTTATTTTCTTTTGCCTAACATGTAAGCTTACTTCTATACATAATTCCAAGTATAGCACTTCTAATCGATGAATACACTAAATTATTTTTTCTCTAACCTTAGGAACCAAAGCAATATTAGGTTCACTACTAGCATTTACTACAATAGTATTCATATTATCATTCATGATCACACAATTCAAACGTGGTTTTAAACTAAAAATTCTTTTCTTAACTTGAAAACCTTTGATAATATGACCATTTCTACAACCATGAAGGCATTTATCATTTGAAACATTAGTCCTATGCTGAAAAGAAGACATATTATTATGCTTAAGAAAATAAACATATGAAGCATCAATAATTTTTGCATGTTTAAGAGAATAAATCATTTTTTCTAAATGTGTGATTTTCTTTTCAAAATAGCATTCCCAATAATAATGGAAGCTTTTTTTGAAAAAAATTTGAAGTATTTCTAATTTTCTTTTCTCTTTTTCTTTCATGCGGAAATCTTGAAGTTCAAATTTTTTGTATGACTTTTTTAATTTTTTATGTGTGGATAATAAATAAGTTATAACACTAATAACTTCTAAGTAGTTATTCTCAAGAACTTAACAAGATCAATAACTTACGCCATTCTCTTCTTATTTATTAGACTGCTTGATTGATCATAATTTTCCATGAAGCTTATCATTCCTTCTTCCTCAATAGTGCAAGTTGTTGGATGGAATCTTCCAACGCACTCCAAGTTGCTCTGAAAGCGTTCTTCTTCATTCTCCTCCTTTTTTCATCCTTATGGTGTCACTAACATTAGACATTCTCATCTAACATGGTCACTTTTGCCACATTCATAGCATCATGGTGCCATCATTTTCTAAGTCAACTGATTTCACATGAAAATTTAGTTTTGAATATCTATTTAGAAAACTTTTTGCCAAATTTTTAGCTAAACCTTTAACATGAAAAATTAGTTGTCCTTCCAAATCAATGGAAGAGATGGATTTTGTGTTTGAGACATCTTCGCTTACTTTAAATACAAATGATTCTTCATTCCATGCTCCATGCTTTGGCTTTCTTTTGGAAGCCTCTTCTTCAACACTCCGATTAATCTTAATCTTGCTCATCAACAATTTTTCAAGTCATCAAAGGTGAGCTTGTTTGTGTCCTTAGCTACCTTTATTGACATGGTCAAAGGATCATTCTCCTTGTGTAGAATCTTTATGACTTTTCCTACTAGTTCTACATTACAAAAACGTTTTGAAGATTGTGTAATATGTTAGTAATATTTGTAAATCGTATAAACTTGTACTTTATATTTTCTCCTAGATTTATTACAAAGATCTCATTATTAAGAGAAAGAATATTTATTTTTTTAACTTTTGATGTGCCTTCATAATTTAGTTTTAACATTTTGCTAACTTCATGTTTGATATGCAACTTCATAACTTGATTAAATTCTGTAGAATATAATCCATAATCAAAGTTGTTGAGTGCACTAATACATAATTGTGACATTCACCATTGGTCATTACGAAGGAATTTAATAGATTTGATCTCATTAATGCTGGAACCTCTTAGTTGATTGCAAAGATTGGTGATCACTTTCCATAATTATATGTTAATTGATTTCATAAAATTTTTCACTATTTATTTAATATAGACAAAATTCAATCTTAAATTACAATGTATAAAATAAATACAAAGTTTCACCTAATATTACAATGATATCAATCATAGGTAAAGTCATACTAAAAGTTAAATTGAACAAAGAAAAAAATAAACACATGTATTTTGGTAAGCATACAAAATGTTATAATAGAAATTAAATTTAATATGTAACAAAATTATAAATTAAGTCAACTGAGCAAAATATGCAAAACATACATGATGGGATTATCCAAGTGTTTTGACTCAATATTTCTAGGGAGCGAACTGGAATACTAATTGATGTGATATAAGGGAGCATGAATCGAACATGATGGAAGTTAACAATGGCTTTAGATTATTTTTAAAAATTTTTTATTGTCTTTATTTTTCAAAAATATCTTTGTAAAAATAGTTTTACTTTCCAGAAAAACTTGTATTCAAAATTTTATAAATAAGTTTTAATTTTTATGATTAAAAAATTAGAGAAGTACACAAATATATTTATATGGATGGTTCAAATAAGAACCAACATCCACCCCCAATTAAACTTTGAGAAAATGCCATTTTTACAAAAATTACAACTTGCCATTTTTCTTAATAGTTGACCTCCAACTTATTAGCTTAGGTGGGGTTAGAAGATTTCACAATAATAGAAAATTATGTACTACTTCTTCGAGATTTGTATTCATCTTCATTAGCCATTTCCTTCATAAAGGTTGATGTTTTATGGAAAACATTTGATCATAATTTCTAGAAACCAAAGAAATATGATTTTATAAGCTACTCCCAAATAGCATGCAAAAATCTTCCAAACAACTTTTGTAATAACATAACTAACATCTAGTCAATTAACTATTTGATGAAATCGACTATAGCCAATGGATCCAAATGAAGATCGTCTAGTCCTTTAGATCAATGAATGAATGACAAAAAGAATTGTGGATGATTAGACTATAGAGGATTTGATTTGGGTTATCACTTCACATCAGATGAGATCTAGATAACTTGATTTATCAACAATAAAATAAGAAATTATCTTAGAAAAAGAATTCAAATTGAAGGTATCTAAGGCAACCAATTCAATGAAAGGTTAGTTGATAAGTTAGAATGAATGTAGTTGTCTAATAAAATTGAATAATGTTTTTGTCATTCTATTTGAGCTTTGAAGGAATACTTACAGGCAAGCAACACTTTGTTATCTGATTGATGATTAGATTGTTTGAACTTCAAGCATGCTGAGGCAATGAGTCGTTTTATTTTGAAGAACATTTTTTTCCTACATGGTTTGATATTAAATGTGTTTATACATTTTCAAAAATGTAATGTGATTGTGGGCTTGGGATCTCATCTCCTAGGGCACATGTTTCTCGTTTGACATATGTTAGACCACCTTCACACGTTATAAAGTTGATGAAATTTTGCCTGGCTCAGTCCTTGATCTTCCACCACATGGGTTCATGAATACACCCACACCATGATGGGCCTCAACTCTACTTAGTTCCAATGGTTTGTCGGCTTGAGAATTTTCGGGCCCACTCAAGCTTTGTTGGCTTGAGTGCTTTCCACTTGGGTCGCGCTTTAGTGTTAGGATTAATATATATATATATATATATATATATATATATATATATATATATATATCACTTATAAATTTCCTTTTTTAAATTTTATTTTTCAAATTTAACCTTAATGAAATAAAAAAAACTTAAGTGAACTTTAATAATGGAATGGATTAACTAATTGAAAAATAAAATCTTAGGTATTTTCTTAGATAAAAAAATGATTTAATTATTCGGATTCTTATGTAAGATTTAAAATTGATACTATTGGAAAGATCTATCTTATGATTAATAATCAAAAGTCTAACCATTAATTTCACAAAAAAGAAAGCTTTTCCAAATTTGACATGTATTTTCCTATTTTTTGAAGTTTCTTGGACACTATAAGGTGCATAGAAGACTACTAATTCACTATCTTACATTGTGCGTGATGTGTTGTACAAACCTATGCCAAATTCACATTAAACAAGCTCATTTAGGCTAAATGCTAAGCATTTATGGCTTAACTAATCAAACATAAGGGTTACCTAGTATATTTAATTAAGAGATAGATGATCCTTTTTTCGATATGAGCCTGCTATGTAATGGTGTATTTGTCACTTATGAATTGAATTGAAATAAGTTGAAATTTTAATTTTGGTCCTTATCATTGACATAAAAAGTATGGCTTTATTTTTAATGGCTTTTTAGAATAGAGTTATTTAATGATCTCATGATTTCATAACTAATTTAATGATCTCTAGTATAATTTTCTTTCCATGCTCCTTCAACCATAGATAGTTGAAATTTAATCTAAATTTTAAAAGAATAATCCATGTGGAAGTAAATGCCATGTTCTTATAAAAATTACGCTATGGAAATATTTAAATCTAAAGTACTAAAAAAATGTGTAATGTATGTTATTTGTTAAAACTTCAAGCTATATGGAAATGTATTCACATTCTTACATGTTGATTTAGCTTAGCTTTACTCCATAAATACTATGTGATAAAAGATTAATTATGAAGTGTTTTTTGTTTGAAACAAAATAACCATGACACAATGTGGAAATTAATTCATAATCATGATGCCTTGATTAAAAAATTACTAGAAAAGTTCTTTTGCTCATTTGAACTTAGATTAGGCTAAAGAGATTATGTTAACATTGTAAAAATATAACCAAGCCTTGATCATTATTGCATCCAAAATTTCCTTTGAATAGATATTCATTGAAATCTTTTGACATGTCGTTATTAAGTCATGAGAGACATGATTTTATGCCCTTATGTGAAAGGTTGTTTTAATACATGAAATATGACAAGGTTAGCTACAAGCGTAGTTTATTGGCAATTGGACTATGTTTTTTCTTGCAGTACTTAGTGGTATGGATGGAATTAGTTAATAAATGTTGTTATTATCATATGGTTAATCACTAGTTGGTGTTAAAATTGGCTTGAGTTTCATAGGTAATCTTATAAGAAAATGACCTATATATGAAAGGCTTTGCTAGTATATGAAAGTGGGTATATTACTTGTATGGAGTTTATCTTAAACATGTGGAAGATAAGACTTTCTATTGGTGAGAGCTAAAAATTGGTATATATTGAAGTTGCTCCTTATAGAATGTCCTACAATTAGATTAATTTTATTGGCACTTAGTGAGCCTTTTGTGGCTGTGAAGGATACGGCCTTTTGATTGTGAAGTGCTTGATAAGTCCCTTTGATGAAGTTTGCATGGCTTATGTTAAGCATTGTAGATATGCAAGGCTTCACCAAGGACCTAAATATGTTTGAAATATTGGCCAAACCATTAGTTTTGTTTTATTTAATTGGTTAGACCATGAGTGAGAAAGATTAAGTTCTTACAACTTGGGTTGAAACTATAGATGGTGATTTGGGAAATGTGTGAGGACCAATAATGTTATACCCGATAAAATAATATAGGTTTAATCTTCAATAATTAAATTATGGCTTGGATGATTTCAAATCGATAGTAAGATGAGCCAGGAGCTCAATTGGAGGCTATTAGAATTTCTGAAAATTTCTAGGGATTTTTCGGAGCACCGAGGAAATTTTTAAGTAATTTTCCCTGTTTAATTGGATTTTTGGAAATTCGAAAATCTATTTAAATCGGTTAATTAGATTTTTAAACCGGAATTTGGTTTTTACCGCGCGTGAACCGGACCGGAGCGGTTCAGCGAAGGCGGGGGCGGTTCGCCGATGTGCGTTTGCGCGTGCGTTCGGATAAGCCGCGGATAAGCGGATCGGACGGACGAGATCAGCGGTGGAGATTAACCGGCTGATCGGGTGTTAAGCGGCATTTTAGAAGGTCAACCGGTGCTTAATGGGTTCTTAACGGGTTATTACCGGTTTAAGCGGGGTATTTAACCCGAACCGTTTCGGCCCTTAGGGTTTCGAACGGCGGCCGGAGACGAGGTGTTCGCGGGGACGGCGATATTTTCCGGCAGCCTTTCAAGGGGCTTTTTGTACCTGGAGGTTCGCGTGATCGAGGAGAATCGATTGGTACCGGTTTCGTTCGGCGAGGAGCAGCGGTTGGTCGCGTGCGAGCTTCACCGTCGCCACCGTCGTCGGAGAAGAAAGGTAGGAAATTCAGTTTAAATTTCGTTAATTAGCGAATTAAAAATATGAATTACTTTGCAATTAACTACCAGAGCATGTGAATTGTGTTTTTTTGAAAGTGATTAATACAAATTATTGATTTAGCATTTTAGGGTTTTCGGAAAAAAATTATACCCGTCAAATTGGAAATTTTACCGAGCAATTGATGATTCTATTATGGACTTTAATCATGTTAAGATTGTATCAAATGCTGAAAATTGTTTAATTTCATAGATTGTTCGTTTAATTTCATAAATTGTTAAATGAGGATCGGATGAAAACTTCGGCGGGAAATTTGATTGAATCTTAGAAATTAGTGGCATTATTGACAAATTAGGATAGTATGAACATCGGATTTTGCATCGCCTTGATCTCGGTCGCCGGAAATCGACGGGGAAAACGGAATTTCCCGGAGGAATCGTCGGCTAGGGTTTCGCAGGCGCCGGGCGGAGGAAGGAGATGGATTAGATTAATTTCAGCTTAGTTAATTAAATAATTGTAATTAATTAATAATTAATAATATTTAAATACTAAACGTCGGCTGGAAAATTTGATTTAAAGGTTCGGCCGGTGGGTTCGCGGTTCAGCGCGGTTTTTTACGAACCGGCAGCGAAACCCGGTTCAGCGGAACGCGGGCGCGGACGAACGGCGAAGGAAAAACTTAATTCGGAAATTAATCCGAATTTTCGGAAAATATGTGGAATTTTTTTTAATCCGAATTTTCGGAAAATATGTGGAAAAATTTTTAATCCGAATTTTCGGAAAATATGTGGAATTTAAATTTTCGGAAATTTATTTCAAATTTTCGGAAAAAAAGATATATGTGGAATTTAAATTTTAAATTCGGAAATTTATTCCGAATTTCGGAAAATGGATAAAGGGCAGAAATTGAAGTTGAAATTTAAAATTTCCTGAAACGAGAAAAAGGTGATTTAGGGAAATCACATGGACAAGTTGAAAGTTACTGTTGGAAATTATCCATAAATTCAGTACAGCTGGATCAGTTGGAAGGAAGTGTGACACTTGGGTAAGTGTTACCAGAATAGTCAGAATTTCGATACAGTTTATGTTACTTGGATGGCATTGACATGGATTGAGTCAGTTTACTCAGTGTTAGCATATTTTATGGATTGGCATGCTGGACCGGACTACTATAGACCCTATATGATGTTTTAGGGTAGTTGTGGTAGGTAACTGTGCGATTCAGACTTAGCTTCCACAGTATACATGTGGACTGGTATGCGCCTTGTTGTACCTGGACACATGTTGCCGGATCTTGGAGTTAGAGATTGGCAATGACTGTAGGGGTGTGAGCTTCTATGAAAGTTGTTGGTAGAGGACTCCTTGGGACGGTGGCTGAGTCGATCTCTCCTGGTCCATGTGTGTAGGCCTGCGCGCCTGAGGGTGGCAGGGGTGTCTCGCAGTGGCTAGCCAAGTGTGTAGGCCTGCGCGCCTTAGGGTGGCAGGGGTGTCTCACGTTGGCTAGAGATTTTGTGACTGGATTTGTCTATAGTCTCCAGGAGATTGATTGACGAGAGACGCTGCGGTGTCGGGTGCTTAGGCGCCATGCGTGTTTCGAGATGGGCGTTCCCATTGGCACGCTACCTGGAAGCCCAGAGGAGAGCTACTCTGGTGTGACTAGGGTTGACTGTGGTTGGTCGGAGTCTGGGACTGAGAGTGCCTTTCCACCCTACATTGTTATGCTGTATTCCTATACTTTTGCTATTATCCTTCTCTTGCATGTGAGTTTTTACTAGCTGTCTTTCCTACTGGGCGTAGCTCATTCCTTTTTATCTATATTTTTCCAGTGGCTCGGCAGACTTGACGCCACCCAGCTTTAGGTGGGATCGTGATCAGTAGGCTAGTGGAGGAGATCTGATCTGTGATTATCCGAGACATTCTGGTTAGTTGATTGTTGCTATTGGATGTATTCAGTGAGACTGTTATTTTTATGTCTTGTATTATGTGAGGGTGATTCTGACTTATGTATCTAGTTGGATGATATTGTATTTGTTGGACTTGGATCTTATTCTTGTGATGTGATGTAGTTTCCATTCACTGTTTTACTTTATTGTCTTGGTGGTATAGTGTGTGGAGTGTCATATTTTATCTGAGGATGTTATGTATTTTATTTTTGATGGTGAGGTCATTATATGACTATGGAACTTAACCGTGGGGGTTCAGACTTCTATTAGACCGGTTCTCCTATCGGTATGGGTTAGGAGTATTGGGTCTAACAGGAGTAACATTGCGCGAGTCCATCTGTTAATTCAGGAGTCATGAACCTAATTTGACGGTGTACCCGGGAGATGGGATCCACATTGTTAAGGAAAGTAGGTGTGTAATGATGTGTTATATCCTATGTTTTTCGTAGGCTACTCAGGTTGGTATGGGACGATCTGAGCTGTCTATATGTAAAAAAAAAAAATGTATGCCAAAAATCAGCCTAGGAAAAAATGGGGTGTAACAAATAAAGACCTTCAAGAAGGGTGCAATGGCTCAAGTTTACCTATGAAATTTAAGCATTACTTGAAAACTCACGTGAACGAATACTTATTTCATGTAATAACAACCTCAATATTGTGCCTAAATTCAAAGTCAAAAGATTTGGACCCAAACAAAAATTCAATGGATAGCATAGATTTGCAATGAAATAATATGAGGCATCTTGAATAACATTAAATAATGTATGAACAATATATCGTTGTTTAGTTTGATTTGGCACTCTACATGGTTGATTTAGTGTTGAAAGGAAAACATGAGCTAGAAATGAACTCTATTGTACCCCAAATGGTTAGGAGAAGTGCAATGATATTTATTTCACCATTATTAGGCATGGTTTGGCATTATTATTAATTACCAAATTAAAGACTCATAAAAAATAATAATTTATTTTAAAATATTTAGAAAATATATATTGAACTTAAAATAAGATAAATTAATGAAATCTAATAAAACCAAATCAAAGCAAGCTAGGGTCACACGAGAGAAGGATAAGATAAAGATAATATAATTACTAAATCAAAGTGATGCATTTAAAAACATGAGATAATTTGTATAAGAGAGTTCCATTCCAAGGTACTAAGGAGAACGAGTGTAACAATCTTGATCATTAAATCAGGTATGAATAAAAAAGCAGAGTAAAATATACAGAAACCTTGAGAAATAAATTATTTCAAAAAAATAAAGAAATTAAAATGTAATTGGACAGAGCTTCCCTAGATGTGTGAAGTGATGTTATATTCGTCTCAATTGGACATCGTTTGTAATTACAATGAGTAGATAACGTAAATAAAAAACAATAATAAATTATTATTACTTTAAAATTAATTTAATATATATTGAGTCAAAATCGAATAAATTGAAGTGATCTAATACAACTAAATCAAAGATTTGTAAAGGGCACATGAGAGAAGATTAAAAGTTACATAGTAAGATAACCAAAATGAAAGTAAAAAATTTGAAAAACTTTGATAAACATTTTTAGATGTTTTCTTTCCAAGATGTTAAGGAGATTGAGCATGGAATCCTCAATCGTCAAAGATGTTACGACACGAATTACCTTGTAAATCTTGCCAAAGGCCTGTCTAATAAAAAACTTATTACATAAAAATTAATTTTTACCTACTTAGAGCTCATTAAGATGGCTTTAGAAATTTTTTTGCATCCCAATATGCAATAATAAATCATATTTTTAAATTCAATAAACATATGTTACAAGTTAAATGAGATATGTTGAAGAAATATAATATATTCAAAAGAAAGTAATTTAATGGTGACAAGAGAGGAGAATTAATTTCTTGTAGTGATATGACCAAGATATTGCAAAAGATTTGAAAACAATGAAATAAATTGTATGGGAAGTTTGCAATACTTGTTAGCAAGGATGTCAGGTCCAATAACCTCAAATAGTAAAATCCTTTATAAGTCAAAATATTGCCTAAAACATGTCAAAATTAATAAAATTAAATATTTAAAATATGAAAATGAATATTCAACTAGATGACCACATTAGGATGAGTCGAGCAACATTTTGTGTTGTCTCAATAAAACCTTGATTGGAATTATGATGAATTTACAATGTAAACAAGTACAAATCCTAAAAAATTATTATTTTAATTTTTATAATATACATGTTAAAGCTCAAATGAGAAACATTTAAGTAGTGTGATATAATAAAATCAAACTAAAGATAAAGTTTCATAATAGGAGAGTTAGGATTTCTTAGTGATAAACTAACTCAAAATAAAAAAATTAAAGAATTGTGAAACATTGCATGTGAAATTTGTATTCCAAGCAACTAAGAAACTTGAGTATAATATCAAAGATCATAAAATCATATGCAACATAAAATCTCCCATAAGACATGAAAATTTCCTAGAAATAAAATTATTTAAAAATATAAAAAGTAAACAATTTCACGAATAAAAGCAAGTTTAGATAAGGCCAACAATGTTTTTTTTTCATCTTGATCATATCACATTTTGAATTACTGCTAACTACCAATGTAAATAAGTATAAGTAATAATAAATTCATTTTCTTATATTACGTAAATATATGTTAAAGATGAAATACGAAAAATAGATGCAAAGTAATAGAATCAAAATAAATTAATGTAAAGGTCACATTAGAGGGCAATTTGAGCTACTCAATAATGTAACAAAATCAAAATAAAAATTTTCTAAAAGAAACATTAATTATTAAAAAAATTCTAATCCATCACACCAAGGAGATTGATTTTAGCATTTCTCATAAAATACATGTAAATCAAAAAATTTAAAATATTCAAAAATAAAAAAAAATAAATATTTAACTAAATAGAGCTCATAAAGATAAAACCAAAGACATTTATTTTAGAAAGATTAAATTTCATTTGAACTACTAAGAATTAGAAAATTAAATAAAAACATAAATAGTAAGAAATATTTTTTTTTAAATTAGGAAAATATATATTAAAAAAAATAAGATACATCAAAGAAATGAAGTATAACTAAATCCAAGAGATGTAATTGTCACATGAGAGGAGATTTAGTTATATAGCAATAATACTAAATCAAAGTAGAACATTCAAATAAATGTGATAAATTGTATATGAAAGTCGCATTAAAAAATACTAAGGTAAAAGGTTGTAATATGCTAAATCATCAAATTTGCCAAAACATAAAAAAATAAAATATTCAAAATATTAAAATGAATATGTAATTTATTTTAGCAAATTGATGCAAGTATAATGATTTTTTCACCTCTGCTAGACCTCAGTTTGAATCACTACAAATTGTTAATACTAAAAAGAATAAATAAGAATAAGTTTTTTTTATTAATGTTAAGCAAATTATTTTTAAAGATGAAATGAGATAAATAAAGCAATAATTAATATAACTAAAAATGAGGAAACAAGATAAGTTGTAAACTAAAGATGTTTTATATGATATTAAAGAGATTGATTATAACATGCTTGATCACAAAATTTGATTATTTATTTAAAGCACAAATAAAGCATGCAAAAACCTCAAAACATAATATATTTAAAATGAAAAAAAAAATTAATTTGGAAGCAATTGTCCCAATGAGTCCAACGATTTTTGCTATGTCTCGATCAGACTTGGTTTTGAATTACTTTGAATTATCAAATTAAATAGTAATAAATAATAATAAATAGTAATAAATAACAATAAATTGTTAAATAAAAGTTTTTTTTAAATATGTAATAAATTAGGCATAAGATAAGTGTAAATATTGTTAATACGTAAATAAAAATTATGTTAAGTTCCATTGAGATAATAATAAAAGTTTCATAATCATATGACCAAATGAACTAAAAAAGTTTTAAGAATTGAGATAAATTGTATGTTAATTACGACACACTCTTATGATTTGTTTTTATTTTCATGGTGGTTTTGTGGGTTTGTGATGGTTTGCTTTTATATTTTATCATTTTGCATTAAATTAAGAGAACAAGCCTTGTTCTTCGACTTTGCATGGCAATCCTCTACGATTCCTCCTTTGGCTTATGAAATATCTGGCTTTGTAAAGGATAGTATCTTGTCAAGTAGTGGCATGTAATAATTGTTTAATGTTCATAGTCAAAGTAACATTGGCGGAAAAATTTGCATTGAGGGAGTCAAGAGTAACATCATTTAAATGCAAAAACCTCCATCGAAGTAGTTAAGATCATAGAAAATAGAAGTTGTAGATTTATAAAGGATTCATAGGTATCCCTTGCCTCAATGTTCCACTATTAAGGGTATTACTTTTTCATTCAACTTCCTTTTGTCCTATTTATTGTGTTGTTTGTTGGACTTTTTTATATATTACTCGAAATAAAATATCCTTACATATATACGTTCAATGTCTAATCTTTGTGCTTTGGTGGTGTTAATATGCATGGGGATATCGATGAGTTCTAATTATTTATATTTGCTTGAAATTGTTGTAAGCCAAGCAAATAGGACGATCTTTTTGACATTCTACATACTAATTCTTTTGCTTATGATCCTAAAATGATTAATTATTTTGATAAGATTGGAGGAGCTACATTTGTGGTTATCACACCATGGTTCCTCAATGAAGTGGTCATTAGTACCAAGTTATGAATGAATTATTTGACTACACTTAGGAAATGTCAATTGATTGTAGGTTGGAGATGGATAGATTAAGTTGTATTGGCCTATGAGGTTGAATAACTCATGGTGAGCACTTATTAAACTATCAACAAGAGACACATATGACTCAAGACAATCCAAGGTAACCCTCCAAGCAAGTGTGGGCTATTCCTTAATTAATGATTTTATTCTTTATATTATACGTTTCACAATTAGATAAATTAGGTATGAGCTTAGACGTCTTGTAAGTGAATTAGCATAGAACTTTTATGATTTAAATACAATTGATTGGAGTTAAAGTGAATGCATTTAAGTATTTCCTTAAATGAAATGGAACATAATGAAGCAAAATTTGCATGCTTGAATAAGTAGTAGGATTAAGTCAATTAGATTATGAGGTTTGTATCCACTACAAGCTTTCAAGGGTCCAATAACTATGACCTATTAGTGAAGCTATTATATGCATGTTCTACTCATGGTATAAGTAGGTCCTAATTCTTTATGTTCTATTTTACAAAACATCACATTAGACTTCTTAAGCATTGACTGATGAGAAAAGCTTCACCATTAGTTTGGGGGTGGTTAGTGAATGAGAATTTTAACTTTGTTACCATAAAGTTTTATTGTGTTTTCAAAAGATTGTAATGAAATGAATGCTCTATTTATATGTATGGTCTTTATCAAGCCATGAAGCTTTAAAATATCCTCAAAGAGTAATTAGCCATGTGCAACGCATCAGAGTTTTCAAGAAGAAGATAAATATTTCATTTTTATAAATTTATGTACTATTCATAAAGATATTATCCATCCTTCCAATGGTTTTGGACTTTTGAAGGGAAAAATTCACACTATGGTCCTCTAATGGTCATGATAGTGCTTGCAATGTGGTGTAAAATTTAGTTTTGGGTAATGATGTTTAATGACTTCATAAGTCTTATAGTCGAGAACTTTTCGAAAAAGGGACATTTTAATCCTGGCAAATAGAACCTATCATCAATAGTTACAATTCTTTTGCATCACCTAAAATTTCTTTCTAATCCTTTTACCTATATCTCCTAAATTAAGAAATCTCTAATTGATGCTGGTTGTTGGCAAAACTTCTTATCACAAAAATGGTAACCCTCTTTAATCAAATAATCAAATGTGGCTTTAATTAAATTTTCAACTTATTCTCTATATGTGGGTTACAAGTAAGTGTAATCAAGGTGGACATTAGGTAGTGTTTCAAAGTTCAAGACAAAGACAGATAATATACTATGTTTAGATTTTTATTAAGGCAATAGCTACCCATTTTCTTACACTAGGCATATGTTTGAGGACAAACATTTACCTTGGAAAGATATTCATCCCACTTAGCACATTTTGGCTTCAATGACTTGTAGGAGATGAGATACCTTAAAGCTTTTTGTTTAGATTAATGTAAGTATTCTTGGGACAAGAGGTAATGCCTCCAATTCCTTAAGCTTTAGACTATCATAAAACATTCTCTAACATAGATCAAGTGTTTCTTGCATGGCACATTCAATGTTTCTCTTAACTACATGATAAATAATCCTTGTTGGCTAAGAACCATTTGTTATTCCTTTCTTTGAGGCATCACAATTGAAAAAAATAGAGAAGTTTGGAAGTTAGAGTGTAAGATCT
Source organism: Vanilla planifolia (assembly GCA_023846275.1). Taxonomy (NCBI): domain Eukaryota; kingdom Viridiplantae; phylum Streptophyta; class Magnoliopsida; order Asparagales; family Orchidaceae; genus Vanilla; species Vanilla planifolia. The sequence continues at coordinate 387,697 of JAIUJO010000244.1, read as the reverse complement.
TGCATCATAGATTGCTTATTCATTTCAAATACTTTCTCAATTGTATGTGCCCACTAAAAATTTTGTTTTATGATTCAATTAGTTGTGAGGGAGTAGTGGTATTATTGGTTTTAATGTGTAACCTTCAAAAGATCAATAGGACAAGAAATCTAATAACAACATGGATGGACAGAGGTTTTAGCTAATTGTTTATACTCTTAATCTCATATAGATTTTTTTGATATGCCATATCTAAAGAATATGAAACCAAGAAATTTCATGTGCTAAATAAAAAAGGCATATTTTTTTAGCTTGTGTAGATGTCTATCACTTGCAATTTTTTCAAAATGATAAGTGTAACAAAATCAAATATCACAATGTCAAATGTACCAAGATTACACATTCATGCAAACTTTTATCATGCCAAGAATCCACAAATCAATAAACAACTTGAATTAATCAAATATAAAGCATTACTATGAATATCAACTACCATTTGATAGAAAAAGTAATAACAAGCACATATTTTGAATAAATAATTTAATAAAGTCAATGTCTAAAAGGCTAATCCAAGTTTTGCATCCAAAAATCAAGGGCAATAGACATCATAGAAGCCAACTAGGCTTTCTTAAATGCTGCATATTTTAGTCCCATGAGCAAACCTATATATGGCATATTGCTGCCCAAGTATATTTATGAGAAAAGGATGCTTGGCCACTAGATTTCCTATGGTTTTGCCCAAATTTTAAAGTATCATTTCGTGGTTTCTCTGCTAAGCTATGGTTTAATTTTTCTAAATGGAATTGGACACATCACTACTCATGGTTTTGCATCTATAAACACATCTTTAACATGTAATAATACTCATTTGATTTGTAGGCATTATCAAGCCTATCAAAGATGTTCTAGCTAATATATACATACCATATAACTATGATTTACATGAAACCATGAACATCAACTCAGTTTTACACTTTAATATTTAATCATGCAATAAAATTCTTAGTTACATGGTTGTGAACAATTTAATTAAACTATCTTATTATCCATCAAAGTTACATAGAAAAAGTGAGATCATAAAAAAATACAATTTTTGACAAGGTATAATATAAGAGCAAGATTGCAAGGTCACAGCCAAAGCGAAATACACTCAGTATATTTACTGCTTCATTGTTTTACTTTTCATAACAATAATCATGCTAAACTAAGCATTCTTATAGAACCAATAGAGTAGTTAAACAAATGACTATTTTGTTGTATTCCACATGGTCTAATCTTAGTTACGAGGTTTGTACAATCATAAATTAGTACTATCTTTATTTTAAGAAAATATAACATTTTCCATGCAAGAAAAAAGTTATTTTACAAACATAATCATATAATAGGCTAGGTATTATAATTTATTATGTTTTTAATGACAAATCATGGCTTCATTAAGGTACATTTATTCATGATTCAAGTGACCATTACTCATAAGAAAAAATTGTTAAGCAATCTTTTACATGCTAGATACTACTACCTTTAAGCATGGTAAAGAAAAAATTTACCCTCATTTATATAGCTATTATTAGAAAAAGGATTAGATAGTTATTATTATACTGAATTTCCCAAGGACACCATATGCAATATCATAGGATAGTCTTTTTTATCATTCAATAGGTCTTAGCTAATTTTAATGAATGATATGAAAGGTTGTCCTACTTTATAACCATAATATAGGACATCTCCAACAATAAGCACATCCTTTATCATGTTTTGAGACAATTTTTCTTATAGATGTGCCTACATTTTTCTATTCTACCACTATTTTTTCTCCTTGTTGTGCTCCATGAGTATAGTTTTTATTGTTCCAAACTTCTAGATTTAGGGCATCTTAACATAAATGACAAAAATGGAAAGTAAGTACATATAAAACCATGGTTTATTTAATTTCTACAAATCTATTTAGTATGATAGGTTCACATTCTACACAGTTATGCATACTCACAATAGTCAACCTAAAATTTCCTTAGATTGTCTTATTTTATCTATTATCAAATCTTATATGACAAACTATTGACCATGACACCATAAACACTTAACTAACCATATTTGTGAGTCGTAAGAATAACTATTATGCAATCTTTAGCTCTTTCAACATTTTAAAAAATAGAATATTTTACATTCCTTATTATCTTACTTGATATGTAACTTCATGCAAATATGACCAAAACATACTTTCACAATCTTTTCACACATATACCCTATTGTGTCTATTATCCGATTATCACATATGATTTCCCTATACCATATCCTAAAATATTAATTGCTGAGTGACTTTGCAATTTCTTCCTTTCATCATACCGTATGACATACAACCACTATACTATAAAATCTTCATCTAAGGCATAACAAGTACCAACAAAATTTAATTCATTAAAATTTACAGTAATTTTACAAAAAAGATAGCAAGCATTGGTTAGTTGAAGAGAACTGTTATAAGTATTTTAAGATACTCAAACACAAGTTGTGCCTAAAGCTGCTTTAAATATTTAGGCCTTAAGATCTTAATTTTAATTCATCATTGTTCTCATCGTACTTCATGAGATGATGATAAATGTGAATGAATGCAGTAGATACAATGCTTGGAATCATATTGGCTGGATATGAAGATTTGAACATGATTTAAAAATCTAACATGTTAGAAGTGCATAAAGTTTATTTCTGATGGTTGCTGTACCATTAAGAGTAATTTCCTCCATATCTTTCCACATAAAAGGATGTTATTAGAGTATCCCTTATGAGATCATCATGGTTTCAACTCTTGTAATGGAATTAATCTTTTGACTTGCACAAAATAATAGTTCGTGCAAACTTTTAGCAAAAATTGCATATGATTTTTGTATATAAAAACTATCACAAAAGGCCACAGGATCAACATTATACGTGATGCCTTGGTTTACATTGTTTATCTCGTATATCGATGTGTAGGCAAGTGACAATAACATTGAACAGTGGAGCAAAAACTTTGGTTTTGAGATCCACGTCTAGCTAACAAATGAAAATTTAAAATGTATTATGAAAATAGTAGTATTCATTCATTATTAAAAGTGAAATTGGGCAAATTAAATTATGTGAGAGTGTGTGTGTGTGTCTGTATAGAATTAGATAGGAAAGTGATATGTAGAGCCAAGATAATAGCATGATTATCACATTAAGTATTTTTTAAGGAATATTAAAGCAAGGATGGGTGCAAAAATTTAGTTTTTGTATTAGAGGTGTTGTAATTGAAAAATAGTGTCTACGATGACTCAACAATATATCTCAATAAATAAGCACAAAAAATTATACTCCTAAGAATTTTTATGCCAAAATTTTACCCTTCATAGTTGTAAAAATAAGTCATGGTGCTAGTAAGACATCCTCTCAAATAGTTCATTTTAGAAGTAATTAACCATCTAATAAGTAGAACATATGTATCTAACAAGCACAATCAAAATAAACCTCATAAGAAAAAAATCTTACTATAAATAAGAAAATTAAGACTTTGATTTCATGATAGTATGATCAATATATCTTAATATTTTCTTTCTTAAAAGTATCAAAGACTACATCAAACATCTCTAATATATTGTTCATCGTTGCATGACTGCTTTTGCTAAGTGTTTTATTACATCAATATTGTTACTACTATCTTATCAGTCTAGTGTAGTTTTAGGTTAGTATTGGTTTGACTTAGTATAATATACATGATGTGTGATATAGTAAGAAGTGGTGAATTGCGAAGAACAAAAATTTTAAATTCTAAAAAGCATATTTAAAAATTATTTTAAAATAAATATTTTTTAATATGTTTAAATATTGAGTAAATAATTTTCTAAATGATTTTATACAAAACTTAAATTTATTTTATAACACATTTTTTTAAAATTTTAAATTAGATTTATAAAATAAAAAATTTGCAAACAATAACAAGGTACGTAGATGCTTTGTGTGGTTTAGCTCAAATTTAAACCTACATCCTACTCCAATGAAATGCCAGCCAAAAACTTTACTAATTAATATAAACCTTTTACAAAAAGATAGGTAAGTAAAACCCTAGCAAGAATTGAATAAATAAAATTGGTTACAACAAACTTACAATGAAATAAAATAAGTAGAAAAAGAAAAATTGTAGTGGCACAAACTATAATTTGATGCATAGAAAACTCTTATGCATGATGGAAATATTTAACAACGCATAAGTATATGACCCTTTTACTTGGATCAAGTATAAAATAAAAAAAACAAAGTCTTAGTTGATTCAATTAGAAAGGAGAGTTGGAGATCAAGGAATGAATGTCATAGTTTCATTGATAAAGCTTAATTTTTGTAGCTTAAAATTCTTTCTCAACCTATATTATTTCATATTAAAAAATCTCCTATTTAATAGTAGGTTAGCTAGCTTAATGGTCTTGAGAAAACAACTAGTATTGCTCATTATATGTGCTAAAGATGTTTGCTTTTAGATTTCATCAAGGTAAACATGTGTCACACAAATGATTTACAAGTTAAGATTTAATCTAGATCATTAGATAAAAAAATTACATGATTTGATGGCTACATTTGAATTTTTCTATTTAGAATAGCTGAGGAATCTATGACCATTAGATCCAAAAAATGAGATGATCAAATGATTGAATTTTAGTATATCTAGTTTAACAAGTTGCATAACTTTTTATTGTTCTTTCAAAAAATGAGATGATCAAATGACTACATTTGAGTTATCATGATTTAGAAAGCAGGAAATTTTTATTATCGTATCAGACCACCATATCTTAATTTCAGAAATTTGCTTCTACATTTGATAAGTGAAATACACAGATAGAGTTTGGAATTTTTATCACACATTAACAATTTATGTGAGAAATGCATATATATAAAGTTTTACTAGCATGTAAACAATCATCAAAATATTTTTGGATGGTTGCCCACTAGTTCACTTGCGAGATTGTGCCTAATTTTCATCAAGTACATAACAAGTTCAGGAGTTATTCCCTGACCCATTCTTATATAAAATTGATTTACGTGTCATGCCCTAATTCAGTACTACCATAATCTACTAGAATGTTTAATTTTTAACCAAAGCCTATGCTTACCTCTAATAGAACTAAGCTATTGTTTAAAATTTAATTTTTATAAACTACTAATTGGGTGGTAGTTTTCAAAGATTTGATGAAGGTAAAACGAATTTCAAGATGGTAAAAGCTTAGGAGTCCTTTGTGTTTTCTAAGATGACAAATTTAAAAAATGGTTTTTACAGCGAAAAAAATAATTTTGTAGACTTACCAAAATAATTTCAATTAAACTTAACATTCTAATCAATATAAAAATGAAATAAAAAAATTTTAATTTAAAATAAATCTTTTAGTGTTCTATTAATCTAACCTAGACAATCTTCATGATCTTTGGCATTAACTCTCATTCTTTAAGTTCTGTCAGTAATATAAATATGTATTTTCTAATTTTTTATCAACCAAATTTATTAGAAATGCTTTATGTTTGTTATCATAAGAAAACCATTACAATTGGTCAACACCACAGCAATCTTCTTCTTTTTATGATAATCAAACTTATAATGAAATTGATAAAAAAATATAATTTATTTAAGAAAAAAATATGCAATATAATAAGAGATTAACCATCCCAAGATATATGCATTGAGAAGACTAAGGCTCCCCCTTAACTAAGGCTTATTTCGATCAATCTTTAATTTATTTTCGATTTTGTTATCATCAAAAGGGACTTAATACTCCAAAATGCAAAGTAGGTTTTGTGAATATGATAGCTTATCAATCAACAAATGATAGAAATTCTAATTAAACAAGACTAAGTTCAATATGCTCTCTTATTAAATGATATATAAAATCTATATGTTTTGTTAGTTAAAGATTAGTTACATTTTTAATTAAGATTAATGTTCTTATGTTAACACTATAAATAAAACTTTGTTCTATTGTAATACCATAATCTACCAATAATTGCTTCATTCAAAAAACTTGCACTACACAACAACTTAGGGCTATATAATTAAACTTTTTAATAGATTGCAAAAAATATTATTTTTTCTTACTACAACTAATTTGTAAATTTCATACAAATTGGCTTGTTCCATTTATGATTTTTCTGTATCTTCTACTTCTAGTGAAGGCTACATTGGACAAAGCTTTTAATTGAAACCTTTGATCATCTTTTATATACCATAATCTTTATTCACATATTTGAAGTTGCATTTAAATATAAGTTTTATAGTTACTAAATAAGATTCTTTGAGACAAGCTTGGAACTAAGAGATACACAAATAGTGTATTATATCAAGTATACATGTGGTAAGATATAACAATTATATAACTCTACCTCTATGCATTTTAACATCCACTAATTTTCTTTTTTCTCCATTATCAACATGATTGTCAATGCCAATGGGTATGTTTTTTATTTCCTGAACAATTATAAACTATATTTGGTTTTTGATATGAAAATGTTTTTCTAAATTGCTTAGCTTGAAAACCTTAAAGGATTGTTAACTGACCCATTAAAATGGCATGAAATTTATTTTTTACAAAATCTTAAAAATATTTACTTAAGTCATTATTACTGTCTCCAAATACTATGTGATCCATATATATTTAGCACATAAGTTTATCTTCACCTTTAATTTTACTATGAAAGGTGTTCTCTACTTTTTATTTTATAAAGTCATATGAAACAAAACAAATATATAGTCTATTATACTATGTTATAGATATTTGATTAAGTCTATATAAAATTTATTTGGTTTGTATACATGATCTAACTTATTATAATCATCAAATCTTTTATGTTGTTTGACATAAGCTACTTCATTATCTATTTCAATTAAACATTGTAATCTTAATTTCTAAAATTGTATATATTTATCATTTATGTTCACATTATCCTATTTAGTTTAAATTCATTTATCAAAGTTTATTATAATAAATTCTTATAATTGATTAGTTGTTTTGTTATAAATGTTATAAGTACTATCAGTAAATAAATTACCCAGTAAAACATTTTGATTTGATTAATTTGTTCCTTAAAAATATTTTATTTTAAACATAGCAATCCATAAGAAGAGATTATAACCAAAAGAAATGAGGAATTTTTTTCATTCTTCATATTTCTGGCTAAATCAAATAAAATTCTATCTTTTCGTTCTACTTTGCTTTGTGAAGTACTATGAGCAAAACACATATGTAAAATCCCATTACTATATAGTATTAAACAAATATCTTATTATTATATTCTCTATTACTATTACTTCTAATAAAAGCTAAGTTGTGGCCAATCTTTTTTTTGTAATTGAGTGATCAAGGTATGAAACTATTTACAATATTCACTCATTTTCCTTAAGAGTGTTGGTCAAGCATACCAAAAATTGTCATCTCCAACAACTAATAAACATTTCTTATCACCTAAGCTCATCAATTGTATAAGTCCAATCCAACTTATGTGTCAAAGTTCAAAAGTCCTATTAGATGTTACACCTTTTTAGATTTGAAACTAGATTTTATTTCTTTACCTAAACTACATTGACTAGATACATGATCATCACGAAAAGTCAACTTTGGAAGCCTCTAAATAGGCTATGTTAAGTCATTTTTCTTAAGGTTTGTGTGCTGGCATGATCATGTTTCTTATGTAATAAATTATAGAAACTACCATATGTAATAAAACATTTCATTTAAGAACTATAATCTATTTTCATATCAAGGAAATAAATATTATTTCTTTAGGTGCAATAACTATTTCATTTTCACCTATGCTAATTTTATATACAATGGCATCAAATGAAATACTAAAATTTCTACAACATAGCTCACTTATACTAAGTAAATTACATTTTAAAACTTCAACTAATAAAAATTTAGCCATGGAAATTGCAGAGTCTCCAAAGGTAGTTATTATTTTGAAAGATTTGTTTGAGTTCCCACCTACAAGTAATTTCTTCTATTGTGGGCTTTTGTTGGGTAAATACATTAATATTTACAATCATGTGTCTCAAACACCCATTATACAAGAATTGCATGTCTTCTTCAACCCTGGATGATAGACGTGCATACACACCCAAATTAATTGTTAGATTAAATAACCCAAACCTTTTAGGGTCCAACATACTTTGGAGTACATGAATGTCTATTTTCTTTAAGGACCTAGGAAAAATTAGGCCATTTAGGTTAATATTGGCTCCAATCTTACAAGCATGTGTTGCATGGCAAAGTTTCTTGCAAAAATATAATGTAAATGTTTTATTTTAATCATGTAAAATATTTAAATTGCCATTATGTGATTGGAAATGAAGGCTATTAGAATTTGTAACAAAAATTTCTCTATAACAAGTTTTCCATTTGAAAATGAACTAAAGATGCACGCTCATTAATTGTTTTTGCAAATCCATTATTAGGATTTTGCATGTTCATTAAGAAAGTTTTAGTCTTATCAATAGTATGGTCATAGAAATGAAAATAATCACTAATTCCAATTTTAGTTTCTTCAATCTTTTAAATAGAATATCATATTTATTACAAACATAATGTAATTATTGAGCTAATTCTTCATTAAAGTAACTTGTTTTTTCTTCACTTGATGATGTTCATTATTATTCATCTCCTTTAGCCATCATGCAAGTTTGCCATTCATTTTTCTCCTTCTCTACACTAATGCTAGTCTCCTCTCAATGACTTTAAGGGGATTTCAATGATTTCTTCTTAGACTACTTGCTCTTCTTCAGTTCTTTCTTCTCTATCCCTCTTCATTGTTGCAGCATAGGTCATGTGAGTTTGATATGTCCTCCTTTTTCACTTTCATGGCAAGTGATCTTCTCATTTCTTCTTACTTTCTTCTTGTACCTTTGATTATTTTATCTTCATCTAACACCAAACACTTTAAATAAAGCTTTTAAGATTCTCGTTATTCCATCCTTTTCAATAGACTCTATTTAAGTGTCTACCTCAATCATTATTACTTTGCTTTCATTTTATTCTTTACTTTGTTCTTCTTAATTAAGCCTTCATCTTCTTTTTGCTCTACATCTCTAGCTCATTTTCTTTATTTCACCCATCAAGTCATCCAGTTCATGGTAAAAATGTTCCTCGCAATCTTGATGAATGTGGTCAAAGGATAATACTACTTTCAAAAACTTTTGAGGATCTTCTTTACCTACACATTCATAGACACAGGTTTTAAAAAATTATCAATGACATTTGTAATTATCTTAAATTTATAAGCATGCTTTAAGTAAATTCATTAAGAAGCATTTTGAACAAATAATATTCAAGTATCACCATGTTTATTTTATTTTCATTAAATAAAGATGTACCTTCATAAGTTACCTCAAACTTGCATCATATTTTAATAAGTACTTTAAAATTTATTATTCAGTTAAACTTAGTAACATTTAAAGCATAACTTTAAATATTTATTGCTTTATGATTTAGTTATACATTATGTTTTTTATTCTCATCTAATTCATTAATTTATTTATGTGCAAATACAACTTCTAAATTTTTTTCTTGTAACAAATTTTAATGGAGTTTACATTAGCTCCTATATTTCCTTGCCGCCTAACTTCAAATGAATGATCATCCTAGTTTTCTTACTAAGATGGCTTTCATGAAAAAATAGTGATGGATTATAAGAAGGTGTACTTTTACTTAAACTCATTCAAGCATTAATAGGGGACATGGGCCTTGCGAGCAAATTTCTTCTTACAAGAAAGGCACATAGCTTTGATACCAACTAAAGCATTGTTTAGCAAAAGATTAGTAAATTAATAAAACTTTTGACTTCTAAAAACTTATTTGAAACCGATTTTCAAAGTAATTGTTTAGGTTGTGTAATAAGATTAAATAAGTCATCATAAACGAGATTATACAAATATCAAATTTATTTTAAAACACTTTAAGTGTCTTGTAAATTTAAGATTAACATTGTGAAATAAAAATTTCGAATAATCACAAAGTATAAGAATGATTTTTTGTTCTTGTACTCAAATTCAAGTCTAAATTCACCCCACCCCAAAACAACAAGGCAGAAAAACTAACACATAAATGCTTATCACCACACATTAAAGGAATAAAACAAATGTGCAAACACAATCTAACAACAACTAGAAATAAGCACAAAAAGAAGAATTGTAGTGACACGAATTTGAGTTTCCTGTATAAAAAGTTAATATTTTTAATAAAATATTGAAAAAAGAGCAAATGTATCATTCATTATTTCTTTAAATTATAAAATAAAGTAGTTAAAGATTATCCAATTGAAATATAAAACAGCATTGGAGCTTGAAGAATGAACAACATAGCAAATGTAAATAATAGCAAGCACTAACTGTTGAGGATAAAATTTAATAGCATAAACTATTATTCAATCTTTAATCGATTATCCATGCCAAAAAAATTTATTTATAAAGATTTAATGATATATAATAATATTTACGAAATGTGCAACTTATCAATTATGGGTAGAATAAATCAATTTTAGTAACATCAATTTGAAAATATTTGTTATGCTAAATAACAAGTCAATTGGCCCAATGGTGCTTAAAATTATGCATTACAATCTATCAATTTCATTAAGAATATACCTTCTTTTGTTCAATGAAGGTAAATGATAGAACACAAGGATTTTGAAGTTATGGTTTAATTCGGATCGTCTTCACGAAACGTATGTGACCAATCAACAAGAAATGAATGTGTTTAGTTTAGCAAGGTTATTTGCATGATGGATGGCTCAAATTCGATTTGTGAGATTTTAAAAGCTAGAGGAATTTTGCACTATTTAATCTCATTGGGAGATCTGATGACACACTTTTGCCTCTGTAATCTGGAAGTGACGTGTACAAAAATGCATAAGTTTACTCCCACTCCACCATTTTATGAGAGATTGGATATAAAGTTTTTCATATGTTTATACAAGAAATCAAATATATGGGGTTGGATGACCACTAGTTCATTTTTTTGATAAATACTTTTTCTTACCAGTAAGTCCATAACAAATTTAGGAGTAATTCTCTGACCTAACACTATGCATATGGGCTTAAGAGTCATGCTCAAAATTGATTCTATGATAACCTATAAGAATTCTAAATTACATGAGAGGTTTATCCTTTAGTCAACAAGAAATAGATTTTTTTAAATTTAATTTTTGTAATAACTTATTAATGAAGGCTTTCATAGATGTGATCAAAGTATTAGAACCCAAATTTTTAATATAAGAGTAACTTAAAGGTTGATTTTGGTGATGATAAAATTTAATTTTTTGAGCCTCAAAAAAAGGATTTTAACTAAGGTTAAGAATACTATTGAAATAAAAATGAAATATCTAAAATCAAATTCAAAATTGTCCACTTAGCTGTTAATTCCAATTAGAATCATGTTCTTTGGAACTAACATTTACTCTTTTCTATATTCTCTTTTGAACATAAACATCAGCAATCTAAAATTTAAAAATTCACTCAACCAACTTCATTTTAAATATCTAGATTTTTTTATAATCAAACAAAGCAACATAAGTAGCATTCATCACCATGACTTTAGCGGTGATGTAGATCATATATTTGACATCAATAAAGTTGCTGCCATATGATTTCATGCTTTTCCTCATGCTATATTAAAATTGTTTCCTTTTGTTTATTCTTGGATTTTTTTTCTTTCATTGTACTATTGATTTGTGGTTTCATAACGCTAAAAAAATGATACATGTATAGTTGTATACATTTTTATATACAAATAATCATGGATACTATATTAAAATTTGAATATTTACAAAAGGGTAAGTTATTCCTTGCAATAGCACATCACCAAACATTACATGGTGCTACGAAGGAATATTTAGCAGCCCACTTGCATCATTATTAATTACTTTACCTAAGTAATGTTGGTAAGACTCCTGTTCTATTATTTTACAATTCATTTTATCTAATCTTCTCATTCTCTACAACATTACATATGAATATTTATTAATAACAATTCAATTTTCATTCTAAATGCACTTCAAAAAGCTATGTTTAAGAAAAAACCCTCTATTTCTTTGTTGTCATCATATTGCATTGTAGGATCAACCCTATCATATAGAATGACAAGGGCTTTAAAATGGTTAGGAATTACATTACAATAATCACGCTACTTCACTATTAGTGTCATACTAGAATGGCTTATTGCAGTAAATAGCATATACTTGGGATCAAACAGATGATAATAATAAATAGGTTTACCAATTTTTTTTAATAATGAAATTGTTATTTCAACCTATAGAGAAAATGACTTAATTATATTCTAATTTCTAATAATACAAAATGATATAACATATCACACTATAAAATTCATGCATGTTGCTAATCAAACAACTAATAGTATAAAAATTTCAACTAAGTTATCAAAAACCATATTGTACAAGTTCTATCCATGTTTCATGCCATTTTGAACTAACATTTAACATGTAGTACCATACTACAATTATATTTGTTCATCAAGACTTTCATAATTGCGTGATAGATAATATATTTGTTTACTAGATTTAAACCATCATAATAGTATGAGGGGTTGATTGCATTAATAAGATTTCAAGATAACTCCCAACTTTCTCTTAGCAAAAAAGCCTTCCAACATCTACAGTAATTGTTTTACAGGTACAATAATGTTGACCACAATGTATGACAAAATTAGCTAAAATTTGTAATAGGCTCTAGTCACTTTTGACAATTATTCTAGCTCACAAGTAGCCTTTACTTTAGAGAAAACATGAGTAGTATCTTTACTTGACAAATCATATCTACAAAAAAAAGCTAAAATTTGTAAGCTCACTCCTTCGTTTCTTAATCTTTTTTTTGTAAGGGTTGGCACACTTTCCATTCCAACTTCCTTAATAGCTATCCTTTTCCACAACTATTTCTGTTGCACTCTCTTTCCATTCATCCCAATGTTCTCCTTAAAACAAGCAATTTGTTTTTTGAAAAGAGAGAAACTTATCCTCTTGTTAAATAAGAGGATTAAAATATGTAGATTTTTTAATTAACAATAGCTCTATAAATTAAAATAAAATGTTATTCCCTTTTAAAAAGTATTATATACATAATAGATCATTCTCATGATGAAACATTTGTAATCGTATGCTGAAATATAAAATTTGGCCACCACTTTTTTGACAAATTTTTTGAGTCATTTCCGATTTGATTTATTTTTTAATTTTTTATTTGCATCACTTACAATTTGTTTATAAAACATGCTTTGAGAGTTGTGGTACTCATATTAGATGTTTGATATCACAACTACTACACATAAAGGGTTTAATTTGATGGGCCACTGACTGACTATGTCGAACTATAGGAAATATATCAATTAAGAGGATCATTGGACATGAAACACACAACTAAATTAAGAAATTTTTGTATAAAGAGACAAAACCATGCCAATCCTTTTTTACACATTTTTTATGTCTAATTGGGTTGGATCGCCGCTTTATTTTAGACTGATAATGAAAAACTAGAGTAGTTACTTCTCATAGCCAATGTTCTTGCCTAATACATGTTATTATTAATATAGTATTACCTTAAAGTGTAATGACAAAGTTTTGACAATGCACTATTCAAATTTGTAAGATGTCCCAAGTAAGCCCCATGGTTGTGCAGTAATCTAAATCATTTGTTCTACAAGTGTGATGTTGCTCAAGGATCCAAAGTTGACATATGAATAAGCACCAAAATGAATAGCACCAACATTGGAAAGACATTCTAAGCAAAAGTTGGGGGTTTCAAAAATTGACATAATACAATCTCCTAAAAAAGAGTTTTCTTTATCATATTTATCTACAAGGGTCTTAAAGTGCAATCCCAATGACATGAAGTAGACATAAAGTGAATAATATAGGTTGTCATAAAGCATTGCCAACTCAAAATCTCAAAGTGGCATCTTAGGACTATTTTTGCCAACATTCTTGGCCTTCTTATTTCAATGTAGTTAATCAAGGTGTGTCCTATCTTATGAGTTATAATTTGAGATTCGAATTGAATATGTTTAAATTTTAATATTGAAAAATTAAATTTTTATTTTTTACATTTTATGTTTGAGAATTTGAAAAATTGTTGAATGGAAGGACATTAGTTACACCATTTAAGTCCTCATAGCAATAGGCTTCATGCTTGAAAATTAGCTTGAATTTTATTTATATTATTATCACTATCTCTTACCATTTTTTTCATCAAACATGAATGGAAAATAAAGATATGGAAAGGATTCATAAAAATTAGGAGTTAGTTGATTGGCAACGATAAGAAGATTTAAAAAAGAAAATTGATTGTGTTGGTTATAGAAATATCTCAAGATAAAGATACATGAGAAAGAAAAATAGATGTGAAAATATGTTTTGGCCATGTCATACATAGAGTTCGTAGTTTTAGTAGCTAGATAGCCAACTAAGGAGGGAATCGTTAAGAGAGGTTTATTTGAATAAGTGAATCATGGCTTAAACAAAGCAAAACTAGCTCTTTTTAAAGAAAATATGTGATTTATGGATGATGCAATTGAAGTCCCTAAGATGTTCTTGTAAGGGTATTAAGGGAAGACAACCAAAAAGGGGAATTTGAATGCCTAACTAAAGGAATGAAAGGGTGGAAAGCAAGATATGTCGTGATAAATATGAAGAAGAAAGAGGGATCACATTTTGAAGCCAAGAAAGATCTATCATTGGAGATGACCTCTACACTACTTTCTGAGTAAGGTGTCCCTTTAGTACATGCAATAAATTTATCTATGATCTAATGAAGATTAAAGAGGAATTATTTCACAAAAATGGCACAAGAAATTTTAGGAAAGGAATTCGGCTAACAACAAGTCAATCATCTTCCATAAACCTTATTTTAAAAAAAGGAGAACCTCTTATGCTCATGAATAATAAGAATTGTTATTGGAATATAAAGTTTGTTTATAACACTTTTATTATGCAATTTTGTAAAAAGAACTATCAAAGAATTTGTGATGAAAACTAAGTTGTGAATGTAAGTGTTATACCCAGTAAAAAGTTTTATGTTAATCTTTAATGAATTAATTTTTGGCTTGGATGATTTCAGATCGACAGTAGGATGAGCCAGGAGCTCAATCAGAGGCTATTGGAATTTCTGAAATTTCTAGGGATTTTTCGGAGCACCGAGGTGAATTTTAAGTAATTTTCCCTGTTTAATTAGATTTATTGGATTTTTAGAAATTCGAAAATCCATTTAAATTAAACCGGAAATTGGTTTTTACCGCGCGTGAACCGGACCGGAACGGTTCAGCGGAGGCGGAGACGGTTCGCCGAGTGAGTTTGCGCGTGCGTTCTGATAAGCTGATCGGACGGTCGTGATCGACGGTTGGGATTGAACCGGCTGATCGGGTGCTTACCGTGTCGATAGCGTGTCGACAGCGCGTATCGGGTGCTTACCGTGTCGAAAGCGTGTCAACGGCGCGTAATGGGTTTCACCGTGTCGGCTAGAAATATAAAACCCTCGCGAAACGATTAGGGTTCGTTCGGCCGACCGATAGAGAGAGTTTTTCCGGCGTACGGCGCGTGATTCCGGCGGCCTGGCAAGGGGCTTTTTGTGCCTGGAGATTCACGAGAACGAGGAGAGTCAATTCGTACCGGATTCGTTCGGCGAGGAGCTGCGGCGAGCTGCGGACGAAGTTCACCGTCGCCGGCGTCGTTGAGGTAGGAAATTCAGTTTAAATTAGTGATTTAGTAGAAAATTAAAAGCATGAAATACTTTGCTTAATGAAAACAAGCATGTGGATGAAAATCGGATTTAATTGAATGCTAAATTGTGTCTTTTGCAAATTTCGGAATTTCCTGGAAAAATTCCCATTTCGCCGAAAAAAAAAAATTTATTGATGCTTAAGAGCATGTTAGGAAATTGTTCTCCTTGTTCGCAGTCGCCGGAAATCGACGGAAGGATCGTAATGGTCGGCGATGGCGGCGGCTAGGGTTTCGCGGGCTTCGGACCGAGAAAGGAGAAGGGTTTAGATAATTACAAATTTAATTAAGTAATTAATGGTATTTATGCTTTTTTATTAGTAATTAAAATAATCCAATTAACGGATTAATAAGAAATTGGTTCGGCGGTGTCGCGGTTCAGCGCGAGAGTTCCGAACCGGCAGCGAAAACCGGTTCAGCGGGATTCGGCGCGGACGAACGGCGCGAAAAGCCGAACCGGCAGCGAAAACCGGTTCAGCGGGAGTCGGCGCGGACGAACGGCGCGGCGCGGAGGAGAGAGAAGCGGAAGGAAAATTCGGAAATTTATTATTAATCCGAATTTTCGGAAATAAAAAGGATAAGCGAAAAATTTAATTCGGAAATTAATCCGAATTTTTGGAAAAAGGATATATGTGGAATTTAAATTCGGAAATTTATTTCGAATTTCGGAAAATGGATAAAGGGCGGAAATTGAAATTGGGATTTAAAAATTTCCTGAAGTGAGGAAAAATGTTATCAGTGATGACAGTACAGCTGGAAACAGTCAGACAGAAGTATGGTACATGGATGCTACCAGAACAGTCAGTAATTGACAGTTGTGTTGCTTGATGGCAACGGCATGGATTGAGTCAGTTTACTCAGTGTTGGCATATTTTATGGATTGGCATACTAGACCGGACTACTATAGACCCTATATGATGTTTTAGGGTAGTTGTGGTAGGTAACTGTGCGGTTCAGACTTAGCTTCCACAGTATACATGTGACTGGTATGCGCCTTGTTGTACCTGGATACATGTTGCCGGATCTTGGAGTTAGAGATTGGCAATGACTGTAGGGGCGTGAGCTTCTATGGAAGTTGTTGGTAGAGGACTCTTTGGGACGGTGGCTGAGTCGATCTCTCCTGGTCCATGTGTGTAGGCCTGCGCGCCTGAGGGTGGCAGGGGTGTCTCGCAGTGGCTAGCCAAGTGTGTAGGCCTGCGCGCCTTAGGGTGGCAGGGGTGTCTCACGTTGGCTAGAGATTTTGTGACTGGATTTGTCTATAGTCTCCAGGAGATTGATTGACGAGAGACGCTGCGGTGTCGGGTGCTTAGGCGCCATGCGTGTTTCGAGATGGGCGTTCCCACTGGCATGCTACCTGGAAGCCCAGAGGAGAGCTACTCTGGTGTGACTAGGGGTGACTGTGGTTGGTCGGAGTCTGGGACTGAGAGTGCTTATCCACCATACATTGTTATGCTGTATTCCTATATTTTTGCTATTATCCTTCTCTTGCATGTGAGTTTTACTAGCTGTCTTTCCTACTGGGCGTAGCTCATTCCTGTATTGTATATTTCAGTGGCTCGGCAGACTTGACGCTACCTGATTAGGTGGGATCGTGGTCAGCAAGCTTGTGGAGGATATCTGATTGTGATTGTCTGAGATATTCTGGTTAGTTGATTGTTGCTGTTGGATGTATTTAATGAGGTTATTATTCTCATATGTCATGTAATATGTGAGGGAAATTCTGACTTATGTTTCTGGTTGGATAATATTGCACTTGTTGGACTTGGTCTTATTCTTGTAATGTAGTTTCCATTTACTACCCTACCTTATTGTCTTGGAGTATGGTGTGTGGAGTGCCATATTTTATCTGAAGATGTTATATATCTTTTTGTTTGATGGTGAGGTCATTACATGACTATGGAACTTAACCATGGGGGTTCAGACTTCTAATAGACCGGTTCTCCTATCCGTAGGGGTTAGGAGTATTGGGTCTAGTAGGAGTAACATTGCGCGAGTCCATCTGTTAATTCAGGAGTCATGAACCTGATTTGACGGTGTACCCGGGAGATGGGATCCACATTGTTAAGGGAAGTAGGTGTGTAATGATGTGTTATATCCTATGTTTTCGTAGGCTACTCAGGTTGGTATGGGACGATCTGAGCTGTCTATATAAAAAAAAAAAAAAAATTGTATGCCAAAAATCAGCCTAGGAAAAATGGGGTGTAATAGGAGTGGTATCAGAGCCCTAGGTTAAGATAGTGGGGCTAGACATATCAGAGCCCTAGGTGAGATAGCGGGGCTAGACATGTATAGGAGTTCAACCCAAGGTGGGGAGAACTGTTGATTCTTTTGTTTACTATAGTAGTCCATATGCCAATTGCCAAATGACGACTCTAATGCCAGATTAGTTGCTTTGACAGTATGGCTGGTACCAGGAGACTTTCCGCTCGTGGAGCAGCTAGAGGCAGACCTATATCTACTACTCCTACCCCGGTGACGAGCCCAGCATTGCCAGTTGAGCCAGCCGTGGATCGTTGGATCGATGCCTTCATGCGGTTGCGTCCGCGGAGCTTCAGTGGGTCGGCTGACCCAGCGGTGGCTGATGACTGGATGGCTCATATGCTTGAGCTGTTTGATGCCTTGGGATGTCCACTTGGCAGGAGGGTAGTACTTGCTGCTCTAGTATTAGAGGGAGAGGCTGCTACCTGGTGGAGAGGCCAGCGGCGCGCCATGTATGGGGGGAGGCCCAGAACAGCGAGATAGCATGGGAAGACTTTGTTGAGGCATTCAGGGAGTGCTACATTCCGGCTTCTGCTATGTCTCAGTTCAGGAGGGAACTTATACACCTCAGGCAGGGCCAGATGTCAGTGAATGATTACTTATCGAGGTTCACTTATCTGGCGAGGTACGCCGCAGAGCTGGTACCTTCTGAGGAGCGCAGATGTGAGATGTTCCTGGAGGGACTTCGTCCTATGCTGCAGCGCCAGCTAGTTGTGAGTCGGTTTGCCAGGTTTCGTGACTTGGTGGAGGCTGCGAGATCCGTTGAGCTTATTGACACCCGGATGGAGGCCCAGAGAGAGACTCACAACAAGAGGAAGGAATTCAGAAATGTCCAACAAAACAAAAAGGACAAGAGACACAGAGATCACCGTGGTACTCAGGAAGGCGTGGTCCAGCCACGACCTATCTCTGAGAGACCAGGGCAGCAGACAGGTACCCGGACTGGGGGGATTATCTGCTACCATTGTCGACAGCCCGGACACAAGAAGTGCGACTGCCCAGAGTTGAAGAAACAGAGGATCACAGGACCGGTTGGTTCATCTGGGGGACAGCCCAGAGTGTTTGCACTGACTCGGCAGCAGGCTTCAGAGTCACCAGAGGTGATCACAGGTATGCTTTATTTTGGCAACGTGCAGTGCATGACTTTGTTTGATACTGGTGCATCTCATTCTTTTGTTGCTGAGAGGATCTGGAATCAGACATCAGGATCCAAGGGTTACTTGAAGGAACCCTTATTGGTTAGGCTTCCTGATGGGAAAGAGATTCCCACTGTTCAGAAGATTGACGGATCTATTCTGATTAGTGGACACGAGTTCGTGACAGAGTTGATATGTGTGCCACTAGCAGAGTTCGACATCATTTTGGGAATGGATTGGTTGTGCTACCATGCAGTGGTGCTGGATTGTTGGGAGAAGAAGGTCAGGATCAGAGTGCCTGGTTCGGGGGATGTGATATACTTTGGTCTGAACAGGCAGATTCCCCTGATCTCAGTTCTTCAGGCGGAGAGGTTAGTAAGTAAGGGTTGTACTGGTTGGTTGGCCTATGTGACCGATAGCCAAGCCACCACTACCCCTATGTCAGATATTCCAGTGGTGAGAGACTTTCCTATAGTCTTTCCAGAGGAGTTGCCTGGACTTCCACCAGCTAGGGAAGTGGAGTTTTCGATTGATTTGGAGGCAGGAGTAGCTCCTATTGCTAGAGCTCCTTACAGGATGGCTCCAGCCGAGCTAGCAGAGTTGAAGACTCAATTACAGGACTTATTAGACAAGGGACTCATACGCCCCAGTTGTTCACCTTGGGGTGCCCCTGTCTTATTCGTCAAGAAGAAAGATGGTAGTATGAGGCTGTGTGTGGATTATAGGGAATTGAATAAGGTTACTATTCGTAACCGGTACCCGTTACCACGCATCGATGATTTGTTGGATCAGCTTCAGGGAGCAACTGTGTTCTCCAAGATTGATTTACGCTCGGGTTATCACCAGATCCGGATTAGAGATTCTGATGTAACCAAAACAGCATTCCGTACTAGATATGGGCATTACGAGTTCACAGTGTTACCTTTTGGATTGACTAATGCTCCAGCAGTATTTATGAACCTGATGCATCGAGTGTTTCGTGCCTTTCTGGATCGGTTTGTGATCATCTTTATAGATGATATATTGATTTATTCCAGAGATAGGGAAACTCATGCAGATCAGTTGAGGACTGTGCTTACAGTGTTGCGGGAGAATGAGCTGTATGCAAAATTCTCCAAGTGTTCCTTTTGGCTGGACTCAGTAGCATTCTTGGGACACATTGTCAGTGCAGAGGGCGTGGCTGTTGATCCTAGCAAGATACGAGCTATTGTTGATTGGAAACGGCCATCTTCTGTCACTGAGATCCGGAGTTTCCTTGGTTTGGCTGGATACTATAGGAAATTTGTTCCTCACTTTTCTAGACTGGCCGCTCCACTAACACAGTTGACCCGGAAGGGAAAATCTTTTGAGTGGTCAGAGAGTTGTGAGAACAGTTTCCTAGAGCTGAAGCAGAGGCTTAGCACCGCTCCAGTATTGATGTTACCTACACAGGAGAAGCCGTATCAGATGTATACTGATGCTTCACATATAGGCTTGGGAGCCGTACTGATGCAGGATAGTAGAGTTATAGCATATGCTTCGAGGCAACTGAAGGATCATGAGAAGAATTATCCCACTCATGATTTGGAGTTAGCTGCTGTCATTTTTGCCTTGAAGATATGGAGACATTATTTGTACGGAGTTCCTGTAGATTGTTTCTCCGACCACAAGAGTCTTAAGTATCTGTTCACTCAGAAGGAACTGAACTTGAGGCAGAGGAGGTGGTTGGAACTGATAAAAGATTACGAACTGACAATAAACTACTGCGAGGGAAAGGCTAATCCAGTGGCTGATGCCTTGAGCAGACACGCAGTTGTGCATACTGTGATAGCTTGCGACTCTATAGCAGACTTGGATTGGGATGTTGAGAGATGTCAGGAACAGTTGTCTGTTCAGAGATTGGCTCACAGACTCAGTTCGTTGACTATTCGGGCTGACTGGTTATCTGAGATGCGTGATCTTCAGCTTTGTGATGAAGAGCTGAAGGAGAAGTTAGAGTTGGCATCGCAGGGATTGGGAGGAGACTTTGCTCTCAGAGACGACATTTTGACTTTCAGGGGTCGCTGGTGTGTGCCATCACATCAGGAGTTCAGGGAGAGGATCCTTCGAGAGGCTCATTATGGAACTTTGGCTATGCACCCTGGAGAAGTCAAGATGTACAGGAATTTGAGGAGTGTTTTCTGGTGGAGAGGTTTGAAGGCAGATGTTGCTGCTTTTGTTAAGAAGTGCCTTACATGTCAGCAAGTTAAGGCCGAGCACCAGAGACCTGGAGGATTGTTGCAGAGATTGCCGATTCCGGAGTGGAAATGGGATGACATCACTATGGACTTTGTGACTGGTCTTCCTCGTACCAGACAAGGTTTTGACGCCATTTGGGTCATCGTGGATCGAATGACCAAGTCAGCCCATTTCTTATCAATTAAGAAGACGGATTCAGCGGCACAATTGGCAGAGGTATATATTCAGCAGATTGTCAGATTGCATGGAATTCCCCGATCTATTATTTCTGACAGAGACGCCAAGTTCACATCACAGTTTTGGAGGAGCTTACACGCTGCCATGGGTACACAGTTGAAGTTCAGTACTGCTTATCATCCTCAGACAGATGGACAGTCTGAGCGGACTATTCGGACCTTGGAGGATTTGCTACGCTTGAGCGTACAAACTTACTCAACAGATTGGGCCAGACGGTTACCCTTGGTAGAGTTTGTGTACAATAACAGTTTCCAGGCGTCGATTGGTATGGCACCTTACGAGGCATTGTATGGGCGTAGGTGCAGATCCCCTCTTTGTTGGGAGGAGGGTGATTCCAGGAGAGTGTGGGGACCTCAGATTGTGCAGGAGACCACAACTGAAGTCAAATTATTGCAAGACAGATTACGTACTGTGCAAGATCGCCAGACGAAATATTATGATCCTAAGCACAGAGCTGTTGAGTTTTCTGTGGGAGATAGGGTATTCCTGAAGATCAATCCTATGCGAGGTCTATTCCGGTTCGGGAAGCCTTCTAAGCTTCGACCTCGTTACATTGGACCCTATCCTATTCTAGAGAGGGTTGGTGAAGTGGCTTACAGGTTGGCACTTCCTGAACATCTGATTGGGATTCACAATGTGTTTCATGTTTCGAATCTCAAGAGATATGTGCCAGATCCTTCTCATTGTATCAGTGATGATCTTCCTGGTTTGCAAGTGACACCAGATTCCTCTTATGTGGAACTACCAGTTCGCATCCTCGAGGAGAGCAACAGACAGCTGAGGAACAGGTCGTTTCCTATGGTCAAGGTTCTGTGGAATAGACATGACGAAATGGAGGCAACCTGGGAGCTAGAGCAGGATGTTGCGGAGAAGTGGCCGGAACTTCTTGCTGAATTTCGAGGGCGAAATTCCTGATAAGGTGGGGAGATTGTTATACCCAGTAAAAAGTTTTATGTTAATCTTTAATGAATTAATTTTTGGCTTGGATGATTTCAGATCGACAGTAGGATGAGCCAGGAGCTCAATCAGAGGCTATTGGAATTTCTGAAATTTCTAGGGATTTTTCGGAGCACCGAGGTGAATTTTAAGTAATTTTCCCTGTTTAATTAGATTTATTGGATTTTTAGAAATTCGAAAATCCATTTAAATTAAACCGGAAATTGGTTTTTACCGCGCGTGAACCAGACCGGAACGGTTCAGCGGAGGCGGAGACGGTTCGCCGAGTGAGTTTGCGCGTGCGTTCTGATAAGCTGATCGGACGGTCGTGATCGACGGTTGGGATTGAACCGGCTGATCGGGTGCTTACCGTGTCGATAGCGTGTCGACAGCGCGTATCGGGTGCTTACCGTGTCGAAAGCGTGTCAACGACGCGTAATGGGTTTCACCGTGTCGGCTAGAAATATAAAACCCTCGCGAAACGATTAGGGTTCGTTCGGCCGACCGATAGAGAGAGTTTTTCCGGCGTACGGCGCGTGATTCCGGCGGCCTGGCAAGGGGCTTTTTGTGCCTGGAGATTCACGAGAACGAGGAGAGTCAATTCGTACCGGATTCGTTCGGCGAGGAGCTGCGGCGAGCTGCGGACGAAGTTCACCGTCGCCGGCGTCGTTGAGGTAGGAAATTCAGTTTAAATTAGTGATTTAGTAGAAAATTAAAAGCATGAAATACTTTGCTTAATGAAAACAAGCATGTGGATGAAAATCGGATTTAATTGAATGCTAAATTGTGTCTTTTGCAAATTTCGGAATTTCCTGGAAAAATTCCCATTTCGCCGAAAAAAAAAAATTTATTGATGCTTAGGAGCATGTTAGGAAATTGTTCTCCTTGTTCGCAGTCGCCGGAAATCGACGGAAGGATCGTAATGGTCGGCGATGGCGGCGGCTAGGGTTTCGCGGGCTTCGGACCGAGAAAGGAGAAGGGTTTAGATAATTACAAATTTAATTAAGTAATTAATGGTATTTATGCTTTTTTATTAGTAATTAAAATAATCCAATTAACGGATTAATAAGAAATTGGTTCGGCGGTGTCGCGGTTCAGCGCGAGAGTTCCGAACCGGCAGCGAAAACCGGTTCAGCGGGATTCGGCGCGGACGAACGGCGCGAAAAGCCGAACCGGCAGCGAAAACCGGTTCAGCGGGAGTCGGCGCGGACGAACGGCGCGGCGCGGAGGAGAGAGAAGCGGAAGGAAAATTCGGAAATTTATTATTAATCCGAATTTTCGGAAATAAAAAGGATAAGCGAAAAATTTAATTCGGAAATTAATCCGAATTTTTGGAAAAAGGATATATGTGGAATTTAAATTCGGAAATTTATTTCGAATTTCGGAAAATGGATAAAGGGCGGAAATTGAAATTGGGATTTAAAAATTTCCTGAAGTGGGGAAAAATGTTATCAGTGATGACAGTACAGCTGGAAACAGTCAGACAGAAGTATGGTACATGGATGCTACCAGAACAGTCAGTAATTGACAGTTGTGTTGCTTGATGGCAACGGCATGGATTGAGTCAGTTTACTCAGTGTTGGCATATTTTATGGATTGGCATACTGGACCGGACTACTATAGACCCTATATGATGTTTTAGGGTAGTTGTGGTAGGTAACTGTGCGGTTCAGACTTAGCTTCCACAGTATACATGTGACTGGTATGCGCCTTGTTGTACCTGGATACATGTTGCCGGATCTTGGAGTTAGAGATTGGCAATGACTGTAGGGGCGTGAGCTTCTATGGAATTTGTTGGTAGAGGACTCTTTGGGACGGTGGCTGAGTCGATCTCTCCTGGTCCATGTGTGTAGGCCTGCGCGCCTGAGGGTGGCAGGGGTGTCTCGCAGTGGCTAGCCAAGTGTGTAGGCCTGCGCGCCTTAGGGTGGCAGGGGTGTCTCACGTTGGCTAGAGATTTTGTGACTGGATTTGTCTATAGTCTCCAGGAGATTGATTGACGAGAGACGCTGCGGTGTCGGGTGCTTAGGCGCCATGCGTGTTTCGAGATGGGCGTTCCCACTGGCATGCTACCTGGAAGCCCAGAGGAGAGCTACTCTGGTGTGACTAGGGGTGACTGTGGTTGGTCGGAGTCTGGGACTGAGAGTGCCTATCCACCATACATTGTTATGCTGTATTCCTATATTTTTGCTATTATCCTTCTCTTGCATGTGAGTTTTACTAGCTGTCTTTCCTACTGGGCGTAGCTCATTCCTGTATTGTATATTTCAGTGGCTCGGCAGACTTGACGCTACCTGATTAGGTGGGATCGTGGTCAGCAGGCTTGTGGAGGATATCTGATTGTGATTGTCTGAGATATTCTGGTTAGTTGATTGTTGCTGTTGGATGTATTTAATGAGGTTATTATTCTCATATGTCATGTAATATGTGAGGGAAATTCTGACTTATGTTTCTGGTTGGATAATATTGCACTTGTTGGACTTGGTCTTATTCTTGTAATGTAGTTTCCATTTACTACCCTACCTTATTGTCTTGGAGTATGGTGTGTGGAGTGCCATATTTTATCTGAGGATGTTATATATCTTTTTGTTTGATGGTGAGGTCATTACATGACTATGGAACTTAACCATGGGGGTTCAGACTTCTAATAGACCGGTTCTCCTATCCGTAGGGGTTAGGAGTATTGGGTCTAGTAGGAGTAACATTGCGCGAGTCCATCTGTTAATTCAGGAGTCATGAACCTGATTTGACGGTGTACCCGGGAGATGGGATCCACATTGTTAAGGGAAGTAGGTGTGTAATGATGTGTTATATCCTATGTTTTCGTAGGCTACTCAGGTTGGTATGGGACGAACTGAGCTGTCTATATAAAAAAAAAAAAAAAAATTGTATGCCAAAAATCAGCCTAGGAAAAATGGGGTGTAACAGTAAGTGAAATTTCTAATCATGTGCTTGCATGTTTAGCTTTGCTTACTGAAATAACAAGAAGAAAAAATTTGAACAATTACTTAAAAATGCAAACTACCTCATAATTGAGACATGAACATTAAGAATGATTATTTTAAAGGCTTGTAGATAGCCTAAGCATGTTTGAAATATGTAAAGTTTAGTATGATTGATGTTATAAAGTTGTGAAACCATAGTACAAAAAAATTCTAATGTGTATGGGTCTGAAAGTTAGGACATGATTTCCTTATTTTCTTTAATTTCTATGCTAATGATTAGACTCCAAGTTTATATGTAAGATTTTTTCCAAGTAGTAACTCATAAGAAATATAAATGATGGTTGAAGAACAAAAATATATTGCATTTAACTTCATGACATGATATAAATGTGCATAAATGTTGCAAAACCATGTATGAAAGCATGCCACCTATTACATGAACAATTTAAAACTTAGATTCAAAGATTAACCATGATTTGGAACTTAAAAATATAGCTAATACCTTAGACCAAATATTATGGCGAATTATCACTTTCTTATTTTCTTTGAAAGCATGGAAACAAGCCTTGGGTAAGTCATGGGAGTCAAAGGATGAACCCTTGAGAGAATCTAGATTACTTTTATGATTTATGTGTGTGGTCCTTACTTTCTAGTTGGGAATCATTTAAGAGCTAGGTTTAAGGCCTTAGAAAAATCCAAGGTTGAGAGGGATAAGTCTGACAAATAAAGAGTTGGTTATGCCCAACACTTCTAAGGCTAAGATTAAACTTTAAGGTTGCAAGTATAGACCCTAATAAGGCTTAAATTATAAATTTAAGATGCTTGGATATGGTAATGTAAGATAAGGTTAGACTTGGAATTATGCTTAAAGTCTTAGACTTAATTCATCAAAGCGGAATCTATAAAAGAATGTCTTAGTGATGAGCTAGGAAAATGCGATCACTAAAGATCTATTTACACTACAAAGTAAGCTTTTGTTAGCGAATCACCCTATTAATCCCATGGAAGAAAGTAGAAGAGCATTGAATAAGAATTCAAAATGCACAAGGTTCCTCCAAAGATGCATTGAGGTAAAAAACATTGGCTAAACCCTTTGGTTGACTTGGCCTTTGGGTAAGATAATTGGTAACCTTATTTAATCTCTAAGGTCATGTGATGAGACACTATAAGAAGTTCTTCGAGAAATGTGGTGGCCTTGGAGTTGCCTAAAGATGTGTATGATGACTCAAATTATCTTAAAGGCACAAGGGCCACAAATAATACTTGTGTGAACAATGACATTCTTGTAATATCATTTAAATATAAATGGAACTTATGAAAAAAAAATAAAGACTTTGTGAACACTAAAGTTAACTTAGATAAGGAAAGGTCTTTTGGCAAAATAAAGACAAGATTAAGAATAGGAAAAATGTGTTATGATATTGTAAATAACTAAATTAGGGCTTATAAGAAACCCTAGGAAATTTAGTTAATAATATCATTGGATAAATGAAACTCAACTTAGGATGCAAAACCTTAATTGAAATAGGCTATGAAAAACTATGATAGCTATGGAATGCAGTTATTAGGATGCTACACCTTAAGATCGTTATTTTGAACAAGGATTGTAAAAGGCCCTTGATCACGCATGCTTACTCATGAGATAAGAAAGTTTAGCTACTCTACCCTATTGGCTTCGAGGTAGTTAATATTTGTTAAATGAACTTATAAGTGTGTCAACATGATTGCCTTGTAAGAATCACTAGGATTGGCTAAAAGCCACTCATAATTTATTGCAGGAAGGACTACTGCATATTTAGCCATTTGGGGAGTAAAATGACTTTATTTTTTGTTGGAGAGTACCAATATTTTTAAGGACTTCTAAAACTCTATGGGATTGGCCCATGCCATTGGCATTACTTTGTGGAGTGCTAGATTATGTGAAAGATAGAAGTGGAAACCCTTGTCATGGTCCTCATGGATAGGAGGATGTATTAGATCAAACATAGGACACTAAGCCATATCTAAGGATTATATAGGTATATTATCTTATTTGCTTCATATTTTGTCATTACTATCATTAAAACTAATGCCATTTCCTTACATAATGTATTAAATTGTTATATGCATTCTACTTGGCTACTACTTGTTTGTTATTTAGTATACTTGAAGGATTCCCCATTTAGCCTCTAAGTTTGTGCCCTTATATCTTTATTGGATTTGCTAGCTAGGGTTTAAGTAGTAGTCATGCTAGAAATTATGAAAATGAGTGCATGAGTTGCATAATTCACCTTCTTTATTTCATCTTCAGTTGTGGTAGATTTGATTATTTTTTCATTAATAATTATGTTTTATAAGGCATGAATTGCTATTGAACTCTTATATTAAACTTGGCTGTTATTTACTATGTTTTCTTATAAATCATTTGTAGGTATTCAAAGGGTTGCCTTAGAATAGAGTAGATTCAAATGGTTCATTATTTTATAAATCTTTTATTTATGCTTATGTCTTAAAGATGACCAACATTTTTTTGATTCTTAACATGATAGTATTTTGAATGATGTTCTATATAAATTGTATGGGCATTTGATATTATGATAATTGGATTTTTGTTACATTAACAGTTAAAATGAATGGGTTTATATGGAATAATGATCTCCAAGTACGAATAATATGAATGATGGCTAGTTGAGAACAACCATTTATTTTGATTTGAAATTCCTACTTTAAGATGATATGATTTCTATTAAGATATACCTTTAAACATAGAAATAATTAAGGTATGGAAAAACTTTTGTTATTACGATGATTTTTTCTAAGCAATGTATGCAATGCAAAGTATCATACAAGAAAATTGCACCAGGCCATTCTACAAGGCGATTCTCAAATTGTAGAGGAAGGTAATTTCTATAGTGGCACCATGAATAGCACATAGCAAAGCAGTGCCTAATACTCTAGCAACTTCCATCATATGAAATGGATTCAATGTCCAATTATGAATTAATCCTATAAGGTAATGCTTCAAACCTGGAATGAAGTTGAGTGTATGAGATTTGAACTTTATCTAATCAACCATTAGCTTTGCATATGTTTGGGATGTTTTATACGTTCTAATTATTTAATTATGTAGATTATACTACCATTTCAATGAGGTAATTTAGCACTAAATTTTCTTCTTTTTGAAAGTAACTCTAGTGACTATTACTGCACCTTAAGCCTGATTTGTTGTGTATTATTTGATAGCTCCCAAAAAATGTTGATTTAACCTTGTGCTACATTAAGGATTGTTATATGGTCCATTGTATGACTAAGTTATGTATCATCTTGTTATTGATCAGAAAAGACCAAGGAGTATGGACAATCCTTTAGTTTCTAACAAAGCTCTATTGCCCACAATGGGAGAATTAGATTCAACTATTTGTCTTATGTAGACACATTTAATTCCAACATAACGAACAAGATTGTTATGATTATTCATAAAAAGATCAACATTTAGCTTGCACATTTTATGAGTGGTTCACCAATTCATAACTTGTTAGCTTTTGTACCACATAAGTTAATATGGACTAAACCAAGCTGAGCCTTTTGATGATTCTCCTAAGTTATTTGTGTAGCAGCAATACAGCTAATAAAGATTTATCACTTCAACGTGACAATGTTGATAATGGTGGTTATAGGTTAATTAACTTTCTCATGGATGTTTTCGATATTATTCCACCATATGTTCCACAAAATAATAAGAAGATTGATCAGACTGCCTTCTCTTCGAGCTATGTCGTTGTTTGCTAACGTCAACCAGTGAGATGTTATGTAGATCATTCCTGATACTTCTACTTGTTGAATTTTTAGAATGTTGACAAAGATAGATCACACGTAAATCTTCTTATCAACATAAAATGACATAACCCATTGAGCATTCATTAGAGTTCTGTGAGCATTTCGAATCTTTCTGAAGATCATCTTTCTCTAACACTTCGAGAATTTTAGAAGATAACTAAAAGTATTTACAACTAAAATGATAGTTTAAATGCATATTTGAAAACCCAAATTTTCTAAATTAAATTTGATATTAGAGTCTTTCTATTGGCTGCTTCATAGGCTGTCCAAATGCTAAAATTTCTGTTTGTTGTTAGTGTCCATATGCTATTTTCATTTGTGTTCTAGAGTTTAGTTAGTTTTAAAACCATCTCCTTTTTCCTTTCAATGTGCCTTAAGGTGTCCAATATGTGGTCTTTCCTTCCTAATATCAGATATTTTTCCTTGATTTTTCTTGATCATAGTAAATTGTTTGTTGGCTATTTCTAATTTAGTTTTGTTTAAAATGTAGACCTAGCACTTCACAATTTCTTCAATTACATTGCAAACTGTTCATGAATTGATCCTACGGTGCCTATGATATTGTCTAAGTGATACAAAAGTAAACCATTCAAGCATTTCTTAGTTCCAATCAGAACTTTATGATGTTGATTAACTTTCATCATAGAGGAGATAAGTATTAAGGCTTACACATGCCTAATAAGACTATGAATGCCTTCTTTATTTAATAATATATTCATCAACCTTACTATCTTCATATTAAATTTATTTAGGAGGTGTTGATAACAAGTACCATTCTTTCTTCAACAAAGAAAGGATGTTTTAATTAGTTTATAGCAAGGTTGCCTCTATAAAAACTATGTTGGTAACTAATTGCTTTCAATTGTATTGGTTGTATAGTGCTATAAAAGACGAATTGTTTTTGGTCATTTATGTGAAGATCTGATGCACTTTGTATGGTAGCTAGAGTGTTGTGAAGATTGGAAATAATTTTCAAATTTCCTCATAAAAATAGTAAAAAAGCCAAGCAATGCATTTAAGTTCATAAAAAGGTTACTAAAACCTATCACAAAAATTCTACTAAAAATGAAATAGAATAAATAATAGAATAGAAAAGCATTGAACATTATGAATGGAATACTATGGTAAAAAAAATGGCATAGTAAATGGTTTTCCAAAATATAAAAATTTCAAGAAAATAACAAAAAAAATTTATTCAATGACAAATAAAATTAACTTATTAAAACCATGATGTAAAAATCCCTTAAACTATTTATTTGTGTACGTTAGTAATATAAAAACCATTACAACAAAAAAGTTATAAAACTAAAAAACAAAAAATCTAAGATAGAGAAACCTTTTAAAAATATCAACAATATATGTAACACACCTTAGTAGATAATGTTTTCAACAATACAATGACAGGCATACATTATTCTAAACATAAAAAATTGTAATATTTTAAAATTTATAATTTCATTGTAATTATATAATTAAAGTTTTTGTTGGCAACTATAAAAGTTTAACTTAAATTTATGCTAACAATTCAAATGTGCTAAACGATGGAACTATATAATAAAGAATAAAAAACTAAAAAATTTTAAAAATAGCTTGTTAAAAAAATCTTTAGATGCAATTGTTAAAAGAAAGTGCCTTGTAAAAGCATACATTCTACACTTGATATTACACACAAACATTTTAAATTATGACAAACAAAGAATTAATAAAAAAATACCATATTTTAAATGCTTATATTTATATGTTCTACATATCATTGACAATTCTCTAGCATAGATAAAAATTAATAAAAGATACAAAAGATAAAAAATCTTTAAAAAAGTAAATCATATTTAATACTTAACTATATTTTTATGATAAGTCAACAAAAGCTTTTCCAGTAAGATAAGGCTATTAAATATGATACCAATGAAAATAAATGATAAAAGGCAAAGAAATCTAAAGGAAAGTCCTTAACAAGCAACACATTCTTAATATGAATATCTAGTGTCATATTTGGTGTAGGAAAATATCAAAAATGAACGAGCCTGATGTCCATACGATTGGAGCATGAATTATGAAAATCATAAAATTGAATTGCCTTAAATATGCTACAAAAGCATTTTTTTCTTTCTTAAGTCTCTTTAAATTTTTTTACAAATAATTATCAATTTGGAGATATTTTAGTCAGAGAGCATTAAGAAAAGATATAAAAATGTTTTTAATTTTTCAAAATTCATACTCAAATCAACACCTTTAAAAATGTATTATATTTCAAAAACGTGGCAATCCAAAAAAATTCTTCAAACTAGCAAAAATAATTCTATAATCACCTAGAAAAAACTCCATACACACTAGCACAAAGAATCCTTAGATAATACTCAAAAATGTTCTACATATTATCCTGAAAGAACTCATTACCAATCTTCAGGAAAAAAAACCAAAAGAATTACATTACCAAAGGACAATCAATTTACTAGAAAATCAATACAACGAGAAAATACAAAGTCCCAACAATGGTACAAAGAAATCTTATATTAATCTTAATTATAAGGTTCTACGACCAAAATCGATTTAAGTAATAGGAACAATAAATATGACTAAATGAAATGTAAGATAGATATTAAAATTAATTTATAGTGTCCTACAATGGCTCCAAAAAATTCTCAAATATAAATAATATGTTTTCCAATGATCTAGTCAAGTTAGTTGTTATTCATAATTCCTAAATAGATCATTGTCTAATCTAAGTATATATAAGTATGATTCAATCATATGCACATCATTTATTTATTGGTTAGTTTTTATTTGTCTTTTTACTGAAAAACAATTATACTAATACCATATACACATTAAACATATGTACGAAAAAAACTCTAACAAATCAAAATTTATCTCTTAAATTTTCAGTAGGTGATATAATAAGATGATAATTATTGTACATGTTCAAAGCCATTCATGTGTGATACTTTCACTATAAATAAAGCATCAATTTTATAGAATGATCGAATTGTACTTGTAAATGCAAGTGACTTTTCTTAATTCCTAATCCAAAAGTATCATTTTCTTAAAAAAAGTCATAATACAATAATGAAATGTGGTACATATATGATATGAAAAACTATAACACATACTTAATCATCTATTATACAATCCTTTTCTATTCCCAACAATGAACCGATCAGACAAGCAAGAAAAGGTTATTGAATTATGTAAATCACAAAAGCTTTATAGTTCCACTTACCCCATTGGGAGAACTGGAGCTGCATGTATATGGTATTGGCATTGTACATGTATAAAGCATATTAAATTAAGTTGATGTAGGATCACCTTTGTCTGACTTTCAGTACATTCTCTTGGCTAACAAGTCATATTGTATAATGAATCCATCATGCAAGTAAAATTACTATATTTTTTAATGTTTAATTTTGTCCATCAAATTTTTCTTTCTTACTTGATTTGGTTGTACTAGCCAAGGCACTCTAATAAACAACAAATATTATTTTGCATATTTACTAGTAAATAGACCTTGATAACATGCTTGCCTTAAGACTATCACAATATGAGTGGAAAGATGACTTTAAAACAAGTAACGTCCACACTCAACCTTATCGATGTCTAATGTCTTATGTAAACTTTTATATGTTTGATAAGCTAATACAAAAAAAAAATATGACTCAGTAAAGACCTTTTTTTAGCAATTACCAAAGTTTATGTTTCTCTTAGTGTCAATTATTGCTAAATCAAAAACATCATTAAGGTACTTGAGTCAAAAGATCAAGCACTTTCCACATGATCAAAATATTTCATATTGAGATGCATCATCTAAGAACACTTAAAGAAATAATTAATGTGTTTAACACAGGTCTTCTTCTTATCAAAGTATTGGAGTAATCTACAAGGGTCAACATATTACAGTACTTAAAAATGCATCTCTATTTAATATATCTTTTCTATGGCAAAATTGTGAAATTGTTAAAAAAAGAAGATGAGCAAGACATGAAACACTATTCTTTTAGAACAAAAGGGTTATGTTGAACATTTAAAGTGTTAACAAATTTTTAGTAAACTAAAAGAAATATTGCATTTAAAACATATTTGAATAATAACTAAGCATGGGAACAAAATGCATTATTGCGACAAAGTAAAAAATTTAATAAAAAATAAAAAGTTTTATAATGTGCCATAAAAAATTGCTATGAAACATTATTTATAATACCAATATTATGAAAATTATGGTACATTAAGACATGATAATGGGAGTAAAAAAATATTAAAATCACATAATTCAAAATACAGAAGTCTTCATGCTTCTTGCAAGCGGCTCTTCATATTGTAAGATTGTCAAATTTAATGATGAAAATAGAAAAAAATTAAATTATTTTAAAAATTATTAACTCACAAAAAATTTAAAATATTCAATATCTTGCACATAACTAGCAAATAGAAAACAAAACATTAATATAAATTTAGTAAAAAAAAGACATAGTAATTCAAATAATAAAGCACATCCACAAATAAATTTTTGTAATTTTCGAAATTAGAAATTATCTCAACAAAATATTATGCTAAACTAATATTCTTTCTTGTATAGTATATTAATAGAAATAATCATCGTATTTAAAATAAGAATATTGCACGATGAAAATTAAAAAGTGTAAAACATTAACTCTTTGAGTAATTGCTCTAATGAAAATATAAAATGTTCATAGCTAATTGAATATATATATATATATATATATATATATATATATATATATATATATATATATATATATATATATATATATATATATATATATATATATATATATATATATATATATATGTATGTATGTATATATATAATTTTTACTTAGCTTATGATAATTTTTCATAGATTAGGAGTAAATAGTTGTATTCTATTCCATTATGTTAGGCTTTTTATTGTCATGGTTTCATATTTTATTTTGTGACGTAGTCATCTTCTTTTTATTTTTTTGGAAAGGAGCCTTTGCTATTGCTTCCTTGATATCTTAGTTATCTTATTTGGCAAACAAGAAGAACAAGTCAAGTAGTGGCATGTAACCACTGTTTTATGCAATAATAGGTAGTGGTATTGGTGGAAAGCTTAGGATTAAGATATTGAACCATCTTGTCTTTAAATGGCTATGGCCTCTACTTGGATATTTAAGATCATATACAAAAGAAGTGGTAGATTTGTGGGGGACTTGTAGGTCCCACTCCCGCAAATTTTTTTCCATTGATTATATATCTTAGTGCCAATTTTTTTCATCTCAATTATCTCCAATTTAATATGATTCTCAAAAAACTTTATTTTTGTACCACACTACTTTAGCCACACTTACATCTATGATATGAATCTTTATTATTTGTGCCTTAATATAGCCAACTAGCTTGGGGTTGGTGACGATTTCTATAGGTCTAGATTTGTTGCATTTTGATGTAAGCTAAGGTAATGGAAGGCACACTTGTGATATCCAAAATAATGATCACTAACCTTATAAGCAAGAAACTCTTGATGACTTCCTAAAAGAGAAGATGTCATACATTTATGGATGTAATTCTAGGAAACTACAACCATGTGACAGTGGTAGTACATTATGAAAGAATTGTTTGACTATATTTTTCAAGAAATGTCCATAAATTATGGGTTGTAGGTAGGTAAGAAAAGGAATAACAGCTCATGAGGTTGATCCACTACTTGTGAGGACTTATTTGATCAATAGCTTCAGTTTGATTTGCTTTTAGAACTTGCATGGTCGGCCTCCTAAAACGTGAGAGCCACTACTCAATGCAAGATTCCTTTTTTTGAGGACTTAGATTCACTTTTAGATTTGTAATGGGAGGGCTCTGAATGGTTGGAACTAAAATATCCTTAAGATTTTAATATTTATTTAATGTAGTTTTGAATGAATATCAAAGCATTTTGATTATTAATAAATGAATTAGAAGATAACATTCATGGAACGTTTTTGGCAAGTGATCCTAGTAACTATTTTATAGTAATTTCAACTAAATGCAGATAGAAAACGTGAAATGTAGTGGGGTTAATTACAAGAAATGTTTTGGCAATAATTCACTTGGGTTAGACATTGATTAGTAATAAAACAAAAGAATAAAAAAAGTAATAAATAGTAATATTTTAATCATAATATTATTTCATGAATAACATTATTATTGGTACTAATTGATATTATGAAATTTCAAACATTTGTTAAAATAAAGACTTTCAAAATTAGCTAAATTTAAAAGTTATCTATTAAATGTGACAAGAAATTTTTACTTCAAATGAAAAGAATATATTTCTTATTAGGTATATATTTGAAACAAATAGCAAAAGTCTTCATAAATATACATTTATAATAGAAGGGAAATAAGAATCACAAACAAATTTTATAGGAGTGCGAGATGTGATTGATAAGAGTTTTGCTCATTAGAGGACGCAAAAATGACAAAAATTCGTAATTTAAGGTATGTAGAAAGCATCAAATGCACATGGAAATTTTAGGAAATATCACTATGAATTTAAGCCTTTTCTTTGAAACTTTTATGGCTTCAAAAAGATTTTTTAAATTTTTGAATTAAGTTCATTTGTGGTATGCATAAGAGCTTCCTATCAAGGCCATTTCTCTACAGTGTTTTCTGGGGACATAAACAAAAGGAATTGGGAATGATTAAAAATATAAGTACAATTAATTTTTCATTGCAATATGCATTTGATGAACTAATCAATGCATTTAATGCTTCAAACAAGTTGAAGGAATGTTGAAGACGTTTATGTCATATTATCATTTGATTAAGAACAAACCATTCGATGAGAATATCATTTGGTCCAACAACTTTATTAATTTTTCTCTTGTCCTTACCAAGTACCCATTAGAGTATTTGATAAAGATTTGATAGGCATCAAATGGTTTAATAAAGATGTTAAATTGTCTAATAATGACATGTAGAAAAAAAAAATTTGATATCGTATAAACTATAGGTGTTTAATGCTTACTGAATGAGAATCTAATCATTTATTGATTTAGACAAAGTTGGATTGTCGGTCAATAGATGGTTAAAAAATATTTGAACTTTAAATTGATACCTTTAAATTTGCTCAAACAATGAAATTAAATCATGGTATCTACTGGAGATACATAGCAAAGCAATTTATGGTTTTCTATTCATAACATGCAATAGATTCAAGAGAAAAACATATTTTGTATAAAATCTATGCATAATTTTGTGAGAAAGGAAAAGTGTAAGAATGAAAATGAAAATCTAAACTAACGTAGGAAAACTATATAGTTAACCTAAACATTTGCTTATTGCATTGATTGGAGGTTCAAAGTCTGAGGATAAGCATTAAACACATTTCATTGTAAACTTTTGTAATTTTTGTGAACATGTAATTAGATTGCACTTAAACATGTTCTTTTTAAATTGACCTAATGCATTATCACCATTGAAAATGCAATTGTGTGATTGAACTTGCTAACGATCAAAAGTACTTGAAACCAAAAAGACAACCAATGCCTTCTTTGGACAACGGAAATAATGATATGATTCATACATTTTCTTAATGAACCCTTTTCATGTATGATGCTTTAACAATTATTTAAGTTACATGGAATTTTTTTTATGTTTGTTGTTTGAGTTAATTACCCAATGTTTGGCATGACCCTAAATTTTTATTCCATTATGTGGCCACTTACACAATTTTTTGTTATCATTTCCATGTGCTACAAATGTACATCATCGGGCACCATGGAAATTGTAGCAAGTGATAACAAAGTTAGAAAAGTAATGTTGGATAAGCTATTATTAAAATAATTTCTTTTTGAAGTGTTATTATATATATTTAGGTAGAATGTATCATACATAAAGCTATTATGATATCTCTTTATCGTTCTTGACAAAGTTTGTTTTTTACTTTATTTTCATTGGTAGGAGTATTTTCATCATTTTCTACTTTTGACGTAGGGGTTCATATTATAACTAATTCGAATGCCTTCACATTACAAAATTAAATATATGGATTTCTTGTTATGAATATGAAATAGTGAGGGCTTCTTGTCAACAATTAATGCACTAGTAAGGTAAGGATCTTCTCTTATGTTTATGAAAAAGTAAATCATTTGCATTTAATGGTAGAAAAGTGTCATAAAATCATGAGCACTAGAGATGTGCAATTGCTAGAGATTTGTGATTTCCATTTGAAATTAAAATTTTCTTTGGACATAGATAAGATGTTTCAATTAAATCTTATATGATTCTTAAAGATTCTTTCCAATCTTTTAAATGTAATGCAACGAAAAATTAATGTTTTTCTCCTATCTTT
Source organism: Vanilla planifolia (assembly GCA_023846275.1). Taxonomy (NCBI): domain Eukaryota; kingdom Viridiplantae; phylum Streptophyta; class Magnoliopsida; order Asparagales; family Orchidaceae; genus Vanilla; species Vanilla planifolia. Next base: position 350,108 of record JAIUJO010000244.1, on the reverse strand, counting down.
TTCATATGTTCATATATACATATTTGTATAAATACCACTTTTTATAGATATGTAAGTTGTTGTTCTGAATGCATAAAAAATGCCACTTTGTAATAGAATATAAGGGTTCAATTTCTACTTCCCCTATATTTATACCGGAACTATTTATAAAAAGAATTAAAAATCTAAATTCAAAGCAACAAATATAATGAAAATAATCAACATACATCTTCATTGGAATTTTAGCGAAATTTTTATATTGCAATGGAATTGTTTTATTTGCTAGAAAGTCCACCAAAAAAAACCACTAACATTTCAAAGTTATAAACTTACAGGATCTACTTTTTGTGTCACTAAGTATGAGACGGGACAATCATCGCAATCCTTTTAAGAAAGACAAAACAAGAGCTAGTTAATTTGAATGATAAATAAGGGGTCTAGATATGACCTTAAGGTGTAAGAGCGATGTTAAATAAGATGAAGACTACCTCAACCATTCAATTGAGCTTTAAGGATGGACAGTTAGATGATTTGAATTATTCACAAATATACAAAATTTTACCCATTTTATATTGTTTTATAAATGGATAGTAAGATGAAATTTATGATTCAAAATGATAGAGATGAACTCATCTGTTCAATTATGCTTATCATATGATAGGTTTAATAGGATCTATTATTCAAAAAAGTGAACATGATCCTAACCATTCGATTGTAAATGTGCAAAATCAGGTAGCACTTTTTTACTTTACTTCAAAAGCAAATTGGGACAACTTTTTGTCCCACATTGTAAGCTTGCATATGATGTTCGACATTTGTAATATCTCCTCTCTAAACATATGTAAGCCAAAGAGGCATGGCTATCCCTTAGTGCACTAATGAGGTTATAGCCAAAGTCACTCATGCATATGTTTATCAGTCCAGCCTGACCCACTCAAATAACTTAACACTTTGTTAGTTCGACCTGACTCATTAAGGAAAAAATGGTCCAAAAAATGTTTTTTCACCTAATTTAACCCAAGACATTAAGGGACTTATTGAGACACAAATCGGACGCAATTTGGGTCACCTAGTTTCCACACTAATAGGTGCTTAGGCATATTTCTCAACAATTCAAGCCACTTGGCCCAAGCTTTGGGTATGGCTGTGTTGGGTTCTTAGGATAATTTGTTTCTTTTCTAAAGCCATATTTTATATATTTATTATTTTCTATTGCTTTTAAAGTATTTTTGTTACTATTAAGATAATAAAATATTTTTTGAATTACTAAATTAAAAATTTGTTAGAAATTAATAATAATGCATATGATTCAATAATGTTATACATCCTAATTGTGTCATATAAAAATATGTGATAGTACAAACAATCAATCTAGCAGGTGTTTTAGAGATGGACTTCTAATGGTGAGCTACTACACCAACAGTTTGATGAACAACTCCTTGATGTCCTTTAAGCCATAGCTAGAGCATAGCCACCAACACTACTTAAGATTGCATCGCTCATGGATTACTCCATGGCACATATTATCAGATCTATTCAATTGATTGATCTTATAATAGCTTCGTATGCCTGACCAGAAAGATGCTTAAGAAAAACTTTAGGCAAATTAACACAATGGTTTTTATTGATAACAAACAAGTGGTTAATGTTCGGTTAATGTTAAACAATAGTTCTTTATAAATATTTGATCCATGATGGGGTTATTGCATCTAAATTTAAGTTACGACTTAACAAAAAAAATTACTTAAGTTTATTAATATTAGCATTTCAACAATACTTAAGAAGAGTTGAGACTTAACATGGTACATATGGATTTAGCTAAACCATGATTTGTTCCACACAACAATAAATTTTCTATTGTGATTAATGTTAGGTAATTTTAAAAAAAATCCTTAACTTTTGTCATTATAAATATGTAACCACGCTCTTGTAAGAAAAGTGACATTTGTGATTGATGTTGTACTTCGTACTAAGAGATGAGTGAAATATAACATCATGATAAACATCCTATTGAGTAAACCTAGTAATAATATTAGGCAATGTAATGGGGTGTGGCAATGAAAACATGTAATTTTAATTTACAAAATTAAAATCAAATGGTTAAACCACTATAAAGAAGAGGAGATTATCACATCATGTTAAGCATTTACACTAAGTGGGTTTCCTCTAGTAAGGGCATTAAATGCAAAGGCTCCCTGGAAATGTCCTTAAATGCCTTTTAAGCTAAAGAGGCTCTTGGGTTATCTATGCAGAGGCTTTAGAGTCTTTCATATAGCATTTGAAGAATGCTAAGGTTAAGAAAGTCTTAGGTTTAGCAAAAAGATGTTTTGTATTTTTTCAAGGATTATTTAGGAATTAAGAATTCCAGAGTTAGTTTATATTGCTTGGTTAACTATTGGGTAGAACTAAAGTACATTTGAGATGATGTAACTATCCTAGCTATTTAAATTTAATGGCTATAAGACTAAAATCTAAACACCTAAGAGTTTTTTATTTAAAGACCATAGAGTTAGAGATTTAAAAGATTAATTTTCAAAATTTAAACATAGGCTTTAATATATATAAATAAGGTTACAAATTAAGTTTTTGTAAAGTCATATCTAACCTTGGAAGAGAGTTCTAAGGTATTGAAGCATATAAGAAAACCATGAAAAAAAGCCACTATTTACAATTTATGGTTTGTGATGAAATTTATTATTTTGTTTGGCATTTGTGAACCATATGATAAGGACTATGGTTAGGACAAAGAACCTATAACACTTGGGAGTAATACTTTGAGGACACCATAAAAAATGCCTTTGCCATGAGAGACTCTCAAGTTTGTAAGGGTAAAAGAAACCTTTCCATTGAACTTTGGATTGGTATAAGGCCTTGACAAAAAGATAAAATGGCTTTATTATGTCTAGGATAAAACCTTGAATTGGCTTGGCATATGATTAGGAACTTGAAGTCAATTTATTTTATTTTATGCCATAGATTGGATTCTTAAATGGTTGCCTTTTTTTGAGAGTGGCTTAGAAGAGACTAAGACGAGGGTAGAGCTAATAACAGGGCAAATGCAAGACTCAGTTTTAAGGAAAATGGCCTTGTTGGGAGCTAAAGAATAGATCGAGCTTATATAATTTGTCAAAAAGTAAAGCTTAATCCTTAAACACAAAGATAATTATTGAATGGAGGCTTATATAAGGTTAAAGAAATTGAGTGAGGATTAAAAGGACTAGCTAAGATTAAAAGCTAATCATAGATGATGAATCTAGAAAGCTATAGTAATAAAATAAAGGCATTTAAGGGATTGAAGAACTTTTTGGTATGTTTATTATGAAATCAATATTTGGAGGAAATCATAAGGTTTAATGGATATTTATTAAGGGTCTAGAAGAAACGCTAGGATAATGCTAGAAAAGCTAGCTAAAGGTATAACGAAATATTATGATGCTTAGACATGTTGGTTTGTTTATTGAGGAAATCATTGAATTCCTATAGATGTATGTTAAGATTTTGAGAATACTAAATTTACCCTAAATATACTACTAAGTAGGGCTAAACCAAGGCTAGATTCTATATAGAATAATTTAAACATAGGTACAGTTAAGGTTATGTTATAAGAATTGTATTAGATTCAAGAAAAGTCAATTGTTGGTAAGAGGAAGGCTTAGAGAAAAAAATGGGAACCTAGAGTCTTCAACAATGGACTCTTATGGGCCTTATCGAGTATTAATTTTATAACATTGTTATAATGGATTTTTATACGAGAATCTAATTTAAGAAGCTAACTATTGTAAAGCAACAAACAACAAATGACAATGGAATGCCAAATTATTTAGGACATGCTAGGGAACTATGGATCTACAAAATTAGCTTGGACATCCATATGGATTTTTGATGTGAAAGATTTTTTAATTGGGCTCCAAAAAGACTATGTTGTGTGCATTTATTTTGAGGAATTGAAATTGACCATGGATGTTCTTATTTTTGTGATGGATGTGTGCAATACCATTGGTTGGATATTGTTAAAAGAATAAGCACATCATAATAAAGTCAAAATATTCTTAGGATTAGAGATGCAACAATGTATTTGTGGTGGGCAATATCTCTTTAAGTTATGCCAAGTTCTAAGCTACTAGTGTATTTTTATTATGTGGTATACCAATTTCTATTTTGGTCAACCTAGTAGGTAGATTCCCCATTATTTGACATTGTAGAATATTTCAATCTTATCTACTTACTTTTCTAATATATTTTGAGTATTCCATATGCACTTATTTATTGTAGTCCTTTCTATTACATCCAAGTCTTGGAAATTAGCTAGTTCAATTGGAGTTAATGTGTGTGTGGGTTGGGAGTAAGATGCATAACATTGTTGGGATAGAGGGACAAGTGGGTTGTTGTTTAATTGGAACCTTGGTGTCAAGAATTTCCTTTAATAATATTTATAATCTATAGTAAACATATTGTATTTATGTTAGAGTAATTAAATTTGATGATTATCATGGATTGAGCAGGATATTGTTTGATATTTATTATTCATTTATCGTGTTATCTTTTTAGCATATGTGGCATGTAGATTTTATGTGGTTGGCATGCACATTATTAATTGGGTGCCTGCAAGTTTTTTGCACCTTCTAGTATAGGTTATGTGCCATCTATCCTAAGGTGAAAGTATTTCTAAATTTGCTAAGCATATATGTTAAAGAGGCAATGTTCACTGAAAGTAACACACCATGAGTGTGACAATCATATTCGAGGATTGTGACTTCTAATTGGAATTTCAAGCATGAGTGGAATATGGCAAGCCATGTACATCATTTGATGTATAAGTTGTGTTATACTGACATATTTTTAAACAAGTGGCTTTTTCTTGAAAAGAATGGGCATGACAATCATTTAATCCAATCATTTGATGCAAAATAACCTATTGCATAAAAGTAAGAAATACACTGTTATTGGTAAGCTCTATAAAATAAGAGTACCTATGATGGCTTAAGTATATGTAGGAGCCTCATTATGTTGGATACTATAAATGCATCGTAGTGTAGTCTACTATGCATCTATAGAAGCCTATTCCTAACTAGTAACATACGAAACTGAAGGTGTACTTCATGGTTTGCGATAATAGAAACCTTGCGATCTTGCATTCTATGAGATGCATGCTATCTTAACATTTCTCTTTTTGTATTATTTAGTTTATGCATTGTTATGTGTTCTACCTGTTAATTAGCCTTTATGTTGTCACTTCCATCTTGCTAGCATTTGGAAATTTTACATTGAGGGTTTTGCTGAATTTTGACACTTTGACATGTTTAGTTGTGCCCTTTTCTTTTTCAAATGTTTTTCCAAAAAATCCTTATAACTTGATTCAACTCCATTTATTGAGAAGATTCTACTAATTCTTTGCAATGGTAAGAAAATAAAAAATAGATATAATGATTTGAATATTACCTCATCTTATTTAAATATATTAAATTTTTGTTCTTTTATAGTAGCATTTTTGGATCATGTATTGCAAAAGATGAAAACTTTTGTTCACAATCTTTGGCAGTCAATGAGGAATAGGACATGTGGCAGACAAGCCGTTAGAAACTAATTATGTAGCACCTTTGAATCATGTGGCCCACTCCATCAATTTCTCATGGGATGTTAAATTATTAATTTCAAATAATGCACAATTAAATTACACATATTTTCTTATCTAATACATAACATAATGTTACAACAATTGCATCATCATATTTTTTCATGACCACGTAGAAATCTAAGCAAATAATTAATTTCATGCAAATAAACATCATTGTAGAAAACATGATTTACCTAAAATGCCGCTTATGCATTTTGCATTCACAATGAAAGTGACATGTATTATTTAGGCATCATTTGTTTTAATTATTTAGATGCCATCTACATAAAGAACTCATCAATCAACAAAAGGTTTTATGTTGTTGTTTTTATGACAATCCTTTACACAATCTAATAAAGCTTTGCATAATATTAATATACCTGAACTCAATAATCGCTTTGCAAAAACACGTACACTTTGTCATATTTATTATTCAACATTTCATCAAGGTTATGCATATAAAAATTTCCCATAATACATACTTCAAGATCATTGAGTTATTTCTACACAATGTTAATTTCTATTCAAATTTAACCAAATAAGTCGTAATTGGCATTATTTTTTTTGTAAAGAAACTTTTAACTGTGCCATTGTATAAACAACACACTAAACATAAAAAAATCAATATTTCTTTAAATTCATCGAATTACTTTGTCGATAAAAACTAACATGCTCTACTTGCTTCATCCTTAATCCCCCATTTCCTTTTTCTTATTTCATTTTATTTCTTCATAAATTAGATTATTTAACGAACATTTTCTCCTCAAATAAACCAAATAGTGAAAGAAAGCTTTATTTGCATGTAAGAATAATATTCCTTATTCAAAATAGGAAATCTATAAGCTAAAAGTTTAAGAATTCCATTTTGTTTTTTGAGAAACTCTAGAAATCCCAGGCGAAGTTGTCATTACACTTGTTCAAGTACAAAAATAACTACTTGTCGTAATCCAATGAGAAATTAATGACAAGTTTTTGTTAGTCATTGGTAAGAGAAAATCCTTAAGTTTGTTTATTTTTGGTAGAAACAATTAGGAAAAGACCCATGATGATGAAGTGGTTCTAGTTATGCAAACACTAAAATTAGAAATTTTTAACGTACCAGAAATAATTTATGAGTCTTTTGAAAACTAATTCCTTCTGCTTCAATAGTTCATAAAATTTCGAAGTGAATGGAAATTGGGATGAAATGTTTATCATTTGACTCATTTCATAGGCTCTATTTCATTATATGTTAATCCTCATATTTTAAATCCTCAATAATTTTAAATAATTTGCCACACTTCACTAGTTAGCATGATTTATAACATGTTCTAGAAATTTTAAGATGTCCAAAAATTGAGTGTTAAAAAAATTAAGCACAAAATTATTTGCCAAAATTTTGTTAATAATGAATGCCAAATATTGTGAAAAAATAAAAATTTCATAAATTTAATAATGAAAGCAAAATATCATTCTCAAAAAGTGGGTAGTAAATTTCTATGTTTAGGTAAAAATTTAAAAAAACATCATAAAGTTGTTGAAGCACACATGCATAACATTTTACAATTTTTTGGTTAATTTTTTCATGCTAAAAACGACATTACCAATATTTTGTAAATATGAAAATAATGTGAGAAAGTTGAACATTTAAATAATTTAAAATATTTGTTATATTTCGTAGAAATTTGTTCTTAGATATATAAATATAATCATTATATTACTAAAGATATAAAAATTTTAGAATAATTAAAAAGTTATAAGCATGACTGCAATTTCATTTTTGAACATTTAAATGGCATGTTTAATAATTTTGTTAAAGCATGTCCTTTTTGTTAAAACATAACAAAGCACCTACAGTAGATAAGTTATATAATTGTGAAAGCTTTGCAAGCACAGAGGCAATAAAAAATTTAAACGTCTGAACTTTGCGCTTTGACAAAAAATTTACGGAAAAACATAAACATTTCAAACTCACTGTTTCTAGTAAAAAAAAATGTGCGAAAGATAAAAAACCTGTTAGACAATAACAAGTTTTAATTTTTAAAAAGAATTTTGATAAATAAATAAAACATTTCTAAAAAAAATGAAAGCCAAATATTTGTGAAAAATATATTCAAATATAGAAGAGCAAAAAAATTATGTCAATGAAAGTTATTATAGAAGTCCAAAAAACGTATATTAATAAGATTTTTTTGCTAAAATGTAATAATTATTAGATTTAAAAAGATTGTGTGACGAAAATAATCTATAAAATATTTAAAATTTTAATAAAAAATTTAAATTATTCAAGAATAGTGAAAATGTTATTTTTTTAAATAAATAATTACACCAAATATAAAAATGAAAGTTAAAAGACGCCATTATAATTGAAAAATTTTAGATGTTGAAAATAAAATAACGAATTTTATAAATATGAAATAATGTTAATGCCTTTCCAATGTTTATCTTTTTTGTTACATTTATTTCCTTTTTTTATTTAAAAAATTTCGTTTTATTTAAATATTTTTTTACCCTATATTTAAAATAGGTTATTAAAATTTCTGTATATCACTTGTACACAACAAATATTTTTGGCATTGTCGTTCACGTTAATTCTTATTTTTTCGCAAGGAGCATTTTTATTATTTATTTAACATATTTTTTATTTTTGTTTTGTTAAGTTACTTTTTATTTAATTTATATTCAAATTTTTTGTTAATTAAGTATTTAGCAATAATACTATTTTTGTTTGCGTTTATATTTTGTATTGTGGGTTTTTTTGCAATTCTAAAAATTCTAAAATATGCATTCATAAAACATTATGTAAATAGATAAAATGTCAAACATTCTAAACAAATTCAATTTTTTAATGACTAAATTTTTCCTAATAGTTTTTTTTTTTTTTTTTTTTTTTTTTGCTATCTTTGTTTGACATATTCTTACTATTAAAACCATTGTTTGTAGAAATTGGGGATCGAGGCTTTGCCAAAATATTTTAAGAGTAGTTTTTAAGATAAATTCACTTTTATAAAAAAGTAATTAACTTGAAAAAATAAAAAGTATTACAAAAATTTCAAGAAAACTCTCATGAATATTTAATCTTGCAGAACATTCTATAGTAAATTAAACGGAAATTAAAAAATTATAAAAAAATTGGAAGACATATTATATGGGTATATGAATATAAAGAAATGATATGTAAAATTAGTTTCATAAAAACTTTATTTATGCAATATATTTGAATGAAAAATTATTTTTTATAAGAAAGTAAATATGCAAAATATTAATCAACCTATTATGTAAAATTTTTATAATATGAAAAAATGAATCTAAAATTACATTTTTAGATAATATTACTATATTTCATACTTTTGTTAGAAAAAATGTTTTTATCAAGGTATATGATTCTACACTGAATATTTTAAATATTATTTGATATTATAAAATTCTTAAAATGGATTATTCCTCATTTGAATATTGAGAGTATAACCTTTTTGTGTGGTTTTCATATACATAAGATATTTTGGACATTTTGATTTCGAGTTAATTTTTATTTTTTTTTAAGTATAACATTTTTACAATTAACATATTTGTCATGGTTTGCTATGATTAATTTCTATTGATATTTCTTTTTAATTTTTTAGAATTTAAATATTTTTGAAATATATTTACTTTTAATTCAATATATATTTTATAGTCGTATTTATGTAATGTTAGTTTTACTAATACAAACAATCTTTAAAGATTATGATCATAATAAAATGAGAAAGTTTTGAACTATTTAAATATTTTATAACTCAAATTTACTAACAATATTAATTTTCTATGCTTTTGTGACAAATGTCACATATCAAAATACTGTTTGAAGAATTGTTAAACATTGCTCCTATTATTTTTGATGTTTAGTTTTCTTTTTTAGTAAAATGTTTACAAACAAAGTTATTTTAGCAAAAGTTTACAACCACTAAATATGAAAATAACTAATTTGAATGAACTTTTAAGAAGATATATATTATTCCACATGTTTAAAGAAAGCTTTCATCAATAATATAAAAGAAGTATTAGCAATCATAATATTATTTAAAACTATTTATGTGTGATTATATTTCTTAAAAATTTTTTTACATAATATATAAGTATAAGAAATATTTTTTTAAAATTTAAAAATATAACTTATTAAAATAGTTTCATTAAAATTATAAATTATAAACAAGAAAAACATGACTTATATATTGAAAAAAATGCATGCAAAGCATTACAAAATATATGCATAATACCCTTCAGTAGTTTGGTAATCAAATAATATCAAGAATTTCACTTGAAATATAAAACTAAAAATAATTAACTATTAATAAATTTCAATATTTTAAATTTTTAATCGCTAGTTTTTAGTTGTAATAAGCAATTAGCAAGCTAATCTTAATGTAATAAACAAATTGGTGTAGATAAAAACACATAAAAGAAAGAAAAAAATGATTGTCAAAATAATAGCTCATTTAAGATATTTCACTCAATATATAAACTACTTGCTAAAAAAATTTCTCAAGTATTATAATAATAATAAATATTTTTGTACAATATAAAAAATCTAAAATAGCTTTAAATAAACATTATGTAAGAAATTATTCTATAAAACATATTTTTATTATCTGGTAAATGAACATTACTTGTGTAGCATAAAAATATGAAAAATTAATTTTAAAAACCTCAAATTTACATAATATTGGTTAATGAGCATGGAAAAATATCAATGTAATTAGAAGCTATTAATTAAATAATAACTCAAAATAATTAATTAAATTGAACATTTACAAAGATTGAATTTTGTATAAAATGTGAACAATATTTTATCCAAATTATAAAAGCATAAAGCATTAATGAACTCATACTATCCACATTTAATAAAGTCCAATAATATATACGCATATATAATGGAGGTTCTCATTTGTGATGATAATAGATAATTTATTTCTATATTTAAAAAATGAAACGTCAAAGTAAAATGCAAAAGTATAAAGTTTTTGTATAAATTATCAAAATAAAGAGCTTTTCATATCACTCATTATCATATTTGCAAAAAAATTCTATGTTGAAGGGTACGATACTTTTTATCTATTTTTTTTTTGCACATAATTATTTTAAAAATATTATTTTTCTGTTGTGAATTATATATCATATCATTAAATTTCAACAAAAATACTTCTTTCTTTTTTTTAATGTTCGCAAGGCATATTCATGTTAATATTACAAAAAAAAAATATGAATTTTTATTAATATGACATAAAATTATACTTGTTGTTTTGAAAATAAGTTAAGTATTTGCCCTAATTTTGTTAGGCTATTAAATTTGTTAATCTATTTAGTGTTTCTTTATATTTGCAATGGCAAAATTTTTTGACATTGGGAACATGATGACATCATTTAAATGTCTTTTATATTATTTTATTATTATTAAATAACATACTTCACTTTACATTGTTTAGAGGTATTATTTCATTTTTTAATTGCATGTTTTCTCATCTAACTTTTGGTAGATTTTTATTTGTTATTTATTTAGCATAGTTTTTTACTAAAGAAAAGTTTCCATATTCTACCTTTTCAACTTTTTTACAATTACATTTTTTAATATGTGAAAGTTTAAAAAGCATGCATTGCTCAAAATATCTTTTTGCAATTTAACCTCATAGCTTTAACACTACAAATTTTTCATTACCTATAATATTTTCAACTTCTTCTATTTATGGCAAGTGTTTTGTGACATGGCCTATGCATTATCTTTCACTTACTAAAGGAATTGTTTTTGAAAAAATTATATATGAACTTAATCAATTAGAATTTTTTTTCTTTTTCTAAGAAAAACAACAAAAATAATAAAATTTAACTAATATTTAATTTTGAAAATTTATTTATAATTTTTAATATTAAGCTTTGTAAAATGAAAAAAATTAAAAGTTAATATACCAATAAATATTAAAAAAATTATAATAAACAAAATATTAATTCTATACTATAATACAATGTATATAAAATAATATTTGTAATATATCATTGGCAATTACCTTACACCAAGTCAGAAATACAAATGGGTATTCAGAAGAGGATATCATCAATGGTATCTCTTCTTAAAATTAATAAAAACTTCATGTCTATTAATTAAATATAATGTTTTTATAAAATAATATATTTATAAATAACTTTATGGAGCTTTCATTATGCTTCTTTCGCAATTTTGTTTATTTTGACTTTTTACGTTACATATTTTTTTAAGTGATTCACTTATAAATTCTATTGATTTTTGTCATTTAAAAAGCAAATTTGATGAATGTGAGACATATTTAGCCTTGATTAATTCATATATTGAATCATTGAAATGTTAAAATATTTCTTTAATAGAGGAAAATTCTAAATTAAAAGAGAAAGTAACAAACATTGACTTGATAGAAAAAAAAGTTAATTGATTTGAAAGAATAGTTTACTAGTGTACCTTAATGTGTTTTTACTTATTTTTCCTACCCTCTTTTATATGTGCCTTTATGTGTCCCTTCCTTTACTCATATCAATAGAAATAATAGTATTGTGAATGCAGATTCTAATATTATATGATAGTTGACTAAACAATATATATTCAAATATCTATATGTGTATATAAGTGATAGTAGAAGTTGTTATATTCAACATTTACACAACATGCTTCATCATATAACTATGTGATATGAAAAAATGCTTCATTATGCACTTTATATTTTCATGCTAAATCTAAAATTTTATGAAATTGTTGTGATAGGTGTGGACATATTTCTTATGATTACATAATTAAAAATTTAAAATAAGATAAATATAAGTCGAGTTCAAAGTGGATATGTTTAAAAAATACCTCTATAAAAGCACCTCAATAATGTACTACCATATGAGTTTGTATGTGACTTACAAAATGTGTGTGGTCCTTATTTTTATGATAAACTATCCAATCTTCTTGGTAGCTTAGCTAGAACTATTTAAAACCTTTTATGAAGATTGAATAGATCATGTTTCTATATCTAGCTTGAATATCAAATGTTACTTTACTTAGAAGAGTTTTTGGAACATAAGAGCATGATGATTTGTGATATATTTTTTATTTGTTAACATGAAAAACTAGATTAAGATGATCTTGGACTTGGATTATTAAGTTCTTCATATAAGTAACAAGAAACTATTTAGTGTGTCATTAAAGTCATGTGCACTTTTTTCAATCACTATATGTGTGGTAAGTGAAAAAGCTTCTTGGAATGACATAAGTTATGAATTCTAGTGATAGAATTTAAAAGAATTCAACATGGTGTGTAGTATGAAAGATAGTGTTCATACATGTTGAACACTTGGATTATTTGATGGAAATTGAGGACACAAGCATTGGTGACTAAAATCTAGATATTTTTAGAAAATAAGAAGCTTGGGATATTATTTTATTATTTCTTCTTATTGTAGATGGAGCTTTATAATGCATTATTGCATAAGATTTTGTTTACCAATCACAACCTATTAAAATATTTCACAAACTGACATTCTTTTCAAATATGATTATCTAGTTTGAGTGATTACGAAAAGAGTAAAATCGAGCACTAGAACTTTGGTGGAGCGTAGGCTAGGTTTCTTTGAGAGTTAACAAGTATATCGAGAAATGTACCCTTGGTCTTTCCTTGTGAAAGCATTAAATAATTTGGTTTAAATGTTTACCTCATTTGGTAAAACTAGAAGGTTTTCTTTAGTTATGAAAGAGATTTAGAGTGGTAAAATGAAACTTCGTCATTATTCTATATCATTATGTTAAAAATTCAAATAATTTCTATGAGTGAACTCTCTTAGTCTTTATTGTTATACTTGATAATAAGTGATTTAATAATTAGGAATTAAGTATGTTTCTTTGAACTTATGCATGCATATCAATAGTTCTACTATGCATCCTTTGACCTTTTTGAACTTAGAAGGGGCTGAATTTTTTGGGAACTTGTTTAGTCTTTTGGATTTATATTATGTTGACTTCTCATAATAATTCCTTAAAATATGCACATAGTGAGTGACCATGTTCAAAATTGTTAATGATATTAAACTAAATGTGGATAAAATGCACAATATTTGCTATAAATGTGGATGAATTATAATATTTGTACAATATTGTTATTAATGTTTTATAAAGTATGGTTATTAGCTTTTGGTTATGCTTAGTAATTAAAAAAACTTTATTTTTGTTTTCAATATATTTTTTAAAAAACTTATTATGACTTCCATCTTCATTATTTAAAGACAAGTTATGCATAGATAGTATTTGTGTATGTAGACCATATTTACATTTTTTACTTCTTGTTTTATATTTTGCTAGATGACAAGAAGAAGTAGAGATATATGTGAAATGAAAAACATTCAATGCATCCAAAGTTTGTCATGTACTTATATGAATTTTATATTTTCATGTGGGAAACATTTGTATGAGTGCATGATTTATATAATTTCATTTAACTATTTTGTTATTTGTTTTTCCATCATCAAAAGAGAGATATTATTACACCCTTGTTTATGCTACCACTAGTTTAATGGCAAAAAATGATTCTATTAGTTCCTCTAATCTTCTTTTAATTATCTTTTAGGCCATGGATCTCAAGATCATATAGCTTCAATCAAATATAGAGTTTTGACTATATATCTCATAAGTAACCCACTAATGAAGCAATCTAAAGCAATGATGGTGCCATCAGACAATTGTGGCTTAAAGGTGTATCGAGGAGCTGTCGATCAATCTCATGTTGGACTGGCTAACCATAAGGAGTTCTCCAAAATATGTACTAGTTTGATTATTTATTCTAAAAAGAAAATGCAATCACCCACCCGTCAAAGTTCATTTTTTACTATTGTTTTGTAATGATTCTAAAACATAGCCCAGCCAATCCCTTCTTAAAAAATGGGGGTAAAATAAGCACTTGCTGTAGAGGAGGCCCACAGGCACTAATCTACCCTTTTTTCTGAAGCTGATCTCTTTTTGTTGTTATTGACACTGTGCAAGTATAGATTAAAAAAGTAAAATTCCAATAATTGAATGTGGGGGCTAGTTTTGATGACCTCAACACTTGTTTATATATTACAAAATTAGGATACATAATACCTTTTCATTCACCTATATGATCATCAACTTCATAAGCATTATTATTTCAATACTTGAAAAATTAATTAATTTATTTAATAATTACAAAATTATTTTAAAAGTAAAAATAATTAATAATATATAACAGATGGTTTAAAAAAATTCAAAAATAAAAAAGGTGGTTTTGAAAATAGTGGAAGAAAAAAATTAGCTTAAGCACTTATGCATGCCCAAGCCCAATATTGCTCAAACTAAGTAGCACAAACCATTAGGCAGTATGCCATGGGAGCCACGGGTTAGGAGATAGGGTAAACAAAGTTTGATCATGCTCGACTCTCCATCATGCAAAACCCAATGTGGCTTGCATTAAATTGGACTAGGAAATAACTCCTAAGTTTGTTTAGGTATAATAGTTACGACTATCAAGTAATGGATTTACTTAGGACAAGCTTATATATTTATGAATCTCCACTAAATATTTTAAATTTGTTTTCAATATAAAATTTATAAAATAGATTACTCTTCATATTAAATATTGATTAGTTTCCATTTTAGTGTGCTTTTAATATATGTCAAATATTTTGGGCATTCTCATTTAGAGTTAATTTTTGTTTGGTTCTTAAATATTATATTTGAGTTATTAACATATTTGTCATTTTTGAAAGTTAATTTCTATTGATATTTTTTTTAAAGTTTTTCATAATTTAAATATTTTGTAGTAATACTTATTTGTAATTCAACATTTCTTTTATAGTGGTATTTTTGTATTACTAATTTTAATAACACAAATATTTGTTAAAAAAATGTTGTTCATAGTAAAAATAGAAAAACTTTTAAACAATATCAATTTTTTATAACTCAAATTCACTAAATATTAAAATTTCTATGCTTTTCTAGCTTAACGATCATTTCCATTATGATTATCCATGAAACCACCAACCTTTAGCATCTACATTTCAATTGGTGTGAACCAATTTAGATCATCACAGCTATTGTATCTCATAAGTGAATATGGACTAAAGCAAGCTAAACCATTTGATTATTCTCCTAGGATGTTTATACACTAAAGTTTCAAGGTGTAATCATAATGATGTGAAGTAGATCGAACATGAACAATGTAAGCTATCTAAGAACATATCTATCGAAAAATCAAAATGTGGCATCTTAGTACAATTAAATCCCACATTCTTTGCCATATTCTTACAATTTATTTGACCATGGCATGCGTTTTATTGGGATTTAAAATTTTAAATCTTAATTGAATATGTTTAAATTTTTAACAAAGAAAAATTAAGTTTTGAATTTTGAAATTTCAAATTCAAGGATTGGAAGTATGGTTGAATGGCAAGAGTTGAGTTATACTACATAAGCCTTGATAACATTATGCTTTCAACATTTTAGTGAGCATATAATTTTAATTATATTACTGTTATTATTATCAAATATCCTTATTCTTATCTAATAATGAATTCATAGAGAAGATGTAGATTGGCTTAAAAAATATTAGGAGTTAGTTCATGAATTACAATAAGAGGATTAAAAATGGAATATAGTTTGTGATGCATATAGAAATATTTAAAAAAATATATGAAAAAGAAGAATAAATGTTGAAATATCCTATAGCCATATCTTACTTAGATTTCAAAATTTAAGGAGCTTGATATGGTTAATGAAAAAGGGGATAATTAAGATAAGTTCAACTTGAATAAGTGAATTGTAGCTTAAACAAAACCATACTAGTTTTCTTATTACAAATATCTCGTTTAAAGAGGTTTCGACTTGTAAGATTTTAGAAAGAGCTAGTCACAAAGGGGAAATGTAAGAGCTGTCTAAAGGAATACCAAGGTGTAAAGTAAGATAAACCATGAGGAACAAGAAGAAGAGTTATCCACGAAGAAGCCCCCTACATGAATTTCTAGGTGAGATGACCCTTCAATACATACAAAAAACTTTAGCTATGTCTTAGCGAAGATTGAAAAGGAATTATCTTGTTAAAATTACAAGTAGAACCTTGAAAAGTTATTTGGTTAAAAGGTTAATTGATCTTCGTCCATGAATTTTTTTAAAAAAGGTGAACCTCTCATACCCATGACTAACAATAACTTTTATTAACATATAAACGATTTTTATCATTCCTTTGTTCTACAATGTTTCTAGAGGAATCGTGCAAGATTGTGTGATATGATATAAAGTTTCATGTGTAAGTGAAATTGCTATTCATATGCTTGCATATTTTGCTTTACTTATTGAGATAAGCAGAAGATGAGATTCGAATGATCATTTATAGATGGAAACTACCTCATAACTAAGACATGATCATGAAGTATGCTATTGTTAGTGTCTTGTAAATGGTCTAAAAATGTTAGCAATAAGCAAAGTTACCATAATTGATATTATGAAATTGTTAAACTAAGGTATAACAAATTCTAATGCATATGGGACTCAAAACTAAGGAAAGTTTCATTTATTTTCTTTTAATTTATTTACTAAAAAGGAAACTCCAAGAACATACATAATTGTTTTTGCAAGTATTAATTCATAAGAAATATAAAATCTTAGCCAAGCAAAAACATATATGCTATTTCACTTCATGACAAGATATAGATGTGTATATGTGTTGAAAGACCAAGTATGATAGTATGACACCTACTATAAAAAAATGTTTAAGCATAGATTTTTAGATGAACCATGATTTGGAATTGAGAACTATAGCTAAACCATTAGATCAAATATCACAACCACTTATCCATTTCCTTTAGTTATCTTGGGAAATATGGAACCATTATTTAGCTAATCCATGGGAGGAATAAGTTCAACCTTAAGAGAACCTAGATGGGTTCTGAGGTGTGTGTGTGGCCTTTGGTTCCTAGTTAGGAAGCCATTGAGAGCTCAATTTAAAGACATAGATGAAGGCTAGTTTGGGTGTGGATATTGTTGGAAACTAAAGAGTTGGTTATCACCAAAAGTGCTAAGGCTAAGGCTAGATTTTAAGTTATATGGATAGTCTCTGTTAGGGCATAAATTTTAGATTTAAGGTTCTTGGATATGGCTATCTATTGTGAGCTTAGCCTTGGAATTATTCTTTAAGGTTTAGAGTTATTTCATGGAAAAGGAGCTTATAATAGAATGTCTTAGCCATGAGCTAAAGAAATACCATTTGTAAACCTTATGCAAGTTATAAAATGAGATTATGTTTTTGAATCTTATATACGGCCCTCAAAGATGGTATAAGAGCTTATAATAGATCAAAAAAGGAATAGGTTCAATCAAGAAATATTGAAGGTTAAAATTTTTGCTAGACCTGATCGTTCACTAGGTCTTTTGGTGAAAAACATGAATGAACTTAGTTAATCTCTTCAGCTTTATGATGACATCTTAGTTGGAGATCTTAGGGAGATGTGGTAGCTTAGGAGAGACCTTAGGAAAGGTAGAGTGACTCATTGTTACCTTTGGGGCTTGTGGCTCACTAGGGATACCTTTGTGAGCATAAGATTAGTTGTGATGGCAATAAACTATATATAGACATAAAAGAAAAAGCAACAGCTTTATGGCACTAAACTTTGCTCAGATAGGAAATTGTCTAAAACAAAATTAGGGTAAGAATGAATATGAGGAAAATTGGCTGTAAAATTATAAATTTTTGAATTAGGGTTTGGAAGAAACCCTATAACATTCAAATAATAATAACTTTGAATAATTGAAAATTGACTTAGGGTACAAAACTTAAATTGACATAAGACATGAAGAATCCTAAATAGTATGGAGTAGAGATAGTAAGATGCCACACCTTAAGGTCATTACTTTGGTCATGTGAGTGTGTCAAATGCGGTGGCCTCTTGATCATGCATGCTCATTTAAGAGATAAGCAAGTTAAACTACTCTATTGTATTAGCAAAGAGGTAGTTACACGTGGTTGGCTAAGCTTATAAGAGACGTACTAGATTGCATTATAAGTGTTTATAGGATTTCCTAAATGTCATTATAAAAATTATCCAAGGGAACTATTGCACATTTAGCCCCATAAGAAATTGCATGATATTCCATATTTTAAAAGAGTATGCATGTGGTTGTTCAGAACTTCTTAAACCTTATAGGTTTGGCTCATGTGATCACCACTCCTTTGTTGAATGCTAGGTTATGTCATGTGGTAAGGGTGCCAGGCCATATCAAGATTCTCATGGAAAAGATAGTATATTAGATCAGACATGGGACACTAAGCCACAATATAAGGAAAATAAATAAATAAATAAATAATTATATATATATATATATGCATATATATATATATATACACACACACACACACACACATTAAGTTAACTAGTAGTTGGTGATGTGATTGTAAAAGCTAAGAACTAATGCCATTTCTTAACATGATTTACTCAATTGTTACGAATATACTTCTTTGTTATAACATATTTATTTTACAATATGGTTCAAGAATTCCCAACTTAGTGTCCAAGTTTATCCCCTTATATTGAGTCAAGCTAGAGATTATCAAGGTGAGTGCATCAGTTTGTTGATTCACCATCTTTATTTTCAGCTTTAGTAATTGTATATTTGATATTTTTCCCATCAATTATTTTTGTTAAACATGTAATCCTATTTTATAGTTATTTTAAGCATAGTAGTTTCTTACTAAGCTTTTCTATTAATCTTTTATAGTTGTTTATGTTGTTGCCTTAAAACGGAGTAGACTAAATAGGTTTATCGATTTTATGGATATTTTTTTTCGTCTTAATGATCACGAAACGTTTTTGGATTCTTAACATGAAAATATTTTCAATGGTGCTTTATTATAAATTATATGTGCATTCTATATATGATTATAGAATTTTTGTTACATTCGTGTTTTGAAAAAATTAGTATAAAAGGTAAAATGATCTCTAAATATGAATAATGTGAATGATGGCTTCTCCTAAATGTCCATTGCTTTTGATTTGAAATTCCTTATTAACCATAAATATGATAAGCAAAAACATCTCATTATTATGCTGGTAATTTTTAGGGTGTGTGCAGTTTGCATTGTATGATGGTGAATATCATATACTGCAAGAGAATTGCACATAAGTAAAAACAATATATCATCATTTTAGAACTAATCTTTTATTGTGATGCTTCAAAATTGGTACAAAGTTTAAGTGTATTTATAAGGAGTGACCTATTGGCTATAGGGTAATCTTGGCATGAAATGTTGTGTCCAAAGGTCGAGAGAGTTCAAGGTAGTCATGACTATTATGTTGGCAACTCTCAATTGTTTCTTTTGGAACAAATGTTGTGCATGGTAGGAAGCAAAATGCTTCCAAAATGCTACAACATGATTGGGTACTAAAATTTAACTTGTCTTTTAGATGTGGATTTGAAATGCTTTGAAATGAGATACAAGGATAGGTATAGCAATGATTATAATGTAAATATTGGCACAGGTAAGCTATTCAAAATTTATAAGTACATTCCTAATTGAATATTTGACACTCCTAATATGCTCTATAGGTGAAATTTAATCATAAGCACGATTTAGATGCAGCATTATTGGGCTATGCCTATGGGTGGCTATTGCATTAGATGGGTTTCAAAGTACTACTTGATTACTGATATTATGTGATGTGTCATATGTTATGTTCAATTGATTGAGGGCTTGTACATAGTTAACTAAGTTAAAGTCATATCGATAATGAAATTCAGGAGCTTGAGTTGCGAATGCCTAATGTATCTAAATTATGTGCTCAGTTTCATGAATCGTCTTGATCTTCATGATCTTATCAAATTCTTGTCCCTAACTAAAAAATGTAGTTTTTGGATGGATAGGGTGTGAAATAATAGGAATCAATATGCCTAGGGTAATGTGTTTTTTATAAAAAAAATTATGATTTCATTAGAGATGTGGAATTTCTAGGAGTTTAAAGCAATAAAATCTCATGGCTACCTAGAATGTTTGTAAAGAGATAATAGGGTCTTCATAGTTGTTCTATTTGAAACATTTGTAGAGACCTTTAATAAGCATGAGGTAGATCGACTTTTGGGTAGAAATTGGAACTACTTAGTTTGATATTTGATTTGGCTATCTGGGGCAACATAATATTATAGAGGAATTGTGTCAAGCTTGAGATTGTGTATTATTCTATGTATATGTTTAATATCTAGGTGAGATCTAATAGTGTTGTGTTTTGTTTGCATCAATAGAATACAAAACAACCAATCAAAATGGGACCAAACTAGAAATACTATGAAGCTTGGTGGAATATTGCTTGTTATAAGGCAATTTAATTCTTTGATGCCTAAGATGAGAAAAAAGTGAGAAAATGTAGATTTGCCATGGATAGTTTGTGAATCAATGAAATCAATTATTTCTAGTTACATTATAATTTTTGTTTGTAAATTAAGATCTCATTTGTAGTATGGAATATTTGGGGGATTAAAGTAGCTAAATCATGTGGCTACATACAACATTTGAAGAGGGAGAATGGTGTCTTCATACTTGATCTTTTGGAAACTTCTATGGAGACCTTTAATTAGCATGAGGTGGATCATCGTTTGTGTAGAAACAAGAATTAGTTTGTTCAACCTTTGACTAAGTTATTTGGTGCTATTGTAGTATTATGACAGAATTATGTCAAGC
The DNA here is from genome assembly GCA_023846275.1 of Vanilla planifolia. Lineage (NCBI taxonomy): Eukaryota > Viridiplantae > Streptophyta > Magnoliopsida > Asparagales > Orchidaceae > Vanilla > Vanilla planifolia. The sequence continues at coordinate 328,823 of JAIUJO010000244.1, read as the reverse complement.
TTGAGATTGTTGATGACTCTTCCTGCTAGTTCTATCTAGGTCACATCTGGTGATAATGAGCTTTAGCAGTGTTGTGTTCTGTATACATTCAAAGAATATATAAACTGCCAATTGTGCTTGGACTAAACTAGAGATATTGCTAAGTTTGGTGGGGCATTACTTGTTGTAAGAGAATTCATTACGTTACTTGCATTGGAAAAGAAAAATAACAAAAAATATTGAGCAATAGCTAGGCTTAGTATCAATTCTCTAGCTTTATTCATGATTTCCATATAAGTCATTAGGGTTTTATTGGAAATTAGTTGACTTGATGCTATAATAAAAAGAAGAATACCTATATCAATGTAATATTTGGGAGAGATTTTGTGAACGTTGATGATATGCAAACCTTCAAAAGGATCACTATCACGCACCTCCCTCGCGTAAGCTTTGACCACTGCCTACTATTTATACAATCTAAACAATCATAGTCGTGCAAAACTAAAAGAAGAACTTAATTTGAAAACATCTGGTTATCCTTTCCCCAATCAATTAATGTAGGGAATGTAGTATGGAAAATGACTATTAAAGGAATCTCATTGAAAGGTTTGTCTACTCTATTTAGACGATCTTTATCAGTATTAAAAAATGGAGTAAAATAGAAGTTGGTAACTTCCTTTAAAGCAATTTTACATGAAATAGAAAATCTAGGAGCTTCAACTTAAAGAATTTATGAGTGGCTTAACTCAGATGGAACATGATCTTTTGGCACAAACTATTTCTTCTTTTCACACTACCTTGGCTTTAAAAGAAACTTGGTGCTCACAATCTATCGAGCTTAACTAAACTACTCTTGGGGATTAAAAGAATTATTTCTTCTAGGTGGTGAGGACCTCTACTTCTAGGAGCAACTATATCCACCAACATGAAAAGTGTGGGACACTACTCCAAAAGTAGTGCTCTTCAAAATGATTACCCTTCTTCTAGTTGAGCTATTTCTAAACCAAAAGTTGTTAAATTGAACAGATAACTATTCCCAAGGCCACCATCAACATCTCCAGATGACTTGAGGTAGCCATCAATCACCACATCATGGTTCTAAAAGTTTAAAATAAAATCCCTTTTGAAACTCTTTGCAAACGACACTCTATAAAATTTTCCCCTATGACTTACAATGGGCTAATCGATGTACAAGTGCCGTTCACATGAAACCTTCCCCCTTCAATCTTTAAGGTTCTCATTTAAATATTTTCTACTACCACAATTATGTACACTAGTGGATGCCCCATAAAAGCTCATGAATTACATTTAAAAGTGACTATTGCACCCACTTATTGGGGCGTTGCATTGCACCGATGACCAAGTGTGGGTTGCATGCTTATATGCTATCAATTTTTAGGACTAGTTCATTTAGCAGGTCAGTTGTTACACTCCTTTGTGAATTTCGACTTTGATGACCACTATCCTATTACCTTAGTTGACCAACACCATTTGTGAGCTCTTAGTTAATACATAGTTGGTCATCGTAACCCAACTTTTCTTCATCTTGCATTGCCATGTCTACTTACCAAAAATGACACACTTGGAGCTTGAATTTCTTTGCTCAGCTCATCAAAGCACTTGATCATTCCTACATATTTAAAGTTTAAGTATAAGTGGAAGGCATTGTATCCTCGATGCCTCCAATGATTACCTTTTCCTAATAAAACATTAACTATGGCTCTAGTTATCATGTGGGAAACTTTGAAAGGAAATTGCTACTGCTTGGTTTGATTCGTCTTTTTCCATTGTGCCTAAGTCAAAATAATAGTTTACATGTTATAATTGATGTGGGCCTTCACTAGCATTTCTTTGGCTTCACCTTCCTCAAGCATAGTTCACAATTTTTTAGGTTCCAACAAGTATTCTATCACTCAAACCCTTCACAAAAGATGTGGGTTGATCAATGGCTCACCTCTTGAATGAGTATCCCATTAATTAGCATCCTCACACATTCCAGGCTTGCTAAACCCTCAATTCACAAGCATATGAAACTCTGGGTCATAGGATTGGCTAACCCATGTTCAATTGCCATTCACATCGAGCCTTATCCCTTTAGCCTTCATGCTTCTCATTGAAATATTTGCTATTACCACAAATATGTGCACCAGTGGATCCCCACATGAGCTAATGCCTTGCATTTTATAGTGACCATTACACCCTCTTACTTACTTGGCAATTGCATTTCACCGACAACCAAGTGTGGGTTGTATGCTTATGTGCCATCCATTTTTGACGCTAACTAATTTAGCAGATGATCTCTTACACTCTTTAGTAGATTTCAACTTTGATGACTTCTATCCTCTTATCGTAATTGACCAACACCATTTGTTAGCTCTTGGTTAGTGTATAGTTGGACATTATAACTTCACTTTTGTTCATCCTACATTGGTAGCTTTACTCACCAAATATGGCCCACTTAGAGCTGAATTCATTAGTTTAACTAATCAAAGAACGTGATCATTCCAACATATTTGAAGTTTGAGAATGGGATGAAGGCATTTCACCCTCCAGGCCTCTAATCATTAGCTCTACCTAATAAAAACTTTGACTATGGCTCCAGCTATCCTGAGGGAAATGTTGAAGTTAAGTAGCTATTAGATGGTTTGATTAGTCTTTTTCCCTTATAGATAAGTCAAACGAATAGTTTACACGTCAGTGTTGATATGGGTGTCCACCAGAGTTTCCTCTGTCTTCGCCTCATTGAAGCATAGTTCACCACCTTTCATGTTCTAACAAGCATTCTATTACTCCAACCCTTCAAAGAAGATGTGGGTTGATCGGTTGCTTAATCATTAACCCACAAGAATGTCAGACTCTTGGCCAACATTTCAAGATGGGTTTAATGGGGTGCCCACTTATTGTTGCTAAATGATGTGGTGCTACCATGGCACTCCTCGATGTGACAAAAATCTAATAAGCCACAACGATGATTTCTTTTATAAGAGACATCTATCCAGGCTCTTGTTATTGTAATGGCCTTAGATGACCTTCTCGTTAAGCCAAGAAACAAATATTTTAGTGACGTTTTGCATCTTATTAAGGCACAAAGTTTGTCTCTATCTACTTGATTCCTAAAAATTTCAAGTAATATTTGACTCTATTTTTAAAGTTCATTAAATTTTTTGATGGAGATATTTGTTTGCTATTAGTAAATCATTACTTTTTAAACTTCAATAAAATTTATTGCCCAAATTAGGTTGCATTGAAAAACTACCTGACTCATTGATAGTGCCTTATGTAGTAGGGTATGAGATGAATGTGACTCTCAGCATTCCGAGGACCCTCTTTTAGAGGACTTCATCCTTTTTTATCATTGCAGACACCTCTGTAGAATATAATCTAGGCTTTAGGTTGCCAAATTTCCATGCTTTCGTAGTTTCATTTTATTTGTCGTTACTTGGAGAATCCTCATAAGTTCCTTCTCTTTTGCTTATTTGTATTCTATAACTTAATGGCAGTCATGATTCCACACTATGGAGCATGGAGTATTTGTGATTGGCATTTTTACATGCATGTTACAACATTGATTGCATTTGGCTGATACTACAATAATTGATGGCATCCACCTCTTATTATTCTGATAGCTAGCCATACAAAATGCTTTAGCATGTCATGTAGTAATACAACAAGCCATCTATTACCTCCAAACAAGGTTTGGGATCGAAAATAGTGATTTTAGGATTCTTTAAGTAATGATACATCACATTACACCCACACAAAAATGCACATGGCTTGTATCCATGTGCACAACTTGTGGTGAATTATGGATGGTACATAGGATTCTATACTACACAACATGTATAGAATTTTTTTCATTCTTCATTGATGTGCTAGCCAACGTAAACATTATTGAGATTTGTCCATTATTCGATTACCAAGTCCCATTGGTCCTAGTGATGCATAATAAACTCGTTGCCAGATTAAGTTTTTCTATTACTTGGTACTTGGTCGTGCCATGAGCTATTGTTTATCTTCTACAACATCAAGCTCCATGTGGAAGCAAAAGCATGAATGATGAAAGAACATGACATCGAGCAACTGTTCCATCCTCAAGAGTTGCACAGATCGCTTGATAATTCGTAGCTCTCATCACTGATCTATCCATAAGTTCACCTACAAAAAATTTGTTATGACTTCTAGTTCTTAAAAATGATAAGATTCAGTGGACTTCTTATTGAACCAACCATGGCAAACTTCCCATATTATAGCAATCTAAACGCTTCTCTTGATAATTAAATTTATAGATCTGAAGGGTAGTGAGTACAAATGCAAGGGATGTAGTTAATGTGAGTTGATGACACATGTTTGTTAGAAATTCGTAATTGCAAACCAACAATTACAATGGTCTATCCCCATCATGATGAAAGTTTCAAATGAATATCCACTCTTTTGACCAAGTTAATAGACTCATTGAATAAATTAATGTAAGTTGCATGTGGCCCAAAACATTTAATGGCATCATCAACCTATTATTGCCTAAACATTTCATCGCCTAGGTGGTCATACTCCCTCTAAGAAGTTGGCCATAGGGCTTGCACCTCAAAAAGCTAGTTAATAACTTGATGTCTTATTAATTAATAGAATTAATGAGACATATCATTCCATAACCAAAGAATGACCACACACTACAATCAATAGAATTAAGAAAGAGCTATCCATCGATCAATCCTTTCTTATGCTAAGTCATATTAAGTAGGCTCAATTTATCATGGTGTCTTTCTATCAATTCCTTTAAGATTTAGCCTTGTGACGACACTCTTTGAAGGGTGGTTGGGGAATGCTCCTTCCCATACTACTTTGGTTCCTTTTTGGCCTTTTTGAAGGAACCTCTCTAAGTATAAGGTATGCTTTGACCATTTATGTTGTTAAGAAACAAAAAGAAATTCATGCACGATAGACAATAAAAAATTTTTTGGAGTTGTAGGTAGATGATAGATGGAGGAGCAACTGGACTAAGGGGAAGCCTGTAGAGTTACAGGCAGATGTAGTCACTAAAAGGTTAGCTTATTGGTCACATTTTCTACTACTTGAAAACTTTAAAATAGACATAGTAACAACTCTCTCTAAGAATTTGATGAGGTTTAGGCATTAATGATGGCGTCAAAGCGAAGGAAAAGTACAAAAAAAAACAATGGTTGTGGTGTAATCTTCCCTGATGTAGGCAACAGATGTAGAGGCTCTGATAAGGAAAAGTAACAATTCTGGGGATCTCGACACTTGTTTTTGTTGTGAGTGCTCTAGCATACTATGGTGGACATACTCAAAGGAATGCATGAAATAATGTGGAGGCATGACTTGATGGGTTCGAATGGAAAGATGTATGTATTGAAATGAACTCATCTAGGACCAATGAAGGTGAATCAAGTAGGTTGTGGGATGCAATAGCTATTCATTTGAGCACTGTAACTAAAATAAGAGAGAATGTAAAAGAAATAAGCATTATAGAAAACAATCTAACATTAAATGAGCTTATGAAACCATGTAATCTATCTTGGGAGAATGTTATAGCTCTTAATATTATTGAGGTAGCTAATGCACAATGGTGTACCCAAAGTATTTTCGATACTACCAAAGTGGCAAGGAAGGAAAACTATCTGAATAGTAACAAACCAGCAAGTAATCAAGTTAATGTGAGCTTTTTGGATGATCTTATGGTCTAAAAAATGAGCAATGAAAACAACATTTCCATAAGAGGTTCATTTGGTAATTACATGCAAAGATCAAAAAATGTAGATGTGAACATGATTGCATCAAAGGATACCTCCATTATACATGTTGAAATTCAGCTATCACGTGGGGCTTGTGATCATCGTGTCTAGTACCACTAGTTGATCTTGTTAGTAAGGTATACAATGTTCATTTAGCTTTTTAATTATGGCTAGACTTCTTCAACACAAATTTGGACATTGCAGTGGATTTTGTATCATAGAATTATCATCTAGGTAATGTTTTCTATACTTTGAGTCCGCTATTTTTAAAGACATAATGTGGTTGCATGGTTCGTGGTAGGTTACTAGATTTGCATTAGGATTAGATATGTGGACTTTAAGATTTAGGCCAAGTACTTCTACAATAAAGTGTGCTAATATGTTGCTTCATCTTCTGGCACTCTCTCTCATGTATTTAGAAAAAAGAGAAACCTTTATGTTTTATTAAGACTATGAGTTAAACAAATTAGATAATTGGTTGGATAGAAGAGATGTAGGGATCATCATTTGTAAGAGTATGCATTAAAATTTACATGTCTAAGCCTCTTAGAGTGGGTATGTGGTTGAATAGAGCATTGAGTCAATCTGTTTGGTTTTTCAAATGAAGAACTTGCTAAATTTGTGTCACTTGTGATAAAGTGGGCCATGTGTCTAAGCTATGTCCATCTAGCAAGCTAGACAAAAAATACTATCAAAATTTTGAGTTCTTGTCATAATGAGATAGAACCTGACCAAAACAAGAATGAAGGGACAATTGCTATGTAGATAGAGATAGAAGCTAATGATGATAAGTTATAAGGTTTGCGGCCATGAATGGATGTGCAGCATAAGAGGACGATAATGTTCATAGCTACACAATAGAGGAGTAATGGGAAAGGGAAAGATACAAGTGGACAGGAGTTTAGTAAGTTGGATATGATGGAAGAAAAGGTGCAAGCATTACACAGTGTGAGATCCAAATCCAGGAATGAAAGGCATAGTGGGAGATCATCCAAGAAGGAGTGGGTGTCGACAAAAAAGCTCAAAGGGAGGATGAAATCAATACAAATAAAAACCAATATCAAACAAGTAGCAAGGATGTGCTTTAAGGCCTTGTGACATTCAACAAAGCACAGTGAAGATTTTGGGAAAGTATGTGGAAGTTGAGGATATTCCTCAATCTGTTAATGTGGATTCACCCAAAGCATAGGAAAGGAGAAAATGCTCCTTGAAATGAATGAAATGATGATAATGAATATAAAAAGAAATAAAGGGAATGGATTCTCCCAAATAGGTGTGAAAATTAAAAAAACAAAAATTGATGGTTGTGTAGAGGAAGATTGGGCTCAATAAAGGAAGCAGCCTCTTATTTCCTAAAATTGTTGTGGAAGTGCTGAATGTTGTATTGATAGTAGATGAATTTGGAAACTATATATGGCATTGTTCAAAGATGTATTTTTTTGTTAAACATAAGTAATTTTTGTTGGAGAGAATAAGGGAAATTCAGGCATTCATATTACTAGAATCATTATTATATTGTTGTTGATTGCATGAGGCTTAATTGGTATAGAAATTAGAGGCATTTAGTTACCTACTCGGTGATGAACTTGTTTGATTGGGATCAAGTTATGTTCGAGTAGAGAAGGCATTCATATTCATATTTGTGCAGATATTGCTACATTGATGCTGATAGTATGAAGCTCACTTGGCATAGAAATATAAAGTTTTTGTGACTTATTTGATGATGATCTAGCATGAGAAGGTTCATACTTGGCTCAAACATGGAGAAAAGGTTAAGGTGGGGAGAAAAACATTTAAGTCTTGTCAGGGTATATTGAATAACTAAAATGTGAATCGTTTTAGTGCTTACAACATAAGAAAGACTGTAACTGGTAATAGTAAGGTTAAATAATTTTTGGAGATGTATTATGTGATAAATATAGGGAGAAACTATTTGTAGAGGAATTTGCATAAAATAATTAAATGAGGGGTTCACGATATATCAATGAAGCTTGTGGATATCTATCCAGTACAAAAGCTACAAAGTGGGAGAAATGGTGTACCATTCTTGAGATATAACTTGTTTGGTTGGACTTAAAATCACTTGGGTAGAGTTCATATATTGGTGAGTGCTTCTTCTATTACATGGAAGGGTTAGTCCTTTTATAAGATAGAGAAGGATATCTTAAGGAGGAGGACATCAATGGGAAGATGGAATGTTTCCTTAAGTTGAAGTTATTGCTAGTAGTATAAACCTTACCACATGGGATATATGTCTTGTATCTAGTTTGATTACATTGCTATTGATGGCATGAAATTCACCTAGCATGGAAAATAGAGGTGTTCAGCTACCTTCTTGGAGGTGATCGTCTTGGTCAAGGTCAAAGCTTGGTTGCTATTGAGCTTTAGCTACGAATTAGAGGGAAATTGAAGTTGGGTCAAAATAAGACGGGCAATAAACATTCAAATTTATCAAATATGTGTAGCAATGGAAGGACATTAAATGGAAATTAAGAGGATGTATAATTGTTGGAGATCTTTCTTACACAAAACTTTTGGTGTTATTATTAGAAAAGATGCTTTTTCATTGTAGTGGAAAAAAAATTTATGAGGCCTCATTGACCTTCCTATATGATAGCTATAGTGCTAAATGCTTTTTTGCTATTCTCAAAAAGCTACAAATTGTTAGGAATTAAGAGATTTCATTTACATCAGAGAAGCAAATATACATCAATTTACTTAGGCAAAGAGAAACTAGAATTTCTCAAAAAGAACCATTACTATGTTACTTTTGTGTGCCATCTTCATTGGGTGGCATTAGAATTTCTCAAAAAGAACCTACATTGAGGCAAGATAATCTTCATTTACCTAAATTCTGTATATTAGTTTTAAGGTAGAGGAAAAAGTTTTGATGGAAGAATCTCAATTTGGAGTTGGAAAACTTGTGGAATGTTAAAAATTATCTTGAGCATTCAACCTTCTTTCTTGAAATGCAACTACTATAGGTGTTTGAGTTAAATGTGCTATTATGAATATATGGTTGATATTTGTAGGTTACCCTAGTGAAGTGTTTTTTTCCATCTAATAATATATGGTTGCATTAATAATTTTGAACTTATGGGGGGTTAGAGAAAAAAAATCTTTAGACTATTTATGGCACTTACTAATGAAAGCTGGTGTATCAATTGGTTTCTTAATGAAAGCATAAGTGGAGAACTTCAATAAGCTTGCGACAAACATGCTTTTAGGAAGGAATTCAAACTACTTTGTCATCCTTTTATTTGATTATCTAGTGGTGTCGTGGTGTTATGTAGTAAATGTTGGGGGTTGGATTTTGAAGGCATCCTCATAGGTTATGTCTATATGAGCGACCATTGCCAGCAACCACTCTTGGTGATGGTGTGTGGTATATGCAACTAAAGATTATATGATCCTTTGTGTAGCATGGTTCAAAATAAGAGAATTTTTAATCCTTGGGGGTTTATTGATTATTTCAAGTCATTTAAATGTACTACTTATGTAGGTGAAAAAAAGGGAAAGAAATTCATTAGTGAGTAGGCATCGTATGGATTCTATAGTTTGATTGAAGATTTGGAGTTAATTGACATGATATGTATTAGAAAATAATTTAGTTGGTGGAACAATAAGGAGGGTAGTGCGTGTGTATTTGAAAGACATGATAGAGCTTTGATAAACATTGATGGTATGCAAGCATTCTTAAATAGAATAGTGACACATCTTTGTCGATAGGCTCAGACCGTTGTCATATGCTCATTCCTTTTTAACAACTATCTATGAATAAAATAAAAGGACATCTCAGTTCAAATATTTATAATTAACTTTCCACATTCAACTAATGTTGTGTAAGAAACATGGAATATAACTATTATTGGAAACGTGAAGGGTGGACTGTAGATTAAATTCGATAGAGCACTGAAACATAAAGAAAAATGGAGTGTAACTAAAGTTGGTGATATTCTTCACAAGCCTTGCTAGTTAAAATAGGACATTTAGGAGCCTTAGCTTAAAGAATTTGAGTTGGGGCTAAATGAGCTAGAGCACAATCTTTTGGTTAGACATATAGCCTCATATCATAAGGAAATAAGTTTAGAAAAAGGTTGGCAGTGGCAGTGTGCCAAGCATCATTAGGCTAATATTAAAGATTGCAACATACATTTCTTTTAACTTAAAATTGACAGCAGAGAATAAATGTCATCCCTAAATGAAATTAAATAAATACACATACAATACTTTAACAAAAAATGAGCCAACTTTGGGCAGTATATTCTTCCACCTTTCTTGCCTTACAAAACTATTGAAAATGAGCATGCAGTAGCTCTTATGACATTAACAAGTGATGACGAGGTAAGGAATTCTATTATGTATATCAAAAGAAATAATGCCCTAACAATGGATGACATCTTTATGAAGTTTATGCATGGGTACTTAAATATTACTCTAAGATGATATTGTCACAACTATGAAATAATTTTTTAATGATAGATGTTTGCACAAAACATTGAAAGATATACTAGTTATTCTTATTTCAAAAGTTTTAGTTCCCTGAAAACCAAAACAGCTTTGACCTAAATGTTTTTCCTATGTGACATACAAACTTTTGACTTAATTTTTATTAGGAAATTAAAGATGATGCTTCCCAATATAATTACAAAGGAACAAGTTTTATATATACTTGATTGAGTTATATCTAAAATATACTTTTAGCGTAAGAGACCACAGCCTCTATGAATTCATCTGTAACAAAAGAAATCCTCATTGATCTTAAGCTACACATGAACCAGGCTTATGATAAGGTCTATTAGTAGTTTGTGATTTATATGGGAAAGCTGTTATACTTTCTAGTTCTTGGTTTGACTGGGTTAAGCCATGTATCACTATATTAAGAAATGGGATTATGCTAAATGGGGTTCACCTTTTGTGGATTAATGGAATGTGGGGTCTTAAGTATGCGTGTCCATTGTCACAATAACTTTTTACTATGTTAGATGACTCTTATCTTATTATGTACTAGGAGGAGCTTATAGCCATGGTTAAGAGCAAAAATGGTTATTCTTCATCTATGATTTCTCACCTTCTTTTATGATGTGTATAGTTGAATCTATGCTCTACCTGCTCATGTTGTAGCAAGGACCATTTGAGATGTTATGAAATAGTATGGGTTACATTCAAGCCTATTTGTCAATCTTAACAAATCAAAAGTATTGTTTAGTAGTGTAATTGAACAAAAGCATATGATGATCATTTTAGGGAAGCTACATTTCTCCCCAGCTACTTTATTAAAAAATTTAAGCATTCCTATTACAAGCACTATATTAAGAAAAAAGGCCTTATTTTTCTTATTGATAAATTTAAAAATTGCATGCCTTGTTGGAGGATTAGGGCTCTATCCAAGAGGGGCATATTGTAATGATCAAGTCCATGCTTATTATTATTATTCTTATATATTACTTAGCCCATTCTTTTATTTTGGAAGACATTATTAAGGAGTTAAAAAGAATTTAAATGTAGGTACTTACCGAGTGGTTCTAATATTAGTAAGTCTATAGAATTTGGTTACTTTACCTAAGGAGTGTGATGGCCTTGGAATTCATAGTTTCTCTACGTAGAAGGTAGCCTTGATTACAAAGAACTACAAGTGGGTTATGGGTTAGGAGGATGATTTAAGGGTTCATGCATTAAGGTCCTGATATTGTATGATAAATAATAATCTCTATATGCCATGTGTGGCTTCACAAACATGTAAGCTACTTTGTAGTGAAGTGCCTTGAACAAATGAGAAAATGGTGTGGTGAATTGCTAAAACCATCCAAGTTTCTTTCATATTGGATAATTGGCTTGGCTTTTTTCCAATTATTATGGCTTACATATATCAATATGGGAAGTGTAACATTTAATTTGTGTGGTTGCACTAGTTAAGGAAAATGGTGCTTGGGAAAAGTTATCATATAGAGTCTCTTTTTGTCTACTTTGATTTTTAAGATTACGCACTCCTTTTGGGAAAAATACAATGCAAAGGAAATGTTGTATTTCAAATAGAGTGAATATATAGTGCTAGATTCAAAAGTTACATACAATATGTACAATAATCAAAAATTAATGCAAGAAGAAATGTGGATTTGGAATTTCAAACTAGAGCATGGAGTGAATGTCTTCATGTCAACATTAATTTTAATTTACTTGCAGCTCATTCTAAAATGTGTCCAAGAGGTACTAAGTAATAAGCATTTTTTCCATGGGCTTGCAAGGTGAAGGAAGTTATATGTTTTTCTTTTGGGGATGTCAAATGGAAAAAAATCTTGGGCCAATAACATCATAATTACAAATCTTAGTGTTGAGTGGAATAATGGCTTGCATTTGAACATTAAAGGAGCTGCTAGACTTGATGAAGTTTAATATTCAGGTTTCCAATGCTTCATAAGCAATCAAGGTTGCTACTAAAGAGTTGTTTTAGCTTTGGGTTAATAAAAATGAACATGAATGTGTTGGTAATATCTTTTGCTTTGCTATTCTTCAAAGAAAAATTCAGTTTCATGTTGGTCTTGCTATTGCATGTTCCATTCATACTAGCCCAACCATTGGGAGTTTTTGTAGCCTTTAGGTGCTATCTATAACCCCTCATTGGACTCCTCTAGTGGAGTCGGTAAACCTTAATTATAATACAATAGTGAAAGAGAATCATTGTACTAGAATTGACATAATTGTTAGGGATCGCTTGGGTAGGACTACTATTTTTGGCAAAATGTGGATTTTAAGAGCAGCCTCTGCCATTGATGCTATTACTATTCTTGAAGTGACGAAGCTCCTTAGAAGGTTATTGCTTAATATTCATGCAGCAATAATCAATTCTTACTGTCCAACATCTGTTGTTGAAGTGAGATGGAAGTTTGTGTCAACTTCTAGTAGTAGTAAATATCCAAGTGCTACTAATTTTGTGAAGAGTATGCAATCCTTCAAACTTCCCCACATTCTATGTTAAGGTAGTTGTGTAGTTGATTGGGTTATGCATCATACTCTTTTGTGTGATTTTATATTGGATTCAGGAATGCCCGTTCAGAAAGTACTTGTACTATCCTTTTTTTTATTTTATTGTGAACCACCATATGGATGTGTATGTTGTAGGTCTTGGACATTTTTTTTGTTATGGTACCCATTGAATACTCTCCTTCTCCATGCAAATAGCATTTTGATCTATACACCTATAACTTGTGTTGCAACAAAAACCATCAAGGGCATTATGAAGCAGTATTGGCAACACCCTGGCCAGGTGGTGAGTTTTAGCAAATCAAAAGTATTGTTTTGGTAAGGTGATACAAGACAAACATAGGAAGGTGGTAGCAGAAAAGTTACATGAGTCAAGCTACTCAACTAAAATATCTGGGCATTCTTATTGCAGTAATTAAATTTCAAAAAAATGACTTTCAATTTATTATTCATTGTGTTGAAAACAATGTCAAGATGAAGGTTCAAGTCCTATGATGATGTGGCATCTTATCATGATCAACTAAGTGCTTGGTACTATTCTTGTATATCACTTAGCCCATTATTTATTTCTGAACAACACTATTAACGAATTAGAGAAATACAAGCGATGGTACTTGTGGAGTAGTTTGAATGTTGAAAACTTTATTCATTATGCAAGCTAGAAATTGTTTACTCTTCCTGAGCATGGAGGTCTTCGAGTTCATAATTTGTTGACATTGTAAGTAACATTTATTTCAAAGCATTATGGATGGGTTGATGGCCTTTGTCTTCAGGCATTTAGATTCAAGTATTTTATGCCAAACAATTATCACTATATGCTATGTGGACACTACTTTGGGTTGAACAAATGAAATGACTCCTCCTTTATAATCTTGTAAACATTATTTTGTTTCTTTCTACTATATATATTTATTCATATTCATATAAGGATTTGAAAAGAGAACCACTACTTTCCCTACACACTATAACTTTGTTTGCATGACTTTGTTTATGCTTTCTCAGATTGGAATTAACAATAACAGATGCTATTACTATTTCTGGCATATATGTGCAAAGTATCCCAATAGCACATGGATTGCTTCTATTTTAACTTAGGAAGGCACAGTGCAAGTTTTTTAGTAGTTTCAATGTATATAATAGATACGTACTATGGAGTAGGGAAGTCTCATAATTTTTGTTGTACTTTTGGGTTATTGGAAGCATGAATAAACTCATTGATACTTTTTTATCCCTTCTTTGGAGAGGACATTGAACTTCTTTCTACTGTAAATTTTATAGAGTTTTAGTTGTTGCAAAGTCATGATGTGGTTTTCAAAGACTTAGATAAACAAAGTTTTATTGACATATTTGGATCTATATTCTAATGTTCTTGTTATTGCTCACTAACATCCTTAAACTTTCAATATGAGCTTAGGACCTAACAATTCTAGCTAAAGAATGGAATAGAATTCATGGAGCTCGCCCAAAAAAAGTGAAATGAGTAGCACTCACTAGAAATAAGTAAATACTAATAGTAGCTTTCCTAGAGGACCTCAAAACTAGATTCTAGATTTTATTTATTTGTATAAAAATATTTGAAAATTTATACCTTCACTGGTCACCCCAATTCTTCTTTTATTCTATTCTATGAGTCAATTATTATGCTTTGATTTGCTAAAAACAACCGACCAAGCATGGCAAAGACTTCTTTTGTATTTAGAAATTTGGAATTGTATGAAAAAAAAATAATTTGGCTTGAGCATAAGCCACCATTATTTAGATATGAACTACATAAGGATCTCCACTCTCTTCACCTGACCATTAATACTTTACTCTCACTGGTTGACCAATTCTTTTTCTATTTGTTTCTCTAAGTTGTCTATGAGTTGTAGTTTTCTATTAGTGATTTTACTGACTATAGAATACACTGTCATATTTTATGCTGATTTTTTCTCCAGGTAGGATCGCCACAGCAATACCCTAATTGGTGATGGTCTTGTTATATTACAATATAACTCTAAATCTCACCTTTAGTGACCTGTAAAATTCTTTATTTGGTTATATTACATTACTTCAATTTATCACATTTTAATTTTTATATATTTTTCATCAATACTTAAAAACTAATTTATTATTATTCATGCTAATTTACTTTAGAAATTAAAAGCAATTAAAAATGTGGTCTGTTTGAGACATAACAAATATCATTAGATTGTCTTAAGAAGCTTTATAAAATAAAATGATCATTTTTAAATTTGTTTTAATAAATGTTTTTGACATTTTGGCATGCTTTAGAACATATTTTGATTCGTACCTAATTTGATTTTGTTGTATTTGAATTACATCAATTAAGTTCTTTTTGGCATTAACATCTCTTTGGATAATATCACTATGTTTGCTTTCTTTAGAAATTTGTAGTAATTTAAATCAAATTCCAATCATATGGAAAGAAAATATTGCATTAAGCAATTTGATGAGCCTTATAAAATTAAAAATAAGCTTTAAAATTTTTAATTGTTTTAAGGTCTTTGGAATTTTTTAAGATACATTTGTTTTCTACATTATTAAACTATTTGTAATGTTACAATTGATCTCCTTAGTAAGTTTGAATGTGACTTTGTAGTAAGCTTTGTCTCACTTTTTTAAAATTTTTTCTTTCATTTGGCTAATTATTATGTAATTATAATTTTTTTTGCATAACTTGATATTGCTATAATTTATTTATATTACATTGCTTAGATTTGTCACAATTAATATAATTTAAAAATTTTATTTTTTATACAAGTAATAATTTATTAAGAATTATACTATTTTATTTTGTAATTCATAGTAATTTTATAACAAATATATGATTGAAATGAATCACATGTCGTTAGACTCAGTATGATGAGATATATCAAATTAGATATTCATTTTTATTTTTTTATTATATATCTTTTGATGGTTTTGCATACTTTAAGGGGCGCTTTGATTAGCACCTTATTTAGCAAATAAAAAATATTATGTTCTTTTTTCTATTATCTTAAAATATAACTTTCTTGTACAATTTACCTCAACTCTTCATGGTCTTCATTTTTCCTAGGTTGTATTATATTTTCATAAATTCAACTCATCTCAATTTCAACAAATATTTACTTAATATTTAAATTATATTTTGTTATTTTCATAGTTTTTGATATTGGTAATTTACAGTAATTTCAAATAAGGTATGATGGAGATTAAAAGAATGTCGTTCAACACGTCTCAATGAGCTATATCAAATTAAATATTTTTTAAATATTATTTTAATTATTTTTTACCTTTAATATGTTTTTCAAGACATTCAATTCATATTTGATATGGTTATTAAGGATATTAGATATGATCTACTTAGTACTATGGAATGTAATTCTCTCATATAATTAAATTTCATTTCTTCAAAATTTTCTAATTTATTTGGTTTTATATCATTACATAAATTTACGTTATTCTTACTTTGTTAATTATTAACTTTGTACTAAAATAATATTTTATTTATTTTTTGTGTATTAATTTTTGTAATTTATAACAATTCTAAATGAGGTTTGGTTGAGTTGAAACAAATGTTGGTGGACTCACCTAAACGGGATTAGGGATTAATAACATTTAAATTTTAAAGATTTTATTTTCTAATATTTTTTCAAACTTTACAAGTCATTTTGAGTCATGCTTGTATTGATGAATGAGAATATTATGCTCTATTTCCATTGTATCTTGTAATATAACTTTTTAAAAAATTGGTTCTCTAAAAGTTTTGCATTAATTTCATTATACTAAAACATAATCTAAACCTTCTCGTATTTGACATTTACATTGATTTCATTTAGTTATAATTTATGCACCAAATTATGTCCTTTGAACTTTAGTATTTAAATGCATAATATTAAAATATTATTGATTTTTTAATTTATGCTTCTTACATTCGACTCATTCTAGATTTCTTTTTATTTTGCTAAATTTAAAATAATAATTTTTTGAAGTTGTTATTTAAGTTTTTAGCTTGCAGTACTTCCCAGTAGATTTGATTGAGATGAAACAAAGGTCACTACATTCATCACTTGGAGCACTCTTAAATTAAACAATCGTTTTTTATTTTTTTTTAAGTATTCTACTTTCTAAGATTTTGACAAGCATTAAATATTTTGATTCATACATGACTTGATGTTCAAAGATCATAAACTCAAACTTCTTAATATTTTGGAATCAAATTTCCTATACAATATAACCTAATTTTCTTCAAATTTATCTCACTTCTTGTTATGCAACTATGAAGCTATAGTAGTCCTCTATTGTAAAATCTACATCACCTTTTTGTCGTTATATTGTATTTTTTAATATTTCACATATTAGTATTAATATGTGTTTAGGAAATAAAAAAAAAATTATTATTATTAATGCATCTTTAATTTGATAATCAAAATATTTCTGACTGAGGTCCAATCAAGATGAAGCAACATCATTAAAATTGTTTTTGTGTGCACTACCAAATTAAATATTCATTTTTTAAATTTTAAAATATTTATTTTATATGATTTTTATATGTTTTATAAGAAAGTTTCATTTGTAAGTGAATTGATAGTTAAATATATTACACTTAATGTTTCTAATGTCTTGGAATACAAGTTTCTTGTGTAAATTATCTCATTTGGATAGTTTTTTAAGAAACTATAATTCTATTTTTCTGTGAGCAATGTTTTAATTTGATTTGTTTACATCACAACAAAATAGATTTCTCCAATTGAGTGCATTCAAATAACAACATTGCCACAATTTATCTTATTTCAGCATTATTAGATGTTTAAATTAACACGTGATTTTATTATTGGGAAAGTTTGTACTCAGCCTTCTTAGTATCTAAGATTGCAACATTTCCATACAATCTATCTCTTTTATTAAAATTTTTTATATGGAGTTGGTTATGCCACTATGAAACTCTAATTTGTTCAAATGAATTTCATATTGCTATGAGTTTGTTATAACAAATTGTTTCAATTTGTATCACCATGTTTTAGTATCTATTTACTTAATATTAAAGAATCAATTTAATAATATGAAGGCATATTTGTTTTTATAATTCATTGTACTTCTAAGCTGGGTCTAATCATGAGGAAACAAACTTCGAGAGACTTGACTTGACAAGCATTAACCAATTCAATATTTATTAATTATATTTTCGAATATTTTATTTTTAAAATTTTGGCATACTTTACAAGATATTCAAATTAATATAATATTTTATGATCAAGAATGTTACACTTGATCAACTTAGTATCTTGAAATAAAAATGTCATGAATAATTTATCTAATCTCTTAAACTTTTTTGCATTGAATTACAACTATGTAACTCTACTTCGCTCATATTGTAAGTTTTATACTGGTTTGAATTGCTAATTACGGATTTCTCCATTTTCTAATAATTTTTTAAATATATTTACTTGATATTTAAATAATAATTTATTTTTATTTGGTGATTTTTTTTTGTGCTTAGTAAAAATTCTAAATGATGTTTTATTGGACTCATCTCAATAGATATTTATTTTTTAATTTGGAAATATTTTTCTAATGTTTTCAAATGTTTAATGAGGTATTTTTATTCTTATATGATTTGCAATCAAGATTGTTACACTTTATCTCTTTAGTATTTGGGAATGCAAAATTCTTATAAGCTTTGTCTTATTTTTTAAAATATTTCTCTAAGACTTTGATTTATTATATTGGTTAAATTTATCTCCTTTAAGAATATATATATATATATATGTATATTCTTAATGTTATGATATTATTTTATTATGGTATTTGTTCATTTACTTTCATAATTTAAAATAATTTTTAGAAAGGTCAATCAAAGATAAAACAAATATTATCAAACTAGTCCCAATGAACTCTATCAAATTTAACATTCATTAACATATGTTTAAAGATTTTATGTTTAATGATTGTGGCATGTTTTGCGAGGCTTTTTGATATGCACCCGATTTTCTGTTTGAAAAAATTTCACAATATCTATTTTTTATCTTAGAATGCAACTTTTGGGTAGAGTTTATCTCATTTTATTAAATTTATAATTTGTTATTTTAATATGTAACATTAAATCATCTTTCGTATGGAATTAAGGTTGATTTGATTTTGTTATATTATATTGCACTAATTTATCTCCTTATAGACTTAACATAAGTTTGAATTGTATTAAAATGTTAATATATTATTATTAATTCTTTTTACAATACTATGTCATAGTAATTTCAAAAAGGATCCAATTTAGATGAAATAAACTTTTTTGAATAATCCTATGAAGTTTGATAAAATTGAGTAATCATTTTTACATTTTTTAATTTCCATAGGCTTTTTGCAAGATTTATAATACATTTAATTTCTACCTAATTTGATGAATATGGAGGTTACATGTGATCTCCTGAATAACTTGGAATGCAACTTTCTACTATAATACATCTTGATTGTTCGAAATGTTTCATTCGATTTCGTTAAATTACCATGCTTTAATATATAAAATTTCAATTTTACTGCAACTTTACTTAATATTAAATTACTAATTTTAAAATATTTATATTTGTAATTCATAGGGATTATCGATTTGGATAGATAAAGAGAAAACAAATATTGATGTACTCATCTTAACAAGCTCTATCCAACAAAAAATTCATTATTTATATTTAAATATATATTTTATAAGATTTTGGCAAACTTTATGAGAGATTTTGATTTGTACTTATATCGACAATCGAGAATGTTAGACTCTATGTCCTTATTATGTTTCATTGAAATTTTCTCATATACTTTATCTCACTTTTTGTAATGTCTTGTTCTCATTTAGATATATTATTATAGATCTCTAGAACATCATTCACACAACCTTTATTATGCTTTATTTTGATATATTGTACTACTTCGATTTATCCTATTTTATCATTAATATATATTAAAATAATATTTTAAAATAATTTAATGTTACTTGTGCTTATTTTCATTACTAATTCACAATAATTCCAAATTAGGTGTGATTAATACATAACAAACATCACTTCATTTGTCTAGATAAATTCTATTAAAATAAATTTTCACTTTTTATATTTTTAAATGTTGTTTTAAGGATTTTTTTATGCTTTATGAGATTTTGGACTTAAATGAAATTTTATGAAATAAAATGTTGCACTTGAACTATTTATTATCTAAGAATGGAGCTTTTACATAGAATTGTTCTCATCTTTTTCAAATTTATAACTTTGATTTGGTTATATTAAATAGTGACTTTAAATCTCAATGTGTGTGACCTTTCCCTTGATTTGATTAGCTTATAATGCATTACATCAAATCATCACTTCTTCTCTTTTCTTTTTTGAATATCAAAATAGTAATTTCATGTAATTCAAAATGAGGTTCAATTGAGATGAAAGAAACTTTGTTGGAGTTGACTTCACAAACTTTATTCAAAAAATTTTTTGTTTTAGTATTTTTTTTAATTCCTTCTTAATGTGTTCCATAAGACATTCAATTCTTTATTATTTGTACAATCGAGAATGTTACACTTGAAAAGTTTCTTTTCCACTACAAATTTACTTAATATAGAAATTAAAATTTTTTATTATTTTTTGTTTTTTTATTGATAATTCATAATAATTCTGAACAAGATCTGATGAAGATTTAGAAAATGTCATTGGACTCATCTCATTGAGGTAGTACAATTAAATATTCATTTTTATATTTTAAAAATTTTATTTTCTAGACCCTCGGCATAATTTATGAGACATTTCAATTCATACCTGATTTGATGATCAATGATATTATATACTTTTTTTACAATCATAAAATGCAACTTTTCATAAATTTATCAGATTCTTCAAATATATTTTTTTGTTTTGTTATAATTCTATGTAATCCTAAATCTACCATTGTGCGCCATTAATATCATTTTTGTCATATTATATTACGTTAATTCAATTTATTTTATCTCAGCATTAACGTATATTTGCTTAAAACTAAAAAAATATTTTTTAATTATTCTTGTTTATTTACTTTAGTGTTTCTCAACAATTTCAAATGAGATCTAGTGAGGGAAAAACAAATGTCATCGAGTCAACTCAATGATCTCTATCAAAATAAAAATTGATTAATTAATAGAAAATTTTTTTACTTTCTAGTTTTCTTTCTTACTTTATAGGATATTTTGATTAGTTGCTAATTTATCAAAAAAATGTTACACTTGATCTCTTTTGTATCTTGTAATGCAACTTTATAAATAATTTATCTAATGTTTTCAAAATTTTCCCTTTGATTTTAATATATTAATATCTAACTTTAAATCTTCTCAAATGTGGCATTCACAACAATTTTGTTTGGCTAAATTATTTTACAACAAAATTATTTAATTTTAACTTTATTATATCTTTCCATAATATTAAAATAATAATTTTTTTGTTTAATGCTGATTTACTTTAGTAAATTTTATAAATTTTCACGAGGTCAGATCGTAATAAATGTGGTTGGACTCAATTTGATATACTCCATTCAAATAAATATTTCATTTTACATTTCTAAGTTAAGATAATTTATGAGACATTTTATTTGCATACGATCATACAATCAAGAATATTATAGCCAATCTCATTCGTATCTTGGAATGTAATTTTTTATACATTTTATCTCACCCAATCAAATTTGTTTCCTTTATTTGATTATACGACTATGAAGTTACAATTCTCCCCTGATGTGTTCATAACATCACCTTTATTTCTTTATATTACATTGCTTTCATTCACCAAGCTCTAAATATTTCATATGTTTACGTAATAATGAAAAATGTTTTTAAACTCGTTGGAACTAGCCTTATCAAATTAAATATTTCTTTTTTATATTTTTAATTTTTTAATTTTGTGATGTTTTTGGAATACTTTATATAGAAGTTCGATTCTTACATAACTTAAAGATAGAGAATTTTAGACTGTCTGCTTCATACCTTGAATGCAACTTTTTTATGGAATTTATTAAATTTCATCAAATGTTTTTCTTTGATTTAGTTATTTTATATTACTTAAATTCCTCTCATTTCACCAATAGTTTTAAAAAACTATTAATTTACTATTATTTTTCTTTTTTAATATTGCTACTTCATAGTAATTTCAAACAATGTTTAAAAGTCATGGAAAAAACACTATTAGACTCAAGTTTAACAACTATGTCAAACAAGATATTTATTCTTATATTTTATAAATGTTTTTCTTCCATATATTCTCACATTATTCATGAGAATTTTGATTTGTTCCTAATTTGATGATTCAGAATATTATGCTTTTTTTTCTTCTTATTTTTGTCTTAAACATTCGAAAACAATTTATCTTAATTTTTTAAATATTTTTGTTTGATTTGGTTTTATTTCTATGCAACTCTAAGTCCCTCTCATATGACCTTTACATTTCTTTTATGTTTTTTAGATTATAACGCTTCAAAATATTTTTTAAATATTATAAAAATAACTTTATTATTATGTTTTTTATTCACTTCAATCTTTTTCTGTAATTTTAGGGGAGTCCTCATCAAGATAACTAAAATATTATTAGACTAATCACAACAATCTCTATCAAATTGAAGATTCCTTTTAATATTTTTAAATATTTTATTGTATAACATTTTTGCATAATTTGCGAGTCATTTTAATTCATATCTGATTTGTTATTTTACACTTTATCTCCTTAGTTTACTACATTACAACTTTCTTATGTAATTTACATAATTTTTTAATCTTTTTGTTTTTGATTTACTTATATGAATATATAACTATAAATCTCACCTTGTGCAACAACTACATCAATTTGACCAGGTTATTTATATTACAAAAAATTTATCTTATATTAGTATCATTATATATTTGTTTAATATTAAAATAATGATTTCTTTTTGCTTATGTTTATTTCTCATTGTAATTCACCATAATTCAAAATGTGGACCAATTGAGAAGAAAAAACATCTATTAAATCATATCAACGAGCTTTATCAAATTAAATATATTTTTTTCATTAAGGTTTGTCAAGCATTGAAAGATAATTAATTGGCACCATATTTGATGATTAATGATGCTACACTTGATCTCATTAGTATTTTGCTATGCAACTTTCCCACATAATTCATCTCATTTCTTTAAGATGTTTGTATTTATTTTATTATGTTATGGTGCTTCAATTTCTATCATTTTAACTTTATTATAGAGCTACATAAAATTTAAATAAAAATATATTATGTTTTAAGCTTTTTTAATTTTTTAGAATTGTTGTAATTCTAAAAAAGGTTTGATGAAGATAAAATAAATTTTATGGGACATGTCTTGACAAGATCTATCCTAATTGAATATTTTATTTTCTAAGAGTTTGGCATGCTTTACTAAAATTTTTCATTAATTCCATTAATGACGATTGATAATATTACACTATCTTCTTGATATCCTAAAATGCAACTTTCTCATAAAATTTCTCATTTGTTTAAATGTTTTTCTCAAGGGTGGTTATACTACTATGTAACACTAAATCTCCTCTTGGGTAACATTCATATTACTTTGTTCTTTAATATTAAGTTGCTTCAATTTATCTCATTTTTTCATTAATACAAATTAAATTAACATTAATATAATAATGTTATTATTTGAGGTTATTTTATTTTGTTATACATTATAATTACAAATAAAATTTGATAGAGATGTGACAAATGTCATTAGACCAATCTCTATGATAAAAAATTTTATTGCATTGGTATGCTTTGTTAAACATTTCTATTCATAACTTATTTGATGATAGAAGTTGTTACACTTGATCACCTTAAATATTCTTCATTTAGATTGTTAAATTTTTTTAGGGTCTTAACATGGCTTACAAGATATTTGATTCATACCTGATTTGATAATCATGGATATTATACTTGATCTCTTTCGTTTCATGAAAAGTGACAATCTTGTATAATTTGTCATTTATAGTATTTCTAAGTGACGTTAGATCATGACGTAATAAATGTTTTCTGACTTGCCCCGATAAGTTTTGTCAAAAATGATATTCATTTTATTTTATTTTTATCATTATATTTGATATGATTTTAGCATATTTTATGATACATTTGATTTGAATCTTTGTTAACATCTCCATAATATCTACCTTATTTCTTCAAGCTTTTTGCTCTGATTTGATTATGTTATTGTATAACTCTAAATATACTTTAGTGTAACTTTTAAAACTTTTTAATTGGTTATATTAAATTTCTTAATTTAATAACATTTTAGCTTTAATTGTATTTTGATAACATTAAATTTTTTTTTATTATTATTTATGTTTAATTAAGTTAGTGTTATTCACTCTAATCCTAAATGAGCTCTGATTAAGACATCAAATGTCATTGTACAAATTACAATAAGCTTTAAAAATGAAATATTTTTTTATGTTTTCTTTTTATTTTTTTTAGTTGATTACATGCATACTTTATGAGATATTTCAACACACATTTAATTTTTTGATCAAACATATTATGCTAATTAACATTAATATCATGGAATGAAACCTTTATCAATGATTTATCTCATTTCATCGAACTTTTCTTTATTTGGTAATATTACATGGGAACTCTAATTCTCCCATCTTGTAACGTAATATCACATTTATTTGTTCGTATTACTTTATTTATGTTTATTGCATTCAAGTTTTGTAGTATATGCACTCATTATGTAAATAAAAAGTTACTATTATTATACTTTTCTAATTTTGTAATTTACAGTTGTTTTGAACTAGTTCTAATTGAGGCGATCATTAGACTCATCCAGGAGATCTACAAAAAAAATACTTTTTGAAAATTTTTGATTTTTTAATATGGCTTTAACATGTTTTAAATGCATTTTCAATTCAAATTAGATTTGATGATTCAAAAATTTACACTCTATCTTCTTATTATCTCATGTGTAGTTTCTTCATTTCTTCAAATTTTTTACCTTGTTTGAGTTATGTTATATAGCTTAAATATACCTTGTTTTAGCTTTAACATATATTTACTTAATATAAAATTAATAGTTTATTATTATTTTTGTTTGGCATTGGTAATTCATAGTAAACATAAGCGAGGTCTATTGGAAATTTAAAAAATATTGTTGGACTCGAGCTAGTGAGTTATATAATATTAAATATTTTTATACATAAAAAATTTCAAAGTTTTCAGAATGCTTTACAAGACATTTCATGCATACCTTAATTTATGATCAAGAACATTAAGCTTGATCTACTTAGCATCTTGGAATGTAACTTTCTCATATAATTTACCACATTTCTTCAAAATAATTTCTTTAATTTTTTACATTACAATATCTTTATTTATATGGTTTTAGCTTTATTATTTATTCATTAAAAATAAAAAAATTTATATATTTATTAATTTTTACCCTTATTTGTTTTTCTAATTCACTACGATTTTAAACAAGGTTCTATAAAACATAAAAAAATACCTCACCTTAACAATATATATCCAATTAAATATTAATTTTCGCAATTTTAAATATATTTTTTTCAAATATTTTGGAAACTTTTACGTGACATTTTGATTTATATATGTATCTATGATTAGGAATGTTACACATTATCTCCATAGTACTATGGAAAGCAACTTTAAATTATAATTTTTCTTATTTTTTTCAAATATTGTTTTCTACTTTTATCTCATTTTAGCTTTAACATATGTTACCTTATATTAAAAAATAAAATTATTATAATATATTATTATTCATTTTTGAATTAACATTAATTAAAAAATGATGACTCATTGAGACGTAAGAAATGTGTTTGGACTTATCTCACTATCAGATATTCAATATTATATTCTTTTAAATATTTCTTATATGCCTTTGGTAGGCTTAATAAGGCTTTTCAATTCAAGCTTGAATTGACCAAAAAATGTTACACTCAAACTTCCTATTATCTCAAAATTTAAACTTTGCATTCAATTTATTTGATTACTTCAAATTTTTTCACTTCAATTTAATTATATTAACTTGTAACCAAAAAATCTCTACTCATGTGAGCTTTACATCTCTTTGATTTGGTTATATTACATTACAACAATTTATCTCATTTAAGATTTAATATATCTATGCTTAGTTTTAATATTCTTACTTTAGTAATTCACAAAAATTCTTAATGAGGTACGGTACATTAAAGAAAAAACAAATATTTTTGAACCTGAGTAAGTTAGCTGTTTCAAATTAAATTTTTCTTTTTTCTTTTTAAATTTTGTTGAAGTTATAACATCTTTTATGAGACATTTGATTCTTACTTTCTCATACAGTTTATGTGACTTCTTTAAATGTTTTAGCATGATTTGGTTATATTACTATGGAGTTCTAATTCCCAACTTGTGAAAACATAATACTGCTTTGATTTTTTTATATTACAATGTTTACATATCTTATTCTAGATTTATTACATATTTATTTATTATTAAGGTAATAATTTGTCATTATTTATGGTTTTTTAGTTGGTTTGTTCATAATAATTTAGAAATAGGTATGATAGAGATAAAACAAACATTATTAGAGTTGTGGTGACAAACCCTATCAATTCAAGTATTGATTTTTAATCTTTTAAATAAATTTTTTTAAAGGTTTTAGAATGCCTTAAAGGTCATTTTGACTTGAACCTAATTTGACCAGTGACAACGTTACACACTTTTCTCTTTGTTTCTCATAATACAATATTCTTGCCCAATTTATCACTTTCAAATTTTTTCCTTCAATTTGGTTTTATTATGCTGCTTCAAATTATTAGATTTTATATTTATTGTAATTTGAATAATAATATAATAATAATTTATTAGTATTTGTTGTTTTCTACTTAGGTAATTCGTAGTAATTCTGAGCATAGTTTAATGGAGATTTAAAAAAAGAAGTTAGACTGATCAAAACAAGTTATATCAAATTAAATACTCTTTCTATATTTTTAAATATTTTTAAGTTTTACATTTGATTCATTCCTAATTTAGTTATAAAAGATATTATAATTGATCTCGTCAGTATCATGTAACGAAACTCTCATAAAAGTTCATGTCATTTTTTCAAATTTCTCTCATTAGTTTCATTATACTACATTGCTTCAGTTCATCTAAATTCATGTTTATTATACATTAACTTAATATTAAAATAATATTTTTTTAGTGTTTTACATTACTTTTTTAATTCATAGTATTTCCAAACAGTTTTTTGATTAAATGTCATTTTACTTGACTTCACTAGCATTATCTAATTAAATAATCAACCTTATAAAATTTTTAATATTTTATTTTCTAAGCTTTTGTAACTCTTTATGAAGCATCTTAATTATTATCCGTACGATGATTGAGAATGCCATACTCTATCTCCATAATCTCTTGAAATTCACAATCCATTAGAATTTATCTCACTCAAAATTTTTTTCTCTTATTTTGTTATATTACAAAATAATTCTAAACCTACGCTCCTATTACATCTAGAAAACTTTATTTAGTTATATTATAATACTTTAATTTATCTCATTTTAGATTGAATAGACCATTACTTAATATTAAATAACAAGTTTTATCATTTATACTTATTTACATTAATAATTCATAATAATTACAATTGATGTTCAATCTAGAGATAACAAACATTGCAAACTATCCTTGACAAGCTCCACTAAGTCAAATTATCATTTTTAAATACTTTTTTATGTTTTTTTTGAAATAAGTCTATTCATACCTAATATGCTAAAAAAAAGTCACACTAGTACTACTTAATATCTTATAATTGATGTCTTTTATCAATGTTTTTTTTATAATATTTTGCTTTGTATTGATTATATTATTATGTAACTCTTTATCTCCACTCGTATGAGCTCAACGTCTATTTTATTTAGTTATATTATGCTACATTAATAATCTCTTTTCAACTTTAATATATCTTTGCATAATATTAATACACCTGTTTATACTTTGGTAATCCATAGTAATTTTGAAAATGTTTAGTCGACTCAAAATAAACATCATTGCACTAGTCTTCATTAGTTTTATCTAATTTAGTATTTGTTTTCATAATTTTAATGTTTCTTAGTGTTTAGGCTTTTATGGAGACATTTAATTCACAACTGACTATAAGATCAAGAATGTCAAAAAAGATCTCCAAAGTAACTTGAAATAAAACTTTGTTTTACAATTTATCTCATTTTTTTCAAAGTTTGATTTAGATTTAGTTATATTATAATGAAACTCTATTTCTCCTCGCATGTAACCCAATTATCATATTATTTTTGTGTTTTGCATTTGTTACATATAACTCTTTCGAAATTTGTCAAAAATTTTCTTATTATTATTATAATCATTTATTATTATTTATACATATTTTGTTTGAAAATTTATATTATCTAAAAACTGGATCTCATTGAGACAAAAAACTTTTTATCAAATCATTTGTAATAAGCTTTATGATATTAGAATTCATTTTTATGTCTTTAAAATTTTTTTCTCTATGATTTTCTTTTTTAATAGATATTTTAATTCATACATGATTTCATGATTATGATTCTTAAACTACCTTCTTAATATCTTGGAATGTGACTTTACTATATAATTTATCACATTGTTTTAAAATTTTTACAATGATTTGGTTATATAATATTTCTTCAATTTATCCAATTTTAGAATTAGTATATCTTTCCTTTATATTGAAATAATCATTTATTATAATTTATTCTTTTTTAATTTTGAGATTCATAGTAATTAGACATGATATCTCATGGTTACAAAAACATATTGTTAGGCTCAACTAAAAAGGCTTTATCAAAATTATATATTCATTTTTACTTTTTAAAATATTAATTTTTTAAAGCTTTTGCATGATTTATGTGACATTTGTTTTTGTTGGTAATCTGACAATTAAGGATGTTACACTCTTTGTATTTCATATCTTGGAATGCAACTTTTTTGTATAATTTATCAACTTTGTTCAAAATTTTTGTTGTCATTTTGTCATATTACAATGTAACTCCAAATTTTTTTCAACTAATAATTACTTTTCTTTTATTGGCTTATAATATATTTCTTCAATATATTTCATTTTAGATTTAATATATATTTACCTAACATTATAAAAATATTTTTTTAGGCTTGTATATTCAATTTGGTAATTCTTTATAATTTAAAAAATGGTCAAATTATCATGAAAAAACAACATTGGGCTCTTTTCAATAGTTCTACCTAATTAAATATTTTTAAATAGTTTTTTAAGACTGTGGTATACATTTTTTTGTATTTTAGCTCATAGGTAATTTGACGGTTGAGGCTGTTATATGCTATCACATTAATACCTTGTAATGCAACTCTCTAATACAATTTATCTCATTTCACTTCCTAAAATGTGTTGCTTTAATTTCTTTATATTACCATGCCACTCTAATTGTTCTCTCATGTTATCGATGCCTTGCTTTGATTTTTTATAATACATTACTTCAAGTAAACATATTTAAACTTTAACATATATGTACCTTATATTACAATAAAACTTTTTCATATTTTACTCTTATTTAATTTATCAATTCAGAACAATTCCAAACAAGTTCAAATCGAGTTGAAAGAAAAGTCATTTCACTGGTCTCATCGAGCTTTATTTAACTAAATATTTATTTTTATATTTTTAAATATTTTATTTTCAAGATTTTAGAACAATTTATGACACTAATATTAAACTAAGAATATTTTACTCAAGTTTCGTAGCACCTTGAAATGCAACTTTCCATTACAACTTATCACGTTTCTTAAATTTTTTTGTTTAATTTAGTTATGTTACTGCATAAATTTAAATATACTCTCACGTGACACTTACCTTCCTTTGATTTGCTTTTATTCAATTGCTTTAGTTATATCATTTATTGTTTAATATATGTTTACAAAATATTAAAATAATATTTACATATATTTAAGCTTATTTATATTGATAATTTATAGTAATTCTTTTAAAGTCTGACCACGATTGAAAAAATGTCATTAGACTCATTACAACGAGGTCTATCATATTAAATATTCTTTCAATTTTTTAAAAACATTTTTTTAAGATTTTGGCAAAGTTTATGATTCTTTTAGATTTGTACCAAATTTTAGTAATGAGGATGTTATGTTATGCTCAACCACATTAGTTTCTTTAGATGAAACTATCATGAACTACTGATCTTATTTCTTTAAATTCTTTTCATTGATTTCGTTATATTATTATGCTAATATAAATTTCTTCTTATATGACAATTTTCCTTGATTTGGTAATGTTTCAAATTTTTATATTATCTTAGTTTAGCTTTTATAAATACATAATACTACAAAAACAATTTTTTATTTTCTTTGATAATTTGTTGTAAAGCAAAATGTGTTGTAAACTAACAAAATAAACATCATTGGACTAATCTTGATGATTTATATCTAGTAATATATTCTTTTTTATTTTTGTAAAATTTATTTGTAGGTTTTTAGATTGTTTTACAAGAAGTTTCAATTCATGCATGATTTGTAGATCTAAAATGTTACAATTGATATACAAAGCATCTTGGAGTGAAACATTATTGTATAATTTTTTTTTTCAAGTATTAATCTTTTATTTTGATTTATTACTTTGTAAATCTAAATCTCTTGTCATGTGAGTTTTACATTCTTTTGATATTAAGCTATTACATTGCTTCATATTACATCATGTAAAGCTTTAACATATATTTACTAAATATTAAAATAGTAATTCATTATTATTTCGGCTTAGACATTTTTGTAATTCATATAAATTTAGAATGAGATCTAATTAAGATAAAACAAACATCCTTAAACTCATCATGAACAGCTTTATGAAGTTAAATTTTTATTTTTTATTCTTGATGTCCTCTATGTCTTGGAATCCATCTTTCTTATAAAATTTATCTAGTTTATTAAAAGTTTTGCTTTAATTTGGTTATATTACTATGTATTACAATCTCCTCTTCTAGAAGTTGTCTTTAGTTTAGTTATATTGAATTTCTTCAACTTATCTCAGCTCAACTTTAATATATATTTACTTAATATTAAAATAATAATTTATTATTATTAATGAAATATTTATTCTTATAATTTTTCATAATTCTGAGCCAGTATTATTTGAAAAAATTGAATGTCATTACACTCGTCCATATGAGCACTATCAAATAAAATATTCATTTTAATAATTAAAAAATATTTTATTTTCTTATGTTTTAACAGGCTTTATAAGATCTTTTGTTCATATCTAATTTGAAAAATGAAAATGTTATAGCCAATCTCATTATTGACATAAAATTAAACATTCCTACAATAATTTATCTAGTTAATTGTGGTTTCCTGTTTAACTTATCTTATAACCTTTTGTGCTATGTAACTCTAAATCTCTTCTCATGTGACATTTGTCTTTTGTTTGGTTCTATTATATTACATAACTTTCTCTCATTTCTAGTTTAATATTTATTTACATAATATTAAACAAAATTATTGTTATATATGTTTATCTAATTTTGTAACTGATTTTTTATTTTTTAGATATTTTATTCGCCTTTATGGTTTACAATTTTTGAGATACTTCAATCTCTACCTTGTTTTGATAATTGTCATGGTTACACTCAATCTCTTAAGTGGAATAGAACATAGCCTTTCGTAAATAATTTAACATTTTTCTTCCATGTTTTTGCTTTGACTTAATTTATTATTATGGAACTCC
Source organism: Vanilla planifolia (assembly GCA_023846275.1). Classification (NCBI taxonomy): domain Eukaryota; kingdom Viridiplantae; phylum Streptophyta; class Magnoliopsida; order Asparagales; family Orchidaceae; genus Vanilla; species Vanilla planifolia. Next base: position 297,377 of record JAIUJO010000244.1, on the reverse strand, counting down.
TATTTTTAATTCATGAGACTTTTAAATCATTTTATTTGAATAGATTATAATATTTCAACTTACATTATTTTAAATAAAATATATATTTACTAAATTTAAGATTAACAATTCATTATTATTTTCCATTATTTATTTTAGAAATTCACCTTGCTCAAAATTATGTCTTATAAAGAGAGATAAAAATAAATGCCTTTTTTTTAATCTCGATAAAATTTACAAAATTAAATATTTGTTTTTTAGTATTTTTAAATGTTTTATTTTCTTTATCTTTGGTGCATTATCTGGGATGTTTTGATTCATGCTAAAATTATTGATTGAGGATTTTATGCTAAATCTCTTGAATATCACAGAATTCAACTATCTCCTATAATTTACCTAATTTTTCAATTTATTTTTTAGATTTTGTGGTATTACTATGTAAGTTTAAATATTATCTTGTTTAACAATTATAAGTGCTTGATTTGGCTATATTACATTGCTTAAAGTTATAGTTTTTCTACTATGATATGTTTTTAACTAATTTTGTAATAATAATTTGTTATGATTTTATATTATTTATAGGGTTAATCCATATTAGCTCTTAAGGAATTCCTATTTATATAAAGAGAAATCATTGGACTCATCTTGACTTGCTTTATAAAATTAAATTTTCTATTATATAAATTTAAATAGTTTTTTCTATGATTTTTGAATGCCATATGAGAGAAAATAAATTCGTTTGTAATTTGATAGTACTACGCACGTTCCCTATAATATGTAATGCAACTTTCTTACACAATTAACGTAATTTCATGAAAATAGTTGTTTTCTTTGGTTACATTATTATAAAATATTAAAACTCTTGCAATTTTCTAATATTAACATTGTAAAATTTTTCTTATTTTAGCTTTACTATATATATACTGCTTTAGTATTAAAATAATAATTTATTTTCTTTATATTTTATGTCCTATGGTAACTCATAGTAATTCCAAATGATATCCCTTGGTGATGAATCAGACATTGTTGGAGTCATCTCGATTTCCTTTATAGAATTAAATATTTTTTATTTTTTCAAATATTTTTTCAAAGAATTTTTTTAAATTTATGGCATATTTAAATTTTTATATTTATTGATGATCCGAGATGTTCACTCAATCATGTTAAATTGTTGGAATGCAACATTCCAATGTAATTTGTCTTATTTTTTTAAGTTTTTCATTTTGATTTTGTTTGATTGCTATGTCATCCTAAAATTAATATTTAATTTGATAGAGCTTTTCAAGATAAGTTTAACAATGTATTATTCATCTCAATGAGATGTAGCATTGAATTATAATGAATTACGAAATTAAACAAGAAAAAACATATTTTTAAATATTAATTAATTATAAAATAGATCTTGAATGGAATGAACGTAAGCAATGTTAAGGTCACATGCCCAAATAGTTATAGTTTCACTAAAATATAACCATAAGTAAGTTAAAAACTTTGATAAAATGACATAAATTGTATAGGAAATATGTTTTTCAAGATATTAAAGAGATCAAATATAATATTATTAATTATATAATTAGATATGAATAGAAATCTAAAACATTTGTGAATAAAATAATATTTAGAAATTAAAAATGAGTTTTTTTAATTTGATGGATGTCACTAAGTTAAGTCCATCAACATTTTTTTCTATCGAACCTCGTTTAAAATATCCACAAATCACAAATGCAAATAATGCTAAATAGTAAAAACTTATTAATTTTTATCATGTAAATATATACTAGGGTGATGTATGTTAATTTATTTAATAAAATATAAACATCATCTTATATGATAATTTTAGTTTTAGAGCAATATAAATAAATCAATGGAAATAATTTTAAGAAATGAGTTTAAATTCATGTTAAAGTTACATTCTAAGATATTAGTGAGGTGAGGATAACCCCCATTAAATAAATAATAAGTGAAAATATTTTATAAACTATATCTAAGTACAAAAAAATCAACTATTTAAGTTATAAAAAAATTTATTGGATAGATATCATCCTGATTAGCCCAACGATATTGTCTTCATCTCAATTAAATCTCATTTGGAGTTATTATTAATTATAAAAATAAATAATTAAAAATAATTATAAGTTTCTTTTTTGAAATTATAAAATAACATGTTATATGCGAAATTAAATAATTTGAAAAAATATAATTTAATCAAATCAAAGATATGTAAAGTGTACTTGAGAAGATAATTAGAGTTTTTTTACATACAATGATATTAAGGCGATTGACTATGTTATCCTCAATCATTAAATAAGGTATGAGTCAAAATACTTTGTAAAAAAAGTAAAAGCCATGAATATTAAATTAAATTTTAAAAAATAAATATTTAGTTATAAAGGGCTCATCAAGTATATTTTAAACATAATAATTTAACTTCTATGGGGATCTAATTCAGAATTATATGAATTATTAAAGTAAATAGACATAAACAACAATGAATTACTATTTTAATAAATAACAAATATATGATAAAGCTAAAATCATATACATTTAATCAATTTAATTTAAATAAATCAACGTTGTGAAAGTCATACGAGAGGAGATTTAGAGTTATAAATTAATATATCCAATTCAAAGTAAAAACATTTAGAAAATTAGTTAATTGTAGTCAAATATTAAATTAAGAGACATTAAAAAGATCGACAACAACTTCCTTGATCAACAGTATAGGTAAAAAGTAAAATATCTGATAATTCATGAAAAAATCGTAGAATTTAATGTATTTTTAAAAATAAAAAAATTAATATTTAATAAGAAAGAGTTTGACTAGGTGAGTGTAATAACATTTGTTTCATAGCAAATTAATGCAATGTAAAGTAAAAAATTAAAAGCAATTTCAATGTCACACTAAAGGAGATTTGTAGTTTTGTAGTAATATATTATTGTAAAACTGAAAAATATTAAAAACATGTTAAATTAGAGAGAAATGTTGCTTGTCAATGTACTAAGGAGATTGAGTGTAACATCAATGATCATCAAATCATGTATTTAGCAAAATATCTTGTAAAACATGTAAATAAATAAAAAAATAGTTTTTTAAAATAAAATATCGAATGTTTAATAGATAAAGCTCAACAAGATGAGTCTACTGATTTTTTGTCACAATCAGACCTTCTTTGGAATTACCACAATTTAGCAAATTTAAAAAATAAAAATAAAAATAAATTGTCTTTTAATATTGAGTAAACATATACCAAAACTTAAATAAAAAAATTGAAGCAATACAACAAAATTAAAGTGTTGTAAGGCTCCCATGAGTGGCCATAATAGCTTCATTGTAAACGAAATTTGCATTCCAATAGCATAGTGAGCTCGTCCATAACAATCTCAATTGTTAAGCAAATTATTGATCAATATATCTCACAAATTGTGTAAAAACACTAGAAAATTTTTTTTAAAAAGTAAATTATAATTATTTAATTAGATATAATCCATTAAGAGTAATCCAATGAGATTTGTTTCATTTTAATCAAGATTTCTTTCATATTACTGTGATTAAAAAACAAATATGTATAAACAATAATAAATTATTGTTCTGATATCATGCAAATATATATATTTAAAATGAAATGAGATTAATAGAAGAAATTTATTCAAAAAAATTAGAACAATATAAGTTTCATAAGAGATGTGATTTAAAGTTACATAGTAATTTATCAAAATCAAACCAAAAGTAAATTATAATATTTAAAATTACAATATTTAAATTTACAATATTTAGAATTACATCATTTTGAATTACTATGAATAACATAAGTAAACAAGCAAAAAAAAATGTTTAATTATCAATTTGATAGTAAGTCAAATTATATTCATAATAAAGTAAGATAAATTTAAGTATTACAATTTAAGCAAATGAAAGACAGGTAAAAGACACATTCGGACAGATTTAGTGTTACATAGTAACATAATAAAAACATAGTAAATAACATGAAGAACTACCTAAATTTGCACACGAAGTTATTGTTACAAGATGCTAAGAAGAATTAGGGTAACATCTTCGATCATCAAATCACTTGTTAATTAAAATATATAAAAAAAACAAAAAAAAAAATCTTAGAAATAAAAACAATTAAAACGAATATTTAATTATATAGTGTATTTTGGGATGAGTCCAACAATATTTGTTTAGACTTCATCAGACCTTGTTTGAAATTATTGCAAAATGAAAAAATAATTAAACAAAAAAACTAAAAATTTTTTATTTTAACTAGAATAAATTGAATAATTTGAATTATTGAGATAAACTGAACAACAAATTTGAACTCTTATGTATGAAGAAGATTGAGTATAACATTCTCAATCATCTAATTAGGTATAAATGAAATGACTCATCAAGCATTCCAAAACTATAGTAAAAATATTTAAAAAATATGAAGTTAAATTTTTCATTGATAGAACTTATGGATGATTCCAATGAAATGTATTTCTTTAGCATCGAATGTCATTTTCAACTACTACAAATTAACAAAGTAAATAAGAACAACAAAAATAAATTTGCTTTTAAATATTAAGTAAACATATATAGAAGATGAAATAAGAAAAATTTAAGCACTACTATAAATGGAATCAAGATGTTTTAAAAGTTACACAAGAGGAGAATTTTTGTTACATAGTAATAGAGCTTAATCAAAGCAAAAACATCATAAACAAAGTGGAAAGTTTATCAAAAACATGCATTATAATATACTAAGGAGATCTAAGGTAACATCCATGTTTATCAAATTAGGTATAAATGAAAATATCTTATAAAATATTCCAAAAAGTAAGAAAATAGACTTGTTAAAATATAAAAAGGAATATTTAACATAATGAAGTTCATCAAGATGTGTGAATTGATGATAATTTTGTGTCGTTTAGACCTAATTTACAATTACTATTTATTACCAAATTAACTAAACATAAACAAAACTATGTTATTATTTTCATATTATGTGAACATATATTACAACTAAAATATGATAAATAGAGGCAATGTAATTTGAAAAAAATCTGGAGATATGAAGGTCACATTAGCAGATAATTACTGTTTCACAGTAATATAACAATATCAAAGAAATAAAATTTCAAGAAATATGATAATATGTATAATACACATTTGTACCAAAATATTTTAAGATTGAGTTAATATCCTCAATCAAAATATTAGGTAAGACTCAAAATATCTCATAAAAAATATAAAAGCATAAGAAAATAAAACATTTAAAAATATTAAAATTTTTTTTTCCTTTAGAGCCCAAATAATTTAGAAATACTATAAATTACCTATGTGCATCCCAAAAATAATAATAAATTATTAGTTTAATATAAAATAAATATAGATTAAAATTAAAATAAGATAAATTGAAGTAATATAATATGACTAATTAAAACTATTATAAAGCTCACCTGATAATAGAATTCATGTTTGATGGAATATAAAAAAATAGAAGCAAATAATTTCAAGAAATATAGTAAATTTAATAACAAAATTGCATTCCAACATAATACCAAGTTTTAGTGTAACACCCTCAAAAATCAAATCATTTACGATTTAAAAATGTTTACAAGATAAGTAAAACGTAAAAAAATATATTAAAAACAAAATTAAATATTTTGTTAGATAAAGCTTATTAAAATGAGTCCAAGACATCTTTTGTGTCCATTAGATGTTTTTATAATTATTATGAATTTTCAATGGAAATAAATCTAAATAATAATAATTATTATTTACTATTAAGTATATGCACATATTAATGTTGAAAAAAGATAAATTGAAGTAGTCTTATATGACAAAATCAAAGTGATGTAAAGGTCACACAATAGGAGAAATACAGTAACATAACAACATAACAAAATTGAAGATAGAAATTTTATAGGATTGGTGTATTCCAAGATACAAGGGAGATCAAGTGTAACAAGTTTGCTCATCAGCTCAAGTGTAGACAAAAATACAAGTCAAATGATATATATTTTGTATTTATTAGATATCATTTGGAATTATTACAAAATATAAAATTACATTGGTATAAATAGAAATAAATTCAAAATGTTAAGTAAATACATTTAAAAATGAAATGAGATAAATAAAAAAAATAAAATAGCACAATGAAAGATAAGTAAAGGTCACTTAACAGGTCATTTAGAGTCACAAAAATTATGTGATAAAATTGCATGATAACGAAAAGTACAATTGTAACAACCACAACTTCTAAATTAGGTACAAATTAAAATATAACATAAAGTGTGGAAAAACTATAAAAAAGTATTTTAAGACATAAAAATAATATTTAATATGTTAAATCTTCCAAAATGAGTACAAAAATACTTGTTTCATATGGATTAGGCCTCCTTTAGAATTACTATGAATCACCAAATCTAAATTAGAATAAATAATCATAAATTATAATTTATTAGCTAAATATATTTCAAAGCTAAAATAAGAATCACAGATAAATTGTAATATAACCAAATCAATATGATGTATAGGTCACAAAAGTGACGAATTAAAGCTGAATTTAAATATAAACAAGAAAAAGCAAAAATTTAAAGAAACAAAATAAATTTATGGAAACATTAAATTCAAAGAAACAAAAGATATTGAATATAACATGCTCAATCATCAAATAAGATAAGAATCCAAAAGTTTCATAAAGCATTGAATATAAAAAAATATAAAAATCAATTATGATTTAGGGATAGCTTGATGAGAAGAGTCCAACAAATTGTTTTTGTCTAGATTGGATCTTATTTGAAATTACTAAAAATAAAAAAATTAAAAATGCATAAATAATAATAAATTATTTTTTTAACCTTAGAAAAAATTAAATTAATCCAAAAAAGAGAAAAATAAAGGCAATGTAGATGATAAAATCATGGTAATATAAAGATCACAAGATAAGAGCTTTAGAGTGACATAGTAACATAATCAATTGAAAGCACAAAATTTAAAAAACATGAGATAAATTATACAAGAATATTGCATTCTAAGATACTACGTTGATCAAGCACAACATTTTCAATCATCAAAATCCTTAAAGCATTATGAAAGGCCTCAAAATTACAATTTTAAAATTTGAAAGATGCTGATTTAGTTGGATAAATCTCATCAAGACAACTCTAATGACATTTTTTACATCTCGATTAGAGCTATTTTCGAATTATATGATTTTTTGAACAAAATATGCATAAATAATGAGAAATGTTTTTTGTATACTAGGTAAATATATATGAAATATTAAAGGAGATAAATTGAAGATATATAATAAAAAAAATTAAGGTAATGTAAATATCCCATGAGAGACAATTTAGAGTTACATTATAATAAAATCTAATTAAATTAAAAACTAAAAAAATTAAGAAATAGTTTATGTGATAGTTGTATACCAAGATACCAAAAAGATCACGAGTAATGTCATGAATCATCAACTTAGGTAAAAATTAAAATATATTTTAATGTCAACACATTTTTGATAAAAATATATTTAAAAATATCAAAATAAAAAATTAATTAATATAACTCCCTGATGTGATACCAATGATATTTGTTCTATCTATATAACACTTTATTTGGAATTATAGCTATTTACCAAAATAAATAAGTATAAATAATTAAAATATTATTATTTTTAGAAAAAGTAAATATAATTAATAAAGCTAAAATAAGATAAATTATAGTAATTGAATATAACGTATTAGAAAGATTCTAAGAAGATTTAGTATATAACATTCTCCAACATTAAAATCAGTATGAATCATAAAGCCTTTAAAACATGATAAAGCCCTAAAGAATAAAATATTATTAAATATAAAAATGAATTTTTAAATGTTAGAGTTTTTTGAGATGACTGTAATGATATTTTTTTTGGTCTTAATCAAATATTTCTAGGAAAATTTGTGAAATAAAAAGTAAATAAACATAAACAACATGTGATACAAACGTCACATTAATAGAGAATTAGAGTTGCATACTAATATGAAAAAATTAAATTAAAATGTTTGAAGAAATGAAATAAAGTTTTAAGAAAATTTCATTTCAAGACAATAATGAGAATGATTATAATATCCTCAATCATCAATAAAGGTATGATTCAAAGTTCTCATTAAACATGCAAAACCTTAAAAAATAATATTTAAGATTACAAAAATAAACACTTAGTCAGATACAGCTCCTCGAGATGGGTTAAGTGAAAAGTGTTTTTTCTTGATCTAACCTTATTTGGAGTTATATTAAATTATTCACGTAACTAAACATAAATTATTATAAATTATTTGTTTATATTAGAGTAAATATATATTCGAATTGGTTTGAGATAATTTGAAGAAAAGTAATTAAACCAAATCAAAATGATGTTAAAGTCATATTAGAGAAGATTTAGCATTGCATAGAAATCTAATGTAATAAAAATAAAAAACTTAAAAAATGAGAGAAATTATGTGGCAACATTCAAATATTTTAAGAAGATTGAGTGAACATCCTCGATTATCAAATGTGGTGAAAATTGAAATATGTCATAAATTACACAAATATAATTCAAAAAGACCTTTAAGAATATAAAAATAATTATTTAATTGTACAGAGCACCACTGAGACAACTCCAACAATGTTTTCCTCATCTTCATGGGACATCATTTTGAAATACTATGAATTACTAAAATAAAAAAGAAATATTGTTAATAAAGCTAAAATAAGACAATATATATATATTAAAGCTAAAAAAAGACAAACTTAAGTAGGCTAATATAACAAAATGACAAGACTATGAAAGTTTATAATAATATAACCAAAGCAAAATGAAAATTTTCATGAAATTAGGTTAATTGTATGGGAAAGTTGCATTTAATGATACGATAGTGATCACATGCAGTATTGTCAAATTACATAAAGTATGCAAAAATCAAAGAAAAAGGCTTTTAAAAATTATGTAATAGAAACTTTAATTTGATAAAGCAAGTTAAGATGAGTCCAATTATGTCTTTTTTATATAAACAAGAATTCCTTTAGACTTATTATTAATTAATCATATAAATAAACATAAATCATAGTAAACTATGATATTAAAATTAGTTAAATACATATTAAAGTAGAAATAAAACAATTTGAAGCAATATAATATAACTAAATCAAGGACATATAATGGTTAAACAAGATAAGATTTGAAGTTACATAGTAATGTCACCAAATAAAAAAAATAAATTAAAAAATTAGATAAAATGTAGAAGATAGTTGAACTCTATGATATTGAGTAGATTTAGCATAACATCCTCGATCACCAATTTTGGTATGAATAAAAATATCCCTTATAATGCACAAAAATTAACGAAAAAAAATTTAAAAATATAAAAAATGAATATTCAATTGTATATAATTTGTTGAGATGAAACAAAAGACATTTATTTCTATCCCCAAAAGATATAGTTTGGAACTAAGTGAACTACCAAAATAAATAATAATTAATTATTAATTTCTAATTATTAAATATATTTATTTAAGTTAAAATAAGATAAATAAGAAGGGTTATAAATTTTATAAATAAAGTGACATAAAGGTCACATTAACGAAAAATGGTGTTTATAACAATAAAAAATATCAAAGAAAAATAATTGAAGAAAAGTTTTAAAATGTTTAAAAAAGCTGTGTTTCAAGCCACTAAAGAAATTAAGTATAACGTTATTAATCATCAAAACTAGGTAGAGATTGATGTATCATGTAAAATGTCAAAAAACCTAAGAAAATAAGATATTTAAAAAAATTTAAATTTAATTAATTTAGTAAATAAAAATAAATAAAAATAATTTTGCTTAATATTATGCAAAAAAATATTGAAGGTGAAGTAAGCGAAATTTAAGTAATGTAACAAAACCAAAAAGATGGCATGTAAATGTCAAATGATATGTGATTTAGAGTTACGTAGCACAAAAATTTATATGATAAGTGAAATAGGAATGTTACATTGTAGGTCACTAAGGAGATCTAATGTAAAATTCGTGGTTGCCAAATTATTATATATCAAAATATCTTATAAAGCTTTGCAAAATTATTAAAAAATAAATTATTTCAATAAAAGAAATAAATATTTAATTAGATAGGGCTTATTAAGACTAGTCAAACAATGTGTAATTAATTGAAATAATTTAATACAACCAAATAAAAATATTTCTCCAATAACAAGAGAGGACATTTGAAGTATATATCAATATGAACAAATGAATACACAAAACTTCAATTAATGTGATAAATTTTCTTAGGAAGGTTTCATCCAATGATAATAGTTAGATTAAATTTAACATTGTTGATTGTTAAATTAGCTTGATGAAAAGGTCTCATAAAGCATGCTAAAACAAATGAAAATAAAATATTTTGTGTTATAAAAGTGAATATTTTATTTGATAGTGGTCATAGGGACGAGTGTAATAACATTTGCATTTTTCAAATAGGACATGTTGAGAATTATAGAAAATTAAAAAAGGAAAAATGCCCTAAATAATAATAAATTATAGTTTTAATATTAAGTAAATATATATTAAAATAGAACTAAGATAAATTGAAGAAATTTAATAGAACCAAATAAAAGACAATTAAACTTCTAGCAAAAGGAGGTTACCAAAACATATAATATAACTAAATCAAAGCAAAACTTTTAATAATATGAGATACATTATATAGGAAATATGGATTCCAAGATGCAAACCAAACTAAGAATGAAAAAAAAAATTATTTCGTAAAGTTCTTCAAGATGAGTTTATTGATGTTTATTTTATCCTAATTGGATCTTTTTTGGATTAGTACGAATTTCAAAAATACTTAAGAAACAATAATGAGAAATTACATTTTTAATATTTATTAAATAAATATCAAACCTATAAATGTTAGAAATTGCCACAATATAATAATACCAAACCAAGAGAATGTAATAATCACGCAAGAAAGATTTGGAGTTTCTTAACAGTATATCCAAATGGAAGATTAAAATTTGAAGAAAGGTGAAATTATATAATACTTTTTCACTCCAGGATACTATGAAGATCGAGTGTAATATTTTAGATCTTCAAATCAGGATAGAATTGAAACTTCTAGTAAAACATTCTAAAACCTTTGAAAAATATTAAAAAAATAAAAATAAAAATGTAATTGGATATAGCTCACAAAGATTAGTCCAACAATGTTTATTTTTTCCCATCATTGTTCTTCTTCTGTTGCAAAAAAATATCAAATAAAATAAAAAAATAATTACAAATTATTTTTTAGTATTTAATATTTATTAAAGCCAAATTTACATAAAATAAAAACTTGAAACCTAACCAAATCAAAGAGATGTAATGGCCATATAAAAAGATGTTTAGAGAAACGTAATAATAAAACAAAATCAAAGAAAAACACTTAATGAAATAAGATAAATAATACCTGATAGTTTCATGATAAGTGACTAATGTGATTTTGCTTAACAGTCCCAATAGTCAAATCTGATGCAAATCTAAAAGCATCATAAAGCTTGCTAAAATCTCAAAAACTAGTGCTTTAAAAATATAAAAATGAGATTTAATCAGATAGACCTCATTGTGATGAGTTTAATGACGTTTATTTCATCAAGGTGAGACTTCATTTTGAATTATTAATAATTACAAATATAAATTAAAAAAAGTATAATTAAATGCTATTTTAATATTAATTAAATATATATTAAAGTTGAAATAAGATAATTAAAGTCATATAATATATCAAAATCAAAGCAAGGTAAGTTTCATATGAGAGGACATTTAAATTTACATAGTAATATAATGAAAAATGTAAAAAAGTTTTAAGAAATAAGGTAAGTTGTATAAGAAAGTTCCATTTGAAGATACTATAGAGATCAAGTGCAATATTCATATTCTTTAAATTAGCATCATAAATTGTTCTAAAATCCTAAAATTAAAATAGTTAAAAATACAACAAAATATTTGGATAAGCACAGTTCAAGGAGACTTATCAAATGACTTTTATTTCAACTCGATTTGATCTGGTTTTCAATTGTGTTCAATTGTTAAAAGAAATAATAATAAATTATTATTATTATAATATGAGGTATATATGTTAAAGTGGAAATAAGTTTAATTGAAGAAATATAACACAATAAAATCAAACCATGGTGGGTAACATGAGAGGACCTTTAGAGTGACATGGTAATATAAAAAACTAAAACAAAAAATTTTTGGAATTAAATTCAGATAACTTATAAGAGAAAGTTTCATTAGAAGATATTAATGTGATCATATTTGACAACATCAATTATGAAATATGGTATGAACTAAAATACCACAAAACGTATGCCAAACCTTTAGAAAAATAAGTTAAAAATATAAAATTAATTTTTTGTTCAATGTAACTCATGGAGAAGTGCTAATCACAATTTTTGCCAAATCAAACCTTGTTGATTATTACCACTAATATCAAAGTTAATAAGGAAATATATTAATGGATTATTATTTTAATAATATTTGGTTATTTAATAATTCTAAAAGTTTTTGTTATATATTTTTTGAACCAAATCATAACAAAATCTTTGAAGAATGTAACAAATTGAAGAAAAGTGTTTAAAATTTATTTGTATGATTCTTTTTGGGATGAGAGTAATGATATTTATCTTTGTGGTGAGCAAAAAATGTAAAGAATAACTCTAAATTAACAAAGCAAATATGCATAAATAATAAGAAATTTTGTGTTTAATATTTAGTAAATATATATTAAAGTTGAAGTGAGATAAAGTGAATTAAGGTGTTATAACAAAATAAAAAAGATTTAAAGGTCACATTAGAGGATAAGAATTGTTTCATAGTATTATAATAAAATCAAATGAAAAACTATGAAGAAATGAGATTAATTATTTAGGAATATTGCATTCCATGATACTAAGAAGATCAATTGTAATATTCTCAACCGTGTAGTAAAGTATGGATAAAAAATCTAGAAAAAAATACAAAACTCCTCGAATCAAATACTTAAAATTATAAAATTATATACTTAATTAGAGAGACCTCCTCGAGATGAGTCCAATGACATTATTTTGTCTGAGTCGGACCATATATGGATTTACTACAAATTATGCAAGTAAACAAACATCAATTATGACAAAACTATTATTTTGAAAAAAGTAAATATATAATAAATTTGAATTGAGTTAAATTGATGCAAAGTAATTTAACCAAAGAAAAATTATGTTAAGGTCACATGAGAGGAGATTTAAGTTATATAATATAATACAATTTAACTGATGTAAAGGTCACCTGAGATGATATTTAGAGTTACATAGTAATCCAACCAATTCAAAGCAAAACATTTGAAAAATTTTGTAAATTATATAAGAAAGTTGCATTTCAAATACTAAAGAGAACTGGTGTATCATCTTTGATGGTAAAACCAAGTATGAATCAAAATTTTTGTTAGGAATATAAAACATTTAAAAAAATTTAAAATATAAAAAAATAATTAAGTTTAGCTCACCGACACATGTCCAATTATGTTTATTTCTTCTGAAAAGAAACTCATTTAAAATTATTACAAATTAAAAAATTAAATAAGAATAAATAATAATAAATTACCATTTATAAATTTAAATGAAATAAAGTGAACTAATTTTTATTACCAAAAAAGGAATGTAAAGGTCACATAAGATGAGATTTAGAATTATAAGCTATTATAACAATTCCTTTATATAACTTATTTAAGCTTTAATACATATTTCAAAAATATTAAAATAATAATATATTATTATTGATGTTATTTTCATTGTTAATTTGAAGTAATTTAATATGTGTTCCAAACAAGAGACACAAATTATATTTGACTCATGTTGATGAGCTCTATCCATTTAAATATTTATTTTTAAATATTTAAATATTTTTTATTTTTAAGGATATTTGTTTGTTTTATGAGACATTTTGATTCATACTTGATTTTATCATCAAAGAAGCTACACTTGATCACCATAGCATCTTGGATGTAACTTTTATTTTCCTTTAACTTTATTATATTTCTACATATCTCTATATCTCCTCTAATGTGACCTTTACATTGCTTTAATCTTGATCTATTACATTGATTAAAATTATTATTATGTGTTTATATATTTTGATGATCATAACAATTACAAATGAGGTTCGATCAAGAATTAATAATAATAATTTTTTACTTTACTTTTAAATTAATAAATATTGAAACTAAAGTGGGATAAATCTAAGCAATAAGGTATAACTAATTGAAAGTCATACAAAGGTCACAAATGAGGGGAATTAGAGTGTCATAATCGTATAATAATTGATGTAAAATATTTCAAGAAATGAGACAAATTATAAATCAAATTTACATTACAATATGCTAAGGAGATCATGTGTAATAATCTTGATCGTCTAATGTTGTGTGAATTAAAATAACTTGAAAAGGATGCAAAAACTATAAAATAAAATAACTAAAATTACAGAAATGAATTTAACTTGCATTGATCACTTTACGATGTGTCAATCAGCCATTGCCTTATTTCGATCAGACATCATTTGGAATACTATGATTTAAAAAATTAAATAAGCATAAATAATTTTTAATTATTATTGTATTATTAATAAAAATTATATTAAAGTTGAAATAATATAGATTCAAGAAATATAAAAATACTTATTCAAAGCGATATAAAAGTCACATAAGATGAAATTTAGAGTTGCATAATAATATAACCAAATCAAAGTGGAATTTTTAAATTATTGCATAAATTAAAAGGAAAAGTGGCACTCCAACGTATTAAAGAGGTGAGTATAATATCCTTAATTACCAAATATGGTGTGAATAATAATATCTTATAAAAAAAATAAAATTTTATAAATTAAAATATTTTAAAATATAAAAATAAATATTTATTTATAAAGACTTATCAATATGAACCTAATGACAATTGTTTTAGCATATCATGTCGTATTACTAACACTAAGGCATGGAGCTTTGTTTGGTGACAACAAATCATGAGTATTTCAAATTGATTTGTTTGAATAGATTTTAAGATTTCAGATAGTTGATACTCATGTTTTTTTTGAAAACTTAAAGAAGAAGATGTGTAAATCTCAAATATCGTAATGATGATCTTTGTTTAAGTAAAAGATCATGAAGAGATATATTTTGAATTTAATTTTAGATATTTTAGTTTTTACATTGATTAGAATGTTAGGCATGATATAAATATTTTTACAAAACACATAAATTAAATTACTTTGAAATTAATCATCTTAAAAAAGTATTTAGTTCTCATAAAGTTAATCCATCCTCCATGATAATCTTAAGAATCATTCTATTTTTATCACATCACTGTTTTACCCTAATAATGTTTATGAAAAATAAGTTATAATTAAAATAATTAATTAATAGATATAATACTAATTCAAATAATAATAAAAGAAAAATTAACTATCTATGAATAATAACCAAACGTTTTGTCAAGGCCTTTAACACATTGGCTGCCATTAATTGGTCAGAAATGCTAGTCCCCAAACAAGTTGATCATTCTGATATCTCCAAAAATGCTTTATTAAGTTGTTAGATTTGAGTTATCATATCTATATCTTTGTATCCAGTATTTAAGATTATAACATCATCAAGTGTAACATAAGCTACACCAAATTAAGTAAGAATCAGAAGTCATCTTAAAGTTAGGAAAAACTTAAGTAAGAAAATTAAAGATGTAGAAATGAATATTTAATATGTTTGAGCTATATCAAATAACATTTTGCACTTTTTTAATTAAACATCATTTGAAATGTTCACACATTTTTATAATAAATTACCAAAAACAATATTAAATTGTTATTTAATCATTAAGTTAATATTATTTAAGCTTAAATGACATAAATTGATTGAAGGCAATATTTCTTGATTAAAATGTTGTAAATGACACATGAGAAGGGAATTAGATTAAGATAATAATTTATAAAAATCAAATAAAACATTAAAAGAAATTAGGTAAATTATACAACAATGTTACGTTCCATGAGACTAAAGTGAATGAGAGTAACATCCTCAATCCCTAAATCATGCACAAATAAAAATATCTCATAAAACGTCCCAAACTTATAGAAAATAAAATATTTAAAAATAGAAAAATAAATATTTTATGAAATATAGCTCATGGAGATGAGTCCAGCCATGTTTGTCTCTTCTAAAATAAACTTATTTTGAATTATTATGAATTAGCAATGTAAATAACCATAAATAATATCAAAGAATTGTTTTAATATTAAATAAATATATATTGAATCTACAAAAGTTTAAAATGTTTCAATGAAATATAATAAAATGAAAATGGTATAAAATTGAGATGGGAAGATATTTTTTTTTATATAGTAACCACACAAAATCAATGAAAATAGTTTTAGCAGATCAAAAAAATATAGAATAAAATTGCTTTCTGTGATACTAAGGGGACCAAGTGAATTGTAGTTGATCATCATACCATGAAGTAATCAAAATAATATAAATTTTCTTTTATAACTAATGGTTATTTACTTTGTTAAATTATAATAATTAAAAAATGTGGTTTACTTTAGACAAAATAAACGTCATTAGTCTTATCTTAACAAGATTTATCCAACTGGATATTAAATTTTATATCTTAAAATATTATTAATTTCAATAGTTTTTGTAAGGTTTGTGAAGTATTTAGATTCATAACTAACTTAATGATCATAGACCTAAAGCAAGATCTCTGAAGCATTATGGCATGCATGTTCCTCACATAATTGATGTCATTTCTTTGAAGTTTTCTTATTAATTTGGTTTTATTATTTTGTTTCAATTTATCTCATTTTAGCTTCAATAAATATTTACATTATATTAAAATATCAATTTATTATTAGAAAAGCTTGTTTGTTTTTGTAATTTGCTCTAATTACAAATGAGGACTTACTGATTGAAAATAAACAACACTAAACTCATTTTGGCGAGCGTTATCCTATCCAATATTAGTTTTGATATTTCTAAATGTTCTCTTTGATATTGTTTTAGCACACTTGGTATGACATTTCAATTTGTGCCAAACATTGCAATAAAGACTTATCCACTGGATCTCCAAGGTATCTCGCAACACAACAATCCTATATAATTTAATGCACTGCTTCAATTTTTTCTCTTTAAAATGGATATATAAATTTGCAACTCTACCCTCATCTTATGTTACTTTTACATCACCATGAGTTGGTTATATTTTATGAATTTAATTAATGTCATTTTAGATTTAATATTTATGCACTTTTATTTTTACAGCTGGTAGTAATTCCATACTATCTCCTTTGAGACGAAATAAAAGTTGTTAGGCTTGCACCATTAAACTCTATCAAATAAAATATTTATTTTTTATATTTCAAATTTTTTTCTTTTATATTTTTTTTAGCATATTTTTGTGAGAAAATTTGATTCCTACTTTAGTTGAAATTTAAGGATATTACACTTGATCTTTTTATTTTCTTGTATGCAACTCTGTAATGTTGTTTATCTCATTTATAAAACATTTTTAACTTTGTTTTTTGATATTACCATGAAACTCAAAATCTGTTATCGTGTGTCTTTTATATCTCTTGGATTTAATTATATAAAATTAATTAAATTTATCAAATTTTTTTAATATATATTTTATTTACTTTATTGTTATTTTGGATTTTTGTGATAAGAATATTTCTTTTAAAATTTTAAATATTTTATTTTATAAGGCATTTGCTTACTTTATAAAAGAATATGACTTGTATATAATTTATTGATATGGACATTACATTCGAGATTCTTTTTATCTTGGAATGCAACATTCTCATATAATTTGTATCATTTCATAAAAGTTTTCATTCAATTTTGTTATATTACTATGTAACTATAGATCTTTAGCCATAAGGCTTTTATAATGCCTTGATTTTGCTATGTTACATCGTTTCTATTTGTCTTATTCAGCTTTGTTATTTATTCACTTAAAAGAAGTAATAATGTTTTACTATTTGTTCCTATTTATTTTGGTAATTCATTATAATTCCAAACAATGTTCAATGCAGACAATGTAAACTTTGTTTGAGTCATCCCAATCAATTTTATTGAACTAAACATTCATTTTAGTATTTTCAAATATGTTACTTTCAATGATCTGGCTTGTTCTATAGGTCATTTCAATTGGCAACTAATTTTTTCATTTTAGAAGATTACACTTGGCCTCCTTGGCATTTAAGAATGTAACATTCTAGTATAATTCCTCTTTTAGAATTTGATCTCTTTAACTTTGGCATGTTACTATGTAACTCTAAATAATTTTTGCATGTGACCTCTACATCATCTTGATTTTATTATATTATATTTCAACAATTTGGCATATCGTGGCTTTAATATCTCTTTACTTTATAGTAAAACTATTACATTTTTGTTTATTCATATTTCCTTCGGTAAGTCATAGTAATTTCACAAGAGGTTTGATGGAAGTCAAACAAAAATGCTTGGAGTCTCCTTGATGAGCACTATCAAATTATATATAGTTAATTTTATATTATTTCAAACTAATTTTTTTCTATAATATTGGAGCACTTTGTAAAACATTCAAATCATTCCTAATTTCACAACCAAGGACTTTATGCTCGATCTCCATAGTATTTTGAATTGCAAATTTTTATATAATTTATCTCCAAATTTTTCTTCAACTTTCTAATATTAAATACAACCAAAATCTTTTCTTATGTGACATTCACATAGTTCAATTTTGTTATAATATCTATTCTCATAATATTATAATAATAATAATTATTCTTTCATTGGACTCCTCTAAAAAAATTATCTAATTTAATATTTATTTTTTATATTTTTAAAAAGTTTATTTTCATTAATTTTTTAAACATTTATGAGTTATTTTGGTTCATACATTAATTTAATCAATAATGTTACCCTCAATCTCTTTAATATCTTGGATAGAAACTTTCCTATAAAACATATCTCAATTCTTTAAATATTTTGATTTGTTTTGATTATATCATTAAAACCCTAAAAATCTTTTCTCGTATGACATCTATATCATTTTATGTAGTTTTAATATTTTTTTTATTTACCTAATTTTTACTTTGATATGTATTTATTTAATATTAAAAAATAATGTATTATTATTTATCATTGTCTCAATGAGCTCTGTCTAATTAAATATTTATTTTTAAACTTTTAAATATTTTATTTTCTAACATTTTGGCATGCTTTAGAAGACATCTAAGATTGTACCTGATTTAACCATTAAGGATTTTTCACTTAGTGTCCTTAGTATTTTGACTATAACTTTCATGTATAATTTATTTTATTTATTCAAAATTGTGTTCTTTGATTTCGTTATGTTAATATGCAACTCTAAATTTCTTATTATATAACAAGTATCTCACTTTGATTTGGTCATATTACACAGTTTCTATTTATATAATTTAGGTTTAATGTATATTTACTAAATATTAAGATAACATTATTTCTTTTATTTTTCTAATTTTCATTGAAAATTCATAGTGCTTCTAAGTCCTATTTGATCGACATGGAATAATCATCACTAGAGTCATCTCGATGAGCAGCATCAAATTAGATGTTCTTTATTATATTCTTAAATATTTAATTTTGTTTGGGTTTGGCCTGTTTTAATAGTCATTTTGATTCATGCCATCTTTGACAATCGAGGTTGTTGCCCTCGGTCTCTTTGGTATATTGGAACGTAACTTTTGCAAATAATTTTTGCAATTTAAATTTTCTATATTGATGTCTTACTAAACTTTAATATATATTTAATTAACATTAAATTTTTTTAATCATTTATGAAGATCTAGTATTGAAATTCACAAAAAATTTTAATGTCTTTGAGTCGAGTTGAAATAAACATCATTGAACATATCTTTATGAGTTTTAAACAATTAAATATTAATCTTTTATGTTTTTAAATTTAAATTTTTATAGTTTTAAATATTTTATTTTACAAATACTTTTCATGTTCTATGAAGCATTTTCATTTGTAGATGATTGTACTATTTATTATGTTAAACTCAAACTTCATTGTATCTTTGAAGTCATCTTTCCTTTATATTTAAAGTCATTTTTTTAAATGTTATGCTTTTATTTTATTATATTAATATGTAACTCTAAATATCATCTCATGTTAACTTTGCATCACTTTGATTTTGTTATATTTCATTGCTTAAAATTATCAAATTTTAGATTTACTTTTTATTTTTTTTAATATTATGACAATATTTATTATTATTTATTTATAGTTTCTTTTCATATTTGTAGTAATTTTATCACTTGATTTGGTTATATTAAATTCTTTCAATTTATCTCATTTGTAATGCAAAAAATACTTTCTTAATATTTGAATAGTATATTATTATTTTTTATTCTTATTTGTTTTTTTAATTTGCAATTATTTCAAACAAATACAGTGCAAAATAAATTAAATACCTTTGGAATTGTCTCGATAACCAGTATCTAATTAAACATTTATTCTTATATATTTAAATTTGTCTTACTTTTATATTTTTTTATATCATTTTGTAATATATTTTAATTTATTTCCTATCTGAAATTTATTGATGTTATAGTTGATAACTTTGTAGGTTGTCATTCAATCTTCTCATTTAATTTATCTTATTTTATCAAATTTTTTCATTTATTTGGCTATATTATTATTTAACTTGAAATCTAATCTCAAGTAACCTTTACAATTATTTTGTTTGGTTTCATTACATTATTTTAATTTTACTTTTTTAGCTTTAATATCAATTTACCAATGACCAAAAAATAATTTATTATTATTATTGCTTACTAGGTTAATTCATAGTAATTCAAAATGAGGTCCAATTAAGAAGAGAAAAATATCATTAGACTCGTCTTGACAAGCACTATCTTATTAAGTTTTCATATTAATAAATTTAAATTTTCTTATTTTCTTTGGTTATTTGATGATATACTAGACATTTTAATTTGAATTTTTTTTATCCATTGATGATGTTCACTCATACATCATAATGTCATGCAATATGATTTTCTTCTCTATTGTGACCTTTATAACATAAGGAATCTATTATATTACATTGATTCAATTACATAAATTTAGCTTTAACATATTTGTTCCTAATACTAAAATAATAATTTACTTTTTTATGCTTTCTTAGTAAATTCATAATAATTCAAAACAAAACCAAATGGAAGGAAACTAACATTTTTGTACTCATCTAAATGACCTCCATTGAATTAAATATTAATTTTTTTAATATAGGTTATATAGGATATTTGTGGGCTTTTTGAGACATCATGATTTGTAGTTAATTTGATAATCGAGAACCTCACACTTAATCTCTTAAGTGTCTTGGTATGTAACTTTTCCATATAATTTATCATACTACATAAACATTTTTGCCTTCATTTTTGTATATTATTATGAAACTAAAAATTTTCCCTCACATAACATTTGCATTACCAAATTTTAGTTATATTTATTTACTTCAATTTATCACATATTAGTTATAATATATACTAGCCTAATATCAAAATAATAACTTATCATTATTTTTTCTTGTTTATCAAGATAATTCATAGTAATTCCAAATGAGGTCTAATTAGCCAAAACAAAAGTCATTACTTTAAGCATTATCACAAAAAATATTCATTTTTATAGCTTTTTACATTTTTTTTATAGAGTTTTAGTATGTTTTATGAGTTATCTTTATTCGAACCTTATTTCACGGCTGAGAATATTACATTTGATCTCCTTAGTATCTTACACTATAACATTCTTCTAAATTTTACCTAATTTTTTAAAATATTATTAGTTTTACTATCTTCTATTGTGACACAACTCTACATCTTCTCTTATGTGAGCTTAAAACTAACAAAGTTATATATTATATTTATATTTACTTATTATGTTAATTTTCAATAATTTCAAAAGATGTTTGATTCAGATGAATGAAACATCATTGGAGTTGTATTGATGAGATTGATACATTTCAATACACTTTTTTATGTTATTTTTACTTTTTTGTTTTCCAGTATTTTGCATTTTTTGTGAGAAAGTTTGTTTTATTCTTGATTAGATAATCTAATATGTTGCACTTAATCTCTCGAGTTTCTTAGAGTACAACTTTCTTGTAAAAGTTATGTAATCTTTTGAAGTTATTCACTTTTAGTTGGTTGTGTTAAATTTTGTCTCATTTAAATTATAAATTATATTTCACAAAAAATAATATAATAAGTTATTCTTATTTATACTAATTAATTTTGTTAATTCTTAGTAATTCCAAATATGCTGTAATTAAGCCAAAACAAACCTCATTATTTAATAAAGCTTGCAGGAAGACTCAAAAAAAATATTTTCATAAATAATAGTGAGTACATAGTTGTTTGGAGCCACATCTAGTGAATTTTTTTTCATCACAATCAAGCATCCTTTGAAATTCATATGAATTACAAAGCAAACACAAATAATAATCAATTATTATTTAAATATTAGGTAAATATTTGTTAAAGCTAAAATATGATAAATTATTATTACATAACAAAAACCAACAAGAGAAATTTAATGTTGACCTAAGAGGAGGTTTTGAGTTACATGGTAGTAGAGCTAAATCAAATCGCAAAATTTAATAAATTTGACAAGTTGTGAGGGAGAAATGCATTCCATTAGACTAAGAAGATTGATTATAAATGTATAATAAAACAAATATGAGATAAATTGAATCGACATAAATTACAAAATAAAAGTGATGTAATGATCAAACAACAGATGATATAAAGTTTCATAGACATATGAGCAAATTAAAGGAAAATATTTGAAGAAATTAGATAAAGTTTATAGAAAAGTTTCATTTTAGCATAAAAAGAAGCACAAATTTAACATCCTCGACCTCCAAGTTAGGTACAATGAAATTATTTTATAAAAAAATTTTATAACACAAGAACATAATATATTTAAATATATAAAAATTAAAATTTAATTGAAAAAAGCATGCTAAGAAAGTTCAAATGATATCTATTTCATCTTGATTAAATCTCATCTCAAAAGGCCATGAATTATCATAGTAAATAAATCTAAAAAATAAAAATATTATTTTAATATTAGGAAAATAAAAATTGATGCTTAAATTTGATAACTTAAGGATATATAGTAAAACCAAATCAATGTGATATAACGTCACACATAAGGAAATCTATAATTTAATCATAATATATACAAATTAAAGATAAAGATTTGAATAAATGAAGTATATTATGCATGAAAGTTGTGCTCTTAGATACAAAGGGGATCGACTGTAATATCCTTGATTAGTAGTTCAGAATGTCATATAAAATGTGGCAAAAAATATAAATAAAAAAATTTATAATTACACAAAATGATATAAAATTGATAGACCTCTAAAATTTGTCAACTGATGTTTGGTTCTTCTCGATTAAACATCATTTGTGATTACAACAAATTACTAAAATAAATAATAAATTAAAATTTAATATTAATTAAATATATCTTAGTTCTAAATTATGAAAAATGGAAGTAATATAATGTTACCAAATAAAAGCAATAAATACTTCCCATGATAAAAGAATTAGAATTTCATATTAATATAAAATAATTAAAACCAAACATATGAAAAAATAAGAAACATTATATAATTGGATTACAACATACTAAGGAGATTAGGTGCATTTTTTTGTTAACTAGGGTACTATAGGGAATAACTTGCTAAGTGCCCTAAAATCATAGAAAATTAAAAATTTAAGATTATAAAAATGAATTTTTAATTACATAGAACTCATCACGATGAGTCTAAGGTGTTTTTACATTTTGATCGTACCTCACTTAGAATTACAATGAATTACCAAAAAAAAAAAGCTTTAAAAATAATAAATTATTTTTAAATTTTTTCTTAAAATATTTAGTAATGCTAAATTAGGGCAAATTAAAATTATATATTTGAACAAAATCTAAGTGATGTAAAACTCAAATAGGAAGATAGTAATAGATTCATTAGCAATATAACCAAATAAAAGTAAAAACTTAAAGACATGAGAAAAATAGTGTGGGAAAGGTTCATTTCAAGATACTAATGAGATCGATTGTAAGATCTTCATTCATCAAATATGACACAAATTAAAATCACTTGCAAATCATACCATAGACATAAAAATAAAATATTTAAAAATATAAAAATAAACATTTAATTGAATAAAGCTCTTTAAGACAGTCCCAAAAAATTTGTCTCTATCAGGCCATAATTGGAATTATTGCAAATTACCAAACAAAATAAACATAAAATAACTTGTTGATATTCAAATATTAAACAAATATATATAAAAACTAAAATAATATAAAATGGTTCCACGTTATATAATGAAAGAAATATGATATAAAGGTCACATGAGAGGAGAATTAAAGTATCTACATAAAATAAGTAAAACAAATCAAACTTTTGAAGAAATAAGATAAACTTCACATGGATGATGCATTCCAAGAAAGTAAGAAGATTGAATATCCAGTCGTCAAACATCAAAACTCGTACAAAATTAAATGTCTCAAAAAGCATGTCAAAATAATAGGAAATAAAATACTTTAAAAAATATAAAAATGAATTTTTAAAAGGATAGAGCCCTTCACATGACTCGTATGATGATTATATCTCATCAATCGCAAATAATTTTCAAAATGTACTAACTAGCGAAGTAAATATGAATAAATAATAATAAAATATTATTTTTATATTAACTATTTATATATTTAATAAAGTAAATTATTAATTAAAATAATGTCATATTACCATATAAAAGTGATGTAAAGGTCACTTGAGGCAAGATGTAGAGTTATGAAGTAGTATAACTTAATGAATGAAAATTTAAAAAAAAATAAGATAAATTATATAGCAAAGTTATATTGGAAGATACTAAAGAGATTTAGGGTAACATTCTTCATAATAAATCAATTATGAATTAAATATCATGTCAAACATGCCAAAGCCATAAAAAGTAAAATAATTGAACTAACATAGAAATAAATATTTAATTGAATAGGGCTAAATGAGAAAAGTGCAACAAAGTTTTTTTATCTCTATTGAACAATGTTTGGAATTACCATGAACTAAAATGCTAAATAATCTTAAAAAGCAAAGATTTTTTTTAATTTAATATATATTAGAGCAATGCAATATATTCAATTTAAGGTGATGTAAACATTTCATGAGAGGAGAATTAAATTTCATAAGGATCTAAGCAATTAAAATGGTAGAATTAGGAGAAATGAGATGAATGGTATGGCAAAGCTATATTTCAACATACTAAGGAGAATGAGTTTAACTTCCCTAATCATTAAATTTAGTAAAAATTGAAATATCTCACAAAGCATGACAAATCTCTATAAATTAAAAATTCAAAAATATGGAAATAAATTTTAGTTTGGATAGATCTTGTTGAGGCATGTCTGATTTTCTTTTCATCATAATCTAATAACAAATGACATTACTTTGAATTATGCAAGTAAAAAAACCCTAAAGAAGAAAATACTACAACAAAATAAATTAAATATTTATTAGAGCAAAAATAAGATACATTGAAGCAATGTAATATAACAAAATCAATGCAATTTAAGGAATGCAATGGAAGAGGTTTTTTGCTACAAAATAATGTAACAACATCATTGAGAAAATTTGAAGAAATAAGAAATATTTTATAATAAAGTTACATTTTGTGATAATATGAAAATTAGTGTAGCTTCCTTATTTGTAAAAAAAATGATACAATTTGAAATCCTTCATAATGCAAACAAAAGTAATTACAAAAATATTTAAAAACATAGAAATAAAAAGTCAAATGGATAGAGCTCATTGAGATCATTTAACTATGCTTATTTCATCTAGATCAGACATCATCTAGATCTACGATGAGTTGCCAATTTAAATATGCATAAATAATAATAAATTATTACCTTAACGTTAAGTAGATATATAATAAAGCAAAAATGAGAAAATTTGAACAGTGTAATTGAACAAAAATAGATCAACGTAGAAGTGCCATCTGATGAGATTCATAGTTAGATAATAAAAAAAATTAAAGCAAAAAGTCTAAAGAAATGAAAATCATTTTATGGGAAAGTTGTACTCCAAGGCATTAAGGTTTTAGAGTGTAACATGTTCGATTTTAAAATGATGCATGAATTGTAATGTCTCACAAATGATGTGAAAACTTTGGAATAAAAAATATTTAACAATATAAAATTGAAAATTTAATTTGATAGTGTTCTTCAAGATTAATTTGTTGAAATTTGATCCATCTTGATCAAAACTTCATTTGGAATTATTAGGAATTAAAAATCTAAATGAAGTTAAGTCAAAAAAGGTATTACTATAATCTTAAGTAAATAAAAAATAAAATTAAGATTAGATAAGTTGAAACAATATAATATAACATAATCAAAGTGACGTAATATTACATGAGAGGAGATTAAGAGGTTTATTGTAATATAAAAAATCAAAGGAAAACCTTTTAAGAGATGAGATAAATTAGGGATGAAAGTTACATACTAAGTTACTAAGGATATCGAGAGTAACTTCTTTGGTCATCAAAGATGGGAGAAGTAACAACATTTCATAATATATGCCAAAATCATAGAAATTGAAAACATTTTAAAATATGAAAAAGATTATTTAATTACATAAAGCACATTGAGATGAGTTTGATAATGTGTCTTCACCTCATAAAAACCCATTTGGATATTCTAATAAGTATTAAAATAAAAAGGTATAAATAATAATAAAATATGTCTTACTATTTTGCAAATATATATTCAACTTTATATGAAGTAAATTATAGTATTGTAATATAGTGAAATACAAGTAATATAGAAGTGTCACGTGTGAAGAATTAGGATTATAATTTTTTCAACAAAATAAAAGTGAAAAATTCAAAAAAAGATATATTGTATGGGAAAGCTACAATCCATGTTGTTAAACATTAGAAAAAGATCAATTCAAATATTTTCATTAATCAAATTATGTAGTAATTATATTGTTAAAACATCTCTATACTTAAGAAAATAAAAGTTTTTCAAATTTAAAATTTTTTTTTCAGATGGGTTAAGCTTATCAAGATGATTATAACAATTTTCATTGGGTCTCAATTGGACCTCATTAGAATTACTTTAAATTAGCAAATGAATTACACAAAAATAAAATTAAATTATCATTTTAATATCAAGAAAAAGATTTATTAAAGTTGAAATGAAATAAATTGAAGCACAGTATTATCACTAAATTAATGCAATGTTAAATTCACTTGAGTGGAGAATTAAAGTTTCGTTGTAAATAACTAAATCAAAGTAACAGATTTATAGAAATAAGATACATTTTATGAGAAATTTGTAGTCCAAGGCACTAAGAAGATATGGTGTTGCAATACAAGATGTACAAAAAATATTTAAAATTATAGAAATGAAAATTTAATTGAATGGACATTGTTTTGACAACTGCAATGATGTTTATTTCATATCGATCAAACCTCATTTGTAATTACTATAAATTATTAAAGGAAATAATCACAAACAATAACATATTATATTTAGTAAATATAAAACAAATCTAAAATGAGGTAAATTTAAACACTATAACATTTCCAAATCACAACGTTGAAAAGTCTACAAGTAGAATTACAATTGTATTATAACATACAAAATGAAAGATAAAAAATTTGATCAAATGAGGCAAAGGTTATAAGTAAGTAGTAGTCTAAGAGTTAAGATGTGTTTAACGACACTTATTTTATGTCAATTAAACCTAATGTAAAATTAATACGAAGCACTAAAAAAGGAATTATTCAAAAATAATCTTCATTTATTATTCTATTATTAAATGAATATATATTAAAGCTGAAATGATATAAATTTAATAAAAATATTTATAAGAAAATCAAAGGAATGCAAGGGTGGCATGATAAGTGGTTTAGATTAGATCATTATAAAACCAAATTGAAAAGAAAAATTTTAAGAGATTAGATAAATGTTACAAGAATGTTAAAATCTAAGAATGTTAAAAATATAAAATGAATTTTAATTAGGTAGAGTTCGTTTAGTCTAAAAATATTTGTTTCATCTCTATCTAACATTATCTATAATTACTTAAAATTATATATATAATTAAACATAAATTATATTAAACAATTATTTAAATATTTACAAAAGTTGTACTAAATTTGAAATAAGATAGATTGAAGCAGCAGAATTTAACCAAATCAAAGACATGTAAAGGTCACATGAAAGTGGATTTAAAGTTACATTGTAATATAAGAAAATAAAAGTGAAAAATATGTATAAATGAGATAAATTATATAAGCAAGTTCTTTTCTAGTATACTAAGGAGATCTAGTGTAACATTCTCAATCTTCATGTCACGCACGTATCAAATGCTTTTATAAAACATGTTAAAACCTCAGGAAGACAAACTAAAAAAAATATAAAAATAAAGGTTTAACTGGATAAAGAATTTTGAGGTGAGCCTAGTGACATTTTGTTTATTAGAAGTAGACATTGTTTGGAACTACGGCCAATTAATGAAAATAAATAAGCATAAATAATAAAAAAAAATTATTTTGCAATTAAGTTAACATATGTTAAAATTGAAATGAGATAAAATAAAGCAATTTAATTTAACAAAGTGAAGGAGATATAAGGTTCACATGATATAAGGTTTGGAGATTCAAAAAATAAAAATAAAAAAATTAAAGAGAAACATTGGAAGATATAAGATAAATTTTGTAAGAAAGTTGTAAACAAAGACATTAAGGAGATTGACAAAATAATTGATCATTATATTAGGTAGTATAAAAATATCTCATAAAGCACAACAAATCCCTAGAAAATAAAATTTAATTTTATAGAATTGTTAAAGCAAGACTAACAATGCCTGGTTGGTCACGATTGGAGCATTTTTGGAATTATTAGGAGTTACACAACTAAATAACAAAAATTAATTATAAATATATATTTTTAATATTTTGGTAAGAAATATTTCAAATTTTATGACATAAATTAAAGAATTGTATTCTAAGTAAATCATGGTGAAGTAAATGTCACGAAATAGAAGGAGTAGAGTTCCATAGTAATATAACCAAATTAATACTAAAAAGTTTACAAAATGAGATAACTTAAAGACAAAGTTACATTGAATGGCATTGAGTTGTTCGACTATAATATTCTCAATTATTAAATCATTTATGAGTTAAATGTCTTGTAAACCATGCCACAGTCATTAATTTTAAAAAATTAAAAAAATATACTTAGTTGGATAAAGCTCGATATGATGAGACAATAAACCTTCCTCTTTCCTCGATCAAATAATGTTTGGAATTCCCACATATTGTCAAAGTAAATATGCATAAAAAAATGAATTATTGTAATATTAAGTAAATATATACTAAATTGAAACTTAGGAAATTAAATCAATATAAAATATCTAAATATATGCAACGCATTAACGACACAAGGGGAGATTTGGACTTGAATAGCAATTTAACAAAACAAGAGAGATGTTTAAAGAGATTAAATAAATTATTTGGGAAAATTATATTCTAAGTTCTAAAGAGGTTAAGCATAATATTCTTGATTATCAAACAAAGTACGAATCAAAATATCTCATAAAACAACAAAAAATAAATAGAAATAAAAAAATTTAAAATGCAAAAAATTAATATTTAATTTCAAAGAGCTCGTTATGATGGGCCCAACAAGGTTTATTTCATGTAGATCTAACATCATTTATAATTTTTGAGAATTACAAAGAGTAAATGAGAATAAATTAAAAAAGTAATATTTTAACATGGAGAGAATATATATTAAAGAAAAATTTAAAGAAATTTAAGCATTATAATACTAGTAAATTAAAGTAATAGTGATAGACACATGAGAGGAGATTTATACATAGTATTATTAATAAACAAAAATGAAAAGTGTGAATAAATAAAAATAAATGATTTAAGAAAGTTAATTTTCAATACATTAAAGAGGTCAACATGACGTCCTTAATCTCTAAGCTAGGTGGAAACAAAAATGTCCAATAAAGTATGCCAAATCATAGAAGTTGAATTATATATAAATAAAACCAATGAAAACACAATTTGATGGAGCTCGTCGAGTCAAGTTCAATGATGTTTATTTTTTCTCCACCAAACCTATCTTGGCATTACTATGAATTACATAACTAAACAAACATAATAATAATATTAGCTTTTGTAAAATAAAGTAAATATTTCTTAATGCTTTAATGAGATGAATAAAGCAATGTAATATAAGCAAATTGAAGCAATGAAAAGGTCACATGAGAGGAGATTTTTAGTGAAGTATTATTATAAATAAATCAATGAAAAAAATTAGAGAAATAAGGTAAATTACATTAAAAAGCTTAATTAAAAGATAATATGGAAATCTGAGAAACATATGCAATGATAAAAAATAGTTAAAATCAAATTGTTTTGCAAAGCACCCCAAAACCGATGAAAATAAAATATTTAAAAAGCAATTTAATATTTAATTTGACATTGCTCGTCAAGATGTATCCGATCACTTTGTTTCATATAAGTAAAACAATATTAAGAAGTATTGCAAGTTGCTAACGTAAATAATAATAAATAATAACTAATTATTATTTTTTGTGTTAAGTTAATATAAAATAAAGTTGAAATATGATAAATTGAGGTAATGTAATTCAACCAAAACAAAGTGGTGTAAAAGTTCACACATGATGAGTTTTTGAGTTATATAGTAATTAACTAAATCAAAATAAAAATTTGAAGAAATGAAATAAAATGTATAAGAAAACTGCACTTCAAGTTGCAAAAGATATAAAGTGCAATTTCCTTAATTGTAATATCTGGTACGAATCAAAATGTGTGAAAAAGCATACCAAAACCTTAGAAAATATAATTTTCAAAAAAATAGAAGAACATGTTCAACTAGATGTTCTCCTTGGGTTGAGTTTAATGATAACTTTTTCATATTTGTTAGACATTGTTTGGAATTATAATGAATTACTAAAATGGCTCAAAAAGAATAAAATATTATTTTAATATGAAAATATTTATATTAAAGTAGAAATGAGATAAATTGTAACAATAAAACATAACCAAGCCAAAATGTTGTGAGCTTCACATGTGAGGAGAAGTAGAGTTATCAGTAGTATAATGAAGTAAAAACTAAAACATTTGAGGAGATGCGATATACTATATGGGAAAGTTGTATTCTAAGATATTAAGGAGATCGAGTATAACTTTCATGATTAGAAATTAATATATGAATAATAATGTCTTACAAAGTATGCCATAGCCTAAATAAATAAATTATTAAAAATATAGAAATAAATATCTAATTTAATGGAACTCATTGAGGTGGGTCCAGTGATGTTTGTCTTGTCTCAATCATACCTACTTTACAATTATTATAAATAAAGAAATTTAAAAATAATAATAACAAATTATTATTTTATATTAATTAAAATATTATTAATCCAATAATGATGAAAATTGAATTAATATAATATAACCAAACAAGTGTCTTATGAGGGTCACATGACATGACATTTAATGTAAGAAGGTGAAAAGTTTTAAGAGAAAACTTGTTCTTAAACATTATATTTTATGTTGTTAAAGAGATTGACTGTAATATCGTTCATCATCAAATAAGATAGAATTTAAAATATCTCAAGAACAACTACAAGAGCCATGAAACTTAAACATTTAAAAATATATAAAATGATTATTTAATTAGATAGAGTTGATCGAGAAGAGTCCATTGACATTTGTTCTGTCTCCATCAAACCTAACTTGGAACTATTATGAATAAAAATTTTAAAAAAGTATAAATAATAACAAATTATTACTTTAATAATAAGTTAGTATTTATTAAAGTTGAATTAACATAAGTTGAAGCAATATAATATAATAAAATCTAAGTGTTGTATAGCTTACATGAGCTGATATTTTGAGTTACATAGTAATATAATAAAATAGAAGCAAAAAATTTTAGGAAATGTGAAAATACTAAGGGAGAGTTGCTTTATAAGATACTTCAAAGAATGAGCATATAATTGGATAAATATTATTGAGATAAGGCCAACAATTTTTGTTTTTTACTTTATGAGTCCTTACTTAGAATTAATAAGAATTAAAAATATAAATAAGAATAAATAATACTAAATTTTTATAAAAATATTAACTCATAATATGTTAAAATTAAATGATAAAAATTGTTCTAATGTAAGAAAACAAATTAAAAGCATTATGAAGGTCACATTAGAAATGAGATACATTATATGACAAAGTTGTGATCCAGGAAACAAAAAATATTGATTCTAACATCCTAAATGTCAAATAAACTATTAATCAAAATAAACAATATAATGTTCAAAAATCATTCATAATAAATTTGTTTACCATTTATATGTATATATAAAGCTTTTTAAGTAGATAAAATATCATTTGTTTCTTCTCAATCCGCCATCGTTTGAAACTACTATAAATTATCGAATTAAATATGCAATGATAATAAAAATAATTTTTTGAATATTTAGTAAATATTTTTTAAAGCTAAAATAATATAAATTGAATCATTTTAATATTAGTATTTCATAGTAATATAACCAAATCAAATGATAGATTTCATGAAATGAAAAGAATTGTACGAGAAAGTTTCATTAAAGATAATAAAGTGATCAAGTGTAATATCATTAGACATAAAATAAGGTGTGAATCAAAATGTTTCAAAAAAGGTTTTAATAAAGAAAGAAAATCGAATATTTAGAAATATAATTGACTTTACTCAACGGAGGTTGACAAGAGATATATAAAGTTGTACGTTTTTTCTCAATCTATCCTTAGTTTGAATTTCTGAGAATTGCCAAAGAAAACTAACATAAGTAATAAAGTTTATTATATTAATATTAAGTAAATATGTATCGAACAAAAAATTAAATAAATTAAAATAATATAAAAGTAATGAAAAGATAACATAGTTGGAGATTTGGAGTAACATATTAATATCATAAAATCAAAGAAAAAATTTGGAAATAATAAGATGAATTGTACAACAAATTTACATTCTAACAAACAAAGAGATGGGACTTAAACATTCTTAATCATCATATTGTCTGAATTGAAATGTCTTAAAACGTGTGAAAAAATCTTCAAAGTTAAAATATTTTAAAATATTAAAAATAAATATTTATGAATTATTCTTGTTAAGATGTCTCCAATGATGCCTATTTTGTCTCGATCAATCCTCATTTGGAATTTCTACAAATTACCAAATTCAAGTACGCATAAAAATAATCGATTATTATTTTAACAATAATCAAATATATATTAGAGGAAAAATTAGATAAGTTTAAGTAATATAATACAAGCAAATTAAAGTAATACAAATCATGTACAAGAGTAGAATCAGTGGTTGATAGTGTCATAGTAAAAAGTTAAAAAAATGGATAAATCGAATGAGAAAGTTTTATTTCCAGATAATAAGGAGATCGTGTAAAACATCTTCGATCATTACATTAGGTATGAATCAAAATGTCTCATGATTTGTTAAAAAATGATAAAATATAAAAAATTAAAAGTAATATTAAATATTTAATTTGAAGTAGTGCATCAATTCTAATCCAACAACGTCTATTTTATCTCGATTAGGCCTTATTTAGAGTTTCTACGAATTATCATAGAAATTTAAAAAAATTAATCCTAATAAACATAATAGGTAAATAAATGTTAAAATTTTAAAAAAATAAATTTTTTGAAAATAATATAAAATAATCAAAATGATCTAAAACTCATATTGGAAGAGAATTAAGTTCCTTAGTAGTATGATCAATTAATGTAAAAGATGTCTTAAAATAATATCATTTACGAGTGAATGTTATTGTCTAAGGTACTAAGGAGATAAAGTTTATCATTTGTTATGATAAAATCAGATAACAATGAAAACATTATCGAAGGTTTTTAAAATCTTTAGAAAATAAAATATTTAAAAATTTATGAAAGTTAATTTTTGGTTTGAAAAAGCTCAATTAGTTAATCCTAATGAGATTTGTTTCATGTCCATCAACTTTGGAAATATAAAAAATTACTGAAGCAAATAAAAATAAATAACAATAAAGTTTTACGATAATATTAAGAAGATAGACTAAATTTGAAAAGAGATAAATTGAAACATTGTAACGTGACCAAATCAAAGTGATGTAATGCTTAGGCTATAATTTATTTAGTTTTACATCATAATATGAATAGTTCAAATAAAAATATTGAAAAGATGGGATAAGTTATTTGCGAAAATTAATTTCTAAGATAATAAGGAGATTAGATGCAAATTCCTTAATTATGAAATTATGTGCAAATTAAAATTCTTGAGAAAGTATGCTAAAATTATGGAAAATAAAACACATAAAAATCTAGAAAAATTAATTTTTAATTGGATAGAACTAGTCAGGATGAGTCCATTGACATTCATTACATCTGTATCAAATCTTGTTTGGAATTACATGAAATTATCAAAGTAATAAGAAAAATAATAACAAATTAGTTTCTTACGTTTAAGTAAATTTACATAAAATCTAAAATGTGATAAATTGAAGTAATATAATATAAGAAAAGAAAAAAAATATTTTTACTGGAAAGCTTAAGGATTGTCAAAAATCATGTGTGTTCCAATATCGATCATGAAACAAAGTACAAGTAAAAATACATCACAAAGCTATAAATTATTTTAAATTGGAAAAGTGATTATTTTATTAGATAAATCTCACTAAGATGAGTGAATTGACATTTCTTCATATCCATGTAATTTCAATCTGAATTACTATGAATAAAAATATTATTTAAACATAAATAACAATAAACTATTATTTTTTAATTATATAAATATATATTAAAGTTGAACTGAGATAAATTTAAATCACTTAAATATAATGAAATCAATGCAATGTATTGGTCACATGAGAGGAGTATTTATAATTTTATATAAAATAACTAAATCAAAGAAAAACATTTTAATAAAATAAATAAATTTTTTCTTAAAGTTTCAATAAAAAATGCCAAGACGATTAAGCTTAACACCCTTTATTGTCAAATAAGATATAGATGAAATATTTCGTAAAAAATGCAAAAACATTACAAATTAAAATATATAAAAAAAGAATATTTAATTGGATAAAGGCCATACAAACAAACCCAATGATATTTGTTTTGTCTCAATCAAAACTCATTTGGAATTGTTATGAATTACCATAAAGAATAGGGATAAGCAATAAAAAGGAAATACTGTTACTTTAAGTAAAGGTTCGATAAAGCTAAAATGAAAAAAAAATTATAAAATGATAATATAAAAAATAAAGAAAAAGGAAGAGTCACACAAGAGAAGATTTAGAGTTGCATAGTAATACAATGAAATTAAAGAGAAAAATTTAATAAATAAGATAAATTATAATAGAGAGTAGTATTCTAGGATAATATGGAAATAAAATGTCACATCCTATATCAACAAATTATGTTTGAATAATAATATGTCATAAAGTATGAAAAAACAATAATTAATATGATAAATAAAAATACAAAAATGAATATTTAATTTGATAGAGCCTGTTTTGACAAGTTTAATAGCTTTTGTTTATCGCAGACTGAGCTAATTTTAAATTATTAGAAATTAAAAAATATAAATAAGAAATAATAATAATAATAATAATAATAATAATAATAAAATTAACTTGATTTATATTAAAACTAAAATGTGACAAATTGAAGCAACATAATATAAATAAATCAAAATGATGTAAAAAGCACACGACAGTAGAATTAGAGTACATAGAATATAGCCAAATTATAGCCAAAACATTAAAGAAACGATATATTTTTAACTAGAATGTTAGCCAGCAAGATACTAAGAAGATTAAGTGTAACTTTCCTTGTCGTCAAATGAGGTGAAAATTAAAATATATCATAATGTCTCTACAAATATTATAAAATAAAATATTTAAAAATATATATAAAAAATATATAAAAATAAATTTTAATTAAATGGTATTCATCAAGATAAGTCAAATGACATTTATTTCATCTTTACTAGACCTTATTTGGAGTTATTATAGATTACCAAAGTAAATAAATAAAAATAATAATAATTGTAATATTTATTAAATATATATTAAAGTTGAAATTCATAATTTAAAGTATTATTTTAGTAAAAGAAAAAAGCATAATAAACGTAAAATATGAAAAAGTAAAATGTTATGATGTAATCAAACCAAAGTAATGTAAACATCATAAGAGTGGAGTTTAGAATTACATAGTAATGTAAACAAATGAAAGTGTCAGTTTAAGTAATGACACAAATTATATA
This sequence comes from Vanilla planifolia, assembly GCA_023846275.1. Taxonomy (NCBI): domain Eukaryota; kingdom Viridiplantae; phylum Streptophyta; class Magnoliopsida; order Asparagales; family Orchidaceae; genus Vanilla; species Vanilla planifolia. The sequence continues at coordinate 260,958 of JAIUJO010000244.1, read as the reverse complement.
TAGGAAAGTTACCATCTAAGGCTTTAATAATATTAAGCATAATGACCATGATTCTCAAATTAGGTATGAATCATAATATCTCATTAAAATATCAAAACTAAAGAAAAAATATTTTAAAAAAAAAATAAATATTTAATTAGATAGAGCTCTTTTTGATTAACCCAATGCTATTTATTTCATTTCAATTGGACCTTATTAGGAATTACTTCAAATTATAAACATATGTAAGCATAATTACTAAAAAAGTATAATTTTAATATTAATTAAATATGTATTAATTAAAAATCTTAAAATATTAAATATCTTTAAAAAAACAATTATTTAAATGGATAGAGATAGTGGAGATGAGTTAAAGGACATTTGTTTCATCTCAATCAAACCTTGCTTGGAATTACTATGAATTATCGAAGAAAATAAACATACATAATAAAAAAATTATTTTAGTGTTAAGTAAATATGTATTAAAGTTGTAATAAGATAAAATTCAACAATATAATATAACAAAACTAAAGTAATGTAAAGGTCACATGAGAGTACGTTTGTGTAATATAACCAAATCAAAGTAAGAAAATTCGAAATGGGGAAAATTAGGTGAATATGTTACATTCCGCGATGCTAGGTAGGTCTAATGTAACAACTTCTATCATCATATCAGGTATGAATCAAAGTATCATGTAAAAAATGCATAAACCTTAAATATGATTTTTAATCACTTTTGTAACTTTAGGATATTTGATATAAGTTCCAATGGAGAAGAAAAAATATTGTTAGACTCTACACAATAAGTTGAATCCAATAAATATTGATTTTTTAAAATTTTTTTGATATTTTAATTTCTTTTGTTTTAGTACATTTTATAAGGTATTTTAATTCGTACCTCATTTGATGATCGAGGATGTTATGCACAAATTCTTTAGTTTCTTTGAACGTGTGCTTGCCTTATAGTTTAAATCATTTCATCAATTTTTTTACTTTCATTTATTATGTTATGAAACTCTAATCCTCATCTCAAGTGACCTTTACATAATTTTGATTTAAGTCCATTACATTACCTAAATTTATATCATCTTCACTTTATTATACATTTAGCTAACATTAAAATAACATTTTTTTAATTAATTTTGCTTACTTAATATGGCAATTAATAGAAGTTTAAATCACTACTTGACTAAAATAGAAAACATCATTAGACTAATCTTGACAAACAATATTAAATTAAATATTAAATATGTTTTTAAATACTTTTTTTCTAAAGGTTTAAGCATGCTTTACGAGGCATTTTTATTTTTATCTTATTTGATGGTCGAGTATGTTAACCTTGATCTCCTAACAACTTTGGAATACAAATTTCTCAAATAATTAATTTATTTTTTTAATGGTTATAATGATATGTAACTCTAAATCTCCACTCATATTACAATTACATCATCATGATTTTGTTATATTACATAACCTGAAGTTTTCTTAGTTCAACTTTAATTTATATTTTCCTAATATTTAAATAATAATTTAGTGTTTTTTATACTTAATTTTGTAATTCGTAATAATTTTGAACAAGATAAAATAATGTTGAACTAATGTCATTGGACTCATCTCGATTTTCTCTATCCATTTAAATATTTATTTTTATATTTTCAAATTTTTTATGTTTTAGTTCTTTTACATCATGCTGAGACTTTTTGTTTCATAGATGTTACACTAGATTTCCTTGGTATCTTGAGATGCAACTCTATCGCACAATTTATCTCATTTTTCTAATTTTTTTGTTAATCTAAATATACTACTTTATGACTCTTCATCTTGTATCAGGTGAACTTTACATCACTTTTATTTGGTTGTTTCTTTACTTTTTCTCTTTTCAACATTAATATATTTTTACTTAATATTAAAATAATTATTTATAATGTTTTATGCTTATTTTCTTTTGTAACTCATATTAATTCCAAATGAGGTCAGTGATGACAAAAAAATGTTGTTAGTATATTTTACTATTGAATTTAGAATTGTATCTGATTTGATGATTTAGGCTTTTACATTTGATCTTCTTTATCTCTTCAAATATTGCATTCTCATCCTTTCTAAGACATGTAACATTTTCCAATAGCCTAGTTATCATAATTTCATTAGAATAACAATAACTGTGGAAAACATGACAACATATCTAACAGTCAACAACTCCAATATATCTTAAGTAGCAAAATCCTTAAACATTGAATGGAAGCTCGAGTAGAATAAGAGAATGTACCTCATTCAGGTGCTCATAGAAAAAACCCTTCAATTGTGCTTTATGAAAAATTCAATTATGTGCAAAATGATCGATGGGTAGAATATATATTTTTTTTGTTAAGTAAAGAATTTTACACCAATGCAAGAATTTGTGTAAAATTATTTGGGCTATGAAAATTAAACATATTTAATTTTTTATTTAAATATATCTTAACCTATCAATTTGGACATACAAATTCAACGATTTATCCAGGAATGACAGGAACAATTAAGAGCATATAGTACATAACTTCTAGATACAAACATCCTCTTCCTGACTATAATGAATTATGGTAGCTTACAAACTCTTTATGTCTTTTTTGTTAAGAAAATAATAGTGATTTGACAAATAATTCTACTTTTCCCTAATTAAAACATGAACACAAAGATTTTTTTTCTTATTACATATTTCAATAGCTATCTAATTAAAATTAGATAGATAAGTAATCAATTATATATTTTCTTTGTCAATCTATCTAGTTGATGCAAAATTATTAATGCATGTACACCTAATAAGCAAAAAGTAGAACGTGTAACAAGATACTAATAGATGGAGAAATAACATTAAAATGAGCGCAATATATTAGTGGTGACCATATTAGGAAAAAAGTTCTATTTATTTATTTTTATTTGGTTAATGTCTTCCAACAATCTTTGTCTTCAATCACATTTTATGTTAGGAATAGTAGAAGGGGTAAGCCATTTTATTATAAGCTTTTGGCTGAGGGCTTTTAAAAAATTCTATACAATTTAGATTTGAAGGATTCAAAAATCAAGGGCTTGTTACGGACTTGATGTAAGAACAAGGAGCTGAGAGCTATAATTTTGGTGAGAACTAATATAGTCTTAATGAGCTTTGAATGATTCATGGCATTTGTGAGCAACAGTCTGCTTCACTTTTTTTGTATCAACTCAAATCATTGTCAACTACTACATTAGTTTAATCATTGGAGTTTAGGATGCAAGGCAACAACATAGCATTTAAGATTATCTCGTTAACATTGGACAAATTCCACTTGGTTCTTACTTCAGACTACAAAAGGTGAATTTAGATCCTTAGATCTATTCTTAACAAAAAGTCTATTCATTCTTTAAGAGCACTTATTCCCTGGAGTTCAAAGCAAATGGATTACTTTTTTACCATTATAAAAGGGCTTAAAGAAATTTCACATTTTTTGGAGATAAAACAATCAGAGAGATATTTGATAGAGGAAGAGCATTGATGGCTATAGGGTTTGTAACTAATTACAATGCTTGCCTTATATGTATGGTGTTTTGGTGTTCACAACACAACAAGCTTGTCCGGAAATGTCAAAGGTACAAAACACAACTTAGTTTCACTGAATTGCAACTACCAACTGGTTGGAAAAAATTCTTGTTTCCTTGATGAGAGTTATAGTGCCTTTATTGGTGTTATGCAAGAGATGTTTGGTAAGCTTCATGACCACTTCACAAAGAATTGTTGCCCATTTATTAAATCAACTAAAAAACTTTAGCTCCCTCACCACCAATATATACACAAATACAGTCTATGTGTTGGCCATAATTTCCCCTATAAGAAGAGAGTTGATGGGCCCATTTTACTAATATCAAGTTGCATGTTTACTTTTCTAAGGAAAAAGAAACTTTAAATGTTGAAAAGGAAACAAGTTACTTCTTTATAAATTAGGAAGACATTTGATGTCAAACACTGGTGATGGATAACCACACTATTTATGAAAACCACAATTTTTAAGGAGCCAATTTGCCTAAATGGTTTTGACCTATAAACTATAATTTGCTCTTCTTATAACAAAGTGAAAATTCCATTGTATCCAAACACCCTACAACTTATGTCAATGTAGTCCCCTATCAACATACCATTTTGTCATCTACTTGATGTTGTTGTCGCTTCTTATCCATATAAGGCAATACAACAGAGTCAACACTCCTTAACATAAAATCTCATCTATAGATCATCTAGATTCTCATCTATTGTACGGATGATGTTATACTAAAACCCATAATTATTATTGTTGTAGTTTAATAGATTTCTTCTATTCTTACTGACTATTGACTTACTTATGAGCAATAGATTAGTGGTGGTAAGTTGTCAATCTTCTTTAGTAGATCAATTTATGTGCATCACCAGACGATGGTTCTCGAAATGCAAGGGTGTTAGCCAAAGATTTGAAGTAGAAACTTGGGGATTCTATATTTGTTTTGTTAGTTTGTTGCTATAGATTTCAAACAAATTACTAAGATAGTTAGGGATAGAATCTCCATATGGGATTTAGAGCTCCCTCACTTTTTAGATACATTGACATTCTATTTTTTCGTGATTTTACTACCATAGATTTCAACCAAATCACTAAAATGTTTAGGGCTAGAATCTCCTCATGGGGTGTTAGAGCTCTCTCGCTTGTTAGACAACTTTTTTTTTCAACAATTATGTCTTGACCTCTCTACCCATCAATGCCATGTATCACAAGTGTATTTTGAGCAACATCCCAATTACTTTTAATTACAAGATTCGATCCTCTCTATAGATTGGGGACCTTTTGAGGCCTCTCATTCTCTAAATAGCTTAAGAGAAGGAGTCACAACCCATGCACCCCCACAGAAACTTTGGTTAGTAGAGGAATGTTCTATTGGTTAAAACTTTCCTAAGGATCATTACAAATGTTGAGACACTTCAATGAGATAATGTCAATGCTCAATAATGGGTTCATAAAAAAAGACACTTTATTTGAATAAGAAATCACTACATCCAAAACTTGATCTTCATGTTCGGCATAAATAATGGATGATAGAATTGTTTTGCTCATTTCCTTTATGATGAGTTGCTCCTTCATAAAAGATTCATGGGTTAGACATCATCTATGCAATGGACCTACTATAATCAATGTAGGGGTTTGATCATGCTTGATATTGATAGTCTTATCAATGATGTTGGTTAAGGGGACTAAGGAAATTTAATAAACTTCTTTGGACAGCATGTCATAGATCGGATCATTAGGTTTCATGATAGTGGACAAGTTGCTTCTTTGATGCACAAAGGAAACCTTTATGATTTATTGAAGTCTCTCTTTTGTAGGAGAAGGGTCTTCTAGAAACAAGTGTACAAGGAATTGGGGTTAGCTATGGTTTGCCACAAACCATTTGGTAGGTAAGCTATAGATTTGTTGCAAACGTTTCCTAGATGTTAGTGTGGGGCCTTGTTTGCTCTACTCATTACCCATGGAGTTTGCATATAGGAATTTGCAACAAACTTTCTTCTCTAGCAATCTTGCATAATTTGTCCTTCATCTACTTGACCAATCTTTCTATTTGCCAAAAACAATCAATGCCTTCATTGATCTTATCCATTGTATTACTACCAAGACAATTACCTATAAGCCTATTGCTCAAGTGTAACTTCTTACAATGCCATTGTTCACACCTGATAAAATCCTAAAACTAAAGTACATAATTATCCATCTCTGCCCTACTTGTTGTTGCGGCTATTATTCTCTTGGCCTACCATTCTTATTGCTGAAATCTTACTTCTAAGAACTTTGATAAACCAAGCCTACATGATTTCATTACCTCCACTTAGCATATCCCATATCCTTGAAATAATCCATGATTAATTTCAATGAAACTACTCACCCTAATAGCTTGACTAGTAGAAGGATCAACATTAAAGATTGTTGGGACATCTTTTGGGCACCAAAATGATCCAAATGATTTCAAATACACATAATAATGTTAACATGAAGGATTCATGAGAGGTTGCAACATTTTGCTAATGTTCAGGCTTGCAGCATAATGTCTTATGGCTTTAGAGCTACTCCATGATTGTAATTGCTTATGGCTCACTAAACATTTATTTTTTCCAATAACAAATGGACATGAAGTTTATTTCCATTATTCTATTCCATTCTTTGAGTCACAAAGTTACTTATTTGTACTAGGCTACTACTGAGGAACCAAGAACTTGGGTCAAATGCATTTTGGAAGAGTTTTTCTAAATGTTAGATTGTCCCTTCAAAATGACTTTCTAGAAATTCTTAAAAAGTATCATGTTTTTTTGCTTACTTATGATGAATATCACATAAAGTTGTGATCAATCTTATAAAAAAAGAAAAGACAACTATGATAGAGAAATATGGATCAAATTAGATCAAATAAATCATTCTTAGATGAAGAGAAAATGACTTGTACAATTTGTGCATTGTTGCCACGTATTATTTTTTTTGTTAGAAAAGCAGTAACAAAATTCAACAATGCTCATGGGGGTGTAGCAATGATGACACCAAAAGGTATCAATAGCTCAAGCATAGGTTTTAGAGGTAGGATACCTCATTCATATTTTAGGATTCAAACATAGCTTAACATTATGCCATTGCTACTTACAAAAAAAGAAAACATAGAAGAGCACCCCTACAAAGAAAAATAAAGATAAACTTTATTTCCTTTTGCATGATGGGTTTCGTAGTGAAAGCATGAGAATAAATGGTGTTTAAAATTTCCAAAGAGTTGACCTGCAATGGAAATGTGTTATGAGAAAGCTACAATGGGGCTTAGTAAGGGATAATCTATATATCCTCTTATACTTATGCGAGTCAATGGGTATGATTAATCTTGTAATCACCACTAACTTAAGAACTTTTGATATATTTCCAATGCTACTTAAATTTTTGGCCTTGTGAAACTTTTTGTCAATGACATTGACTTAAAAAACTCATCATAAATGACAAACTTAATATAGCGTTTCTCCTCTAAATAGCTTCCTACTAATACATGTATGCTGCCAAGTGTGATATATGTGAGAATGGAAGACAATATAAAGCAAGTGAAGGAGACAAGGCACGTTCATAATATAAAACGGTGTCCTACAAATCTTGCTTGCCAAATGGTGGTTTTTAAATTCAATGTGCGTAGATGACAAGAGTTTTGAGTGAACCATTTTCTTTTTGTTTCCCATGTAGGGATGTAGCAAGAAGGTAACTCATTCATGCTTCATCTTCTTCTTGGAAAACGAGATTAAGAAGATAGCTAATAAAGATAATGGGGATGATTGTCAGGGATGTCAAAAGGGAGGGGAGACTATATATTAGTGCTCGCAGGTGGAAGGTACATGGGGCCAAAGCGATCAAAGAAATGAATAGAAGAGGCCACCGTTATTGAAGAATATTTTGAAAATTTCCAAGATGACAAAATCATACTAATGTAAGCCTCAATATACGAATAAGTTTGACATTGAAGACAAACAAATACAATATGTTTGACTGGTGTTTAAAAAAAATGCTAAACAATTTGAAAAATAAAGTAATTTTAAATAATTAAAAGAAAAAATTATTAGATAAAACTCAATGAAAATACTACTAACATTTGTTGTATTACCATTGAAATCCAATTCAAATTATTATAAGTTTTATTTAAATTTAAGTACGAAATGAAAAATAAACTATTTATTTAATACAATTATTAAATATAAAACCATAAAAGTTTTGTCCTAAATCATCAAATTTGCATTTTTCCTTTCCTCTCTCTCACTTAACTGAGTCCCTACTACCAAATTTGAAACCCTAAATAAGATATTCTCATTATTTCATAATCATTGCATTTGAAACTATAGTGAAGAGGCTTGTTGATTTTTCATGAATAGGGTCTTTCAGTATACTTCAAAACCAAATCATCTATTTTTTCTTATCTCACTATTCCAAACATGCAATCCTTGTAATATATGAGCCTAATAAAGATCATCACCTCTTACTGGTGTAGGAAAATCAACAATAGTTATCAGAAGAAAAATCCCAAAATAGTAACCCTTAAAGCAAGAGAAAGTAATTGCATAGGTATTTAGAGATAATGGAACCAATCCACTATTGATTTGATTATATGTTGCGTTGCTTATAGTGTCATTTTATACAATTACATGGTTTATCTTTTGTAATGTCTTAGGACTCTAACTAATAAGAGTTGTTTGTTCTACTATTTATTAAAGTTTTTGCTAAGATAAGATAGTTAGCTAGTTTTATGTACTATTAAATTAATATTCTCATATTTTGGTTGAAAAAATACAATTTTTAAAATATGAACATTGTGAATGAGAACATATTTATATGAAGCAAATGAAAATGGTTGGTAAACATTTTTTATCAGTTTATGCCTTCTTTCAAAGATTTTTTTAATAGCAGGACTAGTTATGACTAAGGTTGGTTTTTTCTGCTTATCAATTGTCTTGATTGTTAAAATGTTGATGAAATATGGGTGAGTATGTTCCCCCAATCACATTTGGGATAAGTTCGTTCTCACATAGCTTATGACATAATGATGATGAAATTGGGATATGTTGGTTTGCCTAATCATTAACGTGGTTAATTAGTTCCCTTGATAATAACAATTCATAATATATGATGAGTCAGCCCCCCAATGCATATAGACAAGCTAGTTATCTTAGTGGAGAAATGATATAAATTCAAAAAATAATATACCTAAATGAAAGAAAATGAATTATAGAAATGAAATACATTATACAAAAAATTACACTCAAAGGCACTTAAAAAAGTTAATGTAACATGATAATCAAATATGATATGGTTCTAATTTTCTTGCAAAGCATGCAAGAACCATAGAAAAAAATATTCGAAAAACATAAAAATTATAATATAATTATATAAATCACACTTACATAATTCCAACGACATTTATTTCATCTTAAACAAGCATCATTTCGAATTACTCTTATTTACCAATGTAAATAACAATAAATAAAAAATAATTTATTATTGTAATACAACCTAAATATGTTCTTAAAGCTAAAATGAGATAAATTGAAGCAATAAAATTCAACAAACTTAGACATGTGAAATTCATGCAAATGTGATAACAAAGTTACATAGAAGCAAACTATTTTAATAAATGAGAAAAATTGTACTAGAAACGAGCATTCCATTATAATAAGGTGTTCAAGCAGAACACCTATGGTCACGAAATCAACCACGAGTTAAAATAACTTAAAGCAAACAAAATTTCTAGAAAAATGTATTTTAAAATATAAAACAAATATTTCATTAGATAGGGCATGTTGAGTTGAGTTGAATGTCATTGATTTCATCTAAATCAGACATCCTTTAAATTTACTACAAATTTTAAAATTTTAAAAGCATAAATATTATAATTTTTTATTTTCATATTAAGTTAACATATAATCAAATTGAAATGAGATTATTTGAAGCTTTGTAAGATAACAAAATCAATGTGATATAAAGCTCGCAAAAGATGTGATTTAGAGTAACATAACAATATTACCAAATAAAAGAATGAAATTTTATGAAATTAGATAAATTGTAAGAAAATTACATTCCAATACACTAAGGAAATCAAATAAGCAATCTAGATCATCAAATGAGGTATGAATTAATATGTCAAATGAAGCATTGCAAAATCCAACATAATAAAATATTTAAATATATAAAAATTAGATTTTAATTATATAGATATCAATGAATTCTTTTTTGTCTTTATTATAACCAAATTAATGTAAAAAATTGAAGAAATAAGATAAATTGCTCATCAATTGAGAATACCATGAAAAAAGAGTGTAACAATATTGATCCCAAAATGAGGAATGAATAGATATATTTTGCAACACATGTTAAGCCCCAAAAAATAAAATATTTAAAAATATAAGAGTTAATACTTAATTAGATAGAGCTCATTCATAATACTTATTAGTTACACAAGTAAATAAACATAAATAGCAATAAAGTTTAATTTTAAATATTTATTAAACATATATTAAAAATTGAAGTAACATAAATTGAAGCATTAAATGAAAAAAATCATATTGAAGGAGGTGTCACACGGTTGAAGAATAAGAGCTTCATTGTAATATAAAAATTCAATGAAAAATATTCAAAAAAATAAGAAATAATGTATGATAAGTTTGCATTCCATTATGCTAAAATGATCAAGTGTGACATCATCAATCACCCAATCAAGCATAAATCAAAATATCTCATAAAATGAACCAAATACTAAGAAAATTAATTATTTAAAATATAAAATGAATAGTTAATTGAATATAGCTCATTGGGTCGATTCTAGTGACATTTGCTAAATTATTAAAGCACATTTGAAATAAATATGAATTAAAAAATGTAAATAAAAATAAATAATAATAAAATATTGTATTAGAATTTTAATATCAATAGTTAAATAAGAATATAACAAATTCAATGTGACATCATTTACAAAATGAAATCAACAATATGAGTAAATTGGATTCTAAAATATCAATAGGATCAACTTTAGCAATATTGAACATCAAATCAAGCATAAATAAAAATCTCATAAGTTATACAAAAATAAAAATGAAATAGTGTATTTTAAAATATAAAAAAGTGTATCTAATTGGATTGATGTCATCAAGGAGAGTTACATGACATTATTTTGTCTTAAGTAAACATCAGTAGGATTTACTATGAATTAAAAAAGTAAATATTTAAATGGTATTTAAATGGATAGGTTTATTAAGATGAGTCGAACAATGTCTATTTCATCTCGATTATACCACATTTTGACTTGTGCAAATAACTAAAAGAAATAACAACAGATTACAATTTTAATGTATTATAAATATATATAAATTTTATGTTTGATAAATTAAAGCAATTATAGTAACCATCAAATTGGTTTAAGGTTTACACGAGTGGAGCATTTGTATTTCATGATAATATAATAAAATCAAAATGGTAATTTTGAAGAAATTAGATAAATTGTGCAAAAAGTTGCATTCTAAGAAATTAAGAAGGTCGATTGTAACATCCTTGAACTGCAAATCTTGAACAAATCGAATTGTTTTGCTAAAGGAAATAAAAAACATGTAATATTTAAATAAAGTTTAATTAATTATTTTGTCGAATACAGCTAGTCAAGATAAGTCACGCTTTATTTATTTTTCATCTTGATTGAAACATGTTTTAAATTATTGTAAATTACGACAATAAAAAAGCATAAGTAAACAAAAGTTATTATTTTTATATTAAGTAGATAGGTATTAAATCTAATGTGAGATTAATTGAAATAATTAACACAATAAGATCAAAATTCTGTAAAAGTCTGACGAGAGGACATTTAGAGTTACATTGTAATATGAACAAATCAAAGCTTGAATGGTGATGAAAAAGCGATAATTTGTGTCAAAAATGTAGATTCAAAAACAGAAAGCAGATCATGTGTAAAATCATTGATTACATAATTAGTACAAATTGAGTTTTTTGTTAAAGAATTCAAAGACTATGAAAATAAATTTTTAAATGCATAGGAATAAAAAAGTAATTTGTTAGAGCTCTTTTATTCAAGTCTAATTGCACTTTTTTTGGCACAATCATAACTCATTTGGATTTATTATGGATTACAAAGGTCAGTAAACATTAATAATAATAAATTATTATTTTATTACTATCTAAGTATATATTAAAACTAAAATTAGATAAAATACATCATTGTAATATAACTAAATAAAAGATAATGAACGGTCACAAGTGAAGAGATTTAGAGTTGCATAGCAAAATAACAAATTAAAAGAAATACATTTGAAGGGATAAGACAAATTATATGAGAAAGCTGCATTCCATGATACTAGTGGGATCCATCATAGTATTCTTTATCAATATGTCAGAAATTAAAAAAGTATCATAAAGTAAAATAACACAAGAAAAATACAACTTAAAATATAATAATGAGTACTTAATTTGATGTTGTTCAATTAGATGAGTCATCATTGTTTGTTCTATTTCTATAAGTTCTTATTTAAAATTATTACAATATACAAAAATAAATAAGCACAAATTACAATAAATTATTATTCAAATATGACATAAATATATAATAAGGGTAGAATAAGACAAATTTAAGCAATGAAATGTTGGAAAAGTAAAGCATATGAAGGCCACACAAGAGGAGAATTAGAGATTCAAGAAAATCTAACCAAATAAAAGAAAAAAAATAAAATAAATTAGTTTTATTATATGTGAAATTTTCTTTCTAGATACCAAGGAGAAAAGTATAGTATAAACAAACTTACAAATTCTTTGTGAATAAAAACTTCTCATTAAGCATGTCAAAAAAATAAAATATTTAAAAATGTAAAATAAATATTTATTGGATAATGCACATTGAGATTAGTTTGATGACTTTAGTTTCATCTTAGTTTTAGAACCTCACTTGGAATTACCATGAATTATAAAAGTAAATGATCAAAAATATTGACAATGTATTATTTCAATATTTACTAATATATGTAGAAATTGAAATTTAGTAAATTAATGTAATATAGTATAACAAAATAAAAGTGACATTACACATGATGGTATGTTGAGTTACAAAGTCATGTAACCAAATCAAAGCAAAAAAGTTGAAGAGATAAGATAAATTATGATGGAACGGTCCATTTTAAGATGTTAAGAAGTTTGAGCATAACATCCTCTTTATCAAATGATGTATAAATTGAAATGCCATATAAAGAGCACCAAAATCCTACAAAACAAAAAAGTTAAAAGTAGAATAGTGAAATATTAATTTGATATTGGAGAGAAGGCCAATGACATGTGTTTTCTTGATTAGACCTTGATAGGAATTGCTATAAATTACAAAAGTAATTAAAAATATACAAACAAATCATTTTTTTTTATCAAGCTAAAACATAATAAAGCTTGTGTGAGATAAATTGAAGCATTAAAGTATAACTACAAAAATGCAATGTAAATTTCACATGAGTGGAGGATTATAGTTTCAAAATATCATTTAAAAAAAATTTTGCTACAAAAATATAAATTATAAAGGAAAATTTAATATAAAATATTAAGCATATTGAGTGTAGCATCCTTAATCATAAAATGAGGTACGAATCAAAATAGCATGTAAAGTATGCTAAAACCCAACAAAAGAGATAAATTTATGTACTCCCCTATAACCAAATCAATGAAATTTTAACATAACATGACCAGATCCACTGAGTTGCACTATAGTATAAGAAAATCATTGAAAACGTTGAAGAAAAGATACAAAATATATAAAAATTTTGCATTTTACGTTATTTTGTAGATCAAATTTAAAATCATTTATCATATAATTAGATAAAAACAAAAATATCTCATAAAGCATGCAAAAAAAAAACGAAAGAATATAAAATATATTAAAATTTTAAAATAAATATTAAGTTGGAAAATTCTTATTAAGATGAATCAATGATGCCTTTTTCATCTCCATTAGACCTTGTTTGGAATTATTACTATTTACTAGTGTAGATGATCTTACATAATAAAAAATTATTAATTAAATAATAAGTATTTATCAAATTTGAAATGAATGAAGTTGAAGCAATATTACACAAATAAATTAAAGTGATATAGTGGTCATGTGAGAGGTGACTTAAACTTACAAAGAATGTGTCCAACTCAAAGAACAAATTTTAGAAAATTGAGTAAATTATACGAGAAAGTTTGTTTTCAAGACACTAATGGTGATTGGGTGTAGAATCCTTGATTGTTAAATCAAGTATGAATTTAAATATCTCATAAAGCATGCCTTAATAATAGTAAATAAAATATTTATAAATAAAAAATAAATATATAATTAGATATAGCTTATTAAGCCTACTCCAATTAGCTTTACTTCAATTTGATCAGAACTTATTTAGAAATGTGAAACATTAGCGACATAAATAAATATAAAAAATGAAAAACATATGACAATTATATTATGTAAATACATATTAAAGAAAAATATGGATCGATTAAAGTGTTATAATATAGCCAAGTCAAAATGATCTCATTGTCAATCAAGAGGGGAGTTAGAGTTACATCGTAATATAACCAAATCAATATGACACATTTTACGAAAGAGTTAGGTTATATGAGAAAGTAGAATTACAAAATACTATGAAGTTGTAGTATAACATAATTGATTATCAAATCAATTACAAATTGAATGTCTCATAAAGAATATCAAAATATTAAGAAATGAAATATTTAAGATTTTAAAAAATAATATAGTTAGATAGAGCACATTGGGCAAGTGTAACGACGTCTGTTCATCTCGATCAGACCTCAATATAAATTACTAAAATTTTCAATAATAAATATGAATAATTAAGAAAAAAATATTATTTTAATATTAGTCAATTAAATATATTAAAGCAAAAAATGAGGTTAATTGAAAAAATGTAATATGATCAAATCAAAATGACGTAATGTTCACATGAGATGAGAATTCAAGTTTCAAAGTAATATAACCAAATCAGAACAAAATTTTGAAAAATAAGATAAAGTATATAGAATAAGAGTATTCCAAGATATTTAGGAGATGAAGTGCAACATCCTTTATAGCCAGTAATATACGTATCAAAATGTCCTATAAACTATGCCAAAATACAAAAAAATAAAATATTTGAAAAAATAATGATAGTTATTGAATTGAATAGAGCACATCAAGATCAGTCGAATGACTATTATTTTATCTCGATCAAACATCATTTTGAATTAATTTGAATTACTAAGTCAAATAACTATAAATAATAATAAATTATTATTTTAGTATTACGAAAATATTTATTAAATGTAAATTTATTTAAATTAAAGTAATATAATATAAAAAAATAAAAGTAATGATTTAATCAAAAGAATGGTGACTTAGTGTGACAATGTAATATAAATACTTTAGACAGAAAATTGAAGAAATAAGATAAATTGTGAGATAAAATTTCATTCCATGATAACAAGGAGATTGAGGGTAACATTGTCAATTATCAAATAAAATAGAAATCTAAATGTCTTATACATTATTCCATAAGCATAAAAATAATTTTTTTTAAAATAAAGCAATGAATGTTTAATTAGATATGCGATGAAGAACTAGTTTAACTAACTTTCTTTCATCTCAAACGGAACATGTTTTGAAGAATTGCAAACTACAAAAATAAATAAGCAGAAATAATAATAGATTACTATTTTAATATTAAGTTAATATATATTAATAGTTAAATTAGAACAATTGAAGCATTCTAATATTTGAAAACCAAAGTGAATCATTTTAAGAAATAGAAAATATTATACAATAAATATGCATTCTAAGATATTAACAAGATCAATTGTAAATTCTCAATCATTAAATCTTGTATAAATAGAAAGGCTATCTTTGGCATGCAAAAACCCAAAAAATTTAAAATTGTAAAAAAAACTTAATTAGATATAGTTGTTCTTGGTTCTCTTGATTGTACCTTGTTTGTAATTACTACAAATTAAAAAAGTTAATAAGCTCAAATATTAAAAATTTATTATTTTATTATAAGAAAACATATATTGTGGTCGAAATGAGGAAAATTGAATAAATGAAATATAATAATATCAAAGCGGCTTAAAAGATGCATGATTGAAGAATAAACTTTATCTATAATGTAACAAAATTAATTGGAAAATTTTATGAAAATATGAAAACTTGTGCTAAGATATTGCATTCCATATTATGAACGAGATTGAGCATAATCTCCATGATTGTGAAATCTGGTGTGAATCAAAGTACATATAAACGATGGAAAAATGTTATAAAATAAAATGTTTAAAAATAAAAAAATTAATATTTAATTAGATTGGCCTTATTGAGATGAATCCAATGACATTTGTTTCATCTTCACTAGACCTCATTTGAAAATTCTATGAATTACCAAAGAAAATAAGTTAATAAAAATAAAATATGATAATTTAATATTAAACAAACATACAGTAAAGATTTAGAGTTACTTTGTAATATACCTAAAATTTTGCAAAAACTTCGAATATATTAGATAAATTGCAAATGATTATTATATTACAAGATGTTAAGGATATTTAATATAACATCTTTAATTCCTAAATTAAATATAAACAAAAAATATCCCATAATACATTAAAACCCCAATGAAATAAATTATTTAAATATATAAAAATGATTATTTAAATTCACATTGCTGTCCGACATAAGTTTAATGATTTTTATTTCAGATCTAAAAAGTCCTCATTTCGAATATTATGAATCACAAAATTAAATAAGCATAATTAATAGTAAACTAATGTTTGGTTATTAAATAAATATGTAACGAATCTGAAATGACATAAATTGAAACAATTAAATGGAACCAAATCAAAGTCATGCTGATGTCCTATAAGAGGAGAATTGGAATTTTACAATAAAATAAGCAAATATAACCAAAACATTTTTAAAAATGAGATACATTGTACTTCAAATTTACATTCCAATATACCAAGGAGATCAAGTGTAACATCCTCAATAGAAAAATTAGATAAAAATAAAAGAACTCATAATACAAGGATAAATTAAATAACATATATCTAATAATATAAAACTAAATAACCAATTTGAGATAGCTCACATGCTTGAGTCCAATGATATTTATTTTTTTCTTGATGAGACATTATCTAGAATTACTATGAATAATCAAAGTAAATATATATTAGTAATAAAGAATTATTATTCAAAAATTAATTTTTTTTATTAAATGTGAAATGAGATATATTGTTGAAAAATATGAAACCTAACCAAATTTATGTAAAGATTAAACCAAAAGAGATTTAGGGTTCCATAAAAATATAACAAAATCGACACAATTTTTTTTTTTCAAGTTGGATAAATTTCACTGGAATGATACAAACATGGTGCAATGAAACTTCCATATGATGACTTCTAAAGAAAGGAATAAAATGCTGGAAAAAAGAACAATGCATGTTTAATTAGTTAGAGTTTGTCAAGATGAGTCTAATGACTTTTATTTTATATCGATTATACATTGTTTAGAATAACTAATACTACTTAACTAAATAATCATAAATAATAATAAATTATTATTTCACTATTAAGAAAATATATATATGAAAACTTAAATGTAACAAACTAAACGAATATAATACTACCAAATCAAAGCAATTTAATGGTTACATAAGAAGAGATTTACAGTTAAATTATAATATAACCTCAATAAAGAAAAACATATGAAGAAATAATATATTTTTCAAGAATTGTTCAATTCAAGATATTAAAGAAAGTGTTGAAACCATAAGAAAGTTTTTTAGTAACACAAAAAATAAACTAACATAAATTATAATACATTTTTATTTTAATACAAAGTAAATATATGCCAATATTGAATAAGAAAAATTTAAGTAATGTAATTATCCAAATAATACCAGTGTAATGATCACACAAAATGAGATCAATCATTGAATTAGATATGAATAAAAATTCCTCTTAAAGGGAGGAAAAACTTTAGGAAATAAAATTTTTAGAAATACAAAATTAATATTTAATGGAATAAAGGAAGTTGAGACATTTTAGATGTTGTTCGCAACATCTCAGTGAGATATCAATTACAATAACTATGAATTATATTTGTAAATTAGAATATGTAAAACTAAATTATTATTTTAATATTAAGTATTTATATATTAAAACTAAAACAATATAATTTAAGGTAAAACGATATAATCAAAAGAAAGAGATATAACAGTCACCATAAAGAAGATTTATATTTACATAATATTATAACAAAATTAAAGTAAAAAATTTAAGAAAAGGGATAAATTGTTTGAGATTGTTTTATTGAAAGATACAAAGTTGATATAGTATAAGATCCTGGATAATCAAATAAAGTACAATTTAAAATATTTCATAAAATAGACTAAAATCTTTGTAAATAAAGTACTTAAAAAATATAAATAATTATATTCAAATTGATATAGCTAATTGAGACAAGCGATATAATGTTTTTTTACATCTGTTGACCTGATTAGGATATTCATTAAACTAAAAAATTAAATAAGCATAATTAATAATAGATTGATTTTTTTAATATTAAGTAAATATATGTTAAAGCCAAAACGAGATAATTTAAGTAAATGCAATGCAAGAAAATTCAAGAAATATAAAGCTTTAATGGTAGGGGAATCAAAGTTTCATGATAATATAACTAAACTTAATGAAAAATTTTGAAATATTACGTAAATTATATCAAAAAATTGAGTTCTATGGTACTTATGGGATCATGTCTAATCCTTTAATCTTTAAATTAATAAAAAATTGAAATGCCTCATAAAGCATACAAAAACATTTGAAAATAAAATACTTTAAAAGAATAAAAAAAATGATATAAGACAGATCTAATTGAGATGCATCCAACAACTTTTGTCTCATTTCGATTAAATCTCATCCTAGATTACTACAAGTTTCCAAATAAACAAGCATAAATAATAATAAGCAATTGCTTGCAAAGAAACAAATTGTTTGTTAAAGTTGAAATGTGATGAATTAATGTACCTAACAAAATCAAAATCATGTAAATGTCTCATAAGCAAAGATCTGATGTTGTATAATAATATAAAAGCAAAAACTGAAATAAATTGTATGGGGGAATTAAATTCTAAGGTAATTAGGCAATCGAGTGTTAATTCCTCGATAATTAAATCAGGTAGAATCTAAATGAATCATCAAGCATTACAAAAGTGTAACAAATTAAATATTTATTAACATAAAAATAAAGATTTAATTAGATAGTGGTCACCAAGATGAGTCCAATGATATTTTTTTTTCTAAAACAAATATCGTTTGTAATTACTATTAATTGGAAAAGTAATTAAATGTAAATATTAAAATATTATTTCTTGTATTATGCAAAAATATAATAAAGTTGATAACAGATAGAATCATGAAAAGTAATATTACCAAATCTCTTTGAGGTAAAGTTCACATTAGTGAGAACTAGAGCTTGACAAAGACATATCCAAATCCAAACAAAAGATTTAGAATTTAAAAATTAAAAATACATTGATTTAACATCCTTAGTCATCAAATCAAATAAAAATTAAATTGGCTCATAAAGCAAACAAGAAGTAAAGGAAATGAAATAATTAAAAATGTAAAGATCAATATTTAATTGGATAGAGTTTTCATGATGAGTCTAGTAACTTTAGTTTTCCTCTACCAAGCCTTGTTTGGAATTTCTATAAATTGCCAAAATAAACAAGTAATGATAATAGTAAATTTTTTTTACTATGAAATATATATAACATAAAAAAGAAAAAAAGTGAGAAATGTAATATCGTCAAATTAAGGGATTGTAATTGTAAGTATTAAGGAGGTTTAGACTTTCATAATAACATAGCAAAATCAAGGCAAACTATTTGAGAAAATGAGATAAACTGTATAGAAAATTTTATTTCTAAGATGCTAAGGAGATCATTTTAACATCCTTTATCATTAAATCATTTACAAATAAAAATACCTTATGAATCATGCCAAAATTATAAAAAAATAAACACTTAAAAAATATAAAAAATAATAAAAATGATGAATCTAGCGATGTTCGTTTAGTCTCTATTAGACATTATTAAAAATTTCTAGTGTTGTCGAAGTAAAGAAACACAAATAATGATAAATTATTATTTTAAAATAAACAAAATATATTTTTAAGCTAAAATAAGGTAATCGAATTATTACATAAATTCAAATTAAAGTGATATTAACATGTCATGTGATAAGACCTAGAGTAAAAAAGTCAGATAACAAAATCGAAGTAAAACATTTTAAAAAAAAAGAAAATTTGTATAAGAAAATTCCATTTTAAGATACTAAGGATATTTAGCATGAACAAATGAAAATGACTCATAAAACATGCTTGAACCAAAGAACAGAAATTATTTTAATATATAAAAATTAATATTTTGGTTATAAAGCTTGTTTAACATGTTTGTTTCATCTTGATTGAGCCTCATTAAGAAATAATACAATTTACTAATTGTTAAAAATAAAACTAATAAATCTATTATTATATAAATTTAGCCAACATAATTTAATTTAATCAATGGGATGTAAATGTAACATGATTAAAAAAATAGAGTTTCATAGAAAAATACCCAAATCAAAAGAAAAAGTTTGAACAAACGATATAAATTATATCAAAAGCATGCAAGCTAAGATGTTAAAAAGATCAAGTGCATCAACTCTGATGATCAAGTTAAAAATGATTCAAAGTATTACAAAAATCATGCCAAAATAATGGATAATAAAATGTTTAAAATAACAAAAATGAATACTAAAGTGTATTGAGGTAGTACATACGAGTCCACAATTGTTTATTTCATCTAAATCAGATGTCTTTTAGAGTTAGTGAGAATTACAAAAGTAATAAAAAAAAAAGATAATAGTTACATATTTTTTAATACTAAGAAAATATATGGTAAAGCTAAAATATGATAAATCTAAGCATTGTGATATGATCAAATGAATGTCATGCAAAAGTGACATGAGAGTAGAATTAGAGTTTCATAGAAACAAAACAAATTCAGAGAAAAAAATTAAAAAAAATGTTTTAAATTGCATAATAAAGTTATATTCCAAGATGGTAAAAGTTATGGTGTAAAATCCTCCATCCCAAAATAAAGTACAAATAGAAATGCCACTTAATGTATACGTGAACTCTAGAAGTAAAAGGTCTTAAAAAACTTTAATTTGACTGTGCTCAACTTGACTAGTTTAATATTGTTTTTTCCATCTCAATCAATTCTTATTTCAAATTAGTAAGAATTTCAAAATTAAAAATAATAATAAAATAAAATATTATTTTAATACTAAGGAAAGATATATTAAAACTAAAATAAAAGAAATTAAAGCAATGTAATATGACTAAATAAAAATAATTTGAAGGTCACATAAGAGGAGATATATAGCTATAGTGAAATATAACAAATTTGAGTTGAATAATTTGAAAACATTAGATAAAATATATAAGAAATTTTCATTCCAAGGATTTGAGGAGATAGTGTGTAACATCATCGAGTGTCAAATCCGGTCCAAATTAATGTCAAGTATGGCATGCCAAACCATTAGGTAAAAAAATATTCAAACTATAAAATGATTATTTAATTTAATAGAATTAATTAAAAAAATCCAATAATATTTTTTCTACATCAATCGCCATTTCAAATATTTGCAAATTATTTCTGAAAATAAGCTTAAATAATAACAAATTATTATTTTAATTTCAAATTAAATTGAATTAAAACAAAAATTAAATAAATAAGTTAAGAATTATAATTTACAAAAAATTAAAGAGATGTAAAGGTCATATAAGAGGATAATTAGAGCTTATACAAACATAACTAATTTGAAGGCAAAAAGTTGTTTAGTCGAGTCCATCGACCTTTATTTGATCTCGATTCAACCAAATTTTGGAGTTACTATGAATTAAAAATTATAAATCTAAAAAAGTAATACTTAGTTATTTTTTTGAAGGGTAATCAAATGTTAAAGCTAAGACGAGAATACTTGAAGTAATGTAACTTAACTAATTCAAAGCAAAATAATGTTTTTACTATAGAATATTTTGAGTTTCATGGTAATATAACAAAATCAGAGCAAAAAAAATTAAAAAATTAGATAAACTTAATTAGACAATTGCATTCCAATGCATTAAAAAGATCGAATTTAGCATCCTTGATAATCAAATAAAGCGCAAATAAAAATGTCTCATAAAGTGTTCCAAAATCATAACAACTGAATGATTAAAAAAACAAATAATGAAGAATATTTAATTTCATAGAGGTCATTGAGACAAGTCCAAAGACATTTTTTTGACTCGATAAGACCTTGTTTTAGGTTTATATGAATTACCAAACAAAAAAGGTATAAACAATAATAAAATATTATTTTAATATTAACTAAATATATGCAAAATCTAAAATAAGTTAAACTAAAGCAATATAACATATCCAAATTAAACTAAGGTAAATGTCTAATGATAGGAGAATTAAAGTTTCATATTAATTAAACCAAATCAAAGCAAAACAATTGAATGTGATAACTATTTAAGAAAGTTGATTTTATTTTTAGTAAGGTGATTGGGTGTAATATCCCTCATCATTAAATCTGTTATGAATTTAGAATATCTCATAAAACTTGCCACAACCTAAGAAAATTAAATATTTAAAATTATAAAAAAGGAATATTTAATTAGATAGAGCACCTCATCATGACTAAAACCATGTTAGTTTCATTTCGATCTCACCTCGTTTAGAATTACTATAAATTGTTAACAAAAATAATCATAAATAATGAAAAATATTTTTTTAATATCAAGAAAATATATGTTAAACTTGAATTGAGAAAAAAATAAACTAACAAATTATTTCCATATGAAAGTGATGTATAATTCTTGTAAGAGGAGACTTAGAGTTATATAGTAGTATAATAAAATATAAGTGAAGCACGAAAAATGTGTTGAGAGTTAATATATTAGATTTTTATGGAAGTTAGGACACTTATTTTGTTTTGATTGAATTGATTGAATTCACTTACAAAAATAGTTATCAATCTAGCATCAAAATTGCACCATTTATGGCACTCTGCGACTAAAATTATCACTCGCTACTGTATTGGTATGAAGTAAGTGACAAAGCTTAGGGTGTTCTAGAACATATAGTGGGAATGACTCAAAAATTCAAATGATTCCAAAAGATTATAACAAACATAGAATCATCAAAAGTACTTTGACATAAAACATAAAAAAGTAGACCTCCAAGAATAAGATCAAGTATTCTTAAAATTGAGTCCAATGAAAGGTATAGCTCAATTTAAGAAATGTAAGAAGTTGAGGCAAACGTATATTGATCCTTTTTGCTTTTGAGAAAGAGTTGGAGAGGCTGCATGCATGATAGCATTACTTTCAACATTAGTAGGCATGCAAAATATGTTTAACATTTAAATTTAAGAAAATGCATTTTTGATCCATCCCATGTTGTTTTATACAACAAAAACACCATTGAAGTGTAACCAAATCTTAGTTATAAAGAGAAGCCTATAGCTATCTCAGCTAAATAGATCAAGCAAATGAGAAAGAAATTAATTCCTATGCTTACAGCATAAAGGAAAAAGCAAACATAATGTGAAGTTACCAATGAACTAAAGGATGAGATGAGAAAGAAGTATCCCACACTATATCAAATTTTGAAGAAGAAATTCTTACAAGCACAATAAAATTTGTATTATTCTTCATCATTAAATTAGGTACGAATTCACTTATCTAGTGAACCATGCAAAACTCATAGAAAATAAAATATTACAAAATATAAAAATGAATTAGAAATTTTGTTATAATTCATTTGGAAATTCTATGAATTATTAAAATTTATCATCATACTTATATATTAACTATTTTTTCTTTTGTCAAAATCAATATTTTCTCTCTCCCTATCCCAATGCCAAATCAAAACCTAAGAGAGGATTTTCGTGGATGTTTTCTTTAAATTTCACTGAAGAGCTACTTAGGCGACAATGAGAAAATCAAGTTCTACAATCTTTTCATAGGAATCAAGTATTTTAAGTCAATAACATTATTGTTGTTCTTGCATATGTTAGAAGTGCTAAAACAATAAAGTTGTTTTTAATTTTGAAATTTTCAACAAGTAATTCATGGGATTCTAAGAAAAGCCATTATATGAGATATAAATAAAAGTTTTTTGATGTTCTTGGAAGATTTTGGGAAACAACAATGATGGAAAGAATCTATGACTTCCTTAACCCACAATCGTGCTTATGCATACAGGAAATTTAGTTTTTTGAAATACAATTTATGATCTGTTTATAATTAGGATCCAATTTTGCCATTAGGTTGATATTGTGTAGAGTCCTTGGAGTTTTGCAAGTGAAGATTTCAAGCTAAAGGAAAAGTCAAGAAAATGACATGAAAAATATCATTCTTATAATTTATGATTCTTGCAATTCTATAATGATGCTTTCATAATTTTTAATTTGTGCAAAAATTTGTAAATCTAGTTGACAAAATTATAATTAACATGATGAAGTTGATAAAAGGGACTATTGAATTTCCATACAACTATCACAAATAATGAGAAAAATTGTGAAGTACATACTTTGACATAAATATTTTTCTGTATTCTTGTAGTAGTGCTGATTTGCTGAAGTTAGGACCACACATGAGAAGTAGGCTCTCAACCATGAATGACATAGGTGTATGTTTGATTTAATGTTGATTTTGTTGAAATTAAGAAATTAAACATGAATTTTATGTCGAGCATGTGATTTTTATGTACTAATTTTGTGCCATTATTATTACCAACATAAAAAAATCTACTTGTAATTAGATGTATGCATTTTTACTATTATTAAATTATTATATGAAATTGTTTGGCTTGATTAATTACATAAATAAAAAAATTTATGAACTCATGCACTAATAATTTTAAAATAGAGGATTTTACAAGTGAAAAAAATTAAAGTAAAGATAGTTGATGACATATGAAATGACATGAATATATGTGTTGCTCTTTTAGCCAAGAGCATATTCAGCTATAAGATATTTTCATCATGAGGTACCTAGTGACCATGTAGGTCATAACATCTAGAACACAATATTGAGATTTATTGTAAAGATATTTACATCAAAAACATTGTATAACTGAGCATGAGAACATAACATGATGAATCAATAAAAAGGATTATCTTTATAGCTAAATAATTAAAAAAGTTTTTAGCACATAAGGTTACTTATTAAAGTAGAAATAAGCACTAATATGCGAGATCACGTAGCGAAAAGAGATTTAAAAATACAATTAAAAATTCATTATATCTGTAATTCTTTAAAGATGGTAACATGTTTATCTTTTATAGTATAACATATTTTCTCCTTAAATTTATGTTGTCTAGCTTGCTTACATGCTATAGTTGATGTTATGATTAGACGTTACATGTGATTTTCCAAAATTATCACTCATTATATATCTCACATTTATTTTATTGTTAGAGATAGTCTATTGAACCAATTATGATTGCCTTAGCCTTTTCTTTGGCACTAGCATTTTAGGTATATTAGAAATCTAATAAAAAAGATGAAACAATAATTTATAAGAAATGAAGGAATTGAGGTTACAAATGTTCTTATTATAAGATCTATGCTAAGTGTTTTATTAATACTGTGACTAGCTCAATATTGTATGTGTACATCGAAAGTTATTATAGTATTATAATAAACTTTGAAATCCATGACATACGAGTGGTGTGATAGTTTTGATAGTTTATAGTTATAGTTTTAGATTTGAACTTCTTTGTTGTGATATTATGGATATAACTGTTCTATTGTTGTACTTGTAAATTAGAGAAAAGGACAAAATCTAAGGGATGTTTTGTCATTTGAACTCTAAAATCTAAATAATGAATTTAACATTTGGAAAAAAATAATGGATGTTATATTTATGGTACCAAAGATGATATAATTACTATAAAATTATGACATAATTTAATATGAAAGTAATTCGACTTGGAATTTGGAAAAAAAGAGAGATTGCAAATTAAATTGTATCAAAAATTTTTATTTTGAGATACTAAGTTGATAGTGTGTAAAACCTTTGATTACTAAATTGGCCACAAAACCAAATGTCTCACAGAGCATCCCAAATCCTTAGAAAAAAAATTAAGAATAATAAAAATAAATATTAACTTGGATAGATCATTTGTTGATTAGTTGAACTACGATTGTTTCACCTTGCTTGGAGCTCATTTGGTTTAAATATTATGCAAATAAATATTAAAATTAAAATAAAATAAATTGAAGAAATGTGCCATAATTTTGACATGAGAGGAGGGTTGGAGTTTTATAGTAATACAAAAAATCTAAGAAAAAAGATTAATGAAACGAGAAAAATTATATAATAATATTGCAATTCAAAAGTTAGTAAGGAGATAGAATTTGACACCTCCATCATCAAACTAGATACGAATGAAATTATCTTAAAAAGGGTGCCAAAAACACATGAAATAAAAACTTTTAAAATATAAAGATGAGTATTTAATTTGATAGAGTTCTAAAAAACTTTAACAATATTTTTTCATTTATAACAACCTTGTTAAAAATTTCTATGCATTACTGAAGTAAATAGGTGTAAATAAAACTTAATTACTATTTTAATATTAACTAAAAATATATTAAATCTAAAATGAGATATATGTGAAATATTTTACATAACAAATAAAAGTTTGTAAATGTCAAACATAATGAGAACTAGAGTTTAAAAGTAATGTTACCAAATAAAGACAAAATAATTTTTTAAAATAAGATAAATTGTTTGACAAAATAAATATCCAGCATACTAAGGAGAACATGCAGAACATCCTCAACCCTCAACTAAGTTAATAATGAAAGTGCCTCATAAATGATACCAAAAGCAAAAAAATTAAAATATTAAAATTCAAAAATGAACTATTAATTGGATAGATCTCCTCATGATGATACCAACTACATTGTTTGGTCTCAATTGGATGTTGTTTTGAATTACTATGAACAACACAAAAATAAGTTAAAAATGTAAATTATTATTTTAAAATCAAGTATATATATAAATATATATATTAAATTTTGATTGACAAAAATCTAAATAATTTAATATAAGAAATTAAAAAAAGATGCAAAGGCATTAAGGGGGGACCTTTAGAGTTTCATTGTAATATGACCAAAATCAAAGTGAAAGGATTTAAAAAAATAAATTAATTAAATTAAAATGTTGCAATCTAAGATGCTAAGGAGATATAGGATAATATTACTGATAATCACAATAGATACAAATGAAAATTACTTATAACACCTACTAAAGCCCTCCAAAATAAAAAATTTAATAAAATAAAATAAATATTTTATTATGTAGAGTTATTTCAGACGAGTTTAATGACATATTTTTATCTCAATAGCACCTAAATTAGAATTTCTATGAAATACAAAATCCAATAAACATAAATAATAAAAAAATATTCATTTTATTTTATGTTAAAATATAATAAAGCCAAGACGAGATAACTTGAGTCAACATCGCATAATTAAATGAATGCAATATAAATGAGGCGTGAGTAAATAGTTGGAATTACATAGCAACATACCAAAATCTATGTAAAAAAATGGAACAAACGAGTTAAATTATTTTGGAATGTTGCAATCCAAGGAACTAAGGAGATCGATTGTAACACTTTGACTATCAAGTTAGGTATGAATAAAAACATGATATAAAGAGTTCAAAAATCAAAGAAGATAAGAATAATAGAAAAACAAGAATGAATGCTCCTCATTTGAAATTGTTGAGAATTATCAAGGTAATTATATATTAATATTAAAACAAGCTTAGTTGAAGCAATGCAGAATGACAAAATTAATGCTTAAAAAAAATCACAAGAGAGGAAATTGAATTTTCAAAATAACATAAACAAAACAAAAGTAAAGAATTTGATGAAAGCTTATAAATTGTACAAGAAAGTAAAATTCAAATATTCTAAGAAGTTTAAGTCTAGCATCATTAACTAATTGAAATGCTACTCAAGGCCTGAAGAAACTTTAGAAAATTTTTAAAAAATTGAAATTTAAAATTTAATTTAATTGTTTTCTTTTGATATTCGTTCAATGTTGACTTTTTTATGTCGAGTGAAGCCCATTTGAAATTACTTAGAATTACCAAACAAGTAAGTAAAAAAAGTAAAATATTATTTTAATATTAAGAAAATATATAATTAAGCAAAAAAGAATAAATGAAAGCAAATTAATATGATCACATTAAAGCAATTTAAAGGATAGATGACAAGAGTTTAAGAGTACAAAGTAAGATAACTAATTTTAAGTAAAATATTTGAAGAAATACAAGAAATTGTATAAGAAAGGTATATCCAAGGACTTTAAAGGATTAGAGTGCAACATTGTTTGCCATCAAATTACGTAAAAAGCAAAATAGCTTGCAAAAGAATGACAAAACATCATACACAAATATTCTACAAATACTTTAATTTTATAAAACTCATCGAGATGAGGCTAATGAAGTTTTACTATCTCCATTGCAACTCATTTGAAATTTTAATGAATTATTATAGTAAATAATCATTAGTGATAACAAATATTTACTTCAATATTAAGAAAAAATGAATTTAAAAAATTAGATAAATTCCTGCAATATAACAAAGGTAAATTAAGGTGATGAGCTAATGGCGAAAGAGAAGTATCAGGGCTTTATACTAATATAACCAAATCAAGGCAAAATATTTCAACAAATGAGATATATTATATATGCTGAATTCGATGACACTAAAGAGATTATGCGTAATATCCTTAAATTTTAAATCAATAAGGAATCAAAATGTCTAACAACACATGCCAAAGCCTAAAGAAATAATATTTTAAAAAATATATAAATCAAAATTTAACTATATAGAGCTCATTTAGATTCGTCCAAACACATCATTTTTATCTTAATAAGCTTCATTTGGAATTAATGCTCATTAGAAATGTTTATAAGTACAAATAACAACAAGTTATTCTTTTAGAACTAAGCAAATAAATAGTAAAGCAAAAAATGAGACAAATTGAAGCTATATAATAATAGAAAATTAAAGAAAAATAAAGGTCTCACAAAAGGAGATTTAGAGTTTTATTGTAAAACAACAAAATTGTAGCAAAAAAATTAAAAAAAACAAGATAAATTTTATTTAGAAGTTGAATTTCAATACATTAAAGAGAGAAATTTTAGCATTCTTGATCATTAAATCAAGTACAAATCATAATGCTTAACAAAGCATCCAAAAATCTTAAAAAATAAAATACTTAAAATTTAAAGATCAATATTTATTTTGATTGAGCATGTCATTATGAGCCTAATTAGCTTACTTAGGCCTCCATCAAACCTCATTTGAAATTTTTGCAAATAAATAAATTAAATAGCCATAAATAATATTAATTTTAATGTCAAGAAAAGGTAAATTAAAGCTAAAACAAGGTAAATTTAAACAATATAATATTATCAAATTAAAGTTACATGAAGGTTAAAGTAGAGGAGAAATAGTGTTTCATAGTAATAAAATAAAATAAAAATCATTTGAAAAGAATATGTTAAAATTTATAATAAACATGATTTCTAAGATACAAATTAGTTCATGTGTAAAATTTTTTATTCTTAAATATTTTACAAATATATATATCCCAATAAGGCATAATATATTATTAATTTTAGATTAAGAAAAAATATGTTAAAGCTAATATGATATAAATTGAAGAAAAGTATACAACTAAACAATTATGATGTATTTGTCACATGAAGGGAGAATTATAGTTTTGTTGTAACATACCCAATTTTAAAGAAAAAATTTGAACAAATTTAAAACTTATATAAAAAAGTTGGATTACAATATAGTAAAGAGGTCGAGCATAACATTCTTAATTATTAAATAAAATACAAATAAAAATGACTGGCAAAAAAAGCTACAAAAATAAAGAATAAAATATTTATAAAATTGATCATCTATTTTGATTAAGGTTAGTAAAATGGGTGCAATAACTTTTGTTTCTTCTGGATTGGACCTCGTTTGAAATCAATGAGAACGATAACATTTAAAACATTAAAAAATAATGAAAATTTATTTTTAATGCTAAGCAATTATATCTTAAAGGCAAAATAAAATAAATTGTAGTAATTTAATTTGAGACTGCAAATTCATCATAAAGGACACATGACTTGGCAACAAGTGTTTCATGGTGTGTTGACCAAATCAATGCAAAAAATTAGAAGAAATTTGATAAACTACACAACAAAGTTGTTTTACATGTTAGTAATAAGTTCAAGTGTAACAGCCTCGATAATGAAAAAAGGTATAAGTTTCGCTATCAAGTAAAAGAATATCAAAACATTGAAAAATAGATTTTTTAAATATATAAAATTAAAAAATTAATTTGAAGTTGCTTATTGAGACTATTTTAATGACGTGATTTATGTATTAATAAAAAATCAATTGAACCTGCTAGGAATTACAAGATTAAATAAGCAAAAATTAGTGACATGTTATATTAACATTAAGAAAATATATATTAAAGATAAAAAAATCTAAATTGAAGTAATATAATATGACCCAGTCAAAGTGATTTCAAGATTATATGAGATAAAATTTAGAGTTATATTGTAATGTGATAAATTCATTGGAAAAAATTTTAAGAAAGTGAAACAAATTTATGGAAAGTTGCATATAAAAATACAAAGGAGACAGAGTGTAACATTCTGAATCATCAAATCCTATATAAAATAAAATATCTCATAAAATGTATTCATAATTTGATAGAACATGTTGAGTTGAGTATAATGACATTTTTTCATCTCTAATGGTGCTTAATAAAAAAAATTTGCAAATTAATAAAGTAAATAAGAATAATAACAATAAATTATTAATTTAATATAGAGAAAAATGTATTAAAAATTAATTAAACTAGTCGTATCAATGTAATAAAGAAAAATTAGTATGATGCAAAGGTCACATTAGAGGGGACCTTTAGTTTCATAGTAATATAATGAAATCGATGACAAAAACATTAATGAAAAAATATAAATTATTTTAAAAAGTTGCATTCCAAGATACTAAAAAGATAGAGTTAAAATTCTTAATTATCAAGTTAGGTATAAATCAAAAAACCTCATAAAGTTTGCTAAAAGCATAAGAAATAAAATATTTTTAAATATAAAGATGAATATTTAATTTGATAGAGCTCATTGCGGTGAGTGCACTGGCACTTTTTTTATCCATTTGTTCTAGTTTATTATTCTTACAAATTAAAATATTAAGTAAATATGAAAAGTAATAAATTATTATTTTAAAAAAAATTATATATATTAAAGCTAAAATGGAATAAATTTAAGGTAAAATGTCTAAGAAAAATAAATAAGGTGTATGAAAAATTTATTTCAAAGATACTATGGAGATGGTGTGTAAAATCCTCATTTGCTGAACTATTTAGCAATAAAATTACCTCATAAAATTAGTTAAAACACTAGAAATTAAAATAATTAAAAATAAAAAGATAAATATTTAATTAGTAGAGCTCTTCAGGATGAGTCCAGCTATTATTGTCTTACCTTAATTAGATCTCATTTGAAATTACTATGAATTACAAAAATAATTATTGTTATTAATAAGAAATTATTTTTTTCAAATCAAGCACATCTATATTAAGGCTAAAAAATTATTTAAAATAATGTAATAAAATAAAATTTAGGAGAAATAAACACCCCACAGAAGTTTATTTAGAGTTAAATTACAATATAAAAAAATCAAAGTGAAAAATTTGAATAAAAGAGATAAATTACATGAAGAAAGTTGCATTCTAAAATTGTAAGGAGAATTGGTTAGCAATGTTGATCATCAAAATAGGAACAAGCCAAAATGAATTGGAAAGCGAGCAGAAACCATAGAAAATAAAAAAATTAATAAAACAAATGTAAAGATTTAATTGGATAGAGCTATTAAGGATGAGTCCAATAGCATTTGTTTCACTTGATAGTTCCTTGTTTGCAATTGCTATAAATTGAAAAAAGTAAATAAACGTAAGTAATAATAAATTAGTTTTTTAAATGAAGAAAAAAATATAATATAGCTAACACCAGATAAATTA
Source organism: Vanilla planifolia (assembly GCA_023846275.1). Lineage (NCBI taxonomy): Eukaryota > Viridiplantae > Streptophyta > Magnoliopsida > Asparagales > Orchidaceae > Vanilla > Vanilla planifolia. The sequence continues at coordinate 229,205 of JAIUJO010000244.1, read as the reverse complement.
TAAAATCATAATATAACCAACTAAATATGTTTTAAAGGTCAAATTAATAAAGAGTTAGAGTTCCACAATAACATACCCTAGTCAAGGACAAATGATTGAAGAAATGAGATGAATTGTTTCTCTTCAACAAACTAGGAGATTGAGTGTAACATCCTCTATTAACATGTTGCACAAAGGATAAAAAAATAAAAGCAAATAAAATATTTGAAATAACAAAATAAAATTCTTTTGTAGGAAAAACACAATAACAATTAAAAAACATTATTTTACCATTACAAAATATACATCAAAAATCTATAATATGATAACTTCAAAAAATATATCATAACAAAAAAAAAGAAATTTAAACATCCCATGAGAGAGGAATTAGAGATTCAGAGTAACATAACTAAACCAAATAAAGAAATTTGAAGAAATGTGAAACATTTTACATGAAAGCGGTCTTCTAAGATTCTAACAAGTTTGAGTGTTACAACCTCGATCGCAAAATAGCATATCATTGAAAATTCCATATAAAGAGAGCCAAGAGTCTAGAAAATAAAATATTTAAGAATACATAATTTAACATTTAATTGGGTTGTGCTTGTCAAGACTTGTTCAACAAAATTTGTTACCTTTATTGCACTTGTTCAAAATTACTTAGAATTACTAAACTAAATAGTCAATAATAATAACAAAAAAATATTTTTAATACTAAAAAAATTATAATAATTTTAAAGAAGGATAAATTCAAACAAGCTAATAAGACCACGTTAATGTGATTTCAAGGATACATAAAGGAATATTTAAAGTTACATTTTAATATAATCAAACAGTATAAAAGATGTGATAAAATGGGATGAATAACACAACAGAATTACATTCCAAGATTTTAAAGTGAGAAAGCAAAACATCTTAAATCACCAAAGCATTTATGAATCAAAATATCTTGTATAGTGTGCCAAACAATGCGATAAATCTAATGATGATTTTCCCCTATATAAGACAAAGTTTCAAATTTTTAAAAATTATCATATCAAATAAGTATAAATAATAAAACGTGTTGTCTAAATATATACATTATAAAAATTGAAGAAAAAATAAGATAAATTGAAAAAAGTAGCATAACCAAATAAAAATAAATTTAAAGTCATGTAAGAGGAGATTTAGAGTTTAATATTAATGTAACAAAATAAAAATTTAAAACCTTAAAAAAATGAGATGAATAGTTCGAGGAAGTTTCTTTGTAAGATTATAAAGCAATGGACTTTAACTTCCTTAATCATCATGTTAGGTACAAGCTGAAATGTATGATAAATCATGCAAAAATATTAAAAAATAAACTAATTAAAAAAATCAAATGAATATTTACTTTTTTGTAGGTTTTGTCAAACAATGTTTTTTTACATCCATTGAATCATATTTGAAAGTTCTACAAATTGCTAAATGAAAAAGCATAAATAACAACATAGTATAATTTAAATATAGGGAAATTATATACTATAATTGAAATAAGATAAATTGAAACAATGTAACATAACCAAATTAAAATGATGTAAAGGTCAAATGAGAGTAGAACTAGAGTTTCATAGTAAGGTAACAAAATCAAGATGAAATATCTAAAAATAAGTTGAATTATATGAGGAAATGGATTTTGAAGATACTAAAGAAATTGTCTCTTGCATCCTTCTTTGTTAAATTAGTTACCAATTAAAATGTCTCAAAATGCATTCCTAAGTTCTGAAATCTAGTATATATAAAATGTAATATAAAATATTTAATTGGCTGAAGCACCTTAAGATGAGACTAACTACATTTGCTTAATCTCTATCATATCTCATTTAGAATAACTATGAATATTCAAAGTAAATAATCATTAATAATAAAACAATATTTTTTTTAAAAATAAAACAAATATATATTACGGTGAAATAAGAAAAATTAATGTAATTTAATTAGATCAAATCATAGTAATCTAAAGGTCTCGTGAGAGAAGATTTAGAGCTATATAGTAATATAACAAGATCAAATGAAAAATTTGAAGAACAACGACAATTTATTTGGGAAAGTTGTAATGCATAATTCTAAGTAGAAGACGTCTAACATCATTGATCATGAAATAAAGTCAAAATAAAAAAAATTAGTATAGCATGCCAAGGCCCTAGTAAATAAAATTTTTATTTATATGCTATTTAAGATTTAATTTAATGTAGCTAGTTAAGATGTGTCCAATGATGTTTGTTTCATCTTGATCAAGCATAATTTGGAAAAATAAAAAATTTGCAAAGTAAATAGACAAAAATAACAATAAAGTTTTATTATCAAATGAAGTAAAAAAATATAATAAAGCTAAGATGAGATAAATTGTAGGAGCATAATATAATTAAATCATTGCGATTTAAAGGTCAAACGGGTACCCAATTAGAGTTTCATTGTAACTTATGCAAATCAAAGTGAAAAATTAAAACAAATGAGATGAATTTCTTAGGAAAGTTGACTTCCTACAAACTAAGTGGATCAATTATGACTTCCTTGATTGTTAAATTAAATATGAATTAGAATGCCTTGTACTGTGTGCCAAAATTCTAGAAAATAAAAATGTTTAAAATAATAAAAATTTTAACTTCAAAAAGGAAAAAATAATTATAATAAAATATTTTTTTAAAGAAAAGAAATATACATCAAAGCTATGATATGATAAATTGATTCAATGTGACAAAACCAAATAAAGTAATGCATTGGTCTTCGTAGAAGGGAAATTAGAGTTTCATAGTAGCATAATCAAGACAAGTCCAATGTCAGTTTTTCTCATCTCAATTGGACATCGATTAGAATTATAACTTTCCAAAAAAAAATTAGCACAAATAGTAATAAATTGTTTCTTTAATCTTAGGAAAATATATATTAAAGTTTAATTGAAATAAATTAAAGTAATGAAATAAAATAAAATTAAAGCATTGTAAATGGGATACTATATGAGATTTAGAGTTATATTATAAAATAAAAAATCTACGTTAAAAATTTGAGAAGAATGAGATAAATTGCATGACAAAATTACATTTAAAATATTATGGAATTCAAGGGTAACATCCTTGGTCGTCGAATTATATGATTAAAAATATATCGTTAAGCATGCCCAAATCCTCGAAAGTCAAAAAAATTAAAAAATGAAAATTAAAAAATTATTAGATAGAGCTCATGTTGATAAGTCCAATAATATTTATTTCACATCACTCAGGCTTTAATTAGTATTACTATGAATTGCTATAGTAAATGAACATAATAAAAAAGAAATTATTATTTTTGTATTAGTTAAGTATATATTAAAATTGAAATAAGATAAACTGAAGCTACATTGTTTAACTAAATTATGGGGATGTAAAAATCATATGAAAGGAGATTTGGAGTTATATAGTTTTTATTAACATCATTGAAAAATATTCAAAAAATGACATAATTTTTACAAGGATGTTGAATTTCAAGATACTAAGAAGATCAAGTGTAACATTTCTGACTATTAAATCAACTACAAAAAACGTGTTATAAAAAATTCAAAAAAAAATCTATGAAAATATAAAAAATTAAGATTTAATTAGATATAACACATCGATATTAGCACAATAACATTTGTTTCATCTCGATTGGAAATCTTTTAGAATTTCTATCAGTTAATAATTATTTAAACATAAAGTGTAATAAATTATTATTTTCTATTAGTTACATATATAATAAAGTGGAAAAGAGATATTATGATGAAATGTAATGAACCAAAATAAAAAAACATTTTAATTTATGAATTAAAGTTCATCACAAAATTATTTTTGGTGGTACTAAGGGAATCGAATGAAACATACTCAATTGTCAAATAATAAACGAATGAAAATTGTTCAAATGTGTGCGAAAACAATAAAACAATGCATTCTAAATGTAAAAAATGAATATTTAATTAGGTAGTGCTCATTGAGACTAGTCAAATGACATTTGTTTCCCCAAGATAATTCCTTGTTTAAAATTACTCTAAATTCTAATTTATATTTATGCTTATTTGACTTTTAGAACTTTGTGATTTATTTAAAAAATATTGCTTCAATTATTCTATTTTTAGTGGTAACATGTGTTGCTTGAAATCAGAACAACTATTTGTCATTATTTATGTGACCATTATATCACTTTTTATATGATCATATTATGTTGCTTTAATTTATCTCATTCTAGTATTAATATATATTTAGTTAAAATTAAAATAATAATTCGTTATTATTTAGGCTTATGTTTTTGATAATTCAAAGCAATTTCAAAAAAGTTCTGATGAGATGTAACAATTGTTGCTTGAATCATTTGGACTAACTTTTATCCAACTAGATATTCTGTTTTATATATTTAATAACTTTAGGGCATCATCATCATTTACTAGACTTGATCTTATTAATATCTCAAAGTGGGGCTTTCTTTGAAATATATTTCATTTCATCATATTCTTTTTCTTTGAATCAGTTATATTGCTACGTTAATCTAAATAACTTGTTGAGCAACCCTCAGATCACCTTTATTTGGATATATTACATTACTTTAATTTTTCTTATTTTAGTTCTAAAATTTTCTTACTTGACATTTGAATAATAACTCATTATAATTTATGCTTATTTATTTTATTAATTAGTAATTCTAAGCTAAGCTTGATCGAGATAAAACAAATATCATTCGACTTATCTTGATAATATTTTTACAAATATATATAATAATTTTGTTTTTTTGAAATATTCTATTATCTAAGGTTTTGACATACTTTTCAAGATATTTCAATTCATTCCTAATTTGATGTTTGATAATGATACCTTGGATCCTCTTGGTATCTTGCAAAATAATTTTCTTATAAAATTTACCTCATTTTCTCAAAACTATTGCTTTCATTTTGTTTTTTTTATATTTATCTATAATTCTAGAATCCTGTGACATTTACATATCTTTGATTTCATTATGTTACATTATTTTAGTAGAATTTTTTAAGCCATAATATACATATACTTATTATTAAAGTAATAATTGATTAATTTTTATGTTAAACTATTTTTGCAATTCGCTATAATTTATAATCAAACTCTAGCTGAGTCAAAACAATCTTTATTTGACATATCTCAATGAGCTATACTTAGTTAAACATTTTTTTATATATAAGAATTTTATATTTTGAATGGTCTTCACAAGTTTTCACATGCTTTCTTGGTTATTTTGACTCACACTTGATTTAACCATCGAGGTTGTTGCATTTGATCTATTTAACTTCTTATGAAAGCTTTTCTGAACAATTTATCTCATTTTTTAAAACAACTTTCTTTGATTTTGTTGTGTCACAATGTAACTCTAACTCTCCTATATTGTGACATTTAAAAAGCTTAAATTTTGTTCCTTATCTTATTTTAGTTTTATTATATACCTTTTAAATATAAAAAAATAATAATGAATAATTATTTATCTGCATTTACTTCAGCAATATTCAATAACTCAAAATGTGGTATAATGGAGCCAAAAGTACTATCATTAGACTTTATTCCAAGGCCTCCACTTGGTTAAACATTTATTTTGATATTTTGAAATATTTTATTTCTAGAGATTTAAAATACTTTTATCACATATTTTGAATCATACTTGATTTGGAAATTGAGAATATGACACTCAATCTCCTTAGAATTTGGGGCCACAACTTTCTTGTACCGATTATCACATTTCTTCAAATTTTCACTTTAGCTTGGTTCATCATTATGGAACTCAAATTCCCTCTCAATTGACCTTGAGATCACTATTACTTGTTTATATTATGCTGCTTCGGACTACCTCGCTTTCAATTTATTATAAATTTACCTTACAGTATTATCAATATTATTTATGCTTATTCACTTCAATAATTCACAATAACTACACTTGATCATGTTAGTATCTTAGAATATAGCTTTTCCACACAATTTATCTGATTCGTCAATTGTTTTTGCTTTCATTTGGTTCTATTGCATTGCCTGAATTTGTTTTTTTAGCATTAATATATATTAACTTAAAATTTATATAATAATTGTAATTTCTTATTTTTAATTAATTTTATTATTCATAGTAACTTCTAATGAGGGCAGATGATGATAAAAAAATGGCATTCCATAAATTGCTTATTTTATAATTAATATTGACTCCTTAGAGAACTCTATCCAATTAAATGTTCATTTTAATATTTTTAAATGTTTTATTTTTTAAGACTTGGATTTGTGAGACATTTTAATTCTTGCCTAACTTCATGATTGAGGATGTATAATTGAACTCTTTTGTATCTTAGAATGACATTTTCTCGTGCAATTTATCTCAATTGATAATTTGTTTTTTTAATTGGTTATATTACTAACTCAAAATCTCCACTCATATAAGATTTGCATTGCTTTTATTTGGTTACATTGTATCATTACTATTTATTATATTTTAGCTTTAATATACATATATACTTAATAATAAAATAATGTTTTTTTAATTACTTATGTTTATTGTCTTTCATAATTCATTTTAAATCATAATGAGGCTCAATGAAGAAAGAAAATCGTTGACACAACTAGAAATAACTTTATAATTAAATATTCATTTTAACAATAGAAGTACTACAAAATATTTAGATTCGTACATACATTGATGATTGGGGATGTTATAGTATAACAGTATTTTGTAATGCCACATTCTAGTTTTATTTAACTCATTTCTTCAATTTTTTTTCTTTTATTTTATTATGTTTATTTAGTTATATTACAATCAATTAATTGATCACATTTTAATTTAAATAAGTAATTATTTGGTTTAATATAATATTTTATTATTATATATGTGTGAATATTTTTGTAATTCATCGTAATTTCAAACAAGTTCCAATGGGGATGAAAATAATCATTGGGATAGACTTTAAGATCTCTATCTAATTAAAAATTCATATTATTGTTATTTTATTTTCTAATGTTTTAGCAGAGCTCACTAAGCATTTTTATTTGTAATATATTTGGCAATTGAGGACGTTTTCCTCAATCACTTTATTGTATTTCTTTAGATATTTTTCTTTCATTTGGTCCTGTTTTTATGAAGTAATAATTATTTTCTCATGTGACAAATATATTGCTTTTTTTTGGTTATATTGAATTGGTCAAACTTTCATTTTTTTAGATTTAATATATATATATATATATATTTCGAAAAAAAGACCCCATAAAAATGATAAAAAAATTTCATTTAACTCACTTGGACAAGCTCTATTTAAATAAATAATCATTTATATATTTTTAAATACATAATTTTCTATTGTTGCATTTTCATGAGGTTATTTTATTTTCATTTCATTTCATGATCGAGGATGCCTCACTCTTTCCTCTAAATAATTTGTAATATAATTTTTTTCAAATAATTTATGGTATTTCTTCAACATTTTCTCTTAGAATAGGTTACATTCAAAAGTAACTCTAAATCGGTTATACCATGGCCTTTACATCACATTTATTTTTTTTATATTGCTTTGCTTCAATATATATCTAATCTAAGCTTTGATATTTATTTTTTTAATATTAAAATAAAATTTTTCTGTTATTCATTTTTTTATTTTTTTAATTTATAGTAATTACAAATGTCGCCCAGTTTATAAGAAGCAAAAGTCATCAAACTGATCTTGGGGAGCTTTTTCCAATTATGTATTCACTTTTTATATTCTTTTAAATATTTTATTTTCTAAAGTTCTATGACACTTTACATGATATGTTAAAGTATGCATGAACTCTAGAAAGTAAAAGTTCTTTAAAAAATTAGATTTGATTGTGCTCAACTAGACTAGTTTAATATTGTTTTTGCATCACAATCAATTATCATTTGCATTAGTAAGAATTTCAAAATTCAAAAATAATAATGAAATAAAATATTATTTTAATAATAAAGAGAAATATACTAAAGCTAAAATAAAAGAAACTATAGCAATGTAATACGACAATAAAAACAATTTAAAGGTCACATAAAAGAGATATATAGCTATAGAGAAATATAACTTCGAGTTGAACAATTTGAAAACATTAAATAAAATATATAAGAAATTTTCATTTCAAGGAATTGAGGAGATAGAGAGTAACATCATCGATTGTCAAATATGGTCCAAATTAATATAAAGTATGGCAAGCCAAACCATTAGGGAAAAAATTTTCAAACTGTAAAATGATTAGTTAATTTAATAGAACTAATTGAAAAAAATCCAATAATATTTTTTGTCTACATGAATCATCATTTGAAATATTTGCAAATTATTCAAGAAAATAAGCTTAAATAATAACAAATTATTATTTTAATATCTAGTCAAATTGAATTAAAACTAAAATTTAATAAATAAAGAATTATAGTATATAAAAATTAAAGTGATTTAAAGGTCATATAAAAGGATAATTAGAGCTCAAACAAACATAACTAATTTGAAGGGAAAAGCTTTTTTAGACGAGTCCATCAACCTTTGTTTAATCTCGATTCAACCACCTTTGGAGTTTTTATTAATTAAAAAACTTAAATCTAAAGACATAATAATTAGTTATTATTTTTGCAAAAGTAAATAAATTTTAAGTCCAAAACAAGAATACTTGAAGTAATGTAACTTAACTAATTCAAAGCAAAATAATGTTTACATGATAGAAAATTTTCAATTTCATGGTAATATAACAAAACCAAAGCAAAAACATTTAAAAAAAGATAAACGATATTAAATTGTTGCATAGCAATGCAGTAAAAGATCGAATTTAGCATCCTTAATAGTCAAAATAAGTATAAATAAAAATGACTCATAAAGTGTTCCAAAATTTTAGCAACTAAATGATTAAAAAAATATAACGATGAATATTTAATTTCATAGAGGTTATTGAGACAAGTCCAAAGACATTTTTTGACTCAATAAGATCTCGTGTTAGGTTTATATGAATTACCAAAAAAAAAGATATAAATAATAAAAAAAAAATTATTATGAAGTAAATATGTGCAAAATCTAAAATAAGTTAAACTAAAGCAATATAACATAAGCAAATTAAACTAATGTAAATGTCAAATGAGAGTAGAATTAAAGTTTGATATTAATTAAACCAAATCAAAGCAAAGTAATTGAATGTGATAACTATTTAACAAAGTTGATTTTCCTGTTAGTAAGGAGATTGTGTGCAATATCCTTGATCATTAAATCAGTTATGAATTTAAAATATATCATAAAACTTGCCACAACTTAAGAAAATTATATATTTAAAATTATCGAAAAGGAATATTTAATTAGATAGAGCACCTCTTGATGACTTAAACGGTGTTAATTTCATTTCAATCTCACCTTATTTCAAATTATTATGAATTGTCAACAAAAATAATCATAAATAATGATAAATTATTTTTTCAATATAAAAAAAATATATATTTTAAACTTGAATATAGAAAAAAATGAAGTAATTAATTATTGCCATATGAAAGTGGTGTATAATTCTTATGAGAGGAGTTTTATAGTTATATAGTGGTATAATAAAATATAAATGAAACATGAAAAATGTGTTGAGAGTAAATACATTAGATTTTGGTGTAAGTTAGGATACTTATTTGGTATTGATTGAATTCTCTCACAAAAATGGTTATCAATCTAGCATCAAAATTGCACCATTTAAGGCACTATGTTACTAAAATTGTCACTCGCCACTGTGTCGGTACAAAGTAAGTGACAAAGCTTAGGGTGCTCTAGAACACATAGATGGAATGACTCAAAAATTCAAATGATTCTATAAGATTATAACAAACATAGAATCATCAAAAGTACTTTGACATAAAACATAAAAAGGTAGTGCTCCAAGAACAAGATCGAGTATTCTTAAAATTGAGTCCAATGAAAGGTATAGCTCCATTTAAGAAATGTAGGAAGTTTAGGCTAAGGTACATTGATCCTTTTTGCTTATAAGAAAGAGTTGGAGAGGCTGCATATATATTAGCATTACCTTCAACATTGGTAGGCATGTAAAATATGTTTAACAATTAAATTTAAGAAAATGCATTTTTGATCCATCCCATGTAGTTTTATACAACAAAAACACCATTGAAGTGTGACAAAATCTTAGTTATAAAGAGAAGTCTATGGCTATCTCAGCTAAATAGATCAAGCAAATGAAAAAGAAATTAATTCCTATGTTTACAGTATAAAGGAAAAACCAAACATTAAGTGAAGTTACCTATGAACTAAAGGATGAGATGAGAAAGAAGTATCCCACACTATATAGAATTTTGAAGATGAAATTCTTACAAGCACAATAAAATTTGTATTGTTCTTAATCATTAAATTAGGTATGAATTCACCTATCTAGTGGACCATGCAAAAGTCATAGAAAATAAAATATTACAAAATATAAAAAATAATTAGAAAATTTGTTATAATTCATTTGGAATTTCTATGAATTATCAAAATTTATTAGCATACTTATACATTAACTATTTTTTCTTTTCTCAAAATCAATATTTTTTGTCTCCCTATACCATTGCGAAATCAAAATCTAAGAGAGGATTTTCTTGGATGTTTTCTTTAAATTTCATTGAAGAGCTACTTAGACGACAATGAGCAAATCAAGTTCCATAATCTTGTCATGGGAATCAAGTACTTTAACTCAATAACATTATTGATGTCCTTTAATATGTTAGAAGTGCTAAAAGAATAAAGTTGTTTTTAATTTTTCAATTTTCAGCAAGGAATTCAAGTGATTCTAAGCCAAGCAATTATATGAGATATAAATAAAAGTTTTGTGTTCTTGGAAGATTTTGGGAAAAAGCAATGACGGAAGGAATTTATGACTTCCATAAACCACCATCATGCTTATTCTTACAAGCAATTTCTTTAGTTTTTGGAAATACAGGCTATGTTTTGTTTCTAATTAGGATCCAATTTTGCCATTAGGTCGATATTATGTAGAATCCTTGGAGTTTTTCAAGTGAAGATTTCAAGCTAAAGGAAAAGTCAAGAAAGGTGACAAGAAAAATATCATTTTCGTAATTTATAATTCTTGCAATTCTACGGTGATGCTTTCATAATTTTTAATTTGTGCAAAAATTTGTAATTCAAGTTGACAAAATTATAATTGACATGATGAAATTGATAAAAAGGGACTATTGAATTTTCAGAGAACTACCACAAATAATGAAAAAAATTGTGAGGTACAAACTTTGACATAAATATTTATTTGTATTCTTGTAGTAGTGCTGATTTGCCGATGTTAGGACCACGCATGAGAAGTAGGCTCTCAACCATGAATAACATAAGTGTATGTCTGACTTAATGATGATTTGATGAAATTAAGAAATTAAACGTGAATTTTATGTCGAGCATGTGATATTGATGTATTGATTTTCTGCCATTATTTATATCAACATTAAAATAATTGCTTAAAATTAGATGTATGCATTCTTACTGTTATTAAATTATTATATGAAATTGTTTGGCCTGATTAATTACAAAAACAAAACAATTCATGAACTCATGCATTAATAATTTTAAAATAAAGGATTTTACAAGTGAAAAAAGTTGTAGTATAGATAGTTGATGACATGTGAAATGACATGAATATATGTGTTGTTCTTTGTGCTTAGGGCATATTGAGCTTTAAGATATTTTCATCAGGAGGTACTAGTGGCCATGTAGGTCATAAGATTGAGATATTACCAATGTAAGATGGCTAGTGGCTATGTGAGTCACACGATTCAGATATTACAATTGTAAGGTAGCTAGAGACCTTATGAGTCACAAGATTAAGATATTACCATAAAGAGGTAGCTAGTGGCCATGTAGGCCACAAGATTTAATCATTGTGAGGTGGTTAATGGCCATGTAGAACACAATATTAAGATTTATTGCAATGGTAATTATATAAAAAACATAGTACAACTGAGCATGAGAACATAACATGATAAATCAATAAAAAAAGTTATCTTATAACTAAAAAATTAAAAAATTTATTAGCACATAAGGTTACTTAGTAAAGTGGAAATAAGCACTAATATGCAAGATCACATGGTGAAAAGAGATTTAAAAAAACAATAAAAATCTATTTGTACCTGTAATTCTTTAAAGAAGGTAACATTTTTATCTATTGTAGTATAAAATATTTTCTCCTTACATTTATGTTAACTTGCTTGCTTACATGCTATAGTTGATGTTATGATTAGACATACATGTGATTATCCAAAATTATCGCTCATTCTTTATTTCACATTTATTTTATTGTTAGAGATAGCCTATTAAACCAATTATGATTGCCTTAGCCTTTTCTTTCGCACTAACATTTTAGGTATATTAGAAATCTAATAAAAAGAAGACAACTGATAATAAAAATTTATAAGAAATGAAAGAATTGAACTTACAAATGTTCTTACTATAAAATTTATGCTAAATGTTCTATTAGTCCTGTGAGAAGCTTAATATTGTATATGTATAGGGAAAGTTATTATAGTATTATAATAAACTTTGGAATCCATGACATACAGATGTGTGATATTTTTGATAGTTTATAGTTGTAGTTTTAGATTTGAGCTTCTTTGTTGTATATGGATATAACTATTCTTTTTTTGTACTTGTAAACTTGAAAAAAGGACAAAATCCAAGTGATGTTTTGTTCATTTGAGCTCTAAATCCTAAAGAATGAATTTAACATTTGGAAAAAAAGTAATGGATGTTATATTTATGGTATCAAAGATGATCTAATTATTACAGAATTTTAGCTTAATTTAATATGAAAGTATTTTGAGTTGTAATTTGAAAAAAAAAATGAAAGGTCGCAACTTAAATTGTATGAAAAATTTTAATTTTGAGATACCGGGTTGATAGTGTGGGAAAACTTTTTTTAGTAAATTAGCTGCAAATCAAAATGTCTTATTGGGCATCCCAAAACCTTAGAAAATAAAAAATTAAGAATAATAAAAATGAATATTTAGTTGGACAGATCTTGTCATGATGAGTTGAACTACGATTGTTTCACCTTGTTTGGACTTCATTTGGGATTTTTTTTAATATTATGCAAATAAATATTAAAATTAAAATAAAATAAATTGAAGAAATATGGCATAATTGTTACATGAGGAGAAAGTTGGAGTTTTATTGTAATACAACAAATCTAAGAAAGAAGATTAATGAAATAAGATAAATTATATAAGAATATTGCGATTCAATTTATTAAGTAGATAGAATTTGACACCTCCATCATCAAACTAGATACAAATAAAAATATCTTAAAAAGGGAGTCAAAAACATAGGAAATAAAAACTTTTTAAATATAAAGATGAGTGTTTTTTTTGGAAGAGTTCAAGAAAACTTTAACAACCTTGTTGAAATTTTTGTGAATTACTGAAGTAAATAGGTGTAAATAAAACTTAATTATTATTTAAATATTAACTAAAAATATATTAAATCTAAAATGAGATATATGTGAAATAATTTACATAATTGAATAAAAAGTTTGTAAATGTCAAAAATAATTAGAACTAGAGTTTAAATCTAATATTACAAAATAAAGGCAAAATAATGTTGTAAAATAAGTTAAATTGTGTGACAAAATAAATATCCAGGATACTAAGGAGAACATGCAAAACATCCTCAATCCTCAACTAGGTCGATAATCAAAATGCCTCATAAATGATACCAAAAGCAAACAAATTATACTATATAAAAATTCAAAAATGAACTATTAATTGGATAGACCTCCTCAAGATGATACCAACTACATTTGTTTGGTTTCAATTGGATGTTGTTTTGAATTACTATGAACAACAACAAAATTAAGATCAAAAAGTAAATGATTATTTTAAAGTATAGAATATGTATATATATATTAAATTTTAATTGACAAAAATTAAAGTAATTTATTATAAGAAATTAAAAAATGATGCGAAGGTATCAAGGGGGACCTTTAGAGGTACATTGTAATGTAACCAAAGTCATAGTGGAATGATTTAAAAAAAATAAATTAATTAAATTAAAATGTTGCATTCTAAGATGCTAAGGAGATATAGCATAATATTATTGATAATCACATAATGTACAAATAAAAATTACTTATAACACTTACTAAAGCCCTTGAAAATAAAATATTTAATAAAATAAAATCAATATTTTATTAGGTAAAGTTATTTAAGATGATTTTAATGACATTGTTTTGTCTCAATAGCACCAAATTTAGAATTGCTATGAAATACAAAATCCAATAAACATAAAAAAAAAAAAATTACTCATTTTATTTTATATAAAAATATAACAAAGCTAAGATGAGGTAACTTTAGTCAACATAGCATAATTGAATGAATGCAATATAAAAGAAGCATGAGTAGAGAATTGGAATTTCATAGTAACATACCCAAATCTAAGTAAAAAATTGGAACAAACGAGTTAAATTATTTTGGAATGTTGCAATCAAAGGAAGTAAGGAGATCGATCGTAACACTTTGATTATCAAAATAGGTATGAATAAAAATATGATATAAAGAATTCAAAAATGAAAGAAAATAAGAATAATAAAAAACCAAAAATGAATGCACCACTTTTGAAATTGTTGAGATTTACCAAGGTAATTATATATTAATATTAAAATAATATGAGTTGAAGCTATGCAAAATGATAAAATTAATGCTATGAAAAAATCACAAGAGGGGAAATTGAATTTTCAAAATAACATAAACAAAACAAAGGTAAAGAATTTGAAAAATGGTTATAAATTTTACAAGAAAGTAAAATTCAAATATTCTAAGAAGTTTAAGTCTAGCATCATTAATCATAAAAAAAGTAAGAATTGAAATAATACTCAAGGCTTGGAGAAACTTTAAACAATATTTAAAAAATTGAAATTTAAAATTTAATTTAATTGTGCTTTTTGATATTTGTTCAATGTTGACTTTTTTATGTCGATTGAACCCCATTTGAAATTAATTAGAATTACGAAAGCAAGTAAGCAAAAAAAAGTAAAATATTATTTTAATATTATGAAAATATATAATTAAGCAAGAAAGGATAAGTAAAAGCAAATTAATATGATCACATGAAAGCAATTTAAAGGATAGATGATAGGAGTTTAAAAGTACAAAGTAAGATAACTAATTTTAAGTAAAACATTTGAAGAAATACGAGAAATTGTATAAGAAAGGTTTATCCAAGGACTTTAAAGGATTAGAGTGCAACATTGTTTACCATCAAATTAGGCACAAAGCAAAATAGCTTGTAAAGTATGTCAAACCATCATACAAAAATATTCTACAAATATAAAAATGATACTTTAATTTTATAGAACTCATCGAGATTAGCTTAATGGAGGTTTACTATCTCCATTGCAACTCATTTGAAATTTGAATGATTTATTATAGTAAATAGTCATTAGTGATAATAAATATTTATTTCAACATTAAGAAAAAATGTATTAAAACAAAAATTAGATAAATTCATTTAATATAACAAAGGTAAATTAAGGTGATGTGCAGGTGGCAAAAGAGAAGCATCTGGGTTTTATAGTAATA
This sequence comes from Vanilla planifolia, assembly GCA_023846275.1. Taxonomy (NCBI): domain Eukaryota; kingdom Viridiplantae; phylum Streptophyta; class Magnoliopsida; order Asparagales; family Orchidaceae; genus Vanilla; species Vanilla planifolia. The sequence continues at coordinate 213,683 of JAIUJO010000244.1, read as the reverse complement.
TAACCAAATCTTGGCAAAACATTTGAACAAATGAGATATATTATATATGAAAGCTGAATTCCTTGACACTAAATAGATTATGTGTAATATCCTTAAATTTTAAATCAGTAAGGAATCAAAAATGTCTAATAACACATGCCAAAGCCTAAAGAAATAATATTTTAAAATTATATAAGTAAATATTTAATTATATAGTGCTCTTTTAGATGAGTCCAAACACATCTTTATTATATTACTAAGCCTCATTTGGAATTAATACTCATTAGAAATGTTTATAAGTTCAAATAACAATAAGTTATTTTTTTAGAACTAAGAAAATAAATAAAAAAGCAAAAATGAGACAAATTGAAGCTATATAATATAAGAAAATTAAAGAAAAAAAAAGTTCTTACAAAAGGAGATTTAGAGTTTGATTGTAATGTAACAAAATTGTAGCAAAAAAATTTAAAAAAATAAGATAAATTTTATGTGGAAGTTGAATTCCAATATATTAAAGAGAGAAAGTTTAGCATCTATGATCATTAAATCAAGTATAAATCAAAATGTCTAATAAAGCATCCTAAAATTTTAGAAAATGAAATACTTAAAACTTTAAAGATCAATATTTAATTTCATTAAGCTCGTCTTTATGAGTCTAATTAGCTTACTTAGGCCCCCATCACACCTCATTTGAAAATTTTACAAATAAACTAATTAAAGAACCATAAATAATATTAAACTATTATTTTAATGTCAAGCAAAGGTATATTAAAACTATAATAAGGTAAATTCAAACAGTATAATATTATCAAATTAAAGTTACGTGAAGGTTAGAGTAGAGGAGATATAGTGGTTCTTAGTAATAAAATCAAATAAAAAACATTTCAAAAGGTAAGTCAAAATCTATAATAAACATGATTTCTAAGATACAAATTAGTTCATGTGTAATATCTTCGATTCTTAAATTAGTTACAAATAAAAATATCCCAATAAGGCACACTTAAACTTAAAAAATAAAATCTGAAAAAAATATTAAATTTAATATTTAATTGGATTAAGTTACTCAAAAACGGTTCAATAAAGTTCTTTTATCTTGGTAGGATTTTTTTTTGCAATTACAATAAATTTCTAAAGTAAATATCTTTAAATAATAAAGAAATCTTCTTTAAGATCCAACAATCATAAACTAAAGTTAAAATGAGATTAATTGAAGTAATGCAATCTTACCAATTGAAAGTGATGTAATGGTCTTAAGAGAGGACAAATTAGAGTTAAACTGTGATATGATAAAATCAAAGAGAAAATTTTGAAGAGATGAGGTTAATAGTGTTGAAATGTATCATTGTAAAATTCTAAATAGATTGAATCTATCATCCCTTGATATCAATTAGTTACAAATCAAGACTAGTAAACCATGCCAAAAATTTAAGAATTGAAATATTTAATAATATTAAAATTAAGATTTAATTAGATAGAGCTCTTTATGATAAACTCATTCATGTTTGTTTCATCTTTGTCATACCACATTTCAAATTACCAAATATAATCATAAAAACTAACCATAAATAACAATATATTATTAATTTTAGATTAAGAAAAAAATATATTAAAGCTAATATGATATAAATTGAAGAAAAGTATACAACTAAACAGTTATGATGTATATGTCACACGAAGGGAGAATTATAGTTTTGCAGTAACATACCCAATTTTAAGGATAACATTTGAACAAATTAAAAAATTATACAAAACAAGTTGGATTAAATATAGTAAAGAGATTGAGCATAACATTATTAATTATTAAGTCAAATACAAATCAAAATGCCAAATAAATCAATCTACAATAATAAAGAAAAAAATATTTATAAAATTGATCATCTAATTTGTAAGGTTATTAAGATGGGTGAAATAACATTTGTTTCTTCTTGATTGGACCACGTTTGAAATCAATGAATATCATAACATTTAAAACATTAAAAAATAATGAAATTTTATTTTTAATGCGTAGAATTATATCTTAAAAGCAAAATAAAATAAATTGTAGTAATTTGATTGGAGAATTCCAATGCATCATAAAGGACACAGGACTTGGCAACAAGTGTTTCATGGTGTGTTGACCATTGCAAAAAATTACAAGAAATTTGATAAACTACACAACAAAGTTGTTTTACATGTTAGTAATAAGTTCAAGTGTAACAACCATGATAATGAAAAAAGGTATAAGTTTGGCTATCAGGTAAAAGAATATCAAAGCTCTAAAAAATAGATTTTTTAAATATATAAATTAAAAATTTAATTTGTATTTGCTTATTGAGACTATTTTAATGACGTGAGTTATGTATTAATAAAAAATGAATTAAACCTGCTAGGAATTACAAGATTAAATAAGCAAAAATTAGTGACATGTTATATTAACATTAAGAAAATATATATTAAAGATAAAAAAATCTAAATTTAAGTAATATAATATGACCCAGTCAAACTGATTTAAAGATTATATGAGATAAAATTTAGAGTTATATTGTAATGTGATAAATTCATTGGAAAAAATTTTAAGAAAGTGAAACAAATTTATGGAAAGTTGCATATAAAAATACAAAGGAGACAGAGTGTGACATTCTCAATCATCAAATCCTATATAAAATAAAATATCTCATAAAATGTATGCGTAATTTGATAGAACATGTTGAGTTGAGTCTAATGACATTTTTTCTTCTCTAATGGTGCTTAAAAAAAACAATTTGCAAATTAAAAAAGTAAATAAGAATAATAATAATAAATTATTATTTTAATATAGACAAAAATGTATTAAAAAAAAATTAAACAAGTTATATCAATGTAATAAAGAAAAATTAGTATGATGCAAAGGTCACATAGGAGGGGATTTTTAGTTCCATAGTAATATAATGAAATCGATGACAAAAACATTAATGAAAAAAGATAAATTATTTTAAAAAGTTGCATTCCAAGATACTAAAAACATAGTTAAAAATTCTTAATTATCAAGTAAGGTAAAAATAAAAAAAACCTCATAAAGTTTGCTAAAAGCATAAGAAATAAAATATTTTGAAATATAAAGATGAATTTTTAATTTGATAGAGCTCATTGTAGTGAGTGCACTGGCACTTTTTTATCCATTTGTTCTACTTTATTATTCTTACAAATTAAAATATTAAGTAAATAGGAAAAGTAATGAATTATTATTTTAAAAAAAATTAATATTCAAAAGCTAAAATGGAATAAATTCAAGGTAAAATATCTAAAAATACTAAATAAGGTGTATGAAAAAAAAAATTTCAAAGATATTAAGGAGATGATGTGTAAAGTCCTCATTTGCTGAACTATTTAGCAAGAAAATTAACTCATAAAATTAGCTAAAACCATAGAAATTAAAATAATTAAAAATAAAATCATAAATATTTAATTAGTAGAGCTTTTCGAGATGTGTCAAGCTATTATTATCTCATCTCAATTAGATCTCATTTGAAATTACTACGAATTACAAAAATAATTATGGTTATTAATAAGAAATTTTTTTTCCAAATCAAGCTCATACATATTAACACTAAAGAAATGATTTAAAATAATGTAATAAAAAAATTAATTATAAATAAAGGCCTCACAAGAGTTTATTTAGAGTTAAATTATAATATTAAAAAATCAATGTGAAAAATTTGAATAAAAGAGATAAATTACATGAAGAAAGTTGCATTCTAAAATAGTAAGGAGAATTAGTTTAGCAATGTTGATCATCAAAATAGGTATAAACAAAAATGAATAGTAAAGTGAACAGAAACCCTAGGAAATAAAAAAATTAATAAAAAAAATGTGAAGGTTTAATTAGATATAGCTATTCAGGACAAGTCCAATAACATTTGTTTCACTCGATACTTCCTTGTCTGCAATTACTATAAATTATAAAAGTAAATAAACATAAGCAATCATAAATTATTTTTTTAAATGAAGTAAAAAATATAATATAGCTGACACCAGATAAATTATAGAATCATAATATAACCAACTAAATATGTTTTAAAGGTCAAATTAATAGAGAGTTAGAGTTCCACAATAACATACCCTAGTCCAGGACAAATGATTGAAGAAAGGAGATGAATCGTTTCTCTTCAACAAACTAGGAGATTAAGTGTAACATCCTCTATTAACATGTCGCACAAAGGATTCAAAAATAAAAGCAAATAAAATATTTGAAATAAAAAAATTTAAATTTTTTTTGTAGGAAAAACACAATAATAATTAAAAAACATTATTTTACTATTACAAAATATACATCAAAAATCTATAACATGATAACTTGAAAAAATATATCATAACAAAAAAATGAAATGTAAACATCACATGAGAGAGGAATTAGAGATTCAGAGTAACATAACTAAACAAAATAAAGAAATTTGAAGAAATGTGAAACATTTTACATGATAGCGGTCTTCTAAGATTCTCACAAGTTCGAGTGTTACAACCTCGATCGCAAAATATCATATCATTGAAAATTCCATATAAAGAGAAGCAAGAGTCTAGAAAATAAAATATTTAAGAATAAATAATTTAACATTTAATTGGGTTGTGCTTGTCAAGTCTTGTTTAATAAAATTTGTTACCTTTATTGCACTTGTTCAAAATTACTTAGAATTACTAAACTAAACAGTCAATAATAATAATAACAAAATATTTTTAACACTACAAAATTTATAGTAATTTTAAAGAAGGATAAATTCAAACAATTTAATAAGACCACGTTAATGTGATTTCAAGGATACATAAAGGAAGATTTAAAGTTACATGGTAATATAATCAAACAGTATAAAAGATTTGATAAAATGGGATGAATCACACAAAAGAATTACATTCCAAGATTTTAAAGTGATAGAGCAAAACATCTTAAATCACCAAAGCATTTATGAATCAAAATATCTTGTGTAGTGTGCCAAACAATAAGATAAATCTAATGATGTTTTTTACCTTCATAAGACAAAATTTTAAATTTTTACAATTTATCAAAGAAATTAAGGATAAATAATGAAATTTATTGTCTAAATATATACATTGTAAACATTGAAGACAAAATAAGATAAATTTAAACAAAGTAGCATAACCAAATCAAAATAAACATAAAGTCCCTTATGAGGAGATTTAGAGTTTAATGTTAATGTAACAAACTAAAAATTGAAAACATTAAGAAAATGAGATGAATAGTTCGAGGAAGTTTCTTTGTAAGATTGTAAAGCAATGGACTTTAACATCATTAATAATCATATTAGGTGCAAGCTGGAATGTATGATAAATCATGCAAAAATATTAGAAAATAAACTAATTAAAAAGATCAAATTAATTTTTACTTTTATGGAGGTTTTGTCCAACAATGTTTTTTTTGCATCCATTGAATCTTATTTGAATGTTCTATAGATTACTAAATGAAAAAGCATAAATAACAACATATTATAATTAAATATAAGGTAATTGTATACTATAATTGAAATAAGGTAAATTGAACCAATGTAACATAACCAAATTAAAATGATGTACAGGTCAAAAGGGAGTACAATTAGAGTTTCATAGTAAACTAACCAAATCAAGATTGAATATTTAAAAATAAGTTAAATTATGTGAGGAAATTGATTATGAAGATACTAAGGAAATTGCGCCTTGCATCCTTCTTTGTTAAATTAGTTGCCAATTAAAATGTCTCCCAATGCATGCTTAAGTCCTGAAAACTAATATACATAAAATATAACATAAAATATTTAATGGGCTCAAGATCCTTAAGATGATATTAACTACATTTGCTTCATGTCGATCATATATCATACAGAATAACTATGAATTTCCAAAGTAAATAAGAATTAATAATAAAACAATATTTTTTTTAAAAAATAAAACAAATATATATTAGGGGTGAAATAAGAAAAATTAATGTAATTTAATTAGATCAAATCATAGTAATCTAAAGGTCTCGTGAGAGAAGATTTAGAGCTACATAGTAATATAACAAGATCAAATGAAAAATTTGAAGAACAACGACAATTTATTTGGGAAAGTTGTAATGCATAATTCTAAGTAGAAGACGTCTAACATCATTGATCATGAAATAAAGTCAAAATAAAAAAAATTAGTATAGCATGCCAAGGCCCTAGTAAATAAAATTTTTATTTATATGCTATTTAAGATTTAATTTATTGTAGCTAGTTAAGATGTGTCCAATGATGTTTGTTTCATCTTGATCAAGCATAATTTGGAAAAATAAAAATTTGCAAAGTAAATAGACAAAAATAACAATAAAGTTTTATTTTCAAATGAAGTAAAAAAATATAATAAAGCTAAGATGAGATAAATTGTAGAAGCATAATATAATTAAATCATTGCGATTTAAAGGTCAAACGGGTACCCAATTAGAGTTTCATTGTAACTTATGCAAATCAAAGTGAAAAATTAAAACAAATGAGATGAATTTCTTAGGAAAGTTGACTTCCTACAAACTAAGTGGATCAATTATGACTTCCTTGATTGTTAAATTAAATATGAATTAGAATGCCTTGTACTGTGTGCCAAAATTCTAGAAAATAAAAATGTTTAAAATAATAAAAATTTAAACTTCAAAAAGGAAAAAATAATTATAATAAAGTATTGTTTTATATGAAAGAAATATACATCAAAGCTATGATATGATAAATTTATTCAATGTGACAAAACAAAATAATGTATAGGTTTTCCTAGAAGGGAAATTAGAGTTTCATAGCAGCATATTTAAGACAAGTCCAATGTCACTTTTCTCATCTCAATTGGACATCGATTAGAGTTATAACTTTCCAAAGAAAATTAGCACAAATAGTATTAAATTTTTTCTTTAATCTTAACAAAATATATATTAAAGTTGTATTTAAAAAAATTAAAGTAATGTAATAAGTTAAAATTAAAGCAATGTAAATGAGAAACTAGATGAGATTTAAAGCTATATTATAAAATAAAAAAATCAATGTGAAACATTTGAGAAAAATGAGATAAATTGCATGAGAAAATTACTTTCTAAAATGTTATAGAGGTCAAGTTTGACATCCTTGGTCATCGAATTATATGATTAAAGATATCGTTAAGCATGCCCAAACCATAGAAAGCAAAAGAAATTAAAAAAATGAAAATTAAAAAATTATTAGATAGAGCTTATGTTGATGAGTCAAACAATATTTATTTCACATCACTCAGGCTTTATTGGTATTACTATGAGTTGCTATAGTAAATAAACATAGTAAAATAAATTATTTTTTAGTATTAGCTAAATATATATTAAAATTGAAAAAAGATAAACAAAGCTACGTTATTTGGCTAAATTTAGGGAATGTAAACATCACAAGAGAGGAGATTTGGAGTTATATAGTTTTTATTAACAATATTGAAATGATATAATTTTACAAGGATTTTGAATTTGAAGATACTAAGAAGATCAAGTGTAACATCCTTGATCGTTAAATCAACTACAAAAAGATGTGTTATAAAAATTCCAAAAAAAATAAACTACTAGGAAAATATAAAATATTAGGATCTAATTATATTTAACACATCGATATTAGCACAACAACATTTGTTTCATCGCGATTGGAAATCTTTTAGAATTTCTATGAGTTAATAGTTGTTTAAACATAAAATGTAATAAATTATTATTTTTCTATTAGGTATATATATAATAAAGTGGAAAAGATATATTATGATGAAATGTAATGGAACAAAAATAAAGCAAAAACATTTTAATTTATCAATTAAAGTTTATAAATGAATCACTTTCTATTGTACTAAGGGAATTGAATGCAACATCCTTAATTCACAAATAATAAACGAATCAAAATTTATCAAAAGTGTGCCAAAAAAATAAAAAATTATATTTTAAATGTAAAAATGAATATTTAGTTAGATAATGCTCATTGAAACTAATCAAATGACATTTGTTTCCCCTTGATAATACCTTGTTTGAAATTACTCTAAATTTTAATTTATATTTATGCTTATTTGACTTCAACAAATTTTTTATTTATTTAAAAAATGTTGCTTCAATTATTCTATTTTTAGTAATAACATGTGTTGCTAGAAATTAAAACAACTATTTATCATTACTTATGCTTATTTGCTTTAACAATTCATAGTAATTCTAATCAACGATGAAAACACCAAGAACATTGGGCTTATGTCAGTTTTTAGGTGATTAGACAATTTTTGATGTTGCAATCAATCTTTTTGGTACCATAGAATGCAACATTTTTATGTGATTTATCTCGTCTATTAAAAAATTTCATTTCAATTTTGTCTCAATTTTTCTCATTTGAATTTAATATATATTTGCCAGACATTTAAATAATAATTTATATTTATTTATGTTTGTTAAGTTTTATAATTCTTAGCAATTGCAAATGAGGTCTGATCAAGATAAATTACAAGTTGTTGGATTCCTCTCGATGAGCTCTATCCAATTTAAAATTTATTTATAAATTTTGAGCTATTTAACATCAATAGATTTTGGCATGCACTATTAAACATTTTTAATTGCACATGACATGATGTTTAAGAATATTTCAATAATAATTTATATTACGTTATATTTATAACTTATACTCACTTATAAATGTTTAATTAATTAATGTTACTATATATTTACCAAATATTTAAATAATGTTTTTATTTATTTATGTTTATTTCATTTTGTAATTCCAAGTGATTAGAAAGGATGTCTGATCGAGATAAAATAAAAGTTTTTGAACACATCTCGATGTGCTCTATGCAATTTAAATTTCATTTGTATGTTTTTAGTTATTTAATATTAGTGGAATTTTGCACGTATGATGAAATTTTTTTATTTGTACCCATCTTGATGATTAAGAATATTACAATCGATCTAGTAAGCATCTTTGAATGAAACTTTTTAGAACAATTTATGTCATTTGTTCAAATTTTTACTTTTATTTTCTGGTATTACAATGAAAACCTAATTCTCTTAACATGTGATCATTACATCATTTTTTATTTTGTTATATTATATTGTATCATTTAATCTCATTTCAACTCATGGTATATTTACCAAATATTAAAATAGTAATATATGTTATATATGTCAATTTAGTTTGGTAATTTAAAATAACTCCTCAAATTGCAATGATTACCCCAATTCAATTATTTTTATTTCGAGATTTTTTAAATAATTTTTTTTAGGGCCTTGGCATGCTCCAAAAGTCATTTCACTTTGTAACTAACCTGATGATTGAGGATATTACATTTGAGCTCTTTAAAATTTTAGATTTCAACATTCTAGTAAAACATATCTTAAGGAATCTAATTATTTTAATTTTACTTGGTTATATTATTATAAAACTCTGCTCACTTGTGTATTTTTTAGATCTGTTTGATTTAATTTTATTACATTACATATGTTTATACCATTTTAGCATTAATATATATTCACATAATATTGTTATAATAATGTTTTACTTTTTTTGCATATTATATCTTGTTATTCTAGACGTGATCTAATCAACATGAGACAATCTACAATGAACTATTTGCAATGGGTAATATCAAACTAAATCTTTATTTTAAATTTCTTTGGTTTTAGCATTCTTTAGGATGCTTCCTAATTTGTACTTCCTTTGATGTATTAAAGTGATACACTTAATTTCCCAAGTATCATAGAATGCAACTTTTATGTATATCTTATCTCATTCTTTTAAAGTTTTTGTATAAATTTTGTCATATTATTATGAACCTCATTTTCTCTTTCGATGAGACTTTCATATCTCTTTGATTTGTTTTCATTACATTGCTTCACTTCGTCTCATTTTTAGCGGTAACATATATTTCTTGATACTAAAGTAATAATTTATCATTATTTATGAATTATTGTATTAGAAATTAAAAATAATTCCAAATGATGTCACATCAAAGTGAACTAAAGGTCATTATACTCATCTGGATGAGCTGTATCTAATATAATATTAATATTTATGTTTTTAGGTCATGTACTTTGTATGCTTTAAAAATATTTTATTAGAAGTTTTGATTCATACCCAATTTCATAATTTAGAATTTTACACTTGATCTTGTTAATATCATGTAATATCACTAGCACTTACAATTTATCTTATTTTTTCAAGCTTTTCACTCTTATTTTATTATATTACTATGAAATTCAAAATCTACTCTAACATTACATTTATATTTTTTTATTTGAGATAATAATTTGTTGTTATTTATAATAGTGTAAGTTATTCTTAACAATGCCAAATTAGGATCAATCGAAATGAAATGATATTTAGGCATATTTTATGAGACATTTTATTCCTAAGTAATTTGATGGTCAAGGATATTACACATAATACCTTTAGTATCTTGCAATACAACTTTCCCATTTAAGTTTTCATATACCTTTAACGTTTTTTGTTTTATTTGGTTAAATTATTATGTGGTTTCAAATTTCCACTCTTATTATCTTTAATTCGCTTTGATTTGGCTATATTACATTATGTTAATTGATCTCATTTCAACCTTCACAAAAATTTAATTGAATATAAAATAATAAGTTATTATTATTTTTGGCATTTCGACTTATAATTTGAAGTAATTCCAATTGAAGTTTCATCGAGATGAAATAATATCAATGGACTCATCCTGATGGGCTCTATGCAATTAATAATTATTTTAGCGCTTTTTTTAGTTATTTTTAAATTACAATTTTCAAGTATTTCAAAGAGATATTTTTATTGTATCTGATTTTGATGATCAAGGATGTAATACTCGATCTTAGTGGCATCTTGGAATGTTCTTTCCCATATAACTTATCCCATTTTCTCAAAAGTTTAACTTCTATTAAGCTTTAATAATGTCAAACTTTATTTCTCTACTAATGTGACATATATAATACATTATTTTATTTATATTTTTTTACATGAAATAACCCTATATTAGCTTTCATTTATTAGATTACTCATCTTGATGAGCTCTTTCATATTAAATACACATTTTTTAATAATTATCAAATATTTTTAATTTTTATAATTTTGATGTTTTATGAGGCCTTTTCACTGATACATAAATTGATGATTGAGAATATTATACTTGATCTTCTTGATATCTTAGAATGCATCTTTGTCATATAATTTTGTAAGATCTTAAAATGTTTTATTTTTTGTTATATTACAACAAAGCTCTAATTATGTCTTTGTGTCAACTTCGTGACTTCGACTTCGTTAAATTTATTAATTTAATATCTCTCATTTTAGCTTTGTTATACATCTACTAAAAATAAAAATAATAGTTTAATATTAATTATTCTTATTTGTTTTAGTAATTGATGTCAATTCCAAATGATATCTAACTAAGACAAAGTAGACATTATTAAACTCGCCGTAATAATCTTTTTCTAATTAAAATTTTATTTTTTAAAATTTTATTTAAAAGATTTCTTCATAATTAATTAGTCAATTTGATTCTCACCTATTTCTCACAATCTAAAATGTTACTTGTCATTGATTTTGTTATACTACATTATTTCAAATAAACTAATTTCAACTTTAATATACATTTACTTAATATAAAAATAATAATTTATTTTATTTATGCCAATTTTTTTGTGATTTGTTGTAAGTCCAAGGAGACTCGATTAAGAAGAAATAAATGTTTTTTTGACAAATCTCAAAAAGTTCTACTGATTAAATATTCATTTTATATTTATAAATATTTTATTTCCTATAATTTTGTTACTCTTTAGAAGATATGTTGATTCACACCTAATTTTGAGAACGAGGTTGACATTTGATCTTTTTAGTGAATCGTGAAGAACACCTCCCAAATAATTTGCCACATTTCTTAGAAGTTTTTATTTTTATTTTATTGTATTATAGTGCAACCATGTCATATCATGTCATAGTTACATCACTTTTATTAGCTTATATTACAATACTTCAATTTATATTACTTTAATTTTAATAAATGTCTACATAATATTAAAATAATAATTTTTTTATTTATATTTATTTACTTATGAAAATTGTATTAATCCCAAAAATGATCTGATGGAAATGTAACAAATATCATTGGACTTCTCTTTATACGATCTATCTAATAAAATATTCATCTTTACATTTTGGATAATTTTTTTTAAATAGTGTTAGATAACTTTTTTAGGCATTTTGATACATAGCTAATTCGATGATTGAGAATATTTAAATAGATTTTTTTGTTATCTCAGAATTGAGCTTTCTCAAAAAAATTATCTCAGTTAAAAAATTTATTTACTTTGGTTTGGTTATATGACTATGTAACTTAAAATCAATTATTATGCGGCCATTATATAACTTTTATATGATCATATTATGTTGCTTTAATTTATTTCATTTTAGTATTAAAATAGATTTAGTTAAAATTAAAATAATAATTTGTCATTATTTACGCTTATGTTTTTGATAATTCCTAGCAATTTCAAAAAGTTCTGATGAGATGTAACACACATTGCTTGAAACACTTGGGCTAGCTTTTATCCAACAAAATATTCTATTTTATATATTTGAAAATTTTAGAGTATTGACATCACTTACTAGACTTGATATTTTTGATATCTCAAAATAAGGCTTTCTTTGAAATATATTTCATTTCTTCATTTTTTTTTCTTTGAATCAGTTATATTGCTATGTTAATCTAAATAAATTATTGAGCAACCCTTACATCAACTTTATTTGGAAATATTACATTGCTTCAATTTTTCTTATTTCAGTTTTAATATTTTCTTACTTGATATTTGAATAATAGTTCATTATAATTTTTGCTTATTTATTTTATTAATTAGTAATTCTAAACAAGGCTTGATCGAGATAAAACATATGCCATTCGACTTATCATGATCATATTTTTACAAATATATACTAATTTTGTGTTTTTAAAATAAGTTTTAAACATACTTTTCAAGATATTTCAATTCAATCTTGATTAAATGTTTGAGAATGATACCTTGGATCCACCTAGTATCTTGCAAAATAATTTTCTTATATAATTTACCTCATTTCCTCAAAACTTTGCCTTTCGTTTTGTTTTATTAATATGTATCTGTAATTCTAGCATCTTGTGACATTTACATGTCTTTGATTTTGTTATGTTACATTATTTCAATTGAATTTTTTAAGCCATAATATACATATACTTATTATTAAAGTAATAATTGATTAATTTTTATGTCAAACTTTTTAGGCAATTCACTATAATTTATAATCGAACTCTAGCAGAGTCAAAAAATCATTGTTGGACACATCTCAATGAGCTCTACTTAGTTAAACATTTTTTATATATAAGAATTTTATATTGACAATGGTCTTCACAAGTTTTCACATGCTTTCTTGGTTATTTTGATTCACACTTGATTTAACGATCGAGGTTGTTGCATATGATCTATTTAACTTCTTATAAAAGCTTTTTTGAACAATTTATCTCATTTTTTAAAATAATTTATTTTTATTTTGTTGTGTTACTATGTAACTCTAACTCTACTATAGTATGACATTTAAAATTCTTAAATTTTGTTATTTATCTTATTTTAGATTTAATATATATCTTTTGAATATAAAAAATAATAATGTATAATTATTTATTTTGCATTTACTTCAGCAATATTCAATAACTCCTAATGTGGTAAAACAGAGCCAAAAATATCATCATTAGACTTTATTCCAATGCCTCTATTTAGTTAAATATTTATTTTGATATTATGAAATAATTTATTTTTAAAGATTTAAAATACTTTTATGACATATTTTGAGTCATACTTGATTTGGAAATTGAGAATATGACACTCAATCTCCTTAGTATTTGGGGTCACAACTTTCTTGTAACGATTATCACATTTCTTCAAATTTTCACTTTTGCTTGGTTCATCATTATGGAACTCAAATTCCCTCTCAATTGTCCTTGAGACAACTACTACTTGTTTATATTATGTTGCATTGAACTACCTCGCTTTCAATTTATTATTAATTTGCCTTACAATATTATCAATATTATTTATTCTTATTCGCTTCAATAATTCACAATAATTACACTTGATCACATTAGTACATTAGAATATAGCTTTTCCACAAAATTTATCTCATTCATCAATTGTTTTTCCTTTCATTTGGTTGTATTGCGTTGCTTGAATTTGTTTAATTTTACCATTAATATATATTAACTTAACATTTATATAATAATTGTAATTTCTTATTTTCAATTAATTTTATAATTCATAGTAACCTTTAATGAGGCCTGATGGTGATAAAAAAATGTCATTCGATAAATTGCTTATTTTTAATTCGAATTGACTCGTTAAAGAACTCTATCCAATTAATTGTTTATTTTAAAATTTTTAAATGCTTTATTTTTTAAAACTTTTGATTTGTGAAACATTTTAATTCATACCTAATTTCAAGATTAAAGATATTATAATTGAACTCTTTTGTATCTTAGAATAACATTTTCTCATGCAATTTGTCTCATTTGATAAATTGTTTTTTTAATTGGTTTTATTACTAAGTAACTAAAAATCTCCACTCATATAAGTTTTACATTGCTTTTAGTTTATTATATTACCTTATTACTATCTATCATATTTCAACTTTAATAGACATATATACTTAATAATAAAAAAATAATTTTTTATATACTTAGTTTATTATTTTTCATAATTCACTTTAAATCATAATGAGGTTCAATGAAGAAAAACAATTGTTGGCCAAAACTTGAATAACTCTATAATTAAATATTCATTTTAACAATACAAGTGTTAAAAGATATTTTTATTCGTACATAAATCTATGATCAGGGATGTTACACTTGAGTATAATAGTATTTCTTAATGTCTCTTTTTAGTTTTATTTAACTCATTTCTTCAAATGTTTTTCTTTTGTTTTATTATGTTTATTTAGTTATATTACAATCAATTAATTGATCTTATTTTAATTTAAATATGTAATTATTTTTTTAACATAATGTTTTATTATTATCTATGTGTGACTATGTTTGTAATTCATAGTAATTCCAAACAAGTTCCAATGGAGATGAAAACAACCATTTTGCTAGACTTGAAGATATTTATCTAATTAAAAATTCATATTATTGTTATTTTATTTTCTAATGTTTTGGCATACCTCATTGAGCATTTTTATTTGTAACATATTTGGCAATTGAGGATGTTTTGTTTAATCTCTTTATTATATTTCTTCAGACATTTTTCTTTCATTTGGTCATGTTTTAATGAAGTAATATTTATTTTCTCATGTGACCAATATATTGCTTTTATTTGGTTATATTGAATTGGTCAAACTTTTAATTTTTTAGATTTAATATATATATATATATATATATATCTTTCGAAATAAGGCCCAATAAAAATGATACAAAATTTCATTTAACTCACTTGGACAAGCTCTATTTAAATAAATAATCATTTATATAGTTTTAAATACTTAATTATCTATGGTTACATTTTCGTGGGTATTTTTATTTTCATTTCATTTCATGATCGAGGATGTTGCACTCTTTCCTCTAAATAATTTATAATATAATTTTTTTGAAATAATTTATGGTATTTCTCCAACTTTTTCCCTTTGAATAGGATACATTGAAAAGTAACTCTAAATCTGTTATACCATGACCTTTACATTGCATTTATTTTGTTATATTGCTTTGCTTTAATATATCTAATCTAAGCTTTAATATATATTTGTTTAATGTTAAAATAATAATTTTTTGTTATTCGTGATTTTTTATTTTTTTTAATTTATAGTTATTACAAATGTGGTCCCGTTTATAAGAAACAAAAGTCATCAAACTAATATTGGGGAGCACATTCCAATTATGTATTCACTTTTTGTAATCTTTTAAACATTTTGTTTTCTAAAGTTCTATCACACTTTACATGATATTTTATTTAGTATAAGATTTGTCGATCGAGGGATGTCTCACTAAACATTTATAATATCATGAAATGCAATTTTCTTGTACAATTTATTTAATTTATTCATATTTTGTGCTATTATTTTGTCATATTACCATGAAACTATTATTTTGTTTTGTGTGACCTGCTCATTGATTTTAATAATCTATTTTATATAGCTTCAATTTATCCCATTTTAAATTTAATATATTTTTAGTAAAGATAACTATTATGATTTATTATTATTTAGGCTTTTATAATTTCGAAATTCTTAATAATTCTAGATGCAGTTAAAGAAAGGAAAAACAAACGTCGTCATGCACATCTCAATGAGCTATATGCAATTAAACAATCATTTTTAATTTTTTTAGAAGGTTTTGTTTTCTAAAATTAATGCATTCTTTATAAGATATTTGATTTGTATCTATTTTTAATGATTTGTGATGTTACACACTTTCTCCTTGGAATCACAAATAAAAGATTCCCCAACAATTTATTTTGTTTCTTCAAATTGTTTATTTTGATTTGGTTCTATTGTTTTTTGACACTAATTCTTATCCCAAGAGACCATTACATGTCTTCAATTTTATTATTTTATATTTTTTAAATTTAACTCATTTCAATATTACGATGCATTTACTTAATACTAAAATCATATTTTTTATGCTTATTTACTATGAAAATTATTGTAATCAAAAGTGAGACTTGATCAAGATGATACAAATATATTTTATATTTTTATATTTTTAAATTTATTCTTTTTTGGCATTACTATATTTATAACTTATTTCAGTTTATGCTTGAGTTTACCATCATAGTTGTTACATTCATTCTCTTAAGTATCTTAGAAAGTCATTTTCTAATATAGCTTTCATTTTTCAAACTTTTCTAATTTCATTTACTGATATTGCAGTGCAACTTTAAATCTCCAATAATGTGACCGTCAAATATTTTGATTGGGTCATTTTATATGTCATTAATTGATCCCATTTCATCTTTAGTATATATATACTTAATATTAAAAATAATATTTTTTTGTCATTTAAGTTTATTTTCTTTGGTAATTTGTAGTAATCCTAAATGTCTTCTCATGAAATAGTCTTAATAGGACCTATACAAATAAATGTTCATTTTTGTATGTTTAACTATTTTATTTTTTATAATTTTTGTATGTTTTTTGAGATATTTTGAATTGTACTTGATCTAACTATTAAGGTTATTTTATTTCATCTCCCTAGCATCATTTAATGCAACTTTTGTCATACAAGTTTCCCTATTTCCTCAAATTTTCTCCATGCTTTTATTATGCCACTATGTAATACTAAATCTACTATTGTTTGACATTTACATTATTTTAATTTATTTATATCACAATACATCATTCTTTCTTATTTTTGATGTCATATATATTTACTTAACACTAAAACAATAGTTTATTATGATTTATGCCAATTTAATTTTTTAATTTTTAGTAATCCAATCAATGACCATTGGACCTGATACAAAATTTTACTTGTTTTGTTAAGTATTATTTAATTATGCATCCATTTTTATATTTTTGTATCATTTCATCTTGAATATTTTTAGCTACTTAATGAAACATTGCAATAATACAAGATTTGATGATAGAGAATGTTACACACAATCTCTATAGTATGTTGAAGTGAAAGTTTTTTGATTAAGTTATCTCATTAATTCACATTTTCACTTTAACTTTCTAATATTAATATGTTAGATTAAGTCTTCTCTTGCTTGAATTTACATCATTTTGATTTGATTATGTTTTATTACTTTGATTTCTCTTATTTTGACTTTAGTATATATTTACTTAATATTAAATATTAATTTATTACATTTTTTTACTATGGTAATTTGCAATAATTTCAAATAACGTCCTTTTGAATAGAAACAAATGTTGTTATATTCATTTCATTGATCTCTAACTAAAAAAATATTCTAATTAAATACTTTTAAATAACTTATTTTATTATGTTTTTGCATAGTTTACCAGACATTTTGATTTATTCATAATATGATGGTCAGAGATGTCACACTTGATCGTGCTAGTCTCTTGGAATTCTAATTTCCATTAATTTTTTTATTTCTTCAACTTTTTTGTTTTAATTTATATATGCTACAACGAAACTTAAACTTTCCTCAAATGTAACTCTTACATAATTTTGTGCATCAAATTATCACTTTTTAGCATTAATAATTTTTTACTTATTATTGAAATAATAATTTATGATTTTTTAATGTTGAATTTTTTTTTAATTCTTAGTAATTCCAAATGATACATGATGGAGATGGAGCAAACATAGTTGGATTCATCTTCATCAACAATATTTAATAATCATTTTTATTTTTAAATTTTTTTTCCGAAGTTTAGCGATGCATTACATGATATTTCGAAACACTACTAATACAATGATTGATGATGTTATACTTAATGTCCAAAGAATTTTGGAACACAAGCTTTGAGTAAAATTGTACATATTTCCCAAATTTTTTCATTTGTTGTTATGCTTCAATGGAACTCCAAATTTTCTCTCTTATAACCTTTACCTATC
Source organism: Vanilla planifolia (assembly GCA_023846275.1). Lineage (NCBI taxonomy): Eukaryota > Viridiplantae > Streptophyta > Magnoliopsida > Asparagales > Orchidaceae > Vanilla > Vanilla planifolia. Next base: position 195,188 of record JAIUJO010000244.1, on the reverse strand, counting down.
ATTCAATTATATTATATTTACTGAATTTACCTAATTTCAACTTTAAATTTATTTACTTAATATTGAAATAATAATTTTTTTTTTATAAATTCTTATTTAATTTTATAATTTAGAGTAATTCTAAATGATGTATTAAATGACATTAAACTAATCTCATTGAGCTCTATCCCATTAAATATCTAATTTCATATTTTAAAATATTTAATTTTCTATAATCTTGGCATATTTTATTAAACTTTATGATTTATAAAAATTTTTAAGATCAAGAACACTATAGATGATCTCCATTATATCATGGAATAAAACATTCACATGACATTTATGTCATTAATTCAAATTGTTTGCTTTGATTTCATTAAAGTTCTCTGAAACTCTTAATCTCCTCTTGTGTGACATTTACATTACCTTAATTTGTTTATATTACAAAGTTTTGATTTATCTAAATTTAGCATTAATATATATTTCTTTAACTTAAAAAAAATAATTTTTTATTTTTATTCCTATTGGTGTTTGTGTTTCACAACAATTACAAATAAGGTTTGTTTAAGAAGCAAACATCACTAGATTCATTGTGATGAGTAATATTAAATTATACACATACAAAAATATGTTAATATTTTTTAAATTTTTATAAATATTTTATTTTCTATGGTTTGTATTCTCTTTATGAGATGTTTTGAGATTTCCTTATTTGATGATTGGGAATGCTCCAATTGATCAATTAAGTGTCATACAATGAACCATTCCCTCATAATTTGTCTAATTTCCTCAAATGTTTTTGCTTGGATTTGGATATATTACTATGAATCTTTGATTCACTTCTCATTTCACATTTACATTACTTTGATTAGGGTGTATTACATTGATTCAACTTATCCAATATAAACTTGAATATATATTCATGTAGATAAAAAATAGTAAATTATTATTATTTATGTTTAGTTAATTTGATAATTGGTTAGTTCTAAACAAGATTTGATGTCGATAAATCAAATATTGTTATACTCATATAAATGAGCTCCATATAATTAAGTGTTTGTTTTTTTAATATTTTATATGTTATTTCATGAGGCATTTGCAAACTTTATAAGGAATTTCAATTCAAATAGATTTTATGATTAAGAATGTTGTGCTTGTTCTCCTTAGTATATTGGCCTAAAGCTTTTCCATATAAGTTTTCTCATTTCTTCTATTTTTTTGCTTTGATTTTGTTAAATTACTATATAAGTCTGAATGTTCTTCATATGACCTTAATGTGCCTTAGAATTACTTATAATACATTATTTCATTTCACCTTACTTCTACTTTAATATATATTTACTTAATATTAAAATAATAATTTATTTTTATTTATGCTCAATTAAATTGGTAATTCATAGTAATACTTAATGAGGTTTGATCTAGATGAAGCCAATGTCGTTGCATTAGACTTAATGATCTCCATCAAATTAAACATTAAATTTGGCATCTTTAAACATTTTAGTTTCTAAGATTTGTGCACATGGTAATAAATATTTTCTTTTGGTAAATGATTTAACAATTAAGGATGCTACACTTGATCTCTTTAGTATTATGGAAAGAAACTATCTTGTATAATTAATAGCATGTTTTCATAGTTTTTTGCTAGATTAGGATATCTTACAATTAAACTTTAGTTGTCACATAATGTTGACTTTTGTTTGTCTCAGGGATCTATATCCAACTAATTATTTATTTTAATATTTTTAAATATTTAATATTATGTTATTATGGCATGTTTTATATATAATTTTATTGCATCTAATTCCACGATCGAGGATGTTATTCTTAAGGTCCTCAATATCTTAGAATGTAACTATCCCATATAATTTATGTTAGTTTTTTAAAAGTTTTCCTTGAACTCATCTTGAGGACCTTCAACCAATAATTTTTTTATATTTTAAAAGATTTTTAAGCAAAATTTTTTTTCTAATTTATAAGATATTTAAATTTGTATATGATACATAATCAAGAGCTTTACACTTGATTTCTTAGTATCATTATGTGCAACTATGCTGGGATAATATGATAGTTGCCCTAGTTATATTACTTTTTTTTTGTAAAAGCTATTTTTGAAGGTAGACCATAACTTACTTGCTTTGTGACAACTAAAAAATTCATGATCCATTGAGTCTTTCTTTGAACGATTAATGAATTTTGTTGTCATCTCTTTTTTGAGCTTTCCTAAGAAATGGTGGAATGATAACCATTTTTTGAATATTCTATATATTAAAGTAAAAATTTCAATGAGCATTTTTACTTAAAGATTCTTGTGTCTAGATGGTAATATTAGTCCATTAATTCCGGTTTCTTCCCAAGCAAATCAAGTGTTGAAGTTTCAATCTACCACGAGAGTCTAATAGCTTTTTTGTCACTTGTTTAAAAATTTTACTTTGCAAAAAGGGCACTTTATTTCTCATTTCCATATGTTTCCATGTGCTAAATATGATGCATTTTTTCCTAATTTCATGTATTTTTCTTTCATCTAGCTTAGCCATAACGAGTTCATTGGGAGAAGTTTCCAATTGAATTTTACAAAAAAAGTTGACAGTGCTTCTTCAAGTTTTTTTAGGCTGGGCATTCTTGCTAAGCAAACATTCTTCTAATTTGTCCAATGGCTCCTATAATGGCTCTCTAAATTAAAGTGTGGTTTAGAAAGAGTGGGTAAATTTCTTGGCAAAAAATTTTATTTATTTAAAATTTTCAAAGAAAATGTCTAAATAGTTTTTTTATATTTGAATAATTTTTTAAAAGGAAATTTTCTTATATTTTAATTTAACTGAAAAATGTGTCAATTTTTTTATAAAATATTTTAATAAAATTTGGAAATTAAAAAACAAGCACAAAAAAATTTGGCAAGTCTAAAATCAAGCTATATCACACAGAAAAAAAAAACATTGCATGAAAAAACAATAAATATAAAATTTAAGCAAAAAAAAAGGGTTTTCAAAACCCTCTCTAGAATGAAAACTTAAATGATAGGTTATATTTCCATTATAAGAAAATAAGATTTATAGAAGAACAAAAGAAAATAATAATGCAAATATGTATTTAAAACAAGCTAATGTCCTATGCTTGAAAATGTCCACAACAGGACACAATTGTGTTATTTTAATTTATTAGAACATGTGAAAATGAGATCATAACATATTTGAGACGGAAGGAGAAAATGGGGTATATGGATAGTAGAATGTAGTGAAGAAAAGACATAATGAGTGTCATTTACTATGGACTTTGAAGACTTGAAATTTTTTTAGAGTATACCAAAGTTTCTTCAAAAATTTAATAATAAATTATTTTAAACAAACCCCTTATATATAGAAAATTTCTCACAATTAAAAGTAGTTGTAAAACAAACAAACAGAGGCATTACTACTTTAATTAGATGGAAGGTGACATAAATTTTTTTAATTATTAACATTGGAATTTTTAAGTAATAATTCTAACAACTCACAAATAAAATCTAATTTTGTTGTCACACTATTTGGAAAATAAGATTTGATTTGAACCATTAGATGATAATCATCATTAAATAGCTTGACGTTGTTCTTAAACATGGACTACTTTCATAACATATGATATTGAAATTATGTGGTAAAATAGCTAATGAATTAGCATATTTAAAGTGGCTAACGAGATCATGACGTTTTCATCACAAACATGCAAAGTTGACTAGCAAAAGAGACTCCCACAATTCAAAAGTTAGTCATATGAATAAAGGAGGTCAGTTTAGTTGCACATCACACATATGAACTATGAATATTTTTCTTTAACACTCTACCTATGCATTGAAGTTATCCAATTGCTAGGGTTTGCTTCCTTATTGGCTTATGAATAGCTTTTGAGGGTATGGAGGCATATGTTACTACAATGCATGAGAGCCACTAGTTGAATTCGTTTTATCTTAGACTTTATTGTTGCAGCTTCAAATTATATGGATTGTAGTGGAAATCATATGGGTAACAAAATCAATTAGTGAAATTCTCAAAAAGTATCTTATTAGAGAAAATACTAAGTATAATAATTGTTGACTAGGTGATCTCAGCTGATTGATTTAGGCATTACTGGAAACACTAATGTAACTAGATAATTGATAATAACCCTAGAAAATTTAGTAAGGGTTTGGAGGGAAACTTAGGTGGTCTTAATTAAGGGATAAATAACTTTAGATTATTGATAAAGGCTTGAGGGAGCATTAAATACTTAAGAGATGTAGTTGAGATATTGAAAATTCCAACATCCATGATTCAAGTTTAAGGAACTATAAAGATATTTTGATAGAAATAAATATTGATAAGCATGATGTCATTTTGTTATTAAAATGATTTTTATTTAGATAACAAATGCATTTAGTAGAGCATAAATCATGGACCCTCTCATAGGGGATAAGTAGGTTAGACATTTTTGCTCTCCAAGTATGGAAGTATTCATGACATGTTGTCGGTTGTGGCTAATATATGAGTGCTTGATCATGTGATAATAAAGATAATTATGGTTTGACATTTGTATATCAAGACTTGGGAAGGAAATATTGTATATTTTGTTCTGTGGGTAATAGATGATTTGCAACGATATATGGTTCGTAGTATATGTGGTTAATAAGGACTTCGAGAACATTGACATAATAGCCCACATGACGACATTGACATGCCTGATGTTAGAACATATAATGTGATTTTTGTTACAGACCTTTCTTTCACCCTCTTTGTTTTGTGAGAGTACCAGATTAAAGGTGGAGAATTTTACACCTAATTATTAGCAAAATTATCTTTTTGCAAAGAAAAAATATAAATTGATATTTATAAAAAATAAAAACTACAATCAACTTATGGAGTGTATCACCCATTTTAGTTGCATAATTTTTTTTGATCGCACACAGGACAGTCATGTCAAACAAGCTTGGTGGCAGCATTTCTTCATTAAAAAATTATATTTTTGCACAAAATAGAGAGTATCTTTATTTATAAGACTTTCATGGTTTGGGAAAACAAAGTTACATATTTTGAAGTTCTAAATGAAATTTGAAAATATCCAAAGTCAACATAAATAATAAAATAAGTACTTTGAATTCTGCCAAGAAGCTTTACACTTAAAGCTACAAAATTAATTGATATAGTAAGTTCTATAATTGGAAAATGCAATTGAAGAGATGGTTTAGTGAGTAGAGAGGTAGTTTGTGACATAATAGATATGGTTTAGATGGAGAGGTGTGTATGAATTGGGTCTGGTTTTTTTTGACATAGGAAAAAGTGATTCAACTTAGGTGGATAGGTAGGTGAGTGATGTTTGGTTTAGCAGATTCATGGAACATTTAGCATATCTTGATGGGTTAGCATGTCTTTATGAATTGACATGGTTTAAACAGGTCAACATGTTGAAAGGATTGGGGCAAGTTGAGCTTGCCATGTGGGTCGATTAAATTAGCACCAAAACTTGGTGATGCAATCAAATGGTAGTAAAAAATAGTTGGAAACTAAATTTTAGGCATTTGTGAAGTCTTTCTTAGCAAAAGTTTTCACCAGTAGAATTATGGGGTTACCAAAGGATGTATTGCACTTATTTTAAAGCTTAAAATTCTAAAACTCTATCAATTAATCTTCAAAATACTTAAACTAGAGTGTACATACACAAAACTTGATCAACGGATGAAAAAAAAGAAATATGCAATAAACAAATGTCGACTATAATTTACTCCTGTTATTGTAATGCCATCACAGAATAATGAGAAGTCAAGGAGTCACATTTGGCATGCATGTGAGTTTGGATAAGATAAGTATGACTCAAAGTGTGACGTTTACATCATGTAAAGGATGATGCTACATTACGTTCCTTTTACTAGAAGTATTGTTAGAAGATTTGTGGGATCTTTCTTTAATGTCATTTCTCAGGGCTTGTAATTCACCTAAAGGATTTTCAAAATTTATCTATTTTTTGCTAAAAGTAATCTTCGAATTTATGTATAAATGTCGACCTAAAGTTGTTGCTTTTTTAATTGTTGTTGCATCAAAGTTATTAGAAGAGAAGATCATAGTTCACTCTCCTTGTTGTAGGCATCACCCCACATCATCTTTGACATTGTTATTTGAAGAATTTATCATTTTGAAAATATGCACAGACTTTTAGTGAAGATAATTCATAATCATAAGTGAGCACATTTATGTGAGAAAAAACTTCATTAGTTAAGTGTAATAATCAATTTCTCCCACATCACCTTACTAGTATTTGCTATGTGTATGGCAAGAAAATCAATTAGTGTTAAGATGTAACTATGTGTTAAAAGTATATTTTAATTCTTTTAATGAGATCAATAGTTGAATCATCTCATGAAATGGATTTTATAAAAGATTATCGTCTGCTCCTTCAATTGGTCAATCATAATTTTTTCCATTAATTTTGAAGTTCAATAATAGATCAAATTGTAAATGTGGTCCGCTATAATTTTCTAAAAAGAAAAATGTATTTTGTTTAATAGTTATTATTTGATGGTGGATTGATCTTAAACCATAAATGCAATGAGTAGAAAGGTTTTTTCAAACGGGATATCTCTTGGATGATATGCGATTAAAATATTTCCTTTAATACCACAAGTTTTACATTGAAGGACTCAAGAAGATGGTGAATTTTTTGTATAACACATTTTGTAAATCAGAACACAAAAATGCAAACATGCTCCAAATTGTAACATGTAAAATTTACCCAAATTACAATCATGAGAGATGACAAAAAAATGTCGTAAAGAATGGGCACTAAAAAAATTTTTGGTGGTTTGTTTTCTCACTAATGAGCCATCATCAACCCTTGACCTATTTTGATTTTTTTCGATTTGTTTCCTTTTATTCTTTTGTCATTGTTTGTAGAGAAATGATACAAGTTGTGTCTTTCTGTGAAGCATAAGAGGCAAACTCCTCTCTAAGTTTTTTCAAGGGTCAAACTCATGCCATCATGAGTTTCATTTAAAGCTCAAAAAGTAACTTTCTTTAAGGTTTTGCAAAAGTGAAACTCGACATCTTTATAACTTTATTTTATGGAACAAACTCAATCCAATATAGCTCACAAAAATTAGAAAGGGAAAGCTCTTAGTTTTCTTCTTAGAGTTGGATGACAAATTTACCTAATTTTATAATTTATTTCACTATAAGACCTAGGCTTTTAGCAAATTATTTTCATCAAACCCCCTAGTATAATCAAAACCTATGTACCTATCAATTTACATGGAAATCAAATCATTCACTTTATTGGGTTGACTTTAAAATTATAAGCTATGATACACTAATTTGACCATCATGCGTATAACATGCAACCAAAAATGAACCATGTCCTTTCACGCACTAGTTTCAAAATCTTTTAAGGATCATTTTCACCCTAGGTTATGTGACCTGCCAATATACAATGGCTTCCATTTGATACAAGAGAATCCTATGCATGAGTGATACATGTTACAATGCTAATGCTATTATATAAATCATAGATATCCAAACCCATAATCTATAATTTATAAGCCATAAATATCTAAGTCTAAAATAGCCCCTTTATAAAAAGTTGAGCATAAAATATGATATAATTATGAAAATGCTTGTCTATAATAGTAACGTAACTTATCTTAATCGTGAAATACAAGTAGACATGTCATCTAGTCGATCTACGAACTCTATTGCTTTGACCTTAAGCTCCTTGGTAACTTTTAGCTAATAGGACTTACAAAAGTATATATGGGATTGATTTTGGGAGTCTATTAGGGAATCTTAGAGTTATATGTAAGACTGACATGCAATAATAAGATTTTATATGTATATACATATAAATCAATAAGTAAATGGAATAATAAACATCAAGCATAAAATCTCATTAGTTGTATCTCTATCTAGTGAGTTAAGTTGACGCTTGAAGTTATGATGCAACAAAATAGATGAAAAGTGCTCCATAAACGATGCAATACTCCTTCAGTACTCATTAAACTTATAACAAGTGCTTGCTCTACTATTTCACCACATGTGTTAGCTTTCCTTAATGCATGAACTCCTCAAAATATGTCCTAAAACATCATCTATTTCTTGTGGGCCTTTGGTGCAAATTTTCCCTAATAGGACTGAATGTACAAGGGGCACTCAAGTGAACCAGGGGAATCTTACGATTGATCAAGCTCTCCCAATACATGCTCAAAAAATAATGAAAAATGGTCACCACCATTTTGGTGGAGTAGCAATATCTAAGTTGCATATCTTTTGTTTCAGATTCACAATCTAATCCATCTCATCTTGATTGTGTTTTTAACAAACATCAAATTGATGGTCTATTAAATTCATTCCAACCTTTATTTATTAATTATTAGGTGCTAATTTTGTTCCCTTAAGACCAAACAAGGTACCTGTGTTCATTTCAAACCCGAAATTAGCTATTAAGAGTATAATGAATTCTATCGATAACATAAGCTTTTCTTTTATACTTAAATCAACCATATGAGGTATTAAAAATTACCTAGGTACCAAATTGTTTTTTAAATCATAAGTGAAATATCTTGTGTAATTAGGGTTTTTCATAATTCAAATCAATAATCTAGGGCACAATCAAGACATGCTTACGTTAGGGTTTCCTCTAAACCCTAAATAAACAACCTAGTGTACCATAATAAAACTTTACATCAATCTTATAGTTAGTACTTTTTCTAATGTTATTAAATATGATTTTTATTATTTCATTATCTATCTAGATCGTCCATTGAGTTTTTATTTGGGTCCAAATCTTTGCACTTCAAATGTAAGCACAATATCTAAATTATTATTACATCAACCAAATATTGGTTCACATGAGTTTCACAATTAACTCTCAAATCTCTTAAGTAAACTAAGGCCATTGCACATTTACTAAAGGACTCCCATGGCAAAACAAATTGTCCAAATAACCATCATGGATTTTAACCCATGGTCTAAGGACACAATTTTTATCACTCATGATGTCACCTGAAAAACCAATTCAAGTTAATGGTTTGGCCAACATTACAAGCATAATTAGGTCCTTGGAAATGCCTGGCATATCGTTAAGACTTCACCTGAGACATCTAACCTTCAACATAGGGTTTTAACAAGCCCATCATTTTCCAAAGCCCTAATTCTTTGGAACCATAAAAGGCTCACCAAGTGTTAATAACATTAGTCTAATAAAAAATCCTTCAATTAACAACATCCTTAATATAAAGAAAATTATGGTTCTAGCCCAAAGAAATACTTGCCTCTCATATGTTTATGAAATTCCTTAGCTAGTAATATACCCATTTCCTTATACTGACTAAGCTTTTCATATCTACAACATCATCTTATAAGATTAAAAAAGAACCTCAAGTCTTTTCTAACTCTAATTAGGGATCAACCAAATGATAATAACAACACTATAAATCTAATACCATCCATGTCCTCAAGTACTCCTAGCAAAACCCAATCCTTCCTTCAAACAAACTATGTCGTTAACCGACCTAGCAATGTTTTGTGGATTAATGCTGCCCTTCAAAGCTTTATAACTACAAATTGAGGGCTACGTTTACATTAGAAGTCATTTAGATTCACATAAGGTCATAAAGTCATCTCTCATATCACTTAACAGAGACTTGCCCAAAACTTCCCATGAATATCCAAGGAAAGGTAACACTTTGCTACAAGAGTCCTTATGGCTTGGCTATGTTTTTCAACTGTTAACATAATGTTTATAGCTTGGTCTAAGTTCAATTGAGCACAAAAAATATTTTGGTACTTGTTTAGTAAAGGAATCATTGTTACAAATCAGTAATGTCATGCCATAATTCTTTGGTTTCAAATGATGCTCTTATGCATTTCCTTTGTTAAATCACACTTATGCATTTTTTTTCATTTCATTTAGGTTAAATTTGAAAGGTAAAATTGAACAAAAATAATTCCTTTTTTTGTAACTAACCAAAAAATAATAAAAATAAATAAGAAAAAATAAATAAGGAAAGAAGAAACTAATATGGTTCTTGCAAGCAAAGGTTCATTTTTCAAATCTTTGAAATAGAAAGACAATCATGAGCTATAGCGAAGACAAGCCGAGGCCGGGTGAATAATTTGCAGAGAATCCGTCTGGTCTAGGTTAGGGGCACAATATGGGGAACTTCTGCTTTTTGAACACAAAACACTACACAAAACTCATGCAAGACTACTAAACGAATCTCATGTAAACGCCTGTTTGGAACTAATCGAAAAACAACCTAGCCCCCAATTCTAAAGAAATGGATTGGACCGAGGATCCTCCAGGGAGGGAATAGGAACTAAGAACGATAGTACAAGGTTGAGCTCACCGGCTGCCATATGTCAGTAGTCTTCCTCACTTCTATTCCCTTTATCTCATGTGCCTTGTCTTCTAGTACTAGGGCAGTGATCAATGTGGGTCTTTGGCCTTCTAAGGTCCCAAGCTAGATCTCCCTAGGTCATCGATTGGCCTCCATCTACTAGCTGTGTTTGAGCTTCCTTTTATGCTACTGTATCTGACGTAGGCCCAGATACAATGCACCTATGAACCCCTTGTCGTCGTCATGGTGAACAGATGAACCTATGATCTACCCAATCTGACCCACAAATAGCATTATGGAGGGAGGTGTTTTAAAAATGCCGGTAACAAGAGGGGGAGGGTGAATTGAACCGTTCACAATAATTAAAAATGTAATAATGTAAATTTAAACTTGAATTTGTGCGCTTAAGAAATAAAGTAGCAAGACACACGATTTCAAGTGGTTCGGCAAAACCTTTGCCTACATCCACCCCCAGCTAACCTAGCCGGGCTTCACTATCAATCCAATGCCTTTTGCCCAATCGGCGGGTAGGCCAAAAAACCCTCACAGCACCCAATCACAAGATTGGCCTCACACACAAATACAATCGCTTGGTTTTCACAACCAAGACCACAATACACCTTCGTCGTCAATTTTTATTTGGCAAACGAATTTTCTTCAACAAAATTAACATTCCACAGACCCTACAACTTGTGAAACAAAGTGGCACAAAAAAAAAATTCTTCGAAATTAAAATTAAAATAACCCAGACGCACTTCTGACCGCGCTTTCCAAACAGGACAAAAACCAAATCGCGTTTGCGAGAGGCGTTGTTCTGTTTTTGACGAAAGAGCTGTTTCGGAGGTGCTTTGGTCTGAAATTCAACGCAGTAGAAATTCGACACTGATAAGTTGTATTCCGAAAAACCAATAGAGATTCAAAAGCGTGTAACAACAATCAAATTTGGTGAAGACTGGTCCGAAAAATCAAGATTGGCGAAGCTTGGATAACCGAAAAGATTAGCAGTAAAATCAACCTCAAACTGAGTAGCTAAACAAAATATGAGATGTAGTTGAGTAAGCAATTGTAAAATAGAATCGAAAAAGAGATGAAACCGTGCAAATTTGAAGCGAAAGGAGCACGATTCGTTTCGATCCAAGAAGGCTGAGGAAGACGATGAACAGTAATTCCAGTGATTTTTGTCCGTCTTTGCAGGGATTTTTCCAGTTCTTTTTCTAACTAAAATCCCTCGAATTCAATCCTTCTTATAGAAGGAGATCGAGCAATTGAACGTTAGTTCCAACGGCTAGAAGAGGAGAAGAAAATAATTTTTAAAACATATAGCCGTTGCGCCGGAAAAATAGGAAAGGAAAGCCGAAAAACAAAAAGCGCTTTTTAGTCCCACATTGCCTGTTGGTAGGGAGAAATAGCGCATATATCAGTTTACCTTTCTTTTCCCTTCAGCCGAAAACATTGGGGTTGGCTGCCCCCAGGTGCGGTTGGGAAGTCATTACCCAACCCGACCTGTTTAGAGCATAACGGGTCAAGTATGACCCGAACCCGAATTAGGAAAACTGGCTTGTGTTTGCGCCCTTATGATCGTCCCCTTAGGTTCTCGCCTGGCCGGTTCGGCTTGGTTCCGGTTCTGCGTTAACCGAACCCTTTAGGTTCTTGCCTGGCCGGTTCGGCTTTGGTAACTTCCTTCAATCATCTTCCAAGTTATTTAAGCTTCATGTCACTCTAATACTGTAACAAATACTCAAACAAACAATTAGAACAGTAATACACTGTTTTGTTATCATCAAATTATCATTTAGGCCATGGGGTTTAACAGGAGGAAGGGCTGACCCCCACGTCAGCTATGGTCCCCTAAGGGTGGTCTCTCCTTCCAAGCTCCACCCATTTTGGCCACTAGAAACCTTATATATATCAGGCTTCACAAATGATGATGTGTCGACAAAAGAATCTAGATGGATCATTCGGTGTAGTGTAACAGGCTGTGACGTGGGCCCCAGCGAGTATCCCATCAAAAGCCTAATCAGCTATTGTGGGAAACCCCAAAAAGGCATCATCGGGTTCATCCATTGGTGAAAGGGAGTGATGTCCCCTTTTAGAGCACTGAGCATGGTGACATACTGTGTCAGGTCTTTTGACCATCAGGCAATCATGCGGGTTGGGGTTTTGATCCCCTTCATTGTAGGTGTTGAACGATCTACTCTACACAGGTGTGGGCTGACAGGGCTAAGGCTCATCAACCCTTTTCTTTAGTTCATCTAGAGGGCCCTGGTCAGTCACTTTTCCAGGCTGAGATTGAGAAGTGGAAGTAAAAAAAAAGAGATGTTATTATACTATAAATGATGATATCATATATAGTATTGTTATGTATATGTTTATTATATATAGAGATATAGAAACCGAGGACCTTCAGAGAGTCCTCCGTCCGACTCGATATACAGCACATTTTCAGTACTGCATACCAGCCGCTCCCCAAGTTGCCAAGCATCTGTCCAGAGAGGCAGGAATATAGAACCACTAAACTTCACTGGCCTTAACATGGGTGGAAGGAAAGGGGGTTCGGACTTCCGGGCACCAAACAACTTCTAGGCAGGTAGTCGTCCTTATTGTTAGATTGCTTCCTCCCAGAAAGCTACAATTCTAGATTGTCCTATTCAGTCAGTGCTCCAATTCGTTACTCCTTTTGCGACTTTCGGCCTCACAATCATCCTTGGTCCTTATCCACTACGTATTTCAGGCATTCAGAATACGATTTTTCCAATGAAAAAGGATCACTGGCATATGTAAACTTAATCTTTTTCCTGATTAGTAAAATTCACAAAAAATAAAGATCGAATTTTTTTTAATTTCATTTGTTTTATAGGAAAGCTGTCCAATTCCTCCTGCTAAGCCAGGAAAGTCTAGACTTGCTGCAAGTTGAGCAATAGCCTTTCCTTTCGTTTACCAACCATTCATGGTAAGAAAAAATTTGGACCATTTTCGCTTGCTCCACCTCTGTCATTGAACGAGAATCAATAAGAGGCTTGTGGTATTGCTGGAGGCAACCGAGTGGAGCAAAAAGGGCCAGCAACTTCACTCACTCAAGTCAATTCAGGAGTTTCCAAGTCTCAATCTCAAGGTGCCATTTTCGTGAAATGGCAAGAATTTCCATCCAATCAAGTCATCTCTTTCATCTGTTATTAGTTGGGAGAAAGATTCTTGTCAGCTTTCACCTTCAGACAGTTCTCAATATTCTAGTTATGTCAACTTTGAAATGTAGCATCAAAATATCTATCTCAGAGTCTTGACTTTGAAAGGAAAAGAAAGAAAAGAGGGCCTTGTGGGTGATTAACCGTCCACAAATAGATTGCGAATTAGTCCTTTGCCTTAGCATTGGCAAGATAGGGCACCAATCAATAGCAGCACACCTAAGCGAGGAAAATCAAACATTTCATGTTCTAACACGAACAGGTGCACAAATCAGGCATTGGATCTGAATGGGTCTCTACCCATTAAGGGGTCCAAATGCTCTTTTGAGAAGTCACACATTGATCAAAAGTCATTGGAATCAAGTAGCCGCTTGACTGAGGGATGAAGGCAAGATACCCGTCATTCTTGACACACTTTAGGGTCAGGCATTTTGATTGATTTGCTTCGCTATCAACTCCTTCCTGAAATACTTCTTATCTAAATATCGAACACTGCTGAATAGTTTCCCATATTGTGCCCCCCTCTGGGGAACTTTTTTCCTTCTCAATCTTTTTTCCGTATAGATTCTTGGAGCTGACGAGCCAACTGCCCCATGCAACTCCCTGCATCGGTCGATTGATGCGCACAGAAGGAGAGCTTGTCCATCTAGAGTGTATGTGATGTCGGTCAATTTGATCAAAGTATAGGCTTTTTGATGCATTAGTATTCGCAAGCGTGACGTGCCGGACTGACCTGGGGCCCCCTCTGGGGATCTGACACTCCTCTAGTCTAAGGCCGGAAATCGACGTTTTGTTTTTTGTACTAGTTGGTATTTCTTTCAGCTCGACAAAAAGAGTGATGAGACAAGAACAACCAGAAGCCCATAGGGATAGGTGGAAGGTGAGGTGGAATGAAAGGAAAGGAAGAGGTCAAATGTTCCCCATAGGGGGCCTGTCTTGAAAGATGAAAGAGGCAAAAGCCCCCTTTCGGCATAAAAGATGAAATCCCATACCCATAATCGGGTAGAAAATCCCATTTTAGCTCACATTATCTATGCACAAAATGTCAAAAATCTTTAATATATTGCCATGTCGAAATAAGTTGTTTACCCTAGTCGATTAGCTTAGTGCCAACATGCATGAAGTCTTCCAATCTGCTCATTGATCGGATGACTATGTGTTCACTTGCTTGTAAGCATTGATTCAAGGATCCGTTTTGATGACCAAAACTTCAATCAATTTTATTGAAAACTAGCATTCTTTCGTCCTTATCAATTGACTTTTCCTTGAATTTGGAAACTCATATCTCTTCAATTTGAATTCTATGATTTTGATCAATCTATCTTTTACTATTTATACACGTTTAGATGGCATAAATCTAATCCTATCTGATCCAACCATCCGTAATTTTTTCATTTGTACATTTGTTGACTTCTGGCCTAGTTGATCTCTAATTGGTTCCAGTGACTTTAGTTGATCCAATGTAATGGCTAATTCACTAGTGGTTCATTGTGTTATAGTAAAACTATTTTGAATATTTTTTTAAGCTATTGTGATAGCTTATAAAATCAACTTTTCTTAACTTTTTGGCCACTTTGACCAAACAGTTTAGGTAATGATCCAACCACTTTGAATGAAAAGACTACTGATAATTATTAAAATTTTGAGATATGAATGGAGCATTGCATAATATTCCATTTCAATAAAATATTCTGACAACCTACAATGGCTTAATCCTAAATGAAAATTTCAACATTCCCAGATGTGTGTAGCAGTTTGTTATTTAACTAAATTGGGCTTAATCATCTGAGATGCGTTTTATCAAAGGAAAAAGCTTGAATTATTGAGATAAATTATACAAGAAAGTTGTACTCCAAGACACTAAGATGATTGCGTTTATTATTCAAAATCATGAAATCAAGTATAAATCAAAATTCCTCATAAAGTGTGTCAGAACTCATGAAACAAATAATTTAAAAAATATTAAAACTAATATTTATGTGATAGAGCTAATTGAGAAAATTTCAAGCACAATTACTTCCTCTTCATCAAACAAAGTGGGAACTATTACGAATTATAAATGAAATTAATCATTTATAATAATAAATTATTTTTGTAATATTATGTAAATAAACATCACAGGTGAAATGATACAAGTTGGAGCTATATAATATAAGAAAATGAAAGCAATGTAAAGTTCACAAAAAGGAGAATTATAGTTTTGTTGTAATCTCGCAAAATCTAAGCATTATATTCGATGAAATGAGATGAAGTTTATAAAAAGAATTAATTCCAAGATACCAAAGAGATAAGAGATAAGGTGTAACCTATTTAACCATAAAATTAAGTATGAATCAAAATGTTTCATAAACCATGAAAAAATAGTAAAAAGTATAATTAAAAATGTCAAAATGTATATTTATGTTGACTCTAATGATTTTATTTTAATATTATTTAAATATATTTATAAGTTAAATAAGGTAAATTAAAGGAATATAATATAACTTAATCAAAGATATGTAAAGGTCAATTGATAAAATATTTATTGTTTCATAGAAATATAGAAACATAAAAGTGAAATATTAAAAAAAATAACAAAAGGTATATGGCAATTTCTTCTCCATGATACTAAGGAGATCATCCATTACATCACCAATCATTAATCAGATGCAAACATCTCTCACAAAGTCTACCAAAATATTTTAAAATTAAATATGTAAAATATTAAAAAAATACTTAATTGAATATAACTCATTGAGATTGGTTGAAAAAATGTTTTTTTTGCTCCATTAAACCTTACTTTTGATTACTCTTAGTTAGAAAATTAATTCAACATAATTAATAAAAAATTATCATTTTAATTTTAAGTGAATATATATTGAAGGTAGAATAAGGTAAATTGAAGCAATGTATATTTTCAAGTCAAAGTGATGTAATGGTCATACAATAGGAGAATTAAATTCTCATAGTAATATATCCCATCAAACAAAACATTTAAAGAAATATGTTAAATTTTATGGAAACATTTCATTCCAAGATATTGAAGACATTGAGTGTAACATTCTAAATCATCCAATATTATATGAATTAAAATATCTCATAAAGTTTTCAAGAATCAAAGAGAATAAACTTTTTATAAGCAAAAAAAATAAATGCTCAATTTGATAGAGCTCATTAACATGATTCCAAGGTCATATTTTTTCTCAACAAGATCTCATTTGTAATTACTTTCAATTACCAAGGCTCACAAAAGTGAACAACAATAAATTTCATATTTCAATGTTAAGAAAAGATGTAATAAAGTAAAAAATAAGAAAAATCGAAGTGATGTAATATAACTAAATAAAAGTTACATAAATATCACAAGAGTGGAAATTTTGAATTTTATGTTAATATTACATCATTAACATGAAAAACTTGGAGAAAAGTGTTAAATTGTATGAGAAATAAGCATTCAAGATACTAAGAAAATCATCCACAAGTAACAAATTAAAATTTTAAATTAGGTAAGAACTAAAATATTTGAAAAAGTGCAGCACAAATTGTTAAAAAGTAAAATGTTTGAAAATATAAGAAGTAAATTATTATTTTGAAAGACATAGTTTAGATTATTCCAATGACATTTGTTTCTCTTTAATGGATCATGTTTGAAATTACTATGAATTACAAAAGTAAATAGCCATAAATAATGATAAATAAGTACTTTTAACATTAAGTAAATGTATAATAAAGCTAAGATAAGAGAAATTGGAAAAATATAATATTACCAAATAAAGATGATTTAAAGGTTGCATGAGAAGAGAATTATAATTTCATAACAATATAACTTAACTAAAGTAAAATAATTGAAGATATAGGATAAATGATATGAGAAAGGTAAACTTTATGATGCTAAGATGATTGAGTGTAGCATCCTTGATTATCAAAATAGTTATGTATCCAAAATTCTTATAAAAGAGAATATTTAATTGGATAAATCGAATTGAGACAAGTGTAATGATATCCATTTCAACTCGTTCAAGTGTCATTTAGAGTTACCATGAATTGCAAAAATAAATAATCACAAATTATTATAACTTATTTTGTGAAATTAAATTAATTTATATTAAAACTAAAATGATAAAAATTAAATAAATATAATATAATAAAATCAAAGTGATGAACAACTCAGATGAGAGGAGATTTAATGTTTTTTTGTAATATGAACAAGTCAATGAAAAACATTTGAAAAATAGAGACAACTTTGACGAGATAGTTGCCTTCCAAAATAATTTATCCTTTTTCCAAAATCAATTTTCTTTCATTTGGCTACACTTCATTATTTCAATTTTTCACATTCTAAATTTAATATATATTTTTTTTAAAAGCTTAATTTTCCTCATTAGTGACCTTTACATTACTTAGATTCCATAATATTACTTCACTTAAATTATTAGATATTAGTTTTCATAATTTATTACTTAATATTAAAATAATAATTTTTTTTATTTATGCTTTTCTACTTTTGGCATGTGGTAGTAACTCCTCACCTAGCAAGATAAGGACAAAAAATATATCTTCATACTCATTTCAATTGGCTGTACCAAATTATGCATTATATTTTTTTAAATCTTTGGATATTTTATATTTTGTTTTTGGCATATTCTATTTAACATTTGGATTAATACTTCATTTGACAATATAGGATATTACACTAGATCTAGATAATACCTTGGAATGCAACTTTCTTAAAAAAAATTTCATTTCTTCAAAAGTTTCACTTTTATTTGGTTATATTTCCATGAATCTCATATTCACATATTTGTGGCCATTACATTGCATGGATATGTCATCATATTATATTTTGTGAAATTTTCTCATTTCATTTTAACCACTAATTTACTTAATATTGAACAAATAATTTAAATATCGGACTATTTATTTTAATAATTCATATTAATTCTAAATAAGGTTTTATTGAGAACATATAAATGCCTTTAACTCTTTTCAATGTACAATGTCTAATAAAACATTATTTTTTATATTTTTAAGTATGTTTTCCTAACGTTTTGCATGATTTACAAGAAATTTAGATTCTTAAATGATTTGCTAGTGGATGATGTTCTTACATCATTTAAAATTTATACCATTTATTAAACAATTATTTTTATTTTGCCACAAAATGTAAATGTAAATCTCCTCCCTTCTAAACCTTTACTTCTCGCTGATTTGGCTATATTATGTAACTTTTGATTTTCTTATTTTTTCATAAATAAACACTTAGTAAATATTCAAAAACTTTTATTTTATTTAGGTTTATTTTGTTTGGTAATTGGAAATAATTCTAAATTACACCTAATCAAGTTGAAAAAACACATTGTTAGACATGTTTGAATGTGTTATATCTTTTTTAATATTCCATATTTTTCAAATATTCATTTTGCTAGGGTGTTCACATGGTTTATGAGATATTTTAATTTAAACATAATTTCATAATTGAGGATGTCACAGATGATGTCCTTAATATATTCTAATGCAACTTTCTTTTGTAATTTATCTGTTCTATTCAAAAATTTTTATTTGATTTAGATACCCTACTTTAATATGCTAATTCTCCTCTCATGTGAGATTTACCTCACATTGAATTAGCCATATTATATTACTTTAATTTATCCCTTTTAAGGACTAACATGTTCTTACATAATTTAAAAAAATAATTTATTAGTATTCATGTGTATTTACTTTTGTAATTCATGCTAACAATGTGGTATGATCGGGTGACGTGAACATCATTGAACTCTTCTCGATGAGTAGTAAATAATTGAACATTTAGTTTTATAAATTATAAATATTCTATTTTCTATGGTTTTGGTGCTCTTTTTGAGAAAGTTTTATTCTTACCTAATTTGACTATCAGGGTTGTAAGAATAGATCTCCCTAGTATTTTTGAATGCAACCTTCTCACAAAATTTATCTTATTTTTTTCAAATTATTTCCTTAAATTTTTTGTATTGCTATGAATCTCTAATTGTCCTCTCATTTGACCTTTAATTGATTTTGTTATATTATATTTTGATAGTTTATCTCATTTCAACATTAGCACATATCAACTTAATATTTGAAAATTATTTTTTATTATTGAAGTTTATTTACTTCTGTCATTAACATGAAAATTAAACCAAGTCCTATTAAGTGGAAATAAACTTTGTTGGACACTAGTCAATGACCTATATTAGTTTTAATATTAATTTCTATTCTTGTCTTTATGGCTCTCCTATGACTTACCAAATTTTGATTCTTACCTAGTTTGATGATTGAGGATAGTACATACAATCTCCTTAGAGTCTTGTTATGCAATTTCCCATAAAAGTTATGTTATTTGTTCAAATTTTATCTTTTCATTCATTAATTACTATATAACTCCAAATCTCTATTTGACCTTTACACTGCTTACATTTCATCATACCATATTTCATTAAATAGTCTAATTTCTCTTTTAGTATATATATATATATATATATATATATATATATTTAAATACTAACAAAATATTAATTTATTATTATTTTTTCTTATTTAAATTTATAATTGATAGTAATTCTAAAGTTGATTAAATAAAAGTGAAGTCAACATTATTGGAATCTTTTTAATGAGCTCTTCCTTATTAAATATATTTTAAATTATTTTAATATTTTTTCTATGATTTTTTTACTTTTTATAAGATTTTTTTTTTGCATAATTTGATGGTTGATGGTGTTATTAATGTCATCATTATCTTTGAATGTAACTTCTTCATATTGTTCATCTAATTCTTAATGTTTTTTACATTTATTTTCATATTTTATGAAACCCAAACTTCCATCATATATGGCCTTTGCTTCACTTTGACTTTTTAATGATATGTTTCTTCAAGTCTTTGCATTGATTTTGTAATTTTGTTATGAAACTATAAACTTTCTCTTATGTGAACCTTAAAATGCTTTAATTTTGATATATGATATTTCATAAATTTGTCTTTTTTACTTTAATATTTATTTATATAATATTAAAAGTATAATTTATTTATTTTTATCCTTATTTAATTTGTTTGTTCGATGTAACTCCTAACAAGTTATGATCTAGGTTGAACAAGTCTCAATGTACCCATCATGTCAAGCTCTATAAAATCTAATAAAAAATTTTAAATTATTAAACATTTTCCATTATTTTTGGAATATAAAAAGTGGTGATATGTTAGAAAATAAAATAACTAAAACAATACAAAAAAGTAATAGTTAATTACATCTAGCAAATCGTATTTTACATTAATTATTCCTCCTCTACAACTATTATAAATTAGAAAAAAATTATAAATAATAATTAAATATTATTTTAATATTACATAAATTTTATCTAAAGCTAAATAATATAAATTGAAGCAGATAAATGTATCAAAGTCAAAGAGATGTAATGGTCACATGAGAGGAGAATTAATGTTTTTATAAGAAAATAAAAACATAAAAGTGGTATAAATGAGATGCATATTAAGGGAAAGTTGCACTACATGATACTTAGAAGATTAAATATAAAGTCCTCAATCATAAAATTAGATATTAATATTAAATTCATATAGGTCATAGAAACCTTATAATTTGTTTTCAAAAATATAAAAATATTTAATTAAATAAATCAAAGGGATGAAGATATTGCACCAAAAAAAATTATAATCCTATAGTATTGAAATAAAATGGAAGTGTGCTTTTTAAAAATTAGATAAATTATATAGGAAAATTGCATATTGAGATACAGAGGAGATCTATTCTAATGTCATATATCATCAAATCTTGCATAAATTAAAATATTCCATAAACAATATCAAAATCCTTATTGTGAAAATTATTAAGAAAATTAAAAAAATTAATTTTTTACTACGTAGAGGTTTACAAAATGATGCAATGATGTTTACTTTGCCTCCAATAATCCTCCTTTGGAATTATTATGAATTAATAATGTAAATAAACATAAAAAATTTTGCTTTATTATCTTAATCTCTTAAAAGTATATAATAAAACTAAAATAATATAATTTGAAGCAATATAATACAACCAAGTCAAGATAATTTAAAGGTCACATGATAGGAGAATTTGAGCTCTATGCAATTTTATGGAAGTAGAGTAAACAATTTGAGTAAAGGAAAAACATTTTATGAGAAATTGGCATTTCAAAGTCCTGAGAAGATCAAGTATAACATCTTTGATCATCATGTCATTTATGAGTTAATATATTTGGTGACAAAGCATATACAATAACAAATTATTATTTTAATGTTCAATAATTATTTCAAAGAAAAACTAAGACACATTTTGCTAATGTAATAAAATAAATCTATGGAAAACAATTGATTCAATGACATAAATTATATTATAAAGTTGCATTTCAAGGTATTAAGGAGATTAAGTGCAACTATTTGAATCATCAAATAAGGCATAATCAAAATGTATTGTTAAGCATACCAACACCTTAGAAAATAAAATATTTTCAAAAATTAAAAATTAACTTTTAATATATAGCTCATTTAGGTAATTCCAAGCACATTTATTTCGTCTCAATTGGATCACATTTGAAACAACTGAGATTTACCACATTAAATAAGAAAAACAAAACTAAATTGTCGTTTTAATATTAACTAAATATATATTAAACATAAAATAAGACAAATTAAGTCAATGCAAAATATCCTAAAGATGATGTAATTATCACATGAGAGAAGATTTGGAGTAGCATTGTATTGCAATAAAATCAAAGCCAAATTTTAAAGAAATATGAGAAATTTTAATAGGACATTACATTTCAAAATACTAAGAATATTGAGTATAATATCCTTGATCATCAAATCAGATATGAATAAAAACATTTACTAAAGTTTGCTAAAAATCTATAAAATAAAGCATTTAAAAATATACAAATAAATTTTTAATGGAGACAACTTGTCTAGACAGGTCAGGTGATATTTGTTTCAACTTGATCAGACCTCGTCTTGATTTATTACCAAATACAAAAGTAAATTTTCAAAAATCAATAAAAATATATATTAAATCAAAAATGTGATATATTGAAGAAAAGTAATATAACCAAACTAAATTATTCGTACGGCCGTAAGAGAAGAAATTTAATGTTATGTAGTAATATTACCAAGTAATAGTACAAAATTTTATGAACTAACACAAATAGTAAAGGAAAGTTGAATTACAAGTGAGAAAAGAGATTAATGAATCACCTTTGATTGTTAAATCTCGTACAAAGTGAAACGTCTCATAAAATTAGACAAAACCTTAGAAAAGTATTTAAGATTTAAAAGTGAATATTTGGTTGCACAAAACTTATCAAGGTTAGTTTAATCTTGTTTGTGTCCCCTCAATGAAACCCATTTTTGAATTACCTTTAATTAGTAAATTAATTAATTATAAATAATTGTAAATTACTTTTTTAATATTTAACAAATATATACAAATTTTAAAATGATATAAATGGAAAAAATATAATATAACCTAAGAAAAACAACCTCATGATTACCTAAGAGGACTATTTGACTATCATAGTAATATAATGAAATGAAATAAAATAATTTTTAGAAATGAGATCAATTCTTTTTGAAAAATATCATTAAGACATGTTCCAATGATGTTTACTTCTTCGCAAATGAACCAATGCAATCTAACAAAATCAAAGGAAAACATTTTTTTTAGAAAGATAAATTATTTAAGAAAGTTTTATTGAAACAAACTAATGAGATCGTGTGTGACATCCTTGATTGTCAAATATTGTACAAATGAAAATGTCTCATTGGATATGTAAAAATTTTAGAAAATCAAAATATTTTGAAATTTAAAATAGCATGCCTATTTTATTAAATCTCATTAAGACAAGCTCAACTATATTTGTTTCTTCTTAGTCAAACATCATTTGGAGTTACTATGAATTAATAAATTAAATGACCATAAATAAAAATAAATTATTATTTAAATATTAACTAAATATATATTAAAGTTGAAATGAAAAAAGTGAACCAATGTAATAGAACCAAAACAAAACAATGTGAAAGTTACATGAGAGAAAAGTTACAGTAACATAGTAATATATCAAAATCAATGCAAAACCTTTTGATGAATAAGATAAATTATATAGAAAAGTTGCCATAGGAAATATTAAGTGGATCGTGAATTGCAAACTTGATAGTCAAATTTAGTTTGAAACGCAATATCTAAAAAAGTAGGTAAAAATTAAAAAAAATAAAAATATTTCAAAATATATAGATAAATATTTAATTAGATAAATCATGTTGAGACATGTCGAATAATGTTTCATTCATTTCAATTGGACCACATTTCAATTTAATTAACAAAACCAAAGTAAACACCCATAAATGAAAATAAATTATTATTTCAATATTAAGAAAATAAATGCCTAATATGAAATGTAATATATTCTAGCAAAGAAATATAACTATACCCAAGTGATGTATAGCTTATATAACAACATATTTGAAGTAACATAGTTATATAATTAAATCAAATTAAAAACTTTCAAGAATGTAGGTTAAACTAATGGAGAATGTTGCATTCCAAGTGAGAAGGAATATAAAATATAGCATCAAGAATCACCAAATCTAGTACGAATCAAAACGTCTCACAATGCATAACAAATCCATAGGAAAACATATTTAAAAAAAAAATTTACGGAATAGAATATTGAGATGAGTCCAATGATGTTTGTTTAATCAACAACAAACCATGTTTAGAATTACTATCAATTATCAAAATAACCAAATATAAATAATTATAGAAGGTTATTGTAAGATTAAGCAAAAATATATTAAAGTTAAGTTAAATTGTTGCAATCTAATAAAACCAAATCATGGAGATGTGAAGGTCAAAAGTTAAAAGAACAAGACTTTAATAGTAATATAGCAAATATTAAAGATAAACATTTCAATAAATCAGATACTTTACACAAGTATATTTCAAGAAACTAAAGAGGTCGAGTATCATGTCCTTGATAATCAGCTAAGGTATGATTCAAAATATTTCCCATAATAGGCTAAAATGCTAAAAAAATAAACATTTTAAAATATAATAAGAAATCTAGTTAGATAGAGCTTCTTCTGAAGACTCAAACATCTCTTTTATTTCAATCAAACCTTATCATGTATTACTATGAATCGCTAAATAAATTATGAAAAATGAAAAAGAAATTGTTATTTTTTTAAGAAAATATATTGAAGAAATAATGGCATAACCAAATCAAAGAAAAGTATTTGATTAAATGATGTAAATTATTTAAAAATGATGAATTACAAGACACTATGAAGATAAAGTGTAAAATCCTTAGTAGTCCAACAAGTTACAAGTCATAATGCCTCATAAGGGGAGTCAAAATGACAAAAACATAACAATTCAATTTGATGGACATCATCGAGGTAGACCTTATGACATTTATTTTCATCTCAAATGGAATACATTTAGAATTACAAACAAATCATCATTGTTAATAACTATAAATAACAACAATTATTATTTTAATATTAAATAAATATATACTCAAGCTAAAATGAGGAAAATTGAAGCAATGTAATATAGCCAAATAAAGGCAATGCAAAAAAAGTCAGACCATAATAGATTTATATTTGTGTTGAAATATTCGGAAATCATTATAAAAAATTGCATGAATTGAAATGTTTCATAAAGTTTGACAAAAGACGTTAAAAATTTTAAAAATATAAAATGAATATTTAGTTGGATAGAGCTTATGGAGATGAGTCTTGGGTGTTTGATGTGACTAGATTGGACAAACAAAATAACATAAGAAAATTAAATTAAAAAAGTTAAATAAAAGATATAAGTAAATTGCAATGTTGCATTCCTGAAAAACTACGATGATCCATAATGGCATCCTCAACCATCAAATATTACAATAATCAAAATCACTTATAAAGTATTGCAAGCCCATTCAAAATAAAATATTTTAGAATACAAAAAAGAATATTTAATTCGATAGAGCTTGTTGAAATGAGTCTAATAAGATTTGTATTATCTTTATTCGTCAGTATTCGAAATTATGATTTATTATGAAAGTAAATATGCATAAATTATAATAGATTATGAAATTAATACTATGTAAATTTATATTGAAGATAAAAAATGATAAATTGAAGTTGTTAATTAAAATCAATGTTATGTAAAGGTTACAATAGTTTGGAATATACCTAAATGACGGTAAAGAATTTTATCAAATAAGATAAATTATAAAGAAAAGTTACATTCATAGATAGAATATTGCACAATACAAGATTTTATACTCGAACCCCTAAGTATCTTGGAATGCAAATATTCAATAAAATTTATCTTATTTTATCAAACGTTTCTCTTAGATTTTTTTATTACTGTATAACTAGAAAATCTTGACTCTTAGGAATATTACATCACTTTTATTTGATGATATCCCATTGCTTCAATTTATAAAATTTTAACTTCGATATTTATTTTTTTAACATAAAATAATAATTTGTTATTATTTTTTATATTTACATTGATAATATTTAGTAATTCCAAATTAGGTGATTTTTAGATAAAACAAATTTCATTTGTCTCATCATGATGAGCTCTATCCAACTAAATATTCATTTTTATATTTTACATATATATTATCTTTGGTTTTGGTTTGTTTTATAGACTTCATTGATTTTTACTTATTTTGATAATCAAATATGTCACAATTTATCTTCTTAATATCTTGGAATTAAACATTCCATAGCAATTTTTCTTTTTTTTTCAAAAGATTTATTTTTATTTTGTTGTATTACTTTGTAACTCTCAATCTTGTCATGTGAGATATTTACATCACTTTTATTTTTTATTCTATATTACGTCAACTCATCTCATTTTAGCAGAGTATAAATTTAATTAATTGCTAAAATAATATATTATTATTATTTTCACTTACATACTTTGGTAATTCTCAAAAAATCCAAATAAGGATTGATCAAGACAAATTAAACATCCTTAGAGTTGTGGTGACTTTGTCTATTAAATTAAATATATTATTTCTAATTATTTTGTTTTTTTACGATTTTCTTATTTTAAGAGATATTTTAACCTCGTGCTTAATTTTGTGATGGAGGATGCTACAATTGATCACATTATATATATTTTTTAGAACAATTATTTTTTTTAAACTTTTTATTTATTAAATTTAGTAATTGAAATTCCGCTTTATCTTTGATCGAGATGAAACAAGTGTCATTTGTCTCTTATTGACTAGGTCTAACAAAATAAATATCTTTTTTTTTTATAAATTTATAAGTTTCTTATATTTGGGCATGTTTTATGGAACATTTCAATACATGTCTAATTTAATGATATTAGATGTTATAGTTGTTCTCCATGTTATTCAAGAGTATAAGTTTCTCATACAAATTATCTCATTTCTTTACATCTTGCTCTTTGATTTTGATGTATTACTACGAAACTATGATTCCTCTCGATTTTACTATTACATCACTTTCATTTTCTTAAATTA
Organism: Vanilla planifolia; assembly: GCA_023846275.1. Classification (NCBI taxonomy): domain Eukaryota; kingdom Viridiplantae; phylum Streptophyta; class Magnoliopsida; order Asparagales; family Orchidaceae; genus Vanilla; species Vanilla planifolia. The sequence goes on along the minus strand of JAIUJO010000244.1, from coordinate 168,182 downwards.
TGTTAGATAAATTTATCTTATTTTAGTTTTAATTTAAGTACACTAAATATTAAATTAAAATATTATTATTATTAATGTCTATTAAATATCATAGTTCACAATAATTTTGAATGTGCTCGAATAAAGAGAAAATAATTTAACTCATTTACTTCAAAAGCTTCTTCTAATTTTGTTACATTACTATTTCGTTCTAAATTTCTTCTTGTGTGACATTTACATTAGATTTATTTGGATATATTATAATGCTTCAATTTATATCATTTTAAGTTTAATATGTATTTACTTAGTTTTAAAATAAAATTGCAACATTATTTATGCATGCTTTGTATGGTAATTTATGTTATTCCCAATCGAGATTTGATTGAAACAAAACAAATGTTATTGGACTCATTTCGATGAGAACTATTTAGTTAAGAACACATATATGTTATTAGGACACTTTATGAGATATTATGAATGATATTTTACTTGATGATTTAGAATACTACACTAGATCTAGTTAATATATTTGAACACAACTTTCTCAAAAAGTTTTACTAATATCTTAAAAATATTTTCTTATATTTGTTTTTATTATTACGAAATCAGAAATCTTCTCTATTATCACCTTTATATTGCTTTTTGTTGTGTTATTTACCTTCCTTCAATTTATCTGAACTCAACTTTAATATATATTCACAACATTTTTTTAAAAAAAATTATTATTATGCATCCTTAGTTTTTTTAATATTTAGTAAATATTTCAAATGTTATCTAATCATGATAAAGAAACTTTTATTGGACTCATCTCAAGGAACAAAATCTAATTAAATTTTTCTTATAATTTTAAGTATTTTATTTTCTCATTTTGGCATGCCTTACAAGTTATTTTTAACCATATGTAATTTGGTGATCAAGGATGTTATGGTCGATCTCTTCACTATCTTAGAATGCAACATTCAAGTAATTTTTATCTTGTTTCTTTAAAACTTTTACTTTTATTTGGTTGTATTATTACGAAGTTGTTATTCTCCTCACATGTCATCTTTACATTTCTTTGATTTTTTTACTTTGATTAAATTTATGTAATTTCACCTTCAAAGTGTACATACTTATTCTTAAAATAATAGCTATAAATTATATTTTTTAGGTTAGTAAATCGTTGTAATTGTTCTAAAAGTATTATGGAGAAGAAAATGAGGTTGATTAATATGCCTTAATGAGCAATATAGAATTCAATGTTCATTTTATATTTTCAACTATTTTATTTATTTATTTATTTGCAAATTTTATGAGTTATTTTGAATCATATCTTAATTGACCATCAAAGATGTTATGCTTAATTTGTTTAGCATCTTGGAATGCAACATTCTAGCAATATTTATCACATTTCCTTAAAATATTTGTTTTGATTTTGATATATTACAAAGAAACTCTTGTTCTCCTCTTTTATAAACAATAAATTCCTTTGATTTCTCTTTTATTACATTGATTTAGTTTATCTTACTTTAACATTAAAATGTATGTATTGAATAATAACATTGTAATTTATTATTATTTTTGTCTTTTTAATTTAGTAATTTGAAGTAAGTTTTAAGAAGTTTTGATAGAGAAGAAAGCAGTGACATTTGATTAACTTAACTAGCTCTACATAAAAATATTTATTTTTTATTTATAATTATTTTATTTAATATGATTTAGTTTAACTTTACTAGTCATTTCAATTTTTACAAAGTTTTTGATTGACCATGTTACAATCAATCTCATTCATATCTTAAAAAATTTCTTATATAAATTAAATTTTTTCTTAAAACATTATGTTGTAATTTTGTTATACTATTATGTTACTCTAAATCAAATTTTATTTGACTTTTTTATCTCCTTAGTTTTATTATGTTACTTATCTTCAATTGATCACATTTTAGTTTTAATATACATTTTCTTACTTTCAAAATAATAATTCTTATTTAGGCTTATTTAATTTTCAAATTTGTAGTAATTTAAAATGATGTCCGATTAGGATTAAAAACATGTCGTCGATCTCCTCTTGCCAACCTCAATATAATTTATATTTCATTTTTTATTTTTAAAATTTTATTTTTTAGGAATTTTGTATTTTTTGTGAGAAATTGGATTAATGTTTCACAATCAATCTTGCTAGACTCGATCCCCTTAGTTCCTTAGAAAAAAGATTCTTTTACAATTGGTTTCATTTTTAAAAGTCTTTTACATTGATTAAGTTACATTACTATATAACTCAAAATCCTTTCTCCTATGTCCTCTACATCACTTTAATTTGATTGTATTGTATTTCTTCGATTTACCAAATTTTAGCAATAATATATATTTGCTTCATATTAAAAGTAATAATTAATTAATATTTATGCTTACTTTCGTAATTATAAATAATTTCAAATGAGTTCGAATTGAGGTAAAACAATTATCGATGGACTTGTCCAATGAGATCTATCAAATTAAATGTTGATTTTATTATATTTTCAAACATTTTATTTTATATTGTTTTGCGCCTCTTCACAAGTTGTATTGACTCACACAACATTTCATTTTCATGGATGTTAACAAAATTCCCACTGTATCTTTTAATGCAATTTTCACATTTAATTCGTTTGATTTTATAAAAACATCTCCTTTGATTTTTTAATGTAGCTTTGAAGCTCAAAATATCTACACGTGTGACCTTTATATTATTTTGATTTTGTTTTACTACAACAATTGATTTTAACATTTTTCAACTTTAATACATATCTACTTAATACTTAAATAAAACTTTACTATTTTTTTTCTTTATTTTCCTTAGTAGGTTGTAGTAATTAAAATTGTAGTCCAATGAGACAAAAATAATGTCATTGGACTTATGTCAACATGCTATATCAAATATAATAATTAGTTTTATATTTTTTATATTTTATTTTTTTATTACTTTTCGTTATTAATGAGTCATTTAGATCTATACCTAAATTCATGATCGAGAACGTTAAACTCAGTCCCCTTAACATCTTTAAAAAAAATTCTCATATAGTGTAACTCATTTCTTCAAATGTTTTGCTTATACTTGGTTATATTAATATGTAACTCTAAATCTTCTCTTATGTGACATCTATATTTTATAGTTTTGGTTATATCACTATGTCTAAATTCATCTTATTTTAGCTTTAACATATATTTACTTATTATTAAAATTATAAATTATTTTCATATCCTTGTTTACTAAGGTAATTCATAGTAATTCCAACTGATGTTTGATATAGGGAAAATAAATGTCATTTGTCATGTATCGAGAAGTTATACAAAATTTATTATTTATTTTTTATTTTAAAAATCTATATTTCCTAGGCGTTTGCATGCTTTGCGAGAAATTTCATTAAATAGATCATTAAACTTTAATGATATTACCCTTAATCTCAATATAATTTTGAATGAAACATTTACATGTAATTAGTCAAGTATTTTTAAAATTTTCATTTTAATTTACTTCTATTGCTATCTAGCTCTATATGGTTTCTCATGTGACCTTTTCATTTCTTTAATTTTTTCATATTATAGTTCTTAATTAAGTAATTTCTAGTAATTCAAAAAAAACTTTGATCGAGACAAAAAGGCATAATTGGACTGACATTGATAAGTTCTTCCGAATTAAATATTTAATTATGAAATTTTTAACATTTGATTTTCCATGATTTGGTAGGGTTTACAAGACTATTTTATTTGTACATGATTTAATGATTGAAGATGTTGCATTTGATTAACTTAGTATATTGGAATTTAATTTTGTAATGACATTTGTATTTAATTTACCTCATTTATGAAAATTTTTCTCTTTCATTTGGATAAATTACTATGAAAAATTAATTCTTCTCATAAGTAACATTTACATCAATTTTATTTGAGTTTACTACATTTCGTCAAATTATGTCATTTATTTTTTTATTTATATGTTCTTAATGTCAAAATAATATATTATTTTTATTTATTTAGTCTTGTGATTGATAGTAACTATAATACATATCCAATAAAGATAAAACAAATATTATTGGACTTTCCTTGAGAGTTTTATCTAGCAAAATATTAATTTTTATTTTTTTAATTATTCTAATTTTTAGGTTTTTGGCACGATCTACAAAACACTTCTATATTTCACTAACTTGACGAAACGAGGATGTTATACCCTATCTACTTAATATGTTAGAATCCAACTTTCTCGTAAATATTATCACATTTTTTCACCTTTTTGGCATTGCTTTTGTTATATCACTTTGAAACACTAATACTCCTTTATTCTGATCTTTACATTGCTTTGATTCAGTTATATTGTGCTGCTAAACCATACCAAATTTTAGTTTTTATATATATTTACTTATTTTTAAAATAATAACTATTTTCAACTTGAGTTTATTTAATTTAGTAATTTACAATATTTTCAAATGAGGTCTATATGAAATGAAACAAACGTTGTTATACTCATATCTATGAGATCTATTAAACTAAATACTAATTTTATTTTTTAAAATATTTATTTTCTAAGATTTTGGATTATTTAGTGTGAGATTTTGATTCATATGTGACTGATGATTTAGAAGTTTATGCTCTATCTCGTAAGTATGATGTATTGAAACTTTTTGGTGTAATTTATCCTAAATTATAAAAATTTGTTTGTTTTAATTTTGTTATATTACCATGTAAGTCAAAACATACTCTCAAGTGACCTTTACATGGCTATAAGTTTGTTAAATTGAATTCCTTTATTTTATCTTGTTTTAGCTATAATATATTTCCTCAGTATTGTAAAAATAATTTATTATTATTTATGTTTTTTATTTTGTAATTAGTCATGATTCTAGGTGACATTATGATCAAGTCTAAATTAACGTTTTTTTGACTTTTTTCGAGTAGCTCTTTATACTAAAATATTAAATTTTGATTGTTTAATTATTTATTTCTAGAATTTTTGCATAAATTATGGGTCATTTCCATTCATAATGATTTAAAAATTTATTAATTTGCGCTCTATTTTCCAAATATCTTTAAATAAAGCGTTCAAATATAATTTATCCTATTTCCTTAAATGTTTAACTTTAATATGGCTATATTATTGTGTAACTCTAATTCATTTATGGTTTGACCTTTACTTTTATTTCTTTTGGTTGTATTATATCATTTTAATGTATTTCATTTGAGCTTTAATATATATCAACTTATCATTAAAACAATACTTTATTATTATATATGTTTATTTAATTAGCTAATTTATACTAATACCAAATACTATCAATTGGAGATGAATAAAATTTTATTAAACTTTTCTTGTGAAGCTATAACAAATTAAACATTTTTTTATATTTTAAGATTTTTTATTTCAAAGGTTTTTGGCATATTCTACAAGACGTTTGGTTAATTTCACTTTTGATGATAGAGTATGTCACCATTAATGACCTTGATATCTTAGAATACAACATTCTTCTAAACATTATCTCATTTTTTTAAAATGTTTCTCTATGATTTGTTTATATTGCCTAATGTGGCACTCTTATCATCTCTACTTTTTTTTGAGTTGGTTATATTACAATGTGTCACTTTTTCCCATTTTATCTTTAATATACATGTATTTAAATAAAATTAAAATAATTATTCATAATTTTTTCATGATTATGACCTTTGATATTTGGTAATATTCTAAATGAAGTTTGATACAGACAAAATTCTTTGGGCTTATGTTAATAAGTTCTATCAAACTAAAAGCATGTACAATTTTTTAATTTGCATTTGATTTGATTATTGAGGATATTACACATGATCTACCTTTCATTACTGAAATAAACTTTCTTGAATAGTTATCTATTTTCTTAAAAATTGGCCCTTAGATTTGGTTATATTACAACATAAATAAAAATCTCCACTCACATGACATTTAAATCATTTAAAACTCCTTACATTACACCACTTCAATTTATCATATTTAATAATTAATAAATATTAAAATAATAAGACTTTATTATTTATGCTTCATTTGTTTAATAATTAATTCTAACTCCAAACAACATTTGATTAAGACAGCCAACACTATTAAACTTTCCTCGATTAACTCTCTCCAGTTTGACATTCATTTTTGTATTTCCAAATAATTTATTTGATGTTATTTAGGATATTTTATGTTTAGTTTTGATTAATGACTAATCTGATAATTGTGTGTATACACTTGAAACCATATATATCTTAGAATCCAACTTTCAAAAACAATTGATATCATTTCTTTAATTTTTTACTTTGATTTTGTTATATCACAACGTGTCACTAAATCTTCTCTCTTATGACTGTTACATCAATTTATTTTAGTAAATTTACATTACTTTAATTTGTCATATTTCAACTTTTACATATATTTATACAAAGTTAATATAATATTTTATTATTATTTATGCAATTTTCTTTCATAATTCATGTAACTCCAAGCAAGATATAACTTAGATGAAACAATTGTTGTTCAACTAATCTCGTTGAACACTATCCAATCAAATATACAATTAAAGATTTTTTAAAATTTTTATTTTTTATGAACTTAAAACATTTTATAATCATTTCTTTCCAAACTTGATATGATTGTTGAGTACATAGACTTGATCTTTTATTTATCTTTGAATGCAAATTTCTTATATGGTTATCTCATCTCTCCAAATTTTTTATTTGGATTTGGTTATTTTAATATATAACTATAAATTGTCTCAATGTGATAGGTACATAGCTTCGAGTTGGTTAAATTATATTGATTAAAATTTACTCATTTTATGTTTAATATAAATTTCATAAATATTTAAATATCAATTTATTATTTTATTTTTATTTTATTTAGTAATTTTTAATAATTCCAAATGTTTTGAGATCTGAATAAAATAGATGTCGTTTGTTTTCTTAGGACAAGTTCTATCCTATTAGGTAATCTTTTTTATATATCAAAATTTTTTATTTAATTATATTTTTGCGACTTTACACAACATTTTGATTTGTACTTGATTTGTCAATTAAGGAAATTACACTCAAAAACCTTGTGGTCTTGAAATTCAACTTTTCCACACAATTTATCTCTTATTTTAAATGTTTTTGCAATGTTTTCATCATGCCACTATGTCACTCTATATCTCTTTAGATTGACCACTACATCGCTTTGATTCAGTTCAATTTCATTGCATCAATTTCTCAAATTTTAGCTTTATGCTTTTTATATTTTTAATAATTATTTCTTAATATTAATGCTATTATACATCTTTTCCCATTTGTTATTTTCATTATTTTTTATTTTGTTATATTATATTGCTTCAATTAATGTCATTTGAGCTTTATGATAGATTTAATTAATATTAAAATAGCAATATAGTCATCTGTATGATTATTTTCTTTTGAAATTAGTGTTATTCCAAATGAGTTTCTAACAAGATGAAACAAACATCATTCAATTCATATCGATGAGGTTTTTCTAATTAAATATTTATTTTTATGTTTTAAATTATTTTTTCAAAAGATTTTGCATGGTTTATTAGGTATTTTGATTCGTTCCCAATTCATGATTGAGGTTGTCACAGTTGACTGGCTTTGTGTTTCAAAATAAAACTTTTTACCTAAAATTTAACATATTTCATCAAAGCATTCACATTAGTTTGGTGATAATAAAATTTATCTCTAAATATTCTCCTCTTTAACCATTAGAACACTTGGATTTGGTTACGTTAAATTACTTTACTTCATGTATTTTTATATTTCGTATTTATTTATTTAATATTAAAATAGAAATTTATTTTTAATTATAATTATTTTCTTTGGTCTATTTTAATAATTTCAAAAATAGCATAATGGCAATTACACAAATGTCTTTGGGATTATCTTAATGAGTACTATACATTAAAATATTAATTTTTATTTTGAATATTTTATTTTTATAATTTTAACATACTTTATGAAAAAGTTTGATTTGTACCTAAGTTGATAACTGAGAATACTTAACTTCCTAAGTATCATGGAATGCAATTTTTGAAAAGAATTTGACTCAATTACTCAAAAATTTATTTTTATTTTATTATATAGCTATGATCTCTAATTCTACTCTCATATTGCCTTTAATCCACACCGATTTGGCTATATCATATGGTATCAATATCTCATTTAAACTATATTATAATTTTTTAATATTAAAAAGGTTATGTATAATTATTTATAATTAACTACATTCATTTTTCATTGTAATTGCGTTTGAGGCTGTATTGAGAACAAAAAATGGCATTAAACTCATCTTGGTATGCTTTATCTAATCAGATAGTACTTTATATATTTTTAAACATTTGTTTTCTATGGTTTTAGCAAGCTTTTTAAGGGATTTAAGTTTTGCATAATTTTAAAATTAAAGATGTTACATATGATGTCCCTAATATCTTTGACTACAATGCTAATATACAATTTTTCTTATTTCTTCAAAATTTTTCTTATATTTTGTTGTATTACTCTGTGACTTTAAATCTTCACTCAAGAGATTTATATATCAAATTAATTTTGTTATATTACATTATCTCATTTTTTTCAGTTCAATTATACTATATATTTGCTTATTTACTTCAATAATTGAGAGTAATTCAAAATCTTGTTTGATTAAGACAAAAAATGTTGTTAGAGATATCTTGATGTGATTTATTCAGCTAAATATTCAATTTCATATTCTTTAGTATTTTTTTGTTTAAGGTCATGATACACTTTATGTGATATTTTTATTCTTTCATAATTTCATGATCATGTTCATTGAACTCAATCTCCATATATCTTAGAATGTAGCATTTCCATTAACTTTATCATATTTGTTTATTTTGTGTTTCCTTATATTCATGGATATTTACTTTGCTAATTTGTATTTGTTTGAAAAGAGATCATAAGGATGAAATAAAAGTTGTTGGATTAATCCTTATAAGCTATATCTAATTAAATATTTTATTTTTTAAATGTATTTTAGTTTATAATGTTTTCACAAGTTTCAGGAGACATGTCTATTCATACTTGATTTGATGTTCAATGATATTATACCTCATAGCCTCAGTGACTTGTAATATAACTTTCGAATACAATTTATTTCATTTCCTTAAATTTTTAGTTTTTATTTTTTTACTACATATTTGTATTTGTCCTCTCATCCAAACACTACATCTCTTTTATGTTTCATACATAAATTCTTTAATTTGACCTTTTTTCAGCATTAACATATATTTACATAAAATTTAGATAATAATAGGTTGTTATTTATGCTACTTTGCAAAGGTAGTCAAGTTAATTGTAGGTGTGGATTCATGAAGATAAAATAAAGTTCTTTAAACATATCTCAAGGAGCTCTACCAAATTAAATATTTATTTTTAATTTTTAAAATATTTTATTTCTTAGGTTTCTATGTTCTTTATTAGGTATTTTCATTCCAACTTGATTTCATGATTAAGGATATTTCACATGATTACTTCAATACCATGAAATGTAACTTTCCATAAAAGTTATCTTATTTTTTCAAATATTTTCCTTTATTTTGGAAATCCTTTCACATATCATTGAATCACTTCTTAATTGAGCTTTATATAAGATTGCTTGGGTTATATTACATAGAATAAAATTATCTCATTTTAGCTTGGATATGCACATATTTAATATTAGAAAAATACTTTAATACTATTTATGCATATTTATCTTTTTAGCTCAAAATAATTTTAAATAAGGTCTAATAAAGATGGAAGAAAAATCTTGGACTTGCCTTGATGAGCAATATCCAATTAAATATTGATTTTTAAATTTATAAAAATTTAACCAAAATTTTGACATGTTTTATGAGATATTTTGATTTGTACTTAGTTTGATGATTGAAGATTTTGCACTCAAAATGTTTAGTATATTGGAGTGCAAGTTTTTTTATCTTATTTTACACATTTTAAATTTTTCTTTTTCATTTGGCTGTCACTATGAAAATTTAAATCTTCTCTTATGTCATGTCTATATTATTTTAATTATTTTGCATTACATCACTTCAATTTAACTCATTAAACATTAACATAAATTTTGTTGATATGAAGATAACAAATTGTAAATTTTTGTAATTATTTTCCTTCTTTGATTTATAGTAGTTGAATTTCCTTCTAATAAAGATGAAAAAGACTGAAGTAGAGTCATATGAATCAGCTATATCAATTTAAATATTCATTTGTATAATATTTATGAGTTTTTTTCAATTGTTTTGGCATATTTTGTAAGTCATTTTATCTTTACTTAATATGGCAATCGAGAATGTTATGTTTGATCTCATTATTTACTTCGAATGCAATATTTTAGTAGACTTTATCATATTTCATAAAAGTTTTAGGTTTAATTGTGTTATAATACAAAGAAACTATATTTCTCTTCTTATGTTACCTTTACATTTCTTTAGGTTATTATTTTATATTTCTTTAATTAATTTCATTTAAACATTAATATATATTTACTTACTATTAAAATAAAAAATTTTATTTTTTATGTTCATTTAGTTTAATAACTTATAGTAATTATGAATGATTTCTGATCATGATGAAAGAAATGTCGTTGAACTCATCTAAATAAGCTATTTCCATTTAAAATTTCTTTTTTTAGTTATTTTTAAATATTTAATTCTCTATGGTTTTGGCATCATTTGTATGATATTTTGACTATACCTGATTTAATTCTCTTCGTATTTGACCATTATATTCTACTGATTAGTTTGTATTACATTATCCAATATATAATTTTTTAATTTGTAATATTTATTTATGTAATGTTAAAATAATTATTTTTATTAATGATGTTTAATTACTTTGTTAATATGTAGCAATTCTTAATGAGCTATATCTATTTAAATAAGTTTTTTTAAATGTGTTATTATTTATTATTTTTTAATATTTTATAAGACATTTTGATTCTTACTAGATTTGATGATCAGTGATGTTGGACTAAATCTCCTTATTATCTTGGATATGAACTTTCCATTATTGTTTATATAATTTATTTAAAGTTTTTTTGTCATTGGCCAAATTATTATATAACTATGAATTTCCTCCTAAGTGATTTTTATAATTCCTATATTTGGTTGAATTAGATTTCCCTAATTTACCTTATATAGTTTTAATAGATATTTATATAACATAAAAACAAATATTGTCTTATTATTTGTTCTTATTTCAATTGATAATTCACAGTAATTTTAATATTAGTTCAATACAGATTAAACAAACATCATTAGACTTATCTCAATGAGCTCTATCAAATTTAATTTTCGTTTATAATTTATCAATATTTTATATATAAGGGTCATTACATATTTTACAAGTCATTTTTGTTTGTACCAATATTGATAATTAAGTTTGAGATACTTTAACTCCTTATTGTCTTGGAAGGCAACTTTTTCATATAGTTTATCTCATTTATTCAATTTTTTTACTTTATTATGGATATATTGCCAAGTAACTCTCAATCTTTTCTCGAATAACCATTACATTACTATAATTTGGTAACTTTTTTAAATTTTTTTCATTTTCACTTTCATATATGTAACTTCAAATTAAATGATAATTGTTTTGGATATTTATTTCAAAATTCTCATTAATGCCAAACTAGGATTGATTGAGATGAACAAATATTGTTCGATATGTTTTGATAAGCTCTATCATGTTAAATATTTATTTGGATATTTTAAAATATTTTTATGTGCTTGCATGTTTTATGAGTGATTTATATTTATACTTAATTCTATAATAAAGAATGTTGCACATCATGTCCTCAATATTTTGCAACGTTTCATACTCGTGCAATTTATCTTATTTTTTTTAACTATTTTTACTTTGAATTGTTTATATTACAATGTCACCATAAATATTCTCATATGTGATCTTCACACCATTTTGATTTAGTTTTATTAATTTATTTTAATTTATCTTATTTTAGTTTTAATAAATGCTTTTTTAATGAAAAAATAACAATTTGTTGTTAATTATTATTATCTTCTTCTTTTATTCACAGTGATTATAGAAGTTATCTGATAAAAATGAAATAAAAATCGAAGGACTCAACCAACTTAAATAATCATTGATTTTTCATAATTTATAATTTTCTTTAATATTTTATTTTTACTAATTTTTGAATAATTTATAAGGTAATTTTTTCTTATATGATTTAATGATCATTACTTGATTTTGTTAATATCTCAGAATGTAATAAAATAAAGTAAACAAACTTATTTTATCAAATTATTTTCTTCAATTATGTTATATCATATTACTTCAATTTATCTGTTTTCAACTTTAATATATATTTTCTTTATGTTAACATGATAATTTGTTATTATTTGCATTTATTTAAATCAGCAAACTGCAACTACTCCAATCAAGGTTAGATCAAGACAGAACAATAACTATTGTACTTGTCTCGATGACTTATATCAAATTTAATAATAATTTTTTTATATTTTTAAAATATTTTATTATCAAGTATTTTTCTTTCTCTAAAAGTCTTTTTTAATTTGAGCTTTTTTAAATAACTGAGTTTGTTACTCTAAATATCCTTAATGTCTCAAAATATAGAATTCCAATGAAATGTATCTCATTTTAGAAATTTTTTTCATTGATTTTGTGTTTTGATTTTTTAACACTATATCACCTCTTGTGCACCTATTACATCAACTTGATTTTGTAAAACTATATTGTTAAATTTATATAATATATGTTTTACAAACAATTTACATATTTCAATATTATTTAGTAATAATTCTAAAGATGATGTGATCAACAAGCTATGTCCAATTAAATATTGCCTACCAATGTTTAAATATTTATTTTTTAGTGATTTTTCACCATCCACGAGACATCTTGATTCCTACATGAATTGATCTTCAATGATGTTACACTCGTTCATTTTACAATCTTGTACTACCACTTTTCCTTTCAATATTGTCTTATTGCTTTAACATTGTTTAATTTGATTTCGTTACACAACCACAAAACTCAAAATCGCATTTCATGTGAACCTTACATTGCTTTGATTAAATTTATATCATTTAAAATATAATATATGATTTCATAATATTAAAATATTAATTTTCTATAAACCCTGGCAAAATGTAGTATTTCCAAATGATGTTCAATCGGTAAGGAAAAAGTTTGATTGAGCCCTTCTAGACAAGCTATATCCAATAAAACACTCATATCTATATTTTTTAAAATATTTTGTTGTAAATGGGTTTTGTATACTGTACGAGCCATTTTGATTTATAACTAAATTGTTGATCATGGATATTACACTTGATCACCTTACGGTCTTGGAATGTAACTTTTCCTTGTAATGTATCTCTTTTCCTCAAAAGTTTTACTTTGGTTTGTTTATTATATAATGCAACTCAAAATTGTCTCTCACTTGATTAGTGCAATGCTTTGAATTAGTAATATTACATTGTTTCAATTTATCTCACTTTTTGCTTTAATATTTGTTAACTTAATATTAGAATAATTTATTTTTTATTTATACAAATGTGCTTTAGTAATTTATAGTGATTCTAAATGAGGTCTAATTATGACAAATAAATCTAGATAGATTAATTTAATTGGGCTCTACTTAATTTAATGACTTATCTTATTTTTTAAATATGTTTTAAATGATTTTGCGCAATAATGAAACATTTCAATTCTTATTAGATTTGATAATCGTGAACATTACACTTGATCTACTTATTAACTTAAAATTCAACTTTCTTTTATGATCTGTCTAATTTCTTTATGTTTATCATTTTGATGTGGCCATATTGCTACATAATTACAAATCTATTTTAATGTCACATTTACACCTATTTGAATTGGTTATATAATATTTCTTCAATTTATCCCATTTGAACTTTAAAATTTATTTGTTTAATTTTAAAATAATTATTTCTTGTTGTTTATGCATATGCATCTTGGCAATTCATAGTAATTCTAGACAAGGCCTGGTCAAGAAGACACAAATATTATTGGACTGATCTCATTGAAGCAAATCATATTTTATATTTATTTTTTATATTTTAAAATATTTTATTTTCTATGGTTTTAGAAAGGAATTTAAGACATTTTCATATACAATAATTGTCACAATTGATATCCTTAGGATATTGTAATGTAAGTTTTTCACATTTTTAAATCCTTTTATTTTTTATGGTTTTTGTATGTTTTATAAGATATTTTGATTCACACATGATTTGATGGTCAAGGAAGTTAAAAGTGGATGCCTTAACATCTTGGAATTTAACATTGGTGTGTAAGTTAATCTCATTATTTCTTTCATAGGTTTCACTTTAATTCTTTACAATAGTATTAAACATCAATTCTCATTTTTTGTTGCATATTCATCCCTTCGAGTTAGTTGCATCACATTGCTTCAATTAGTCCAATTCCAGCTTTAATATATATATATATAAATAGAAATGAAGCACAATTTTAAATATCTAATATATATATATATATTAGATATTTAAAATTGTGCTTCATTTCTATTTATGCATTTTCACTTTGATAATTCACACTCATTTTGATTCATACTTAATTTGATGATCTAGATTTTTACAATAGATCTCTTAGTAGGTTGGAATGCATGTGTTCTATACAATACATAACCGTTCATCAAAAGTTTCTCTATGATTTTTTAAATTACATTGTAACTCTAGCACTCTTCGCATGTCATATCTACAGCATTTTCATTTTGATATATTATATTTTTTTAGTTTATCCCTGTCAGCTTTAATGTAATTTTATTTAAAATAAAAATAAAAATTTATTATTATGTTTACTTTTATAATTTGTTTCTATATTTTTACAATTTTTCTTATTAGAGCTTATGTCATGTGTTATAAGGCAATTTAATCATACATGAATTAAAGGTCAACAAATTTCCACTATAACTAATTTGTACCTTAGAATTCAACTCTCACATTTAATTTGTCATTTCCTTAGATGTTTAGTTTTTTTTTTCATTATATAAATATTAAACTTCAATTCTCCCTTATGTTATCTTTACCTCAATTTTATTTTTTTTCTTATAAACTTTCTTTAAAATGAAATTTTAGGTTTAATATATATTTATGTAATATGATAGTAATACCTCCTTATTACTTATGTATTTTTAACCTGGTAACTTGTAGAACGTTTGAACAAGTTTTGATTAATATGCAGCAAATTTCTTTATACTCATCTCTACAAGCTATATTCAATTAAATATTTATTTTAATAAATTTAAATATTTTCAATTCTAAATAATTTGGACATTTTATAACACATTCTATTTGTATCTTATTTTAAGTTTAACGAAGTTGCACTTGATCACCTTGTTGAACTAGAATGAAACTTTCTCACATAATTTATCTATTTTTTAAAATGCTTTTTTTACTTTGTTTTATTACTATATAACCCTAAATCTTTTCTCATGAGAACTTTAATTGCCCTGATTTTTTTGTATTACATTGCTCTAATTTGCCTCACTAAAACATTGGCATAAATTTAGTTCATATTAAAAGTAATACATCATTACTTTTCCCTATTTATATTAGTAATTCATAACAATTCTGAATGATTTCTAAGGGAGATTAAACATGTATCATTGGACTCATCTTAACAACCTCTATTAAATTAAATATTCTTTTCTTAAATGTTTTAAAAATATTCATTTCATGGATTTTTCCACGGTTTATAAGAATGTTTGATTGGCACTTAATTGGATGATCGATGATTTCAAGCTCGGTCTCCTTAGTATTTTAAAATGCAATTTTTCAATACAATTTATCTCATTTTTCATATTTTCCTAACCGATTTTGTTATATTACTATGTAACTCTAAATCTCCTCTCATGTGACATTTACTTTATTTTATTTTGTATTAAATTAAATGAATTAATCTCGTTCAAAATTAATATTATTTTATATAAAATTAATTTACTATGACTTGCAAGTTTTATTTTTTTAATTTGTAGCAATTCCAAGTGGTGTCTAATCGAGATGTAATAAATATTATTAGACAAATTTGAAAAAC
Source organism: Vanilla planifolia (assembly GCA_023846275.1). Taxonomy (NCBI): domain Eukaryota; kingdom Viridiplantae; phylum Streptophyta; class Magnoliopsida; order Asparagales; family Orchidaceae; genus Vanilla; species Vanilla planifolia. The sequence continues at coordinate 152,120 of JAIUJO010000244.1, read as the reverse complement.
CTTTATCAAATTAAATATTTATTTTAACATTTTTAAATTTTTTTAAAAGTTTGGTCATACTTTATGGCAATTTTATTCATGCATCATTTGACGATCAAAGATTTTACAGTTAAATTTTTTAATTTCAAATTTCTACCTAATTATTAATTTTAATAGTCTAAATACTTTTTTATTTAGGGTCAATAAGTATTTTATGAGGCATTTTAATTTGTACCTAATTTAATAATTAAGGCTCTAAAAGTCAGCGTCCTAACTATCTTGGAATGCAACTTTATTACACAATATATCAAATTTCTACAATATTTCGCTTTGATTTTTTAATATTACAATGTAAATCACAATAACTTTAAATGTGACATTTAAATCAATTTTCTTTGTCTGTATTGCATAAATGTAATTTACCTTATTTTAGGTTAAACATGTTTTTACTTAAAATTAAAGCAACACCTAATTATTAATTGTGCACATGTACTTTTGTCATTCATTGTAACAAAAAAATAAATTTGATCAAGATGAAAAAAAATATCATTATACTTGTCTCAATGACATCTATCCAATCAAATATTTATTTTTGTTGCTTTTTTTGCATATTTATGAGGCATTTTTATATGTATTTGATTTGAAGATCAAGAATTTTACACACTAACTCTTTATTGTCACATAATACAATTTTCCTATGTAATTTATCTTATTTCTTCATACTTTTAATTTTTATTTGGATATTTTCTATATAACTCTACATCTCTTCTCCTTTGATATTTACATCACCTTGATTTTGATGTGCCACAATGTTACAATATACCTTACTTTAGCTTTAATATACATTTACTTAAACTAAAATTAATATTTTATTGTTATTATAAATATTTAATTTTGTAATTTGTAATAATGCCAAATAAGTAAAACAAACATCGTTAGAATCCTTTTTATTAGCACAATCGAATGAAGCACTAATTTTTTTTAAATTTTTTTAATATTTTTTTTTAGGGATTTTGCCTATTTTTCTACTCTCTTTTTTTCATCCCTATTTAATAACAAGGATGTTATACTTGACCTGTATAGTATCTTGATATACGATTTTTATTTTTAATTTATCATATTTCTTGAAATTATTCTGTATGACTTAGTTATATTACTATGTAATGCCACAACTCTTATGGGTCAAATTGTCTTGATTTGGTTAAATTACATTGTTTCACTTTATGTCCTTTCAATTATAATACTTATTTTCTAAATATTAAAGTGATAACTAATTATTAAGCTTTCATACTTACATTAGTAATTCATAATAATTCTAAATAATTTAAATTTTAAATAATTTCTAAAAAGGAATGATCTAAATGAAACAAATATTATTGGACTCACCTTGACGAATTTTCTCTCATTAAATATTCATTTTTTGAATTTTAAGATATTTTATTTCTTAAGAGCTTTATAAAGTTTATGAGGTATTTGGACTGGTACATCATTTGATCTTTGAGAATGGTATGCCTGATCTTCTTAATATCTTTTAGTATATAACTTTCTCATATATTTTATCTTAATTCTTTAAAGTTTCTCTACAATTTTGTTATATTAATTTGAAACCTTTATTATCCTTTTTTAAGACTTTTACATGACTTTGATTTCTTTATATTCTATTACTTAAATTTATATCATTTAAACATAGATATATATTTACTTAATATTAAAATAATTATTTTTTAATTTTTACTTATTTTGGTAATTCTTAAAATTCCAAATGAGTTGTGCTGGAGATGAAACAAACATTATTTGACTAGTCTCGATGAGCTTTGCTATTAAATAATTATTTTTTAAAAAAAAATTTAATTTTCTATTATTTTAGATGTTTTATGAGATATTTTAATTCTTGCCTTCTTTGATGATCCAGGATACTAAAGGTCATCTCCTTGGTATACTTTAAAGCACATTTGCTATAAATTGTATATCATTTCTTCAAGTCTTTTGCTTTCCTTAGATTTGGGTCTAATTGAGGTGAAATAAATATGTGGTAGTCATTTTTGTTAGCTTTATGAAATTAAATTGAAATTTTTTTATCTTCAAATACTTAATTTTTTAAGTTTTAGGCATGTGCTATGCAATATTTTTATTCATACCTGATTTAACAGTCGAGTATGTTATGTTGGGCCTTTTAGTACCCCTTAAGCATTACTTTCCCTTACAAATTTTGTAACTATAAATCCCGTATCATGTGACCATTAATTGTATTAAATTTCGCTATCTTACATTTGTTTGATTGATATTCTTTTAGTATTAGTGCTTATTTACTTGATATTAAAATAATAGTTCAGAATTAGTGATGCATTTTAAATTTTGATTCATATTAACTCCAAATCAGGTTCAATTGACAAGAAAACAATTATCCTTGGACTTATATTAACGAGCTCCACAAAATTAAATATGTATTTATATATTTTTAAATATTTTATTTTCTAAAAATTTGGCACACTTCGCAAGAGATTTTGATCATAGCTAATTTCACAATTGAGGATGTGACCCTTAACCCCCTCAATTTAATCGAATGTAGCTTTCGTATATATTTTGTCTCATTTTCTAAAACTTTTTTTTTTATTTATTTATATCATAAGAAAACTATAATTCTCCTCTTATATGATGTTTATACCACATTGATTTGGTTAATAACAATGCTTCAACTTTACTTTTTTTCTCTTTATTATATATTTAGTTAATAACGAAATAATACTTTTTATTTTATTCCCTTTTGTAATTCAATGTAATTCAAAATGAGATTTGATAAACATGAAATAAACATTGTAAGATGCATCATTATTAGATCTATGCAAATAAATTCTCATTTTTAAATATTTAGTTATTTTATTTTATATGGCTTTGCAATATCTACAAAACTTTTTGATTTGTGCATGATTTGACGATTCATGCGGTGACACTCATTGTCATTATTGCCTAGAAATGAAATAATTTTGCCATGCTTTCTCGTATTTTTAAAAATTTTAAACTTTGATTTGGATACATAAATTTGAAACTCCAATAGTCGTTTCTTATTTAGTTGACAGTGTTTTTATTTGTTCCTATTAAAATTCATTAATTTCCCTTATTTAAGTTTTTATATAAGTTTTTTCAAAATAAATATATATTTTTTTATTTTCTTGAATATTTAACTTGATGATTAATTGTAACTTCAAATGATGCTTATATATTTTTTCGAAACTAATATTATCCATTTATGTGACTTTTACATCTTTTTTATTTTGGTACATTAAATTACATCGATTTATGTAATCTCAAATTCAATATGTATTAACTTAATATTAAAATAATAATTTATTTTTATTTATGTCTAATTAAATTGGTAATTCATATAATTCCAAGTGAGATGTGTTGGAGTTGAAACATTGTTTGATTGATCTCAATGAGTTCTATCAAATTTAATGTTCCTTTTTTCATTTTACAAATTTTATTTTCTATGATTTTGGGAAAGCTTTAAGTGATATTCCGATTTGTACCTTAATTGAAGATCAGGGATGTTAAGCTCGATATCCTTACTTTTCTTGAAAGCATGTTTCCTAGAAACTTTATTTCATCTCATCATATAGTACAAAATCTTCTCTCTTATGGCTTTTATGACTTTGATTTGGCTATAATAAATTACATCAAATTATCTCCATTTAACATTCATATATATTTACTTATTATTAAAATAATACTATATATTTTATTTATACATATTTAATTTTGAAATTCATAGTAACAAATGTCATTTGACTCATCTGAATGAGTCGTTTCAATTAAAAACTTAATTTTATCTTTTTTGGATAATTTCCTTTCTAAGAATTTTGGAAAAGTTTTTAACATGTTTCAATTCATGTTTTGTGTGATGATAAAGAATATTACACTAAATCTCTTTAGTATCTTGGAATGAATTTTATCATGTAATTTATCTAATTATTTAAATATTTTAATTTGATCTCATTAAATTACTAATAACATGAAATCTGCTCTGATGTGCCATTTAACACACCTTAAATTGGTTTGATTACATCACTAAAAATTTGTCTTATTTCATTTTATTGGATATCAAATTAATAAAGTTTTATTATTTATGCTTTTCAAATTTCAAAAAAGACGTCGTTGGACTTGTCTCAATGTGTTTTACCAAATTAAATATTAATTTTAATTATTTTAAAGGCATTAGGTTTCAGGTTGTTGGTAGTGTTTATGAGTCAATTTGATTCGTACCTTTTTTAATGAATGACTACTTTACACTCGATAATCTTAGTAACTTTTAATGCAAAATATTAATATAATTTATCTAATTCTTTGAATTTTTTGTATGAATTTTCTCTATGATTTTTATTAAATTTTTCACATTTTGATCCTCGAATATTTTTATTTAATATTAAAATAATAACTTATTATTCTAATGAATTCAAAGCAAATGTCATTACAGTCATTTTAATGAGATTATGAAGTTAAATATTTATTTTTTATTTTGAATAAACTAGTTTTTTAAAATTTTTTAACATTTTATACTATATTTTGATGAACACTTTATTCGGTAATAGATGATGTTAAATTATATCCCCTTAAAAACTTAGAATATAAATTTTTTATACAGTTTCTAGATTTCTTCATATTTTTCATTTTGATTTTCTTATATTACTATGTAGCTCAAAATTACCTCTCATATGACCTTTAACAATATTTTATTTTGTTCATTTCACATCTTTAATTTAACATATTTAGGGTTTAATATATCCAATTGACATGCAAGAAATGTTGATTAAATCACTATAAGCTCTATTTAATTAAATATATTTTTAATATTTCTCAATAAATTAGTTTTAATAGTTTGATTTTTATAGGATCTAACAATCGGTGATGCCCACACGATCTCTTTGGTATCATGGAATGTATATTTTGCATAATATTTATCACGTTCTTCAAATGTTTCTTTATGATTTTATTATCTTACTTTTTATTTTTAAAACATGTCCCTTATGTCCTATACAATTATTCAATTTTTCTATATTACTTTTCTTCAATTTAGCTCTTCTCATCTAAAAAGTATTTGCGTATGTAAATATAAAAAAATAGTTTTTTATTATTTATCATATTTCGTTTTATAATTAATTGCAATTCCAAATGAAGTTTGATCTATATGAAACAACTATCGCCTACCCATCTCGATGAACTTTATGTCATTAAATATTAATTCTTTTATATTTTAAAAAAATTTATTTCATACGTTTTTAGTATGTTTTATGTGACATTATGAATGGTGAATGATTTTATGATAGAGATATTTTTTATTGAACTTGCTATTCTCTAATAATCCAAATTTCACATTCAACTTGTGTCTTTTTAAAAATGTTTTGCTTTAGATTATTTTACAATGAAACTTGAATAATTATAGCATGTGACACTTACATTACTTTAATTTTGGTTGATTATATTGCTTCAATTATTCTTATTTTAGTTTTAATATAAATATTCATAGAAAATTAAAATAATAATTTATTAATATTTTTAATTATCTGATTTTGCAATTAAAAATAACTCTAAACATGTCTAATTGAGATAAAAAAAATGTGGTTGATCCTATCTTCATGAGTTTTATACAATTATATTTTTTTATATTTTTAATTTTTTTATTTTTTATATTTTATTTTTTTTTCATACTTTATAATACATTTTGATTGCAACTTGATTTTATTGTCGAAGATGTTACTCTCAATCCACTCAGTAGATTGGAACACAACTTTCATGTATAATATTTCATATTTTATAAACCATTTCATTTTGAATATGTTATTTTACTATGAAACTCTAATTCTCCTTTTATGTGACATTTATATGACTTTCATATTGGTGCATTATGTTGCTTCAATTTTTTTCATTTTAGATTTACTATATATTTCCATAATCCCTAATAATTTATTATTATTTATGCTTATTTATCTTAGTAATTTTTAGTAATTTGAAATGAGAACTAATCGACCTGAAGAAAATGACATTAAAAATGACTCAAAGATCTTTATCTAACAAAATACTCACTTCAACTTTTTAAAAAATATTTTTTCTTGAGTTTTGGCACTATTTTTTAAAATTTTGATTCTTGCTTATTTTTATTGTCAAGGTTCACGCTTGATTCCCTCAGTATTTGTGAATAACATTTTCTCATAAAAGTTTTCTCATTTTAAACAAGGTTTTCATTTAAAATTCATTATATCTCCATAAAAAAGTAATTCTCCTCATGTGACATTTGCTTTATTTTGATTTGGTAATATTAAATTCCTCTAATTTGCCTTAGTTTTGCTTTGATATATTTTTACTTAATATTTAAATAATAATTTATCATTTTTTATTCTTATTTTCCTTTGTGATTCATACTAATTCAAAGCAAGGTCCATTTGAGATGAAATAAACAGTGTAGGACTTGCTATAATGACCTCTATCCTGTTAAGAACTCATTTTTTTAGTTTTAAATATTTCATTTTCTAGGATATTGCATGCCTTACAAGTCATTTTATTCACTCTTAATTTAATGATCAAGAGAGTTACACTTCTTGTATTTACTAGCTTGGAATACAACTGTTTATACAACCAACCTCATTTTTTAAAATTTATTACTTTCTTTTATTTACATTAGTTTAGAACTCTTAGTCTATTCTCGTATTACCTTATGTCATTGTGTTTTGATTATGTTATATTAAAAAATTTTATCTCATTTTCGATTTGATATATAATTGGTTGGTAATAAAATAATAATATACTATTATTTGTTTTTATTTACTTAAGAAATTCATAGTAGTTCAAAACAAGGAATACTCAAGAAGAAATAAATGTCATATAAAGTTATCACGATCACTTATATCAAACTAAATATTAACATTTATATTTATATTTTTAAATAATTTATTTTTTATGATTTTTTTTCTTTATAAGAAATTTTAATTCATAACTAATTCAATGATCAGAGATCTTACACATACTATCCTTTATATCATGGAATTAATTATGCTTGTGCACTTTATATCATATTTAAATTTTTTTTTCAATAATTTTATTAAATTGTCTTGAAATTCTAAATATTCTAAAGTATGATCTTTACATAACTTTGGTTTACTCTCATTCTGTTGCTTTCACTTATCCAATTTTAGTTATAATACATATTTGCTTAATATTAAAATTATAATTCGTTATCTTTTTTCCATATTTATTTTAGTAATTTAATGTAGTTCAAGAAACTATCTAATAGAGCAAAAAAATATCATTAGAGTTGTCCCAATTACCTCTTTCTAATTCAAACTTTTGAAATATTAGATTAAGATTTTGGTCAAATTTGTGAGGCATTCTAACACTATATTATTTAACACTGTATAATGTTGCACTCGAAGTCCTTATAGTCTTGGTATACAAATTTCTTCTATATTTTCTTTCATTTTTTAAAGTTTTTTCTTTGGTTATGTTATATTACAAGGAAACCCTAATTGTCCACCCTTGTGACCTTTACATTGCCTTGGTTTCATTATACTATATTGCTTCAATTAATCCCATCTCAAATTTGGTAATTCGATGTAATTCTATATAAGGTCTAACAGACATGACAAATATGCCAACAAAAAAGTCATGACGAGATTTATCTAGGTAAATATTCATTTTTATGTTTTAAAAATTTTAATTATTAAGGATTTTTACATATTTTATGAGACATTTTGATTTGAACCTAATTTCATTATGAAGTCTGTACTTACTTTTACATATTTTATTTTGTTAATATTTAAATATTACTTTATTATTATTTAAGCATATTTACTTTGGTTATTTCTGAAACCATTGTGATCGTGATGAGATAAACGTCTTGGGACTCATCATGATAATGTCTATCAACTTAAAGATCTATTTATTTATTTTGAAACATTTTATTCATAAGACATTTGTATGTTTTGTGAGACTTTTTGATTTGTACATGATCTGATGATCAAGAATGTTGCACTTGATTTACCAGTATCTTGGAATACAAATGTTTTCTCACAATTTATCTTGTTTTGGAATTTTTTTCTTTGATTTTGTTGTATTACTATGTCACTCAATGTCATGTCATTTGTTTTATTACATTACTTCAATTTAGTTAAATTATATTTTTTTAAATCTTCTTATTTCAACATTATAATAAATTTACTTCTCATTTTATAAAATAATTACTTATTATTTTTGCATTTTAAGTTTGTTACTTTCTAGTAATTACAAACTAAAACTATTCGAGGTGAAGAAAACGTCATTCGTACAATTTCCCATATTTTTGAGACATTTTAATTTGGGCCTAATTTTATGATCAAGGATGCCTGCTAAATTTTTGTCTATCTTCGCATGCAACTTCTCCAAACAATTTATCTCATTTCTATAATTGTTTACTTTGATTTTCTTATATTATTATTAACTCTAATTCTCCTCTCATTTGGCATTTCTGAATATGTTTTTGTTACGTGACATTAAATTATTTAATAATAGCTTTATTACTAAATTCTTACTATTGAAATATTAATTTTTCCTCTTTATGGTTATTTACATGTTTAATTAATTACAATTCTAAATGTGGTTTGAATGAGATGAAAAATGTTTATTACACTTATCTCAATAAGCTCCTTAAATTTGAATATATATTTATTATTTTTTAAATATTTTAAATATTTTGGTGTAATTTATGCGATTTGTTTAATTCATACCTTATTTGATGATAGCAGATGTTACAATTTACTTTCTTAATACCATGGAATGAGCCTTTCTTATAAAATTTATTTAGCATTTAAATTTTTTTATTTACATTTTGTTATATATCTAAAAAATAAAACTCTCTTATTATTTCACCTTCATAATGCTTTCATTTGGTAATAATTTATTATTTTTTTACATTAAATTTATCAATTCATAGTAATTCAAAACTAGGTCTAATCGATACAAAACAAACATCAAGAAACTCATCTTGATGAGCTCTATCAAATCTATTATTCATTTTTAAATTTTTAAAAATTTTTTCATGGAGGTTTTAGCACACTTTTTGTGACAATTCAATTTCTAATTTTTCTATGTTTAAGAAAGTTACACTAATCTAATTAATTTCTTAGAATCCAAATTTCTCATCTTAAAATTTTTTTACTTTATTATATTACTATGTAAGTCTAAATAATATCTCTTGTGATTTTACATCACTCTGTTACATCACTTTGATTATAATATTTCAACTTTAATGTATCTTAACAGTGTATTTTAAAAACTAAATTTTATTATTTAGTATCTTAGATTTATATTTTCAATCTAATTAAAATTTAATTATTTTCAAGTTACTTAATTTTTATGATATTTAGGCATTTTATGAAAGTTTTTAATTTTGACCATATTTGATGATCGATAATGTCATAGTTGGTCAACTTAGTATCTTAGATTTCTGATTGTTATTATAACTTACCTTTCATTCTTTATAGTTTTTTCTTATATTTGATTATATTACTACAAAACATTAATTATGTTGTTATTTTTATCAAAATTCTTTCATTTTCATATATTTCATTACTTTATTTTTTATTTTAATTTTAATATATATTTAATAAAATTGCACTTTTAATTATTTTATACTTAACCTTATTTATTTTTATAATGTACAATAATTTAAAACAACGACCTATCAAAGCCAAACAAATATAATTACCCTCATCTTGCATGTTTTTTGTAATTAAATATTTATTTTCATTATTTTTTAAATATTTATTTTATATGCTTTTGCCATTCTTTATGAGATATTTTAATACTTAATTAATAGTTGAGGTTGAGACAGTTGATCTCATTTGTATCAATGAATGCTACTCATATAATTTTTCTCTTTTCTTTAGTATTTTCTCTTTGATTTGGCAACATTAATTTTTTACCCTAAATCTCCTCTTATGCAACATTTACATTATTTTTATTTGGTTATATTAATTTTCTTTAATTTAACAATGTTTGGCTTTAACATAGGTTTTCATTACATTAAACTAGTAAATCATTGTTTATGCCTAATTATTTAGTTAATTTATCATAATTCTAAATGAGGTGCAATAGAGATGAATCAAATATCTTTAGAACATTCTCAATGATTTAGGTAATTTAACATTTTTACTTATTTTTTAAATTATTTTATATTATAAGGATTTGGTTCATTTAAAAAAGCATTTCTATTTGTACTTAGTTTGATAATCAAGGTTGTTAGCTTCAGCCTTATTAGTATCTTGGAATGCAACATTCATGTATAATTTATCTACTTTCTTCAATATTTTTTTCATAGATTTTGTTATATGACTATGAAACACCAACACTCTCCACATGTCTTTGACTTGGTTATATTATATTAATTTGACTTATTTCATTAAAATTTTAATTTAAATTTTCACAATTTTTAATATAATAATTTATAATAATTTATCTTCACATATTTTGTAATTTGTAGCAGCTCCAAACGACATTTTATTGAGAAAACAAAGTTTCGTTGGACTCACTTGGAGGAGTTGTATCTAATTAAATATTTATTTTTAATTTTTTTTAATGTTTAATCTTTTATAAATTAGACACATTTTTTTAGTATTTTTGATTAAGTAATTATTTGATGGTCATTGCTGCAACCCATGATTTCATTAGTATCATGGAATGTAATTTTATTAAAGATTAATTTCAAAGTTTCAAATGTTTTATTCTAATTTAGTTATATTACAATGAAACCCTAATTCTCCTCCTAGGTAAACTTTATAACTCTTTGATTTTGTTGTTTTGAATTGCATAAATTTAACTTGTTTTTCTTTTTATAAGTATTTACTTACTAAAATAATAATTTGATATTCTTTAGGGTTATATAAATTTTTAATTCACAAAAATTTTTAAATGAGGTGTGATTGAGATGAAAAATTATTGTTAGACTTATGTTGATGTGTTTCACCAATACAAATAAAAATCTAATTTTTATTATTTTAAATATTTCTTTTTCTAATGTTTTTAAGTACTAGAAAAAAAATTTTAATTGTACCTAATTGTTTGATAAAAAATGCTGAACTTGATATCCTTTACTATCATGGAAGATGACTTTTTGGTGTATTTTTTAGGAATTACAAATGTGGCCTGATGGTGACAAAACAATAACATATTTTTAAGTATTTTATTTTCTAGGAATTTTTTATGCTTTATGAGATATTTTAATTCATAACTTATTTATGATCAAAGATCTTAGATAATAACTCTTTAGTATTTTGGAATACAACTTTCTCAAATATTTTATCTTATTTAATAGATTTTTTCATTAGATCTGATATATTAATATGTTATTCTAAATCTTCTATTTTGTGAAACTTACATTGACTTGATTTTGTTATATTACATTAAATTAACTTATTTCTTTTCACCAATAAAATATATACGGAATATTAAAATATTAATTTATTTTTATTAAAATTATTTCTTATAATAATTCATAGTAATTTTAATTGAGGTCTGATTGAGAAAAAAAACAAATATAATTTGATTCGTCTCAATGAGTTTTATCTAATTAAATACTCATTTAAATATTTTTTTATATCCTTTATGATTTCAACATACTTTAAATAACTTCTAATAGAATGTTAAAATATAACTTTCTCAAACTATTTATTTCATTTCTTCAAAATATTTATTTTTATTTGGTTAAATTAACTGACTTAAATATTTCTCATTTCTTTTTTATTATATTATTACTTAATAGTTAAATAGTAATTTAATATAAATTTTTCCAAAATTAGTTTTATAATTTGTAGTAATTTTAAATTTAGTTTGATCATGATGAAATGAAAGTCATGAGACTAAGCCTAGTGAGTTGTACCTATTTAAATAACAAAGTTTATTTTCTAAATATTTTATTTTTTAATATTTTTGCTAGTTTAATGAGGAATTTTCATTCATATTTGTGTTTGTTATTGAGAATGTTACAAAGTATTTTGCTTCGTATAATGGAACTCAAATTTCCCACACAATTAATACTATTTTTTCAAATTGTTTGTTCTAATTTGGCTATATTATTATATAACTATTAGTATTATGTTTTGTGGCTAATACAACTCTTCACTTCGTTATATAATTATTCTTAAAATTTATCATTTAAACTTTAGTATATATTAACCTAATTTTAAAATAATAATTTCTTAATTTTTATTCTTATTTACATTCATAATTCATTATAATTCCAAATGAGGTCTCATTGAGGTATAACAAAAATCATTAAAAACAACATTAGAAAGCCTATCAATTTAAACATTCATTATTATATTTTAAATATTACTTTTTTAATTTCGCATAGCTTTTGATACATTTTAGTTCTTACATTATTTGATTAACGAAAATGTTGCACTTAATCCCTATAAAATAATGACATCAAATTTTTTTGTATAAATTATGTAATTTCATAATATTTTTCTCTTTAACATGGTTATACTAATACCAAACTCTAAGTCTCCACTCCTACCACCTTTACATTGTTTTGATTTAGTTATACTACCTTACGTTCATTTATCTCATTTCTACTTTAATATAACTTTCAATAAAATCAAAATGCTTATTCATTTTGGCAATTCATAGTAATTCCAAGTCAAGTCCAATTGAGATGGAACAAACATCATTAGACCCAACATGACGAGCTCCACCAAATTAAATATATATTTTTATTTTTTTCCAAAATTTTATTTGTTTTCATCATTTCTTTAAGGCATTTGATTCAAATCTGATCATATGATCAACAAGGTCACTTTGGAGATCTTCAATAATTTGGATGCATTATTCCTATGCAATTTATCTCACTTCTTTCAATTTTTTAGTTTTATTTGCTTATATTGCTATGAGACTTTAATTCTCATCTCGTGTAACCTTACGATCACTTTGATTTAGATTTATTACATTACTTTAATTTATCACCATAAAGATTTAGTATTTCTCTAATTTTTATTGAAATAATAATTTACTATTATGTATGATTATTTGATTTAGGAATTCACACAAATTCCCAAAATATCTGATTTTTATCAAATAAACTTTGTTAGATTTGCCTTGACGAGCTCAACTAAATTAAAGATTTGTTTTTATAATTTCAAATATTACTTTCTAACATTTTGGCATAATCTAATAGGTATTTTCATTTGCATCATATTTGACAATTGAGAATATTTGACTATCTTTTTATTATAATAGATTGTAACTTTCCCACACCATTAATCTCATTTCTTCAAACTTTTATTTTGATTTTGTTATGTTATATGTCTTCAATTTGTCTCATTTAAACTATGATATATATATATATATGCATTACTTATTATCAAAATAATGACCTGTTTATATTAATTTTTTTTAACATTCATAATTCATAGTAATTCTATACTAGGTACAATGGAGAATAAAAAAATGTTGTTGGATATGTCTCAACCAAGTATAACAAACTAAAACTTTCTTTTCATAATTTAAATTTTTTTTAGTATTTTCAAAAGCTTAATAAGACATTAAATATATTATATTTTTACTTTACTTCAATTTATCTCATTTATGATATATTATGTTTTAAATTTATATTAAAATAAAAATTTATTATTATTTATTCCTTTTGTTTTTATAATTTAGAGTAATTCCAAATAAGGTTTGATTGAGATAAAATAACTGTTTTTAGATTCACCTCAAAAAGCTCTATTAATTTAAAATTTTATTTTAATATTTTTTAATTTTTTTTAATTTTTTAATATATTAGGATTTATTTTAAGGATATTTGATTCATAATTGTTTTGAAGATTGAGAATTTTACACTCTTTGGGGTCCCTTGGAATGCAATATTTCCATAGAATTTATCTTTTTTTCAAATATTTTGCGAAGAATTAATTATATTACTATATAACTCTAAATTTTATATCATGTTGTCTTTATAGTAGATTATTTTACTATGTTAAACGTTTTTTATTTATATCATTTCAATTTAATTGTAAATTAATTCTTATTAAAATAATAATTTATACATATTTACTTTGTTAATTCTTTGAAATTGCAATTGACTTCTGATCAAGATGTAAAAAACTTTGTTAGAATCATCTCAATGACTTTATCAATTTAAATGTTCAATTTTAGATTTTGTTTAAATATTGTTTCAACAGTATCTCCATGTTTCACGAGATATTTTATCTCATGCCTAATTTAATGATCTAAAATGTAGCACTCAATCCTCTTAGTTTCTTGGAGTGGAACTTTTTCTTACAATTTATTTCATTCTTCCAATATTCTTGGTTTTTTGGATAAATGTATGTGTAACTCTAAATCTCTACTCGTGTGACTTTTACATCAATTTAAAGTTTTATCTCATTAAATTAATTAAGCACCTGCACTTGGCCATCGATGTAACGTAGTGCCCCAGTAAGTAAGAGGGGGTAATCGTCACCATAAAGTGTAAGGAATGAACATGTGTTGGGCATCCACTGGTGTAAAGCTTGGTGGTAATAACAAATATTTCAATAAGAACCTTGAAGGTCGAACGGGGGAAGGTCCTATGCGAATGGCCCTTGCACTTGGCTTAGCTTATCTTAAGGCATGAGGCAAACCTTTTTTAAAGTGCCATTTTTAATGAGCATTAGAAAGGATTTGAGCTAAATTTCTAGAACTATGATATGATTTTTTATGGCAATGTCAAGTCATCTGGAAACGCTAGTCGGGGCCATGTGAAGAGTTATCCTTTTGCCTTAACAACTTGTTGGCCTAGAAATAGCTTAGTTGGAGGTAACTTCAACCATTTTGAGGAGCACTACTTTTGAGTGGTATTCCAACAATCCCTAGTGACCCTTTAAAATTTGAATAGTTGAGTGCCTTCCTTACCTAGTCATACTCATAACTACACAAGATCACCAAGGTGAATAGCCTCAACGTGACGGATTAGGTCAATATATGTCCATTGGGAGGCTAATTGTGAGTGGCCATTATGGTGGCCTTCCTCATGCATCGAACAATTGACTTAGAATTGGAACAAACATGGAGAATCCTACTATTTAATTAAAGCAAGAGATTGCAATGGTCCTCAAGAATTCTCATGCAATATGATTTCTACCTATTGATCTCAATGTCAAAGTTAAGAAATTGAACCATGCATAGATAAATGAGAAGAGTAATTATGACTCTCTTATGGTAGTGAAATGCCTCATCAACTAAATAGTGTCATGCATGAATAGATTAGTAAGATTCCTATTATCCCTATCTAATATCCAAAGAAAGCACTAGCAATAGAATAAACAAGATAGAATAAGTAGGGAAAAAAGATCATGTTGAGCTTCACTTTAGTTTGATTTTATAAAATGACATAAGAAGTGTAACATAAGTAGGAGTAAGCATGCTAATAGAATTGAAATACCAACACTTTAAGCATTATTTTTTCTTATTCTGTGAGACAAAGATGGGGCCTAGTCACTCCTTTTGGCTACAAGTCTCACCTTAGTGGGTTGACCTAAGTGGAAGACATATTCATATTAGGAGTTTGGATGGGATGCTACATCTATTAAAATATAACATAGATGTTCTTAGATGACCTAAATGAACACAAAATCATATGTGGAACAATTAGGTAATAGCTGATATAATTTTTATTCAATAATGAGTATGAATCATGAGAGTTTGGCTATTAAATGTTTAGACCTTTAGAATTTGAAGTTAGAGGTGTCAAAAAAGTTCCCATAAGGATAACTAACTCATGGTAGTAAACCATTCGTAGCAATATCGCTTTTTGATCCTTTGATGTTGGCTCGTTTTATCATTATGACGAAGAATTCAACAAGAGTTCGATTGTTCACCCACTAATATGGAACCTACGTTGTGTAAATATTATTGTCATAGGTTCATTTTAACCAACTTATTAATGTGTCATGATAATAATTCAACTTTCTATAGAAGAATTTTTTATTCACACTATTGGTCATCATGTTTGGTTGAAAATCTAGTGGTGCAATGCTATTGTGCATAGGAGTATGACTAAACTCCTTTAAATTATAATCTATACCAAGATTTGATTCTTACACCCATCATTCACTCATTGGCCAACAATATGGGCTTTACACCTCGAGGGCACATGACCACTGGCTCATCTAACATCAAAAAAAGATGGATGATGTAGGAACCTTAAGAAATTGTAGTTAAGTATGAATGGTAGGTAGAGTCCATTGCATATGAATTAGCTTTGTGATGAGATACTAAAAGTAGAAGAGTGTCATTGCTACCATGCTACATCGGATCCAACCCTATGCTCCGACAGATTTGCCCCCTCTAAGACATATACATAAAAGTTTCAGAACACCTATTACTTACTTGATAGGTTGCTCACTTGGCTTACTTTAATTATTATGACACTTTGTGCTATACTTTGTGTAATTCTATGTAATTTGGATCATGTGCCTTGGTACCTTTCTTGGGTGTAATGTTGAAATACTCATATTACACAACATAGAAGCTAGATAGTTCAATATTTCAATTATAATACTTTTCCTTGCCTAAAAATTGTAATGATCCACTAGTATCAAACCCTATGCCATAGTGTTTTCGTCCCCATAAACCCAAGTATGTCATGTCACGTAGGTTTGAAAACTTTGCTCACTTACTTGCATCCATTATTAATGTGGTGCCTATTTTTGTTCTATGTGCACGAAAAAAATGTAACTTTTTACCTAATTCATCACTTGTGTTTACTTGTCGACGGAGCATAGCAGCTCTATTAGAAGACTTGCCATTTTTCTTGTTAGAATTATCATAATATGTATTCCACGAGGGGCAATATGTGATGTAGTGTCACCCACATTAAAGCAGACATTTGATGGTTCAATATGCACTATGGTTCGTGCTTGTTCAATTATGGCCCTAGCTGCATGCTGCAACACCTATGCATGTAGGGCATTATGTTCACAGGTTAAAGCTACTTTGTGCATTTGTTACGTTTTACTATGCATGCTGTAAGTAGGGCAAGAAAAGTGTATAATTGTTTGGGTTTTTAAGTGTTACATGCTAATACCACTTGGATATGGTGATGTATTTTTTGGAGATGATCATTCTTCTTTGATAGAATTATCACAAAATGCAATTTATAGGGAGCAATGTGTGACAAAGTTTGACCAACAATGAAATAGTAGTCAAATAGTGCAACATGCGCTAGGGTTTGTGCATGTTGGACACTGTTTCATATCATGAGATGATGCAAATTCATGAATAATAGAGAACTATGTGCACTATAGCATCATGTGTGCACAACGAGTGCTATGTGTGTAATTGGTATCTCATCTCCTTGCACCCAATAACATCTAATCCATATGGATGGTTGGGGGATGTTAGACTCGAATTGCATAATACCTTAGAATGCAACTTTCTTAAATATTTTATCTTATTTCTACAAATTTTTTCTTTTGATTTGGTTGTGTTACTTTGAAACTCTAATTCTCTTCTCATGTGACCTTTACATAAATTTTATTTTTTTAATACATTTCATCAATTTACATTTTTAAGCTTTAATATATCATTATGAAATACTAATTTTTTATTATTTGTACTTATTCACTTTTGTAATTCATAAAAGTTCCAAAGTAATACTGATTGAGACTAACCGAACATTATAGGACTATTCTCGACTTACTTAATCAAATAAAACAACATTTTATATTTCTTTAAAATAGTTTATTGTTTGACGTTTTCATATGCATAATGAGAAATTTCTATATGTTCATGATTTAATGGTAGAAT
Source organism: Vanilla planifolia (assembly GCA_023846275.1). NCBI lineage: Eukaryota > Viridiplantae > Streptophyta > Magnoliopsida > Asparagales > Orchidaceae > Vanilla > Vanilla planifolia. Next base: position 134,333 of record JAIUJO010000244.1, on the reverse strand, counting down.
ATGGTACATTAAATCTTCTTAGTTGCTAAGAATGCAATTTTCTCTCACATTTATCACATTTTTTTAAATTTTTTATTTCATTGGATTGTATTATAATCAAACTCTAATTCTCCTCTCTTGTGGCCTTTACATCACTTTAATTTAGTTATGTTTCATTATAATAACATATCTAATTTCAACATTAATATATTTTTTCTTAATTTACAAAAAGTAATTTATTTTTATTTAAACTTCTTTTCTTTGATAACAAAAAGTAAAGTTTTGATAGAGATAATAAAGGTTTTTGGACTCATCTAAGCAAGCTTTATTATATTATATGTTCAATTTGATATTTTTGAATATTTTATTTTCTATGGTTTTGGCATGCTTTACGTATCATTTTCATTCATACTTAATTTAATGATCTAGTAAACAATAGTAAACCTCTTTTTGATCATAGAATGTAACTTTCTTATACAATTTGTTCTATTTCTTTAATTTTTTTTACTTTCGTTTGGTCACATTAAAATGGAACTTTAATTATACTCTAATGTGATTTTTACATTACTTTTAATTGGTTATATTACATTTTCTTAATTCATATTTATTCAATATTAGTGCATATATACCTAATATTAAAAATAATAATTTATTATTATTTATATTTTAGTATTTTCCAAATTTTTAGTAATTTTTAAGGAGGTCTAATCAACTTGAAACATGTATCATTGAACTCATATCAAAGAGCACTATACATTTAAATTTTAAATTTTATATTTTAAAATAGTTTTTATATTTTTAGATGAAAGATGAGATACATCTATTTATACATGATTTGACAATCGAATATGTTATCCTCCATCTCTTTAGCATCTTGGAATGTAGCTTTCATGTACGATTTATCTTATTTTTGTGAATGTTCCACATTGATTTTATTACACTACAACAAATGCTAAGTTCTCCTTAATTTATCTTATTTCATGTTTATTATATATTTACTTAATATTTAAAAAAATTTATTATTATTTATTCATATTTAGTTTGTAATTTGTGATAATTTGAAATGATGTTGGATCGAGGTGAAACAAGTTTTTTTGAATTTTTTTAATGAGCTCTATCTAACTAAGTATACATTTTTTTGAATGTTTTATTTTCCAATATTTTAGTAAGTTATATAACATATTTTGATTTATACCTAACTTGATTGAAGATGTTGCACGTGAACTCCTTATCATCTTGGAGCCAACTTTTTTATATAATTTATCTCATTTCTTCAACGATTTTGATTTATTATAGTTATATTCTTTTAAAACTTCGATCACCTATCTTGTGACCTTTAAGTTACTTTAATTTAATTATATTATATTTATTCAATTTATCTCCTTACAACTTTGTTAAATTTTTACTTAACATTAAATAATAATTTCTTATTATTTCCACTTATTTACTTTGATGATTCGTAGTAGTTCATGCTCAGGTGACATTAAACAAACATCGTTGCATTCATCCTAATTTTGATAGTTTTAAATATTAATTTTCATAGTTTTAGTTTATTTACTAGGATTTTGATGAGCTTTACAATAGATTTTGATTCATACTTTCTTTTATAATCGAGAATGTTACACTCAACCTTTATAGCACGATGTAAAGAACTTTCTCATACAATTTATTGTAATTCATTTAAGTTTTTTCTTTGATTTTATTTTATTGCATTTCTTTATTTTATCTTATTCTAGCTTTATCATACTTTTATTTAATACTAAAATAATAACATATTATTATTTGTGCCAATTTTTTTTCACAATTCTAACAAACTCCTAACAATGTTTAATTAAGGTGAAATAAGTCATTGTACTCAACTCGACAAGCTTAGTTCAATTAAATATGCATTTTCATATTTTTAAATAATTTATTTTCTAAAGTTTTGACATACCGTACGAGACATTTTAATTCGTTTCTAATTTGATGATTGATGAACTTTCACTCGATCTCCCAAATATTTTGGAACGCAACTTTGTTGCATAATTAATTTTATGTTTTCAAAATTTGTGCTTTTTTTGTTGTATTATTGTGAAACTCTAATTCTAGTCTCTTATCACATTTGTATAACTTTTGTTTGGCTATATTTCATTGCTTTAAGTTTTCTCATTTCAACTTTAATACATATTTATTTAATTTTAAAGTAATAATTTTTTTTTGTTCTTAGTTTCTTTGGTAATCATTAGAATTCTAAATGAGATCCAATGCGTGGAAAGCATACATTATTGGACTATCTAGACAATTTTTATCCAAAAAAATATTCATTTTAATTTTTTAAAAATATTTTATTTTTAATTATTTTGGTACGTTTTATGAGATATTTTTGCAGTACCAAATTTAGCGATCAACTTTGTTACATTTGATCTCCTTTCTATCTTGTGATACAACTTCACCAAATAATTTATATCATTTCTTCAAATTTTTCTCTTTCAATTTATTATGTTACTACAAAATGCTAATAATCTTCTTATGTGATCTTAAAACTACTTAGATTCACTTATATTATACTGATTTAATTTATCGTATTTAAGCTGTAACATATGATTGCCAAGTATTAAAATAATAATATGTTATTATTTATTTTAATTTCATTTCATAACTTGTAATAGTTGTAAACAAGGTCCAACTAAGATAAAATAGATGCCATTCGGCTCATTTCGATGAGCTCTATACAATTAATTATAAATATGGCATTTTTATATATTGGTTTTTTTTCATGATGACTGATTAGAAATTTTTATTAATACTTGATTTTTATCTCATTTCCCAAAATGCTTTACTTTTGTTTGGTAATATTACTATATATCTAAATCTCCTATAGTTTGACCATTATATCATTTTAATTTTGTTATATAACATATCTTTAATTTATCTTGGTTTTTTCTTTAACAAATATTTATTTAATAATAAAATATTAATTTAATATATTTTATTCCTATTAACCTTTATAATTTCTAATAATTTGAAATGAGGTTAGGTCAAGATAAAATAAATATCATTTGACTCATCTAATTGAGCTTTATGCAATTGAAGATACATTTTTATATTTTCTTAAACATATTAATTTTTTGCCTTACTTTATGAGACATTTCCATTCATACCTATTTTGATGATGCAGGATGCTACACATGATCACCTTCGTATCTTGGAAAATTTTTCTTTTATTTTTCAAATGCTTATTGACCTCTAATTTTCCCCTCATGTGACATTCACATTGATTTCATATTTTTATATTCGTAATAAGAATAATGAGAAAATAAATATTTAATAAGAATGTGCTCATGAGTGGTGCCCAACAAAACTAAACTAATGTAAGTAATAAGGAAATTTTTTACTATAAAAGAAATATAAAACAAAATTAAATTAATTAAATTAATTAAATTAAATAAATATAATATAATTAACTAAAAGTGTTTTGAAATCATATGAGTGGAAAATTAGAGACTCAAAGAAGTATATTCAAATCAAAGTAAAAAATTTGAAAAAGATATATAAATTGTACTAGAAACTTATATTCCAACATACTATATAAATAAAGTGTAACTTTTGAAATCATCAAATCATGATAAAACTAGTAATATTTGTTTTGTTTTGAAATAAAAATACTAACAAATAAAATAATAACAAATTAAAATAATAAAAAAAATTTATTTCAGTATTACTTAAATATATATCAAGGATAAAAACTTATAAATTGGAGAAAATAAATATAAAAAAATCAATGTAATGTAAATATAGCATAGGGGGAGAGTTAGAGTTTCAAAGTAATAAGACCAAATAAAAGAGAATAATTTGAAGAAATAATAAGAATTTTATTAGAAAGGTACATTCCAAGTAATAAGGAGTTTGAATGTAACATCAACGACATTAAAATTATTTTAAAATTAAAATGACTAATAAGGGGTGCAATTACTTTAAAAGCTAAAATATCTAGATATATAAAAATTAATATTTAATTTGTTTGTGCTCATCAAGATGAGTTCATTAATGTTTTTTTGACATTATTATAATTCATTTGGACATACTACTAATTACCAAACTTATTAAGTATAAATAATAAAAAATTATTATTTTCATACTTACTAAATTTATCATAAAGCTAAAATAAGATAAATAAAATTAATATAATATAACTAAAACAAGGCAATGTAAACGTTAGATAAGCAAAGAAATAACATTTCATAGTAATTTAGGAAAATCAAAGTAAAGAATTTGATGGAATCATATAAATCACGTAGGAAGCATACATTTAAAGGCGCTGAGATTTAATTAAATGTTATCGACCACCAAATTATGTACAAATAAAAATATCTTGAAAGTAATTCCATAACAAAGGAAATTTTTTTTAATCATATAATTACATTTAATTAGATAGAGCTCATTGAGATGAGAAAAGGGACATTTGTCTCATCATGATCTAACCACATTTAGAATTACTCTAAATTATGGAATTGACGAAGCATAAATAATAACAATATTTTTTTAAATTTGATTAAATATATATTAAATCAAAAATTGCATAATTTGAAGCAATATAATATAACCAAATCAGATCGATATAAATATCATACCAAATAAATTCTAGAGTGATATAACAACATAACCAAATTAAGGTGAAAACTTTGAAGAATTAAGCTAAATTTTATGAGAAAGTTGCATTCTAATATACTAAGCAGACCAAGTGTACCACTTTCAATTGTTAATTTTTATACAAATAAAAATATCATGTTAACATTGCCAAAGATATCAAAACAATGCTTTAATTACATGGAGCATGTTGAGACAAGTCCAAATATATTAAAGTTTAATTAAGATAAATTGAATCAATGTAATACAAAAAACAATTAAATCTAAGTAAAGGTCACATGAGAAAAGAAGTAAAGTTCCATAACAATATAACAAAATAAAAAAATTTAAAAAACATGATAAATTGTAAAAGAAAGCCACATTCTAACATATTAAAGAGATCAAGTGTAACACCCCTTATCATCACATTAAGTACAAAATAATATCTAAAATTATAAATTGAATATTTATTTTGTAATTTCTCATTGTGATGAGTCTAATGATTGTTGTTTCCGCTTCATCAAAACATTTTGGAATTAATATAAATTTCAAAATCAAATAAACATAAAAAATTATTTTTTGATATAAAGTAAAAGAATATTAAAGTTGAATCAAGATAAATTGAATACATATAATTTAACCGAGTCAAAATAGTGTAAAGGTCATATGTGAGCGATGTTAGAATTTCATAGCAATCTCATGAAAAAAAAGAATAATTTTAAGAAATAAAAAAAATTATATATGAAAGCAACATTCAAAGATGTTTAGAAGATCGAGTATAACATCCTTTATCATCAAATTAAAAATGAATCAAAAAGATACATAAACCATGTCAAAATAGTAAATGCTAAAATTTTTAAAATATATAAAAATGAATATTTAAATTTATAATGCTCATACACATGAGACCAATGATGTTTTTTTCACCTCAATTGAAACTTAGTAAGAATTACAATAAAATATCAAAATAAGCATAAATAAAAATAAGTTATTATTATAATATTAATTATATTTATAATAATGCTAAAATTATATGTAATGTAATAAATCAATGCATATATTGGTCACACAAGAGAAGAATAAGTATTTCCTATTAATAGAACAAATTGAAAGCAAAAACTTTGGGGAAATGAGTTAAATTATATAGCAAAATTGCATTCCAAGGTATTAAAATCGTATGTAGCATCTTCAATTATCAAATTAAGTAAAAAATGAAATCCCTCATAATGCATGCAAATACTTTAAAAAAATAAGATATTTCCAAACAAAAAATAAACATGCATTTTTAATTTTGTAGACTTCAATGAGACAAGGCAATCACATTTGTTTCATCTTGAACTCACCTTCTTTGGAATTACTATGAATTACCAAATTAAATTAGCATAAATAATAATCAAATTTTATTTAACTATTAATTAAAAATACATATTAAATTTTAAAAGTGATTAATTTATGCAATGTAATAAAACTAAATTGAAGCAATATAAAAATCACACTAGAGAAGATTTAAAATGAAATATTAATATAACAAAACCAAATAAAAATTATTTGAAGAAATGAGAACGTTATATAGAAAAGTATTTTTGTATTCTACGTAGAAGATTAAGAGTAACATCCTCAACAATCAAATCTAGTACAAATAAAAATATCTCATAAAACATGAAAAAAAAAGAAAATAAATTATTTAGAATTATAGAAATAAAGCAATTTGATAGAGTTCATTGAGACAACTCCAATGGCATTTCTTTTGTGTCAATCAGATTACTTGTAGAATTCTGATGAACTAAAAAATTCAGTTAGCAAAAGTAATATTATATTATTATTTTAACATCAAGAAAATACATATTAAACCAAAAATAAGACAAATTGTATCAATATAATACAACAAAATCAAACCATATTTAAGGTCACATCAGAGTAGAACAGGAGTTTCATAGTAATTTAAGGAGATCAAAGTACAAAATTTTAAGAAACAAGATAAATTGAACATGAAAGCAATAAACTAAAGAGATCAAATGTGACATCCTCGATCGCCAATTTAGGTACAAATTAAAGTATCTATTAAAATAATTTGAAGCATGAAAAATAAAATTTAAAAGTATAAAAATCAATGTCTAATTAGATAGTGATTATCATGGCTTGTCGAAGACATTCATTTCATCGTATTCAGACGTTGTTTGAAATTACTATAAATTATAAAAGTAAATAAACATAAACAATAATGAATTAATATTTTAATATAAAGTAAATATGTATTAGTGTTAAAAAGAGATATATTAAAGAAATTTAATATAATAAAATCAAAAGAACATAACATCACAAAGGAGAAGAATCAAAATTTCGTAATGTATAACTAAACTAAAAAGAATAATTTAAAAAATGAGATAAATTGTATAAGAAAGATGCATTTCATGATACTTAGGAGATCAAGTGTAATATCCATGATCTTCAAGTTAGATATGAATCAAAAATGACTTGTATAGCATGCCAAAACCCAAAAAACATAAATATTTAAGAACATAAAAAGGAATATTTAATTTGATAGTATTTGATTAGGTTGACTATCATGGAGAAGCATGACAACTCCTGGGGATTGGTCAGTATGTATGAGTGGATTGGTATAAGTTGTCTTGGGTCAATGTAGTGTTAATGGTTCATGGATCTTTGAAGGTTAGACTATATCAATGTTGGTCGAGCAAATATATACAAGTTGGAGCATATTAACATACGTTTATGGGTTAATAATTAAGCAAGTAAAGTTCACCATGTGGCATGATATGGGTTGGGTTGATGGCATCACAACATCTACGATGACGAATTGTGGTGGCAACAACATTAGATGAGGATTGATCACAAACATAACCCAAAAAATTTAATTTTAAGTCAAACATAATAAAGATATGTATCATTAAACCTATAAGCCTTTTATAAGGACTACTTGGATTAGACTTTTAATCGAGATATATCCAAAATGGTACTAATTAAGCACCAACAAATGAAAAAGAAATATAAATGCAAATAATTTGACGAATTGAAAACAAAAATTTAATTATGCTAATAAATAATGGTCACCTAAAAATTACCCCTAGAATGACAATGATTGTTAAGACTAATGACAAGTAGGAGATCCAATTCTAGTATAGTACTAAGTTTGAATAAATCTAGTAAGACATCTAAGTGAAATGACTACATGATGCCCAATTGTTATTGTAATAGAAATGAGTTTAGAATTTTTCTTAGCCATCTAGCTAATGGTGGAAGTAGATGTGAGTTTGGATTGAAGAACCTAAAATTCGTTGTGTTCTTTACTTTTTTCTCTTTCACACAAGTTTTCAAAGCTAAGAACAGTTTCTAAAATTTGTTAATAACAACCAATAATATTTTTAAGAGGCTTTTACTAGCAAATTGCATGTGCTTTCATATTTTTGAGGCATAAAATTTGCATAATACATCACCCCTCTTGTCGATAACTTGTAATAAACATGTCAATAGATATTAATTTTAATAATTTATCTTAAGAGGCATGTCTTAAAATGACTAAGAGCAAAAAATTATATTGCAGATAAAATTATTTTGCTATTATAACACTACCCACACAAAGGCCAATGTTTTAAAAAAGATGTGATGAGATGGGATATGAGACACCAATATATGACATAATAAATTTACATTATGTGTAATACAGTGGAGTCTTGATAATAGTCATAAAAGAGTAACATTTACTTTTAATATGAAAATCATAAAGTACAAATTGATAAATGTTGTAGAATAGAAGATGAATTGTGTAACAAAACCTAAGTAATATCAAAACTCAAATTGATTTTTTACATAAATGACTTTATTAAAATTTAATTCCAAGTCCCTTCTCAGCTGAATTCCTTTTTTATCTTCTTTTCCACTATAAACAAGTTTTAGAAAGGTGATTGGCAGTTGGCAATCCCTTTTTTGGTGTGTCAACACCCTTTGCACTATTTTAAGCCACATTTTGTTGAGACAAATTGTTAAACTAAAACACTCTTACAAAACAAGTCTCCATGGATGATTCTTTCCTTATCCAGTGTAAATATTATATGTCTAACCACTATTAAATAAGGCTTAAAATAGCATCAGGGTGATTGTGTTGGAAAAAGTGGTGGCAAACCACCAATATCCATTTAAAAATTATTGTTTTTTTAATAAATCATTGTGTGAGAATATTTGAAAGTAACAACAATTAAAAATAAGAAATGATTGAGGACAATTTGGAAAATACAGGAAATAAAAAGATATCAAACGATATCGAACCATAGCATAGAAAAGAAAAAAGATATTAACCAATTAGTGAAGCTGGTACGATTTAAGGAAGGGATTATTTGGTTATAGAAAGGCCTTGTGTGCAATGGTTAGATAATTTTCTCGAACCCTAACATATATTAAACTTAAGATGCATAAATCAAGGAGGCTAAGGAGGCCAATACTATGACAAAGGAAAAGGAAGAAGGAGACTTCAAAAGCTAAATAATTAAGAGGAAGAGAACCAATGTGATGTATACCTGAACTCAAGTGAAGAGCTAGGAATTGTCATGCCTTCCATATAAATGTATATACATATTAGGAGTTTGATGTAAAAGTGGATGCAATATTGTTGGGATGACCTCAAATATGAATAGTATGAAATGGTTTCTATATTATGTCTCACAAGTTGAAGGAAACTTTGATAGTACTTGTATTATTTTGATTAAAATTACATGTTAAGCTCTCTGTTGTGTTGTAAATATGAGTTAGTCATAAAAGGTTTTACATGATTAAGCATCATATTATGCACACATTCCATTGATGAGTAAATCTGATGTGGTGGATGATTAGAACTAATCATGTAAGAATAGAGATTGTGCATGTTGTGAATGCATTGAAATTTGAATTTTATATTGAAAGCTTGTTAGTTGATAGTTATATTTATCATATTGTGGTGATTCTAGTTATATTCATGCATGCGATTCCAAAACTTTAAGGATTTGTTAGAATAAAATTCTAAAAATATGATAGTTATGTAGGTATGATTATTAATGTGATCTTTTATTGAGAACATTTATTACATTCTAAGATTAGTTTTGTTATATGTAAATGAGTGCTGTCTTGCAAAATTGTGTTGAAACATGTTGCACATTATGAGTACAATTGGTTGGAAATTACAATTACACCTTAAAAAAAGAAAAAACAATAGCTTGAACTTAGAAGGAGAAATGTAATAACAGACTTACATTCATATAAATTGTTGACATAAAAAATTAAAAACAATGCAATAATTTTATAATTCACATTTCTACAAGAATTAAGAGTTACCAAAATTTGTGGAGGAAAATTTAGCTTGAAATAATAAAAAAATAATTAAGGTAATTTTAATTTGAAAACTTCAGAATGATTTTATTTAAGGGTATGCCATAATGCACTTCTAAATCACCAAGCAAGATCTTCTTCAAACACAAACCTAAGACAAATTTTCCAACCAAGTTAGGATGGATTAGCTCAAATGTTTTTTGCTTGAGTCTGATCATAAAGCTCAACCCTGGACATGTAATGCAAGAAAAGGCCAATAAACGGGGCTTATATGGCTTCAAAAGAAAGTGAGCTCTCATGTTTTCATGTGGGGAGCATCAGAAGCATGAATTGGCCATGGAGGATTGGTAAAGGAGGATTATGTCCTTACTATGTGCAAGAAATAGCTATGTGTTTTGTCAAAGAAGAGTAGAAAATTAGGAAGCATCTTAATATCACTAAGAAAAATAGTAGGCTTATACTAGACTAGTGAAAATTATAAGATCAACAAAACCTAAGTTTTATAAATTTTATTATTAGTAAATTTGAAATTTGAAGCCTTAAAGTTAGAATTTAAATGTCCTAAAATTGAAACTTGAATAGCTAGGATTTAAAATTTAAATGTCTTAGGTTTGAAATTTAAACTTATATTAAGTTTTAGAATCAAAGAACCCTAAATAAGAATAATGGTTAGGAATTGAAAAGGACCTTTGATAAAGCCAAAGATAGCTTAAACATTAGTTAGAAAAATTTCCTAAGGATTAAGATTTTATATGAGGTAATCTTTAAGATCAAATCATAAGCAATAATTGATGTAATTTTAGTATTATAACTTACAGGTGATTTTATTTCAAGCTATGCCACAAAACACTTCTGAATCACAAGTTAGATCTTCTTAACACCTAAACATTGGACTAATGTTTTCAACAAAATCCTAAATGAATGGCTATTATTTTCACTTGTGGCTAAGAGAAAGGCCCAGCCATGGACATGTGTTGGAAAAGAAGACCAATAAAAAGACCCTAGATTCCTTCAAGGTTAGCAAGCTCTCATGTCTTCTTGTGTGGAACTTATAGGTGATTAAATTTGCATTGAAAGAAGACTAATGGAGGATTAGGACATAATTAAGTGTAGCAAAATGCTATGGATTTTATTGAACAATACTAAAAGTTGGAAGGTGTTACAATATAGTTAAAAAACATTGTTTGCTTCGACTAGAGATGCTAAAATTATAAAGTTGGTCAAACAAAAATATGATATCAAAATTTTATTATTAGAGCAATTGAAGTTCAAAGGTCTTAAAATTTAAATTTGAATTTTCTAAATTTGATATTTGAATATCTATGATTTAAAATTTCAATGCCCTTGGTTTGAAATTTAAATCTAGGTTAGCGCTGTGAATCCAATGACCTTAAATAAGTTTGAAGGAAACTTAGATCATGAAGGGACCTTTGATAAGGAAAAGAGTAGAATAAGAATTAGTGAGTTGAAATTCCTAAGGATTAAGGCTTTATATTAAACAAACTTTATGATCAATCACAGACCGTAATTAAGCTAATTATTGTATTCTAACATAAGGGTGATTTTATTTAAAGCTATGTGACAATACACTTCTGAATCGCAAGAAAGATCATCAATCCCAAACCTAAGATTTAATTTCCTAACCAAATCGAGACTGAATGGCCTAGATTTTAGCTTGAGATTGAGTGTAAGTCTAACCCATGGACAAGCAATGCAAGAAAGGGCCAATAAAAGGAGCCAGATAGCTTCCAAGGTGAGTAAGCTCCTATTTTTCCTTATAAGGAGTGTTGAAGAGCTTGAATTGGACATTGAAAATTGCTAAAACAGGATTAGGACTTGCTTAAATGCAGCAAAAAACTTTGGGTTTCATTGAGGAACACTAGGAGATTAGGAAGGGCCTCAATATACCCAACAAACTAAAATGGCATAGATTATACTTGTCAAAATTTTAAGTTTAATCAAGGGAAGCTAGGATACATAAATTTTATTATCGAGAATTGAAAATTAGTTGTCATAAATTTGAAATTTGAATAGGTTAATTTTATATTTGAATATAAATGATTTAATTGTTAAATATCTTTTGTTTGAAATTTTAACCTTAGTTATGATTGAGAATTTAGGAGTCCCAAATAAGTTTAAAGTTGAGTAATCTAAAGGACCTTGGATAACGGCATGAATAGATTAAGAATTAGGTAGAAGAAAGTGTTAAGGATTAAGATTTTATATGAAGCAAACCTTAATATCAATCAAATATAATAATTAAGGAAATTTTAGTATTACAACATTAGTATTATTTTATTTATAGCTGTGCAATAATGCACTTTGAATCATAAGCAAGACCACCTTCAACCCCAAACATAAGACTTAGTTTTCCTGCCAAATTAGGAATGAATTGCTTAGGTTTTTCCATGAGGTTGAGTATATGGCTCAGCCATGGACATGTAATGCAAGAAAAAACTAATAAAAGTAGCTTAGATGACTTCCAAGCTAAGTGAGCTCTCATGTTTTCTTGTGATGAGCCTTAAGGAGCTTGAATTAGCTATGGAAAAAGGCTTAAAAAGAATTAGGTGTTTATTAAATGTTGTAAAAGCCTTCATATTTGGATGAAGAAGAGATCTAGTATAACATCATCAATCATCTGATTTTGTAGGAATCAAGATATCTTAAGTATAACAATATAATATAAAATAAAAATATTTACTAATATTTAAATAAATACCTAATTAGATTATGCTCTTTGGTGCTAGTTTAATAACATTAGCCTCTTCTTGATCTAATCTCATTTAGAATTACTGTAAATTAACAGAGCAAATAAGCATTACGAATTATGAATTTTTATTTTGAGTTGAAGTGAACACATTCTAAAGCTAAAATAAAATGTTTTCAACAATATAATATAAAACTTTAAAGTGGTGTAAAGGTCATAAGAGAGGAGAATCAGAGTTTTATAGCAATATTACCAAATCAAAGTAAAAACATGTAAAAAGAAAGATAAATTATATATGAAAGTTGCAAACGAGGATACTAATAAGATCGAGTGTAAAGCCTTGATCACTGAATTATGTATGATTACAAACTTTTTGTAAATGATGCCAAAACTTTAAGATTTTGAAATGAATAATTAATTTGGTATAGCTCTTTCTAATGAGCATAACGATGCTTATCGCATTGTGATTGGATACTGTTTGCAATAATTTCGAATTATAATAACAAATAAGCAAAAAAAATATTTTTTAAATTATTTTAATGTTAAGTAAATATATGTAAAAATTAAAATAAGAAAAATTATAACAATATAATATAATCAAATCAAAGTCATATAAAGATAGTATGAGAGGAGATATATAGTTTCATAATAATTTATATAAATAAAAATAAAAATTTATAAAATATTAAGATAAATTATACCAAAAAGTTGTTATCCAAAAGAACGAGGAGATTAAATGTGACATCAGGAATCACCAAATTATGTCAAAATTAAATTTTATTGTAAAGCAATCTAAAGACATTTAAAAATAATATTTAAAACTATATAAATAAATATTTAACTACATATAACACAACAAGATGACTCCAATGACATTTGTTTCATCTTGATAAGACCTCATTTTGAATTTCCACAAATTACCAAAATATATAATATTTTAAAAATTAATTATTTTAATATTAAGTAAACATCTATATAGCAAAAATGATATAAATAAAAGAATTATTAGATAACCAAAACAAAGTAAAATTTTTTAAGAAATGAGATAAATTATTGATCAACATTGAGATAATGTTTGTCTCATCTTGATCAAACCTTTTTGAAATTATTGAAAATAACAAAAGTAAATATCTATAAATAATAACAAATTATTTTTTCAATAATAATTAAATACATATTAAAGCTAAAATAAGGTAAATTAAAGCAATGTAATATAACCAAATTAATATGATGTAAATATTATTCGAGTGGAGATCTAGAGTTACACAGTAAGATAATAAAATCAATGTGGAACATTACAAAAAAAGAGGTGCATTTTACAAAAATATTGCATTCCATGATCCTAAAACGATGGACTATAATATCTTTGATTAACAAATCCAGTAGGAACCAAAATGTCTTGTAAACCATTTTAGATAGAAAAAAAATATCTCGAAAAATATAAAGACGAATATTAATCAAATCAATCTTATTAAGATGGGTCCAATGACACCTAGTTTTATCTCAAAATGACCTTATTTGGAGTAACTATGAATTACTAAAATAGATAATCAATAAAAAAATAAATTATTATTTTAAAATTAAGCAAACATATATTAAAAATAAATTGCAATAAAATGAAGCAATGTATTATAAATAAATAAATGTAAAGGATACGTGAAAATAGATTTAGAGTTACATAAAATATAACAAAGTCAAAGAAATAGTTTGGAGACATTACAAATTATAAAGGAATGTGGCATTTGAATGTGTTGAAGTGGTTGAGTGTAACATCCTTTCTTATCAAATAAAATAATAATTTAAATATCATGTAAAGATAGGCCAAGTTATAAAAAATAAAACATTTAAAATATAGTAATGATAATTTTATTGAATAAAATGCTTTTACAAGTGTTTAATGACATTTGTTTCATCTCAATTGTACCTTATTTAGAATTACTATGAATTACCAAACCAAGTAGGCATAAATTATAATGAATTTTAATGTTTATATTAGAAAAATATATATTAAATCTAAAATGAGATAAAGTAAAGAAAATTAATAAAATAAAGTCAAAGTAATGTAAAAGTCACATTAGTGAAAAGACTATTGCTTTGTCTCTATCAGACCTTATTTCAAATTGCAACAAATTAATAAAATAAATAAGTATGAATAGAAATTTATTATTATCTTAATATTAAATGAATATTTTGATAAATATGAAATAAAATAAATTGAAAAAAATTTATAAACAAATTAATGTGATGCGAATGTCAAATAAGAAAACAATTTGAGTTACTTTGATCTTAGATTAGTGGAATGCAAATTTTTAAATGAAACTAATCTCATTTCTTCAAATTTTTAACTTCCTATGTAACTCTAATCTTGTCATTGGTGTTGTTTACAAAAATTAAGTTGGTTGAATTATATTACATTAAGTTAACTTACTTTTGCATAAACATATATTTTTACTTATTATAAAATAATAATTTATTATTTTTATTCTTTTTTAACAGATTAATATGTAAAAATTTGAATAAGGCCTAATCAAGATGAAACCAACATCGTTAGACTTAGCTTGATGATCTATATCGAATTGAATATTTAATTTTAAATTTTTAAATATATACATTATCTATGATTTTAGAACTCTTTATGATACATTTTTATACAAAGTTGATTCGGAGACTGAGGATCTTGCATTCGATCTCTTTAATAACTTGAATTGCAACTTTGAAAAAATAAATTCTCATTTTTTTTAATGTTTTGCTTTATTTGATTACGTTAATATGTAATTTCAAATATCCACTTATGTGACCTTGTCTACACTTCGATTAATTGACATTACTATACATCAATTTATTTAATTTTATATTTAATACATATTGACTTAATATTAAAATAAAAATTTATTACTGCTTACACTTATTTTCTTCGGTAATTCCTAGTCAATCCAAACAATGTCTGATTAATATGATAAAAACATTTTTGGACTCTTGTTTACAAGGTTTATGAAATGAAATGTTTGGTTTTATATTTTAAAAAAATTTATTTTCTATGAGTATGGTACACTTTGAGGTAGTCTGGTTTGTATCAAATTTAAATGATCAATATTGTTACACACAAAAAATTTAGTATCTTGAACTATATCTTAAAATGTTTTGTCTTAATTTAGTTATATTACTATATAACTCTAAATCTTCCTAAGCTTGACCTTTACATCACTTGATTTTGTTGTAGTAGAGTGCTTAATTCATCTCAATTTATCTTTAATACAAACCTACATGATATTAAAAAAATAATTTATCATTAATCATGCCTACTTATTTGCTAATTTGTATTAATTACAAATAAGTTAAAATGGAGAAAAAATACCAACAAACTCATCTCGATAAACTCTATCAAATAAAATATTTTTTTTTTTATTTTTAAATATTTTTTCTATTAAGTTGGCATGCTTTATGAAGGATTTTCATTATTAATTGATTTGATAATCAACGATATTACTCTCAATCTCCTAAGAATATTGGAATGCAATTTTATCATGAATTTATCTCGTATTTACAATTTTTTTCTTTGATTTAGTTATATAATGAGGTTACTCTTAATCTCATTTTGTGTCGCCTTTGTTTCACTTTTATCTTTTTGTATAACATTGTTTCAATTAATCTAATCTCAGTTTTAATATACATTTTAAATTTTTTAAAATGTTAAGTTATTATTATATTTTCTTTTTTAAATCAGTAATTCAAGTAATTTCGAATGTCATCTTCTAGAGATGAAAACATACATCATTAGACTTCTGTCGAGAAGCTATATCTAATTTAGTAAAAAAATTTATATTTTTTGCATACTTTATTTTTTATGGCAAGATAATATTTTACGATAAATTTTGATTCATACATGATTTAATGATCGATGATATCACATTAGACCACTTCATTAACATGGTATGCAACATTCCCAAACAATTTATCTAATTTCTATTCATTTTTGTTTTTTTTGTTGTATAATCATTTAGCTGTGCACCTTAGTGAGTATGACCTCTACTTGATTTTTACTTGTCAATATTACATTGTTTAAGTTTATCTAGTTTTATCATTGATATATATCTATGTCATATAAAATAGAATAATTTTTATTATTTATACTTATTTTCTTCAGTAATTAATAGTAATAAGAAATAAGGTTTAACAAAGATGAAATAAAGAATGGTTGGAGTCGTCTAAATGAGCACTATACAACTAAAAATTCAATTTTATCATTTAAAATTTTTATTGTTATTTTGGAATTGTTTACAAGTTATTTTTGTTTTATAACTAATTTGGTAGAATTATATGTTGCACTCGATCTCCATAATATTGTGGAATTCAAATTTCTTTCAGTTACTTCATAATAAAATAATAACTTCCTATTATTCATGCTTACTTAGTTTGGTAATTTACAGTAATTCTAAATGATGTCTAACCTAGACAGAAGAAACGTCATTAGACTTATCTATACATGTTTTACTAAATTAAATATTCAATTTCATGTTTTTAAAATATTTTTTTCTTATTTTTTTATCCTTTGCGAGACATATCAACTTGTATTTTATTTCATGATCGATGATGTTACAATGAAACTCCTTCATATCTTAGCATGTAACAGTGTAGGACAACCTATCCCCATTGTTCAAATGTTTTTCATTTTTTTATATTTCTAGTTAACTATAATTCTCTCTTATGCCACCAATGCATTAATATTATTTTCTTCTATTATATTACTTCAATTTCTCTTATTTAATATTGTAAATTGATATAATTTCAAATGAGGTATGAGCTAGTTGAAACAAATGTTATTGGCTCCTCTAGATGAGTTCTATTGAATTAGATATTCATTTTTTAATTTTTAAATATTATAGAATCAAGGATTTTAGCATACTTTACAATTCATTTTTAATCATACCTCATATCAAGGATTACATTCAATCTACTTAATGTCTTGCAATGTAACTTTCCAATATGATTTGTTACTTTTCTTCAATGTTCTTGCTTTTATTTGTTTATTTTAGAACATAACCCTAAATCAAATCTCGTTTGATGTTTACATCAATTTTAATACTAAATATTACATGGTTTAAATATTTTCCATAATTTTAGCTTTCATATTTATTTACTTAATATGAAAAAAAAAATTTTTACAATTTATGTATTTTGACTTTTTGATTTCCTATATTTCCAAAAAAGTCCACACAAGATGAAAAAATTATCGTTTGACTTTCCTCGATGAGGTCAATGAAATTAAGAACTTTTTTGTATTTTTTGTTTATTATTTTAAAGTATTTTTGAATTTTTAAAGAAATATGTTGATTCTTTCTAGATTTGATGATCAAAACTTTACACTTCATCTCCATAATAACTCAAAATTTTGTTTTTTTATAAAACTTATCATATTTTTCCAAATTTTTAAATTCAATTATCTTATATTATTTTGTAACTCTAAATCTTTGCCTGCTTGATTTTTATATCATCATAATTTCTAACGTTACATCACCGAAACTTATTTAATTTCAACTTTAACAAGTATTTACTTACTGAAATATAAATTTGTTATTCTTTATTCATATTGAATTTGGACACTAGACATAATTCAAAACATGTTTCAACATGGATTAAATAAAAGTTATTAAATTTGTATTAATGAGTTCTATATAATTAAAAATATTTCTTTATTTTTGTAAATATTTTATTTTCTAAAAATTGTCTAACTTTTGTGAGATTTATATTTGTGCTTGGTAAATGATTAAGAAAGTTATACTAGATTTTTTTGTATCTTGGAATGCAACTTTCACCCATATTTTATGTCATTTCTTCAATTGTTTCACTTTGAATACGATGTATTACAATGTAACTTGAAATCTTCTATGATGTAACTTTGTATCAATCTAATTTGGCAAAATTACTTTGCTTCAATTTGTCCCATTTTATCTTTAATATTTTTTTCATCTTATTAAAGGAATAGTTTTATTTTATTTATAGATTTTTGATGTTCTAATTCATAGTAATTTCAAATGTGGCCTAATCGAGATGAAAAAATGTTGAGTAGGCAATTTTTTGATGAGCTTCTTAAAATTAAATACTCAGTTATGTGTATATAGTATTTTATTTGACTAAATTTTTGCAATGTTCAAAAAAAATATTGATTGAAACCTAATTTGATTATTGTGAATGTTACACTTGTTTTTCTAACTTCATGAAAAATACCTTTCATGTATAATATATCTCAACTATTCAACTTATTAACTCTGATTATTTTTTGTTAATAAGAAACTCTAACTCTCTTGTAATATGACCATTGTTTCATTTTGATTTTTTAATATTAGAATAACTAACTTTATTTTAAGAAATATTTTGTTATTAATTATACTTATTTTCTTCTTTCTATTATAGTATTCTAATTGTTGTATCATTGAGATGAAATAACATTGCTAGACTTCTGTGCAAGAACTTGATCCAATTAAATATTACTTTTATATAGTTTTAAATATTTTCTTTCTATGAAATTAGTATGATTGAAAAACTATTTTGATTCATTCTTAAATTTATCAATCAAAGATGTTGCACATGATTTTCTTAATTTCCTAGGATTCATTTTTCACATTAAATTTATCTCATTTATAAAACATTTTTATTTGATTTGCCAATATTACTATATAACTCTAAATCTCCACTTATATGACCACTATATGTCATTGAATTGCTTATATTATATTACATAAATTTATATCATTTTTGCTTTATTATATATTTTCTTAATATTTAAAAAATAATTTAAAATTATTTGTGTTTTTTACTATAGTTATTTGTAGTTATTTTAAATGAGGTTTGATGAAGGCAAAATGAACATCATTTTACTTTCCTTGGCAAGTTCTCTGTAATAAAATATAAATTTAATATTTGAAAATTTTTTTGGAAAGTTTTTTCATTCTTTATGAGTTATTGCTTCATAAATAATTGGATAATGCATGATGTTACACTCAATCTAAATAAAAATTATGAAAAATCACACGAAAGAAGAATTAATGTTACATAATAATATAACCAAATAAAAAAAATTTTAAAGAATTGATATAATTTTTATAGCAAAGATACATTCCAAGATATTACAGATACTAAGTGTGATATCTCAATAACTAAATTAGGTACAAATCTAAATGGTTAATAAACATATTAAAAAATTAAAAAAGATTTAAAAAAATTAAAAATAACATTTAATTATTATAGCTCATAGACATGAGTCCTATGACATTTCTTTCATTTTGATTTGACTTCATTTAGAATTTCTATAGATTACAAATTGAATAAACCTAAATAATAAGGAGTTATAATTTTAAAATTAAATAAATATATATTAAAGTAGAAATAATATAAATTGAAAACATGTGATGCAACCAATTCAAAATGATCTAAAGATCAATCAATAAAAGATTTAGATAATATAGTAATACAACCAAATAAAAGAAAAAATATTGGATAAATGAGATAAATTATATGTGAAAGCTGCATTCCAAGATATAGAGGAGATCAAGTGTAACATCATTAAATTTTAAATTAGATAAAATTCAAAATTTATCATAAAAATACAAAAATCTTCAAATAAAATAAATAAAAAAATTTAAACATGTATTTCATTTCTCGTAGAGCTTTTTGAGACCACTACATTGATGTTTTGTTTTTAACCAACATGATTTAGCATTATATGAATTTTCTAAAGTAAATAACTATAAATCGAAATAAAATTCTCATTTATGATAATATAAATATTTATTAAATTTGAAATGAGTTAAATTGAAGCAACATATTATAATAAAATAAAGATGATGTGATGGTCACACAAAGGAGAATTAAAGCTACATAGTAATATAACCAAAAAAAATTGAAGAAAAAAAAGTTATAAGGGAAAGTTACATTCTAAGATACAAATGTCAAATCAGATATTATTTGAAACATGTGAGAATGTGTGATGAAGGCCAAGAATTTTGAATATTTTAAAATATTAAAAAATAAAATATTTAATTAGATAGAGCTCATTAATATAGTTTAGTGACATTTGTTTCCTCTCAATGAGACCTTATTTATAATTTTTACAAATTACTAAAGTAAATAATTTTTAATATTTAGTAAATATTTCTTAAAGTTGAAATGAGAAAAACTTAAGTAATATAACTTAACAAAATTAGGGCAAAGTAATTTGCACCTGAGACTAGATTTTTATTTACATAGTAATATGACCAAATGAAGATAAAATTTTTGAAATACTTTGATAAATTGTATTGGAAATTTGTATTCTAGGATGATAAATAGATCATTGTAACACGGTATTTTTTCTTCTCCATTAGACCTCATTTATAAATAATTAAAAAAATAAAGAAGAATAAATAAAACTAAATTATTTATCTTTATTTATACATATAATAAACTTAAGAAAATCTATTAATGTAATAAAATATAACAAAATCACCAAATAAAAAATTATGCAAATTAGATAAGTTGTGAAAGAATGTTAAGTCGTAAATCAATTATATGTAAAAAATGTCTCAAAAATATAAATAAATATAAAAATGAAAGATTAAAAAACTAAAATAAATTTTTAATCAAATAAAGCTCATGAAGTTGAGCCTAACGACATTTTTTTCATCTCTGTTAATCATGTTTGGTACTACAAGGTACTGTTTTAATATTAAGTAAATATATATTAAATGCGAAGTGAGGTAAATTAAAGCAATATAATATAGAAAAGTCAAGGTGATGTAAGGGTTACATGAGAGAAGATTTAGAGTTCTATAGAAATAAAATCAAATCAAAGAAAAAAATTTTGAAAAAAAGTGAGAGCTATATAAGATAGTTGCACTCTAAGATAATAACAATGGACCTCTTCGAGATGAGTCCAATGATGTTTATGTCATCTCTAATTCACACTAATTTTAATTCTAGTATTTACGTACAATAAATGAGTATAAATATTAATAAATTATTTTTTTTAATAATAACATAAGTAAATATAAAAGGAAATTGAGATAATCTAAATTCATATAAAAATTCTCAAGAGAGGAGAATGGAGTTTTATAGTAACACAACCAAATAAAAAAAATAATGAAAAGGAGATAATTCATACAATTATGTTATATTCTAAGATACAAAGTAGAAGTGTAACATCTATAATCGACAAATGAGGTATGAAAAGAAACGCTAAGCGAAGTGCTCCAAAAGTGTAAAAAATAAATTATTTAAAAAAATATTAACAATTAATATGTAATTGTATGAAATCATCAGCAAATGTTCAATGTGTTTATTTCATCTCCATTATACATGATTTGTAATTACTATGAATTACCATATTAACTAAATATAAATAATTAAAAGTTGTTATTTGAACATAAGTAATAATATATTAAAACTAAAATGAGATAAATTTAATCATTGTATATAAAGAAACAAAAGTAATGTAAAGGTCAAATGAGAGGAAAATTTCTATTTTTATAGTAATAAAATCAACACAAAAAAACTTAGAAAAACTCAAGAAAATTATTGAGAATGGTTTTTGAAAGTTGTATTCCAAAATATAAAGAAGATCAAATGTAACATCTTTAGTTGCCAAATCAAATATGAATAACATATTGTCATAAAATATGCCACTACAAAAGAAATTAATTATTTTTAAAAAAAAAGAATATGTAATAGTTAAAAATTCATAGAGTGTAGTGTAATGATCTTTGTTTCATCTTAATGAGATCTTGTTTTGGTTTACTATGATTTAAAAAATTAAAAATAATAATAGGAAAATAATTTTTTAATATTAAGTAAACATATTTTCAAATTAAAATATGATAAATAAAGGAGACATAATATGTCCAAACCAAAGTGATTTAAAGCCACATGAGATAAGAGTTTAAGTTACATAATAATACAATAAAATAAAAATGAAAAGATTATCAACAAAGGGTAAATTACATGAAAATGTTGTCTTCCAATGTACTATGGAGATCAAGATTAACATTCCTAGTTATCAATTTGATAGGAATAAAAAAATACTAATAAGGCATCCCAAATTTTTTAAAAGTGAAATATTTCAAAAACTTAAAAAATTTATTTGGTATAGGTTATCAAGAGAAGAATGAAGTTCATTTCATCTTTATTGTGCCTCATTTGGAAATACAACGAATGCTAGAAGTAAAAAAAAACTATTTCTTTAACCAAATGAATTTGACATAAATGTCACATGATAAAAGATTTAGAGTTACATAGTAATATAATCAAATCAAAGTGAAACTTAAAATAAATGTCATAAACTTATAGAAAATTTTTCTAAGACATTGAGGAGGCCAAATAGAACATCTTTGATCATCAAATCAAGTACAAAAAAATAACACATGAAAAAAGTAAAAACCTAATGATGTAAACCTAAGTATTTAATTTGATAGAGCACATCAAGTCGACTATAATGAAATCTCCTTCATCACCATGACACCTAACTTAAAATGAATGTGAATTAATAAAGCAAGAAAAATAATAGTAAAATATTATTTTAATATTATGTAAATTTTTATTAATGCTGAAAATGAGATAGTTTGAAAAAATAATAATATAACCATATCAAAATGATGGAAAAGGCCACACGACTATAGATTTTTAGTTACATATTGTTTTAACTAAACAAAAATAAAAATATTTAAGGGAATGAGATAGATTTCATGATATTTGCTGCCTCTTGATTAGACTAGTTTAAAGGTACTTCTAATTACAAATGAAAATAATCATAAATTAAAATAAATTAAATTTAAAACAAAATATATATATTTACTGAAGTAAAAGAAATTGAAGTAGTTTCATATATGAAAGTTAATATGAAGTAATGATATAACAAAGAAGGATTTAGATTTATAGTATAATATAATAAAATTTAATTAAAAGATTTGATGGCAATTGATAAATTATATTAGAATGATGCATTTAATGATACTAAGGAGTTAATTGTAGGCTCCTTCATTGTCAAATAAAATTTCAATCAAAATATCTCCTAAAACAAGAAAAAACTATAAATTGTAAAATGTATAAAATTATTAAAATTTTTATTAAGTAGGATAGAGAAAGTCAAGAGGACTCCAACAATGCTTCTTTTGTCTTGATTATACGACATTTGGAATTACTATGACTTTCAAAATAAAATAGGCATAAATAATATTACATTATCATTCTAATGTTATATAAAGATATGTTGAAGTTGAAATAAGATAAATTTAGCTAATGTAATATGTCCATATCTAAGATGTAAAGGTCACACAAGAGAATACTTAGAGTTATATAGTAATATAATCAAATATATTGGAAACGTTTGAAAAAAAAGAGATAGATCATACAAGAAGGCTAGATTCTAAGATGTAGAGGAGATCAAGTGCATTATCCAGAACCATCAAAACAAGTACAAATGTAAATATATCATTAAGCCTATAAAAAGTATAGAAAATAGAAATGTAAAAGTTTTATAGTAAATATCTAATGTATAGATCACTTCTAAAGGGGTTCCATAATGTTTCCTAGTTCTAGTTTAAACCAAGTGAAGAATTACTATTGAATTAAAATAAAATAAATCAAATAATAAAAAATTATTACTATAAAATAAGCCAAACATATATTTTAAAAATTGGACAAATTGAATCCATATTAAATTATAAAATCATTGAGATATTAATATAACATGAGAGAAGACTTTTTGTTACATAATAATATAACCAAATCAAACTTAATAATTTGAAAAAATAAGACAACTACATGGGAACCTTTATTTCCAAGATACTAAGGACATTAAGTGTAACATCCTAATTCATTAAATCAAATACTAATCAAATTACTGAAAAGACATGCCAACACTTATGAATTAAAACGTTTTAAAATATGAAAAAAAATATTTTGTTGGATAGAGTTCATTGAGAGAAACCCAATGTTTTTAATAGACTTTGTTTGGAATTTCTACATATTATCAAAAATAATATTTAAAAAATAAATTATTATTTTAAGTCCTTGTAAATATATATTAAAGCTAAAATGTGATCAATTTAAGCTATGTAACGTAACAAAATCAAAAGAAAGATAAGGTCATGCAATAGATGACTTTGAGTCACATAGTAATATAATAAAATTAAAACCAAACAATTCAATGGATGAGATAAAGTGTGTAGAAGAGTTACATTCCAGGATGCTACAAAGATTGTGTATGACATCCTCGATCATAAAATCATTTATGAATCAAAATTACTTATATAGTGTGCTAAAATTCTTAAAACTAAGACATTTAAACATAAAAAATAATTATGTAATTGGATGGAGATCATCGAGATGACGGCAATCTTTGTTATTTCATGTTAATTGGACCTACAGTAATTAATATAAAGTATTGAAGAAAATAAACATAAATCATAATAATTTTCTATTTTAAGGTTATGTAAATATATATTATCACTAAAATGAGAAAAATCAAAGCAATGTAATATAAAAAATTCAAAGCAACATAAAGGCTATATGAGAATATATTTTGATTCACTTAGTAAAATCAAAGCAAAATATTTGGAGAAATTATATACAATATTTGAGAAAGTATCATTACATGATATTAAGAAGTTTCAGTGCAAACTCTATATTATAAATAAGGTATGAATCAAAATTTTTCTTAAAGACAACAAAAACAATGGAACATAAAATATTTAAAATAATAGAAAAAAATCTTTAATAGGACAAATCTTGTATTTCCCAAAGACATTTGTTTTTTCTCCATTAAACATTATTTTCAATTACCATAATTGACAAAACTGAATATATATAAATAAAAAAATGTATTAAAAAATATAATATATCTATATATTAAAGCTAAAATATAATAAATTGAATTAATCTACTATAACTAAATTAAGGTAATATAATGGTCACATAATAAGAATATAAGAGTTTTTAGAGTTGAGGAGATGGTTGTAACATTCTCATTCATTAAATCAGTCACAAATCAAAATGTAACATAAAACATGCTAAATTAATAGAAAATAAAATATTTAAAATTATAAAAGTGCTATTTAGTTTCAGAGGTCATCGAAAGGAGTCTAATGACCATTTTTGTCTCGATCAAATCATGTTTGGAATTGCTTGAATTAAAAAAGTAAAAGGACATAAATAACTATAAATTATTTATTGGTATTTGGAAAATATATATTAAAGATAAAATAAAAAGAAAATTAAGCAATGTAACAAATGATTACAAAATAACTATAATACAAAATAATCTAACAAAATAAAGCAAAAAGATTTCATGAAATAAGATAAATTACGAGAGATAACTACATTACAAGATACTAATGGGATCAATTGTAACATCTTCAATTGTTAAATAAGATGTTTTATAAAATGTGCAAAAAACCTAAAAAAATATAAAATATATTTTTAATTTGATGGAGCTCATTAAGTTGAGTTGAGTGATGATTGATTTGACTTGTTCATACATCATTTTGAATAAATATGAATTAGAAAAGTAACAAACAAAAAGAAATTGTTATTTAAATATTAAATAAAAATATATAATAATTGGTAATAATACATTGAATTGATGTAATTAAATATTACCATATCAAAGTGGTGTAAAGGCCACATTTGAGGAGATTTAGCGAAAAATAGTAATATAGTGAAATAAAATAAAAGCTTTGAGGAAATGTGATAAATTATATGAGAAAATTGCATTTGAAGATGTTAAGGACTTGAATTGTAGCATTCTAGTTTAGTAAATCCGATACAAACTAAAATGTGTTATAAAGCATGCAAAAATATTACAAGAATTTTTTTAAAGGATATATAAATGAATATTTAATTGGATAGAGTCTATCAAAAGAGTCCAACAAAGTTTTCTTCATCTCCAACTCACATTGTTTAGGATTTTTACAAGCAAAAAAATGTTAAAAACTATAAAAAAAATCAATTATCATTTTAATTATATGTAAATAAAAATTGACACTAAAATGAGATCGACAAAAAAATAGTACATGTTAATCGAAGTGATGTAATGGCTACATCAGAGTACATTTGGAGTTACGTGATAAAATAACCAAACGAAGGCATAAACTTTTTAGAAATGAGATAAATTATAAAAGAAAGTTACATTAGTAGATTCTAGGGATATAAGCATAGCAACTTTAATAGTCAAATGAGGTATGAATTGAAATATCATGTAAAATGTATTAAAATAATTTAAAATTAAATATTTAAAAATACATGACAAAAACCTGTTTGTATAGTGCTCATTGAGACTTGTCCATCAACATTTTTTTTTCATCACCTAATCTCATTAGAACTACTATGAATTATAAAGGTAAATAAAACATCGAACATTAAATCCAGTATGAATCAAACTTTCTATTAAAACATGACCAAACCTTAGTAAGAAATTTTAAAAATAATATTAAATTAATATTGTATTTTGTAAAGCTTGATCAGATGAGTCTAACTATATTAACTACACCTAGATTAGAGCTAAGTTTGAATTGCTACATATTAAAAATATCAATAACCATAAATAATTATTTATTATTTTTATATTAAGAAAATACATATGAAAATTGAAGTGTGATAATTTGAAGCAAAATAATATAACTAGAACAAAGTAATGTAAAAGGCACATGAAAGATGATCTAGAGTAACATTTTTAATAAAGGTAAGCTAAAGTGAAAATTTTGAAAAAATGGGATGAATTGTTCGGGAAAATTACTTTTTAAGTTATTAAGTAGACCGACTTTCACATCTTTGATAGTTAAATAAGGTAAAATTTAAATGGCCTATAAAAATTTAAACACTCTAAACTATATTATATAAAAAAATAAAAAATAAAAATTTAATTGGATCAATCTTATCATGGTCATCAAATTACATTTGTTCAATCTTTTTTTGTACTTATTTGTGACTACTTGAATTACCAACTTAGTCAAGCATATCCAAGAAAAAATTATTATTTTAATATTCAATAAATGTTTATTAGTTATAAAAATAAGATATGTAGAAGAGATGCATCATAACCAAATCAAAATTATATGGTTGTCAAATGAAAAAATAATAAGAGAATCGTAGCAACCTAACCAATCAAAGCAAAAAATTTATAGAAATTAGATAGTTTGTACAGGAATATCACATTGTACTATACTAAGGACAACTAGTGCAACATCCTTGATCATTTAAGGCCCAACTATGTTAATTTGAAATGGACAAAAATTTTATTATATTTTTTAAACTCCATTAAATACGATTAAGAATTACTATGAAAAATAAAATTACTTAAACATAAATAAAAGTTTTTATTTTAAATTTAATTAAACATATATTAAGACAAAAGTGCTATAAATTTAACTAGCATAACATTTTCCAAATCAAATCAATGAAGTCTAACATAAAATGAGAATTATAGTTTTATAATAATATTAACAAACTAGAAAAATAAAAGAAGTGAGACAAATTGCAGGGAAAAGATGCCTTCAAAGTTATTAAGAAGAATGAGTTTAATGCACTTGATCATCAAATTAGGTACTAATCAAAATATCTCATTAAATATAAAAAAATATTAGAATAAAATATCTAAATACATATAAAAGAAAGACTTTTTAATTGGATAGCGTTTATAGAGATGATTCCAATGGCATTTGTCTGGTCTAAGATGGACCTTATTTAAAATTACTATAGAATACCAAAAAAATAATCATAAATGATTAAAAAATATTACTTTAATGTAGCCAAATATGAATTAGAGTTACAGTGTAATATAACCAAATAAGAATGAAATATTTCAATAAATGAGATAAACTATATTTCAAAATTACATACCAAGACCTTAAAGAGATTATGTGAAAAAGAAAATTATCAAACCTTAATTGGAATTAACATGAATTTTAAAACTAAGAATAAATAATAATAAATTATTATAATAATATTCAATAAATATTATTAATGGTGAAAAGAGTTAAGTTCAGGTAAAGTAATAAAAAATATATTTAATATAATGGTCACATGAGAATAGAGTATGTTTTAAATTGTAATAAAACAAAAACATAGTTAGATATTAAGAAAAACTCAAATTATAAAGGAATGCCATATTCCAAGATGCTATAGTGATCAATGTAACATTTTAAATAATAAAATTGGGCGTGAATCTAATTTTTTGATAAAGTGTGTAAAATGCCTAAAATATAAAACTTTTAAATTTAAAAAATAAATATTTAACTCAATAAAGGTCATTACGACTTGTCTACTAAAATTTTTTTCATCTCATTTGCTCTTCATTCAGAATTAAAGAAAATTTTTTATGAAAATAAACTTAAATAATAATAAATTTTTATTTTTAATGTTGAATAAATTTGCATTAAAATCAAAATATGAAAAATAAAAGAAATGGAATTTAAGAAAATCAAAGTGATTTTAAGGTAAAATAAGAGGAGATTTAAGGAGCCTAATAATAAACCAATATTAAATTGAAGAATTTGAAGAAATCACTTAAAGTTTATAAAAAAAGTTACTTTTTGACATACTAAGAAAATTGAATGTAACATTCTTGATTACCAATTCTATTAGAAATCAAAGTGTGCCATAAAACATTTAAAAACTATATACATTTTTTTAAAATACAAAACTGATATCTAATTTAATAGACTTTATCAAGAATAGTCGAATGATATTTATTTTGTCTTGATCAGACCTTTTTTATCATTACTATAAATTTTTCAATGAAATAAGAATACATAATAGAAAATTATTAATCTAAAATTGGTTAAATGTATGTTAAAGCTAAAAAATCATTAGGTTTAACTAAGGTATCACATCCAAAATAATGCAATGTAAATGTCAGATGAGAAGAGAACTATAGTCACATTGTAATATAACCCAATCAAGGCAAATGATTTGCATAAATGAGATAACTTGTATGTCAAAATTACAGTCCAAAATACTAATGAAATCGAGTGTAACATCATCGATCATTCATTGAAGTACAAGTCATAATATTTATAAAGCACTCAAAAATCATAGAATAAAACGTTTCAAATATGATATGTAGTTGGATAGTATTTCAAATTGCTTCAAACTCTCAAACAAAAAAAGTAAAAATAATAATAAATTACTATTTTTACATTAAATAAACATTTATTAATGTTGAAATAAGATAAATTGAAGCAATGTAATTTAAAAAACTCAATGCAATATAAACGTCAAACGAGATGAGATTTAGACATACATTATAATATAAGAAAATTAAAGCAAACATTTGAAAAAATATGATAAGTATGAGAAACTAATTCTCCAAGATATTATAAAGATTAAGTATAATATTCTTGATTACAAAATTAAGTGCCCACCAAATTCCTAGTACAAAATACCAAAACCATAAAGATAAAGTATTTAAAAAATATAAAAGTAAATATTAAAAATTATTTAACTCATTAGGATGAGTCCAATGATATTTATAATATGAATACTAGATCTCATTAGAAATTAAGATGAATGAGCAAAGAATTGAGGAATAAATAATAATTATGTTATTTTTTTAGTATTAAGTAAAAATATTTTAAAGGAGTAATAAGATAAATCAAAACAATGTAACATAATCAAAGCAATGTGGTGTAAATGTCACATAAAAAGCAATTTATTATAATATAGTGAAATTATCAAATCAATGTAAAAACATTAAACAAATGAGATAAATTATAAAGGAAAGCTAAATTTCATGAAACTATGGAAATTGAGTGTGACATCCTTGATTATAAAATCGATTACAAATCTTGAATCATCATAAAGCTTGTCAAGACCATAAAAAGTAACTTCTTTAAAAACATAACAAATAAATAGTTAATTTGATTAAACATATTGAGATGAGTTAAACAATGTTTGTTACATTTCATTGGACCTCATTAGAAGTAATTGCAAATTACCAAAAAAATAAAGATAATGAATTTTAAATTAGCCTTTTAGTAATAAGTAAATTTATATTAAAGGTGAAATAAAATAAATTAAAGCAATTTAATTTAACCAAATGGAAATAATTTGAAGGTCAAACAAGATCAGATTTAGAGTTAAGTAGGGCTGAGGAATTAACGATAGATTTCACTAGAAACTAACATTCCAAGGTGTTTAGTACATCGAATTTAATATCCTTGTTGCTTAAAATAGGTAAAAAAATAAAATGCCTTGTAAGGCATGCTAAAACCATGAAAACTATAATGTTTAAAGCTATTAAAAATATTAAATTAAATGAAACTCATCAAGTCAATCCAATTGATAATCATTATGTCTCTAATAGACCTCATTTAGAACAACCAAAAATCACTAAATTAAATAAGTATAAATAACAATAAACTATTACCTCTAATCATAAGAAAATATGTGTTAAAGTTAAGAAAATATAAATTTATGTAATTAAAAAAGCCAAATTAAAATAATAGAATAGTGAGCCAAGATAAGCTTTAAAGTTATGTAGTAAAACATCAAAATTAAAGAGCATTTTAAGTTACATAGAAGATCCAGTGTGACATTTTAGATCATAAAATAAGGTATGAATCAAAATTTCTAGTAAAGTGTGCTAAAAAAATTAAAAAACATTTTTAGAAATAGAACAATAAATATAAAACTGCATAAAGCTATATGATGAATGTCTAACAACATCTGTCTTGTCTCCATCAAGCCTTCAGCATTATTAGTAAAAATTACTATCATTACTAATAATTAATAATATTAAATTACTATTTCAGTATTCAATTGATATATATTAAAGTCAAATATAATAAATTTAAGAATTATAATATAAGATAAATAAAAAGATATAGGTCATGTGAGAGGAGAATTAGAGTTTCACAGCAATATATCCAATCAAAGTGAAGTATTTGAATAAATATAAATTGTATTAGAAAGTTTCATTCTAAGATAATAAGAACATAAAGAGTAATATCGTTAATCCTCCCAACATTTACAAGTCAAAATGTCAAGTAACGTGTGTAAAAAATCTACTATTATCAACGATTTTGTTTTGCATCCAATAGGCCTCTTTTGGAATTGCTACGAATTACAAATTTAAATAAAATTAAATAATAATTAATTTTTAATTTCATTGTTAACTAAACATATATTAAAGTTAAAATAAGAAAATATTATGTATGTAATGTTACAAAATCATAGTAATATATAAGTTACAATACAATAGATTTAGAGTAACAAAGTAATATAACCAAATCAAAGTAAAACATTTGTAAAATTGAGATAAATAATATATTAAAGTGTCATTCAAAGATACTAAAAAGATATAAGGTAACATTCTCAATTTTAAAATTAGCCACAAATCAAAATATCACAAAAAATACGTTAAAATCATAAAAACTAAAACACATAAAAATGTAAAAATCAAAAACAAAATTGATAAAGCTCATTACGATGAGTCGAGTGACCTTTCTTTCGTTTCAAGTAGACATTATTTGTAATTACATTAAATTAACAAATTAAATAATCATAAAAAAATAATAAACTTTTACTTTAATATTAAATAAAGATATACATATATATATCTATATAAACTGTGACAAATAGAAGTAATTTATGTAACAAAATCAAAAGAGAAACCTTTTAAGAAATGAGATAAATTATACAAGATGCCATCTGATTTGATCATTAAGATTTCTACACTCAAACATAGTTTTTTGCAATGCTGCTTTGCCTTACAATTTATCTCATTTTCTCAAGTAAATCACTTTGGCATGGCCAATTTCCATTGTTCTCTAATTTTTTTTGTGTGACATTTATGTGCCTTTGATTTAGTTATATTAAATCACTCCAATTTTTCTCATTTCAAGCTCATAATAGATTTATTTTTTAAAAAAAGGTAATTTACATTAATTCCAAAGGAGGACTCCTTGTGAAGGAAGAAACATTGTTGGATGATTCTGGACTGCTCTCTCTAATGAAATATTCATTTTTTTAATATTATTTAATTTTTTTTTGGGCATTCTTTGTAGCCATTTTCATTAATAATTTATTTATTGTTCTAGATAGTTACACTCAATTGCAGTAATATCTTCGAATGTAGCTTTCTCAAACAATTTTTCTCTCTTCAAATTTTTTGACTTTATTAGGATACACATTGATGAAACTCTATTTCTTCTATTATATTATCTTTACATCACTTGGATACTGTTATTTAGTTTTTGTACAATTTTTCTTATTTTCATCATCATTATGTATTCACTTTAATTTATAATAATAATTTATTATTATTTATTCTTATATAATTTGGAAGATTACAATATGTAAAAGTAAGGTTTATTGAAGATGAAATCAATTATTAGACTCATCTTGATCAACTCTATCAAATTAAATATTAACTTTGGTATATTTAATTATTTTACTTTTTAGGGTTACAACACACTTTACAAGACATTAATTCATGCATGACTTGGAGATCAAGAATGAAAATCTCCAACTACTTAGTACCTTAGAATGTAGCATTCCTATATAATTTATCTTACTTTTCAAATATTTCATTTTCATTTGCATATATTATGATGTGACTAAAAATATCCTTGCATGTGATCATTACATGTCACTAATTTGAAGTAATTCCAAATGAGATTAAATGGACACGAAAAAATGTTATTAAACTCATCTAAATAAGCTCTATTAAATTTTATACATATTACTATATTTTTGAAATTTTAATTTATATTATTTTTGCATGCATTATGAGGTATTTTCTTGTACAGGATTTGATGATTGATGATGTTATAGACAATATTTGTAATATTTTGGACTGCAACTTTCCCATGTAGTTCATTTCATTTTTAAAATTTTAAAGATTGACTTTATTTTATTAGTATGAGGCTAATTATTTTTTAATGTGACATTTGATTCACTTTGGTTTTCTTATTTTACATTTTGTCTATTTATGTCAATTTGATATTAGTATATATGAATATAAATAAATAAATATATATATATATATATATATATATAATATCAAAATAACTATTTGTTATTATTTATGTTTATTAACTTGAATAACTAATAGTAATGGTAACAAAGTCTGATCGAGATGAAACAAATGTTATTTGGGTTGACCTAGTGAGCCATATACTATTTAATATTTATTATATATTTTTGTATATTTTATTTACTAATGTTTTGATAGGCTCTAAAAGTCATTTAGTTTTGTAGTGAATTTGATAATCAAAGATATCACAATCAAAGTGACTTTTACATCTCTAAATTTTATTCTATTTCCACTTTAATATATATTTATTTATTATTAAAATAATAATATATTATTATTTATGTTTTTTAATTTGGTAATTTATACTAATTCAAAATGAGGTCTGATTGAAATGCAACAAACATCTTACGATTGAGTATATTACATGCGATCCCTTCACCATCTTTGACGCATGTTTTTAACATAATTTATCTGATTTATCCAAATTTTTTTCTTTGAGTTTATTACATTACTTTTTATTATTATTATTATTATTATTCATACTAAAAAAGTTTTATTATTATTAGAGTAATCGTTTTTTTGTTATTTACATTTTTTAAATTACTACAATTCTAATTACTCTAAGATAAAAAAGGAAAAATATCATTATTCCCAATTTTATGAAATCCTTGAAATTAAATATTTATTTATTTATTTGTAAATATTTTATATTATATTTTTTACATATTTATGACGCATTTAGTGGTGTACCTAACTAAATGATTGAAGACACTATACTTAATTCCATTAGTTTATTAGAATGCAATTCACAACATAATTTATCTCTTTCCCTTAATGTCTCTCTTTAATTTGAATAAATTTCTATGTGACCATAAATCTTAAAACATGTGTTAACTATGTCACTTTTATTTTTTAATATTTAATTTTTTAATTTATTTCATTTAAAGTTTAATATATAATTATTTCATATTAAAATAGTAATTTTTTTAAATTTATGATTATTTTCTTTTTAATTTGTAGCAATTTAATGCGAGATTTTATTGAAAAGCTCAATATAATTAAATATCCATTTCTATATTTTTAAGTATTTTATTTTATATGATTTTTTTATGTGATATTTTGTTGTAGTTGACCTTTTTCTTTCTTAATTACATACATGCTAAAATAGGTTTTGGCATATTATCTTACAACACTTTTTTGGATTTACCTTATGTAGTCAACGAGCATGTTATACTCGATTTTAGTCGTATCTTAGAATGGAACTAACTTGTACAATTTTTGTAATTTATTCAAATATTTTGCATTAATTTACTTATATTACTATGAAACTCCAATACTTTTCTCAAGTACCATTTATATTATTTTGTCTTTGTTATATTTAGAATATTTAGTTTATCAAATTTCATATTTTTTATTTACTTAGTTAACATTAAAATAATTATTTATTACAATCTGTTATTTTTTATTTGATAATTTATAGTAATTCTAATTGATATATGACCAAGATGAAATAAATGTTGTTGGACTAATCTCTTTAGGCTCCATCAAATTAAATAGCCATTTTACTAGTTTTTTATAATGATTTTAGTAGGATTTTGACATGCTTTATGAGATAAAATTATTTTTGCATTATTTGATAATTAGGCAATTTGCGCTCTATCTTTTAGTTTCTAGTAATATAATTTTCCTATATAAATTACATCATTTCTTTAAATTTTTTCCTTTGATTTTCTTTTGTTATTATAAAAATTTAAATCTCCCCTCATGTGACCATTAGCATATTATTATTTTGTTGTATTAAGTGGTGTTAATTTGTGTCATTTAGTTATATTATAAATTTACTTCATTATAAAATAATTCTTTATTATTATTTATTCTTATTTTCTTTGATAATTCATAGTAATTCAAAACATGATCCAAGTAAAATGAAAGAAATTATTTTGACTCATATCAATGAGCTTTATCCAAAAAAAATTATTTTTAAATATTTCATGTTCTAAAGTTTTAGCTTCATTTGCAACACATTTTGATTCAACTCTTATTTTATGTTCAATGATGTCACACTTGATCTTCTTAGTGTCTTGGAATAAAACTTTCACATACAATTTAGCATATTTATCAATTATTTTGCTTTGACTTGGTTATATTACTATGAAACTATAATTATCTTCTGTTTAGCAATTATATCACTTTGATTTTGTTCTATTATATCACTTCAATTTATCTCAATTTTTTATTAATATAAATTTGCATAATATTAAAATAATATTTTATTGTTATTAGATTATTTACATGTTAATTCATAATAACTAAAATAAGGTCCATAAGAGATGAAACAAATGATTTTATAGTTATCTAGATGAGCTATATCCAATTGGAAATTTATTTTTATTTATTTAAATATTTTATTTTATAGGTTTTGGCTTACTTTATATGAATGCTTTATTCGTGCCTTAGTTGATGATTGAGTAAGTTATGCTCAATCTCTTTAATATCTAGTAATACAACTTTCCCATAAACTTTATACCATTTCTTTAAACATTTTTTCTATGTTTTTATAAATTTTTTTTTTTTTTTTTGTGTTTTGGCATCTTTTATGAGTCATTCTATTTTGATCATAATTTAATTATCAATAATGTTACAGTCAAGCTCCTAAGCCCTTGGATAATAATTTTCTCATACAATTTATCTCATTTTTAAAATAATTTGCTCTGATGTTATTTTATTATTAGGGAACACATTTTATTCTTATGTTACCTTTATTTCATTTTTATTTCATTATATTGCTTTACATTAATTTATCTAATTTTAGCTCCATTATATATTCATTTATTACTAAAATAATAATTTATTAATATTTATCCTGATTTACATTGGTAATTAGAGTTGTTCTGAAAGACATCATATTATGACAACAAACTTTCTTAGTTAATTTGGAGGACTTTTGTCCAATCAAATATTCATTTATATATACTTTAATATTTTATCTAATACTTTTATGAGCATATCAAGACATTTCAAGTCATACTTGATTTATTGATGGATTAGCTTACACTTGATGTTAGTAACATCTTGGAATGAAACAATCACACACATTTTGTCATTTCCTTAAATATCTTACATTGATATTGCTATATTTCTATTCCAATTTGTGCTAATTCTGGTACAGGTTCGATTGAGATGAAGTAAATGTTATGTAAAGTGTGTTGATGAGCTCTATTTTATAAAATATTTAATTTTATACTTTTAAATTTTTATTTTATACTGTTTTGACACATTTTTTTGCTTATATTTCTATGAGACATTATTTCACTTCTAGTATTCTCTTTACAACACTTTGAATTAGTAATATTAAACTATTTAAATTTATCTTATTTTATCTTTAATATACATTTCCCTTATTTTAAGGTAAAAATTTATTACTATTTATTCTTATTTACATTTGTAATTTACGTTAATTACAAATAAAATTTAATTAAGATTAAACTAATTTTGTTAGACTCATCTTGACAAACTATCCACGCAAATGTTGAATTTTATATTTCTAAATTATTTTTTCAATGGCATTTTCCTCATTTATGAGGCATTTCAGTTCCAAGAAAATTTGATGATTGGAAAGTTATGATCAATCTACCTAACACCTTGGAATGCAATTTTCCAATACAACTAATCTTATTTCTTCAAGTGTTTTGTTTTCATTAGGATATGTTAATATGTAACTCTAAATCCCTTTTCATATGATCTTCACATTAATTTAAGTTTTCTATATCATATAATTTTAATTTGACTTACTTCGGTTAAAATATATATTTATTTTATATAAAAAAATAGTTTATTATTTAATATGCTTATTTTCTTTGGTAATTTGATCTTTACATCACATTGATTGCTTTTATTACATTACATCAATTTCTCACATCTTAGTTTTAATATAAGATTATTTAATAATAAAATAATAATTCAAAATTTTTAGCTTATTTGTTTTGGTAAAACACAATAATTCAAAATTAGTTTTGTTGGAGAAAAAATGTATTTGGTGTAGCCTTGACGAGCTCTATCTAATTAAGTATTTGATTTAGATTCTATTTTTTATGATTTTTAAATTTTTTTACTAGAAATTTATTTCATAGCTAATTTTAAGATTGAGGATACTCAATATGTTTAGAAATTTGAAATGCCACATTCTAGTATAATTTTTGCTATTATGTTTCAACTTTTTACTTATATCCTATCTATGTAATATGACATTTACATCCATATTATTTAGTTACATTATAGTACTTCAATTGTATTATTTCCACTTAAACACATATACATACTTGTAAAAAAAATAATAATTCAATGTTATTTATACTTATTTTTTAGTAATTTACGAAAATTCAAAGTGACTTCTGATCAAGATGAGCCAAGGATCATTACACAAGTTTTCATGAGCTCTATTTAATTAAATAATTGTTCTTATATTTCTAAAAATTTTATTTTGTTTGGCCTTTAATAGCTTTATGAGCCATTTGAAATGGTACCGAATTAAATAATCAAGGATGTCACACTCAATCACCTTAGTAACATGAAATGCATCTTTTTATATAATTTATCTCATTTCCTTAAAAGTTTTGCATTAATATAATTATATTATCATGAAACTCTATTTCTTCTCTAATGTGAAAATCATATCATTTTGATTTGTTTTGATTATGCCACTTCAATTTATCTCCTTTCAACTGTATTATATATTTTCTTAAAATTTTAAAAATAATTTATTTTTATTAATGCTTATTTATTTTATCAATTCATAGTAATTCCAAACAAGGTGTTATGTCGTGAAATAGACATCACTAGACACATCTTGATTAGCTTTATAAAATTAAATATTTATTTAATTTTTATCTTTTTAAATATTTTATTTTCTTGTACTTTAGCATTGTTTATGTGATATTTTGAAGCATATCAAATTTAACAGTTGAGGTAGACAAACTAAGCTTCCTTAGTATGCTAGAATAAAACCTTCATATACAATTTATCTTTTTTTGCAAAATGCTCAATTTCACTTTGTTAAATTATTGTGAAACTCAAATTCTTCTCTCCTGCAACCATTAGATAAGTTTTGTTTTGTTGTACTGCATTAATTTAGTTTAGAACATTATAGCATTAACATTGATTTACTTAATATTAAAATACAAATTCATTATTACTTATGGTTATTTACTTTGATAATTAAAAATAATTCATAATGGGATCTGATCAAGAAAAAAAAAATATATTTACATAATGTGATCTGATCGTGCTTTACTCATCTTCATGAGCTCTATATAATTAAGTATTTATTCTCATGTCTCAACAAGATCGATTAAACTAAATAGTCATTTTTAATTTTTTAAATATTTTATTTTATTAGCTTTGGCATGCTTTGCAAGACTTTTCATTTATACCTTATTTAAAGTTTGAGATTGTTGCACTTTGTTTTTTAGGATATTTGAATGTAATTTTCTTAACAAATATATCTTTTTTCTTAAAATGTTTACTTTTGCTTGGTTATACTACTTTGAAACTTTAATTCTTCTTGCATGTGAATTTCACATCATTTTCAATTGATTATATCAAATTTCTCTAATTTATCTCTTTCCAAATTTGTTATATATTTACCTTAAGTTAAAAAAAATTATTATTATTATTTATGTTTTTTTATTTTGATAAATCATAGTAATGCCAATTGAGTTATGATCAAGATGAAGTAAATGCCATTAGACTTGTATTTAACATTATCAAATTAAATCACATTTTTATAATCAAATATTTTTTTTTTAAGTAATTTTGCATTCATTACAAGATATTTTGATTCATACCATAGTTCATGATAAAAAGTAACATTAATGTCTTAAGAATCTTATAATGAAATTAATTTTCCTTTTTTCTTTATATTTGTTGTTTTGAATTTTTTTATATTAGTACGTCACTCTGTATCATCTCTTATGTCAACTTTACATAGCTTTGATTTGGTTATTTTACATTTTTTTCTCTTTTCAGCTTTAATATATATTTACATAATATTGAAATAATAGTTTATGATTATTTATAAAAACTTATTTTTTGTAATTCATTGTAACTTCAAAATTGGCCTCATTGAGATGAACCAAATCTCATTGAACTCATCCAAGTGAGATATATGTAATTAAATATTACATTCTACATTTTTAAATATTTTGTTATAAAGGATTTGGAAGGCTTAAAAACAATTTTAGTCACCTTGGATTTGATGATCGAAGAAGTTATACTCAAATCACCTTAGTATTATGGAATGCAAATTTCTTATATAATTTCTCTTATTTAAACAAATTATTCGTATTGAATTGGAATGTTAGCATTTGACTTTAAATCTCCTCTTCTGTGACAATTCAAAGTATCATATTTTAGTCTTAGTATGAATCTACTAAATATTATATTAACAATTTATTTTGTGCTTATTTTGATAATATGTAATAATTTTAAAAGATGCAACATAGAAATGAAACAAATATTATTTAACTAATTTTGATGAGCACTATTAATTAAATATTCAATTTTTTATTTAAAAATAATATATTTTACAAATTATTTAGTAATTTTTATGTGACATCTATTCATACCTAATTTAACGATTGAAGTTGTTATAATCGATCTCCTTTGAGTTTGATAATGCAATCTTCCCATACAATTTAACTTATTTCTTTAAATTTTTTACTTTGTTATAATAAGTAAATATAAATATCATCTTGTGAAAATTATATAACTTTTATTTTGAAATAATACATTTCTTTGGCAATTGATATCTTTCAAGATTAGGTTCGATCTAGTTAAAACGAACATCATTTTCCTTGACACATTGAGCCCTATGTAAGAGTTACTCATTTGTTTAATATATATTTGCTTCAATATACATTTATTCATTATTAAAATAATAATTTATTAGTATTTATGCATTTTTTCCCTAATTTATAACATTCCAAATAAGCTCCAGTTATGAACATAAAATTTATCTCATTTCCTTAAATTCTTCACTTTTATTTTCAAAGTTTTTTTCATGCCTTATGAGATATTATAATTCATAATTGATTCGATGACTAAGGTTATTACACTTAATTTTTTTTGGTATCTTGGAATGTAATTTTCTCTTATGATTTATGTTATTTTGTAAAATATTTTCTTTGGTATGGTTATATTCTTGGGCAATAATAAATCGTCTCCAATGTGAGCATTATATAACTTTTATTTGGATATGTTATATTACTTCAATTAATCTAATTTTAGCTTTAATATATTTTTGCTCTATACAAACGAAATAACTTATTATAATCTTTTCTTTTTTTACTAGGTCATTCATAGTATTTCTAGAAAAGATTTGATAAAAAAGAAACAAATGTTATTAGACCACTCATCTCGATATGCACTATAAATATAAATATTCTATTTACTAGGGTTTTGCGAGGCTTTTTGAGAAATTTTTATTTGTACTTCATTTAACGATCATGGATGTTTCATTTGATCTCCTTTGTACCTTGGAATGCACACATTATATAATTAATCTAATTTTCTCAAATTTTTGGCTTTGGTTTTGATACATTATTATGTAATGCTAATTCTTCACTGCTGTCACCTTTGTATTACTTTTATTTGATTATACTGCATTGCTTCAATTTACCATATTTTAGGTGTATTATATACTTACTTAAAATTAAAGTAATAATTTATTATTTTTTGAGCTTTTTTATCATAGTAAACTTTAATAAATTAAAACAAGGTCTAATTGACACATAAAAGACATTGTTGGTCTAATATTGACAATCTTTATAAAAATAAATATTAAATTTTATACTTTATGATATTTTATTTCACTTGGTTTTGGCAATAAAAAATGTTTAGTATTTTATTTCACTACTATTGATCTCTTTAGTATTTTAGAATGCAACTTTCCTATATGACATATCTCATTGCATAAATGTTTTATTTATAATTTGCTATATTACCATTACACTCTAGATTTTTCTTGTGAGATTTATAAGTCATTAATTTTGCTATTTTATATTCCTTTAAATTATCACACTTTAGATTTAATATATTCTTAGACTAAAAAACATTCTTATAAAAACAAAACAAACATCATTTGACTCATCT
Organism: Vanilla planifolia; assembly: GCA_023846275.1. Lineage (NCBI taxonomy): Eukaryota > Viridiplantae > Streptophyta > Magnoliopsida > Asparagales > Orchidaceae > Vanilla > Vanilla planifolia. The sequence goes on along the minus strand of JAIUJO010000244.1, from coordinate 92,577 downwards.
CAAAAAGTTCTATAAAAAACATAACATTTTTAAATTTTTAAAGTTTTATTTTCAATGGCTTTAGCAACCTTTTTGGGATATTTCAATTGATATCTAAATTTACAATTGAGGATGTCACACTCGATCTCCTTAGCAAAAGGGAATGTAACTATCTATCACTATTTTTCTCATTTATTCAAGATTTTAACTTTGATTTGGTTATACTGCTACGCAATTCTAAATCTCCTCTTGTGTATCTTTTACATGGCTTTAATTTATCAGTATTACATTGCTTCAATTTATCTCATCATAATTTTAATATATATTTACTAATTATTTAAGTAATTATTTATCATTGTTAATGCTAGTTACTTTGATAGTTTATATTAATTCCAAATATAATTTGATCGAGATAAAATAAATTTCATTGGGTTTATCTTGACAACCTTTATTAAAATGAAAATTAATTTTAATAATTTAAAATATCGATCTTCTTTTATTTTTGCAAATCTTATGAGACAATATAAATAATAACAAATCTTATGATTTAGAATGATATGCTTGAACACTTCAGCATCGTGGAGTGAAACTTTTTAGTGCACATTATCTTATTCCTTCATTTTTTAACTTTGATTTTGTTATGTTATCATGAAACTCAAAATCTATTATCATGACTATTACATCCCTCTAATTAAGTTATATAACATTGCATGAATTTATCTTATTCAACTTTAAAGTAGAATTACTTGATATTAAAATTTTTTTTTCTTTATTTATGAATATTTACTATGATAATTCGCTATATTACAAACATTGTCACCACGTAAAAAGACAAAAATCATATGTTCTATCCTATTAAATTTTATCTATAATATTTTTAATATTATATTCTTTTATTATTTTGGCATGCTTTTTGGGTTATTTTCATTTCTACCTAATTTGATGAAGGAGGATGTTACACTCAATCTCCTTATGACCTTATACAACATATTTCCCAAGAAATGTAACTCATGTTTTCAATTTTTTTTGTTTTATTTGCCTATTTTAATATATAACTCTATATCTCCCTGCATGTGACTTTTACATCACCTTCATTTAATTGTGTTACAATTCTTTGTTATATCTCTTTTTTGAATTAAAATGGATTCACATAATATTCACATTGTAATTTTTTACATTTTATGGTTTTATATTTTTTTAATTTGTCATAATTCCAAACAAAGTCCATTAGAGACTACAAAAACCCATTAAACTCATCTAGATATGCTCCATAAAGTTTATTATTCATTTTTCTATCATTTCATATTTTAGGTTTTTGGCACACTTTTTGATATATTTTAATTCATTTGGTCATCGCTACACTTGACCTCCTCAATATGTTTGAATATAATGCTCTCAAAAAATTTATCTTAATCTTCAAAATTTTTCATTTTAATAATTTATACTATTGTGTAACTCTAAATCTATTTTTTAATGACCTTTATGTAGTTTTCTTTTCATTATATTATATTACTTCAATTTATCTTTTCTTAGCTTTAATTTTTATTTATTTAATGCTTAAAAGGTATTTAATTATTATTTGTGCTTACTTATTTTTGTAATTAATAATAATTCCAAAAACTTGTCATGTTAAGATGAAACAAATGTCATTAAACTCCTCCTGATGAACACTATTAATTGAATATTAATATTTTATATTTTTAATATATTATTTTTTTATTTTCATTACACTTTGTGATATATTTTGATTCATGTTCAATTTTATAATAAAAAAAAGTTATGCTCAATCTCCTTAGTATTGTGGAATATAGCTTTTTGATATAGTTTATCTAATTTTGTAAAATAGATTTAGGAAATTTTGTTTTATTACTATATAACTCTAGATCTCCTCTTATTTGAAATTTACATTACTTTTTTTTGTTATATTACATTAGTTAAATTTATTTTATTTCTACTTTGTAGCATATTTTCTCAAAATAAAAATACTAATGTTTTTCCATTTATGTTTATTTACTTTGATAATTTGTAATAATTCCAAAAGAGAACAATTGGTCATCATTAAATATAGTTGTACTCCTCATAACAATTTGAATCTCATTAAATATTTTATTACCTTTAAATATCTTATTTTTCTAAAGTCTTGGAACCTATTAAGAGATATTGTCATGTATACATAATTTTACAATTAATCATTTTACTCTTGAACATATTAACGTCTTGGAATATAACTTTTTGTAATTTATCTCATTTCTTTTAAAATTATGCATTTATTTTTTATATTAGTACGTAACTAAAACTTTTCTTTTGTGTTACCTATATATCACTCTAATTTGGTTATATTACATTGCTTCATTTTATCATATTTCATCCTTAATTTATATTTTTTAATATTAAAATTAAAAAATTTATTATCATTTTTATACATATATTTCAATTCAAAATAATCCCTAGTGAGGTGCTAAGGAGATGAAATAATTATCTTTAAACTTATCTCTATGAGCTCTATCAAATTAAATACTTATTTTTAAATTTTTAAATAAATCATTTTTTATTATTTTGTCATGATTTACAAGTCGTTTTGATTTATATATGATTTAATGATCGTTGACATCACACTCAATACCCTTAGTATCTTGCAGTACACATTTCCTTTTCAAATTATCTAATTTTTATATTTATTTGCTTTTATTTGGTTATATTACTATATAACTCGTAGTCTTCTATTGTTTGAACTTTACATTGCTTTAATTTATTTCATTTTAGCTTTAAAACATATTTACTTCAAATAAGAACTATACTTTGATACTTTTTAAGTTCATTTACTATTGCAATTCACAACAATTCCAAATGACATCAATGGAGAGCAAACCAATGTCATTTTGCTATTCTTAACAAGATCTATTGAATATAATCTTTATTTCTATATCTTTAAATGCTTTGTTTTTCTAAAGTTTTGACATGCTTTTTGAGTCTTTTTGTTCATGCCTAAATTAAAAATCTATGGTGCCACACCTATTCTCCTTAAAAACTTATATTGAAACTTTCATACATAATTTATCTTAATCTTTTGAATGTTCTGTTTTGATTTTGCTATGTTAATATGTAAGGCTAAACCTTCACTAGTGTGACCATTACATTGTTTTTTATTTTGTTACACTACATTGCATATATTTATCTCAGTTTAGCTTTAAGTTTTATTTTGTTAATAATTAAAAAAAAAAATTCTATTATTTTTGCTTATTAATTTTTTTTAATGCAGAATAATTCTACTCTAAGTCCAATCAAAATGGAATAAACATTGTTGGACTTTTGTGGACAATTTCTATCAATTTAAATATTTTTTTCTATATTTTTAAATATTTTTATATTTTTGAAATTTTGCCATGTCTTTTAAGAAATTTTAATGCTTACTTGGTTTGATGATTCAACATGTTCAACTTTATCTCATTAGTATCTTAGAATACAACTTTCCTATCAGTTTATCTTCTTTTTTAAAATTGTTTCACTTATTTGGTTATAGTAGTGTTCAACTCTAGATTTCCTCTCTTGTGAAACTTACATCACATTAAATTATTTAGATTGCACCGCTTCCCTTTATGTTATTTAAGTTTTAAAATATATTTACTTAAAGTAAAAATAAATATTTATTACTATTTATTCTTATTGTCTTTGGTAATTAATTTTAATTCTAAAGGAAGATGAATATAATTTAATTAACCATCATTAGACTTGTTTGATAAGCTTTATCCAAGCAAATATTTAACTTATTAACTTTAAATAATTTATTTTTCTAATGTTTTAGTGCACATAAAGAGATATTTGTATTTGTATCTTAATTAATAATTGGTGGCATTACACTCGATCATCTCAATATCTACGAATTTAAGTTTTTGATACAATTTATCATATTACCATAAATATTATGTTTTTAATTCCTTATATTACTATTGAACAATAATTTTATAGTCATGTGACCTTGACATTACTTTGATTTGGATATATTACATTATTTCAATATATCTCTTATAAACTTTAATTTATATTAAACTAAAATTAAAATAATAATTTATTGTTATTCTGCTTACGTATTTCATAATTCTTAATAATTTCAATTGAGATCCTAATGAGATGAAAGAAATGTCACTACATTAATCTCAAGGAGCATAATAAAATTAAATACTAATTTTAATATCTTTAAATATTTTATTATTCTATATATGTTTCTATATTTTAAAAATCATTTTGATTCATATCTTATTTAAATATCGAGAATGTTACACTTGACGTCCTTGGTATCTTGGAATAAATATTTCTAGCACAATTTCTCACATTTTCCCAAATGGTTTTTCTTTTATTTGGTCATATTATTACATAACTATAAGTCTTTGCTTGGGTGACATTTAAATTTTCTTGATTTTATTATATTATATTTTTTAATTTATCATTTTTTAGCATAAAAGGATATTTACTTTATATTAAAATTATAATTGATTAGTTTTTATTCTTGTTTACTTAGGAAATTTGTAATATTATTAAGTAAGGTCTAATGGAGAGGAAACAAACATAATTAGACAACACTTGATTAACACAATAAAATTAATAATTCATTTTATAACTTAAATATTTAATTTTTTTGAGTTTTGGAGCACATTTTGAGAGATTTCAATTCTTACTTTATTTTGTAGTGAATAATGTTACTCTTGATGTAGTTTGAATCTTGGATTGCAATTTTCCTGTATAATTTATCTCAAACATTAAAATTTTTTAATCTTATTATATTGCTATGTAACTTGAAATCTAGTCTTATGTAACGTTTACATTGTTTTCATTTGGTTACATTATGTTGTGCTAATTTACCTCATTTTAATGTTAAATTATACTTAATTAATACTCAAAAAATTATTTTATAATATTTATTTATATTTATTTTGGTAATTTTCAACAATTCTAAACTAAGTTTTATTGAGGTGAAAAAATGTCATAGGGCTGGACTCGTTGTGCTTTATCTAATTAAATTGTTATTTCATGTATTTTCAAATATTTTTTTAAAGTTTTTGGCATTATTTATGAGACATTTTGACTCATACTAGACTTAATCATAGTATTACACTCAATGTCTTTAATATGTTGGAATATAACTTTAACACAAAATTTAATTTTCTTGGTATTTCTTTCATTTTGTTCAATTATATTGCTTTTATTTGTTTGATTTTAGGTATAAAATATATTTACTTAAAGTTAAAATATTACTTTATTTCTTTCTTTCATTAAATATTTTTTTTGTTTTGACACACTTTAAAAGATATTTTTATTTGCACCTGATGTAATGATCAAAAATGTTATGCATCGTCACCAAAATATCTTGAAATGTGGATTTCTCAAAAACATTTTCTCGTTCTTTCATTATTGCCTTTTTATTTTGTTATATTATAATGTTTCTCTAAACCCCTCTTTTTCGATAATTATATCACTTTTAATCCATTATATTGCATATTTTTAATTTATTTTATTTTAGAATTAATTCATATTTTATATTTCAAACATTATTTAACATTCTTTGCACTTATTTATTTGTAGTAACTCCAAATAACGTTTGATGAAGATGGAATAAGCTGCACTAGACTCATATCGATGAGCTCTATCATATTGAATATTTATTTCTTATATCTTTAAATATTTTATTTTTCTAAACTTTCGACATAATTTACAAGATATTTTGATTCATACCTAATTTGATTGTTGGGAATATTACACTCATTCTCAAAAGTATCATGTAATACAACTTTCTCACATAATTTATCTTATTTCTTTAAAGATTCACTTGGATTTTGTTTTGTTGCTATCTTATTCAAAATCTTCTTTCATGTGACATTTATTTTTTTTTATGTGGCCATAATTTATTTCTTAAGATAAATTAAAGAATTATAATACAACCAAATCAAAGTGATGTGATGGTTATAGCAGTATCAATTAGAGTTTCATAGTAATGTAACCAAATCAAGGTGAAAGATTTTAAAAAAAAGCAAAAAATATTCACTAAAATGTTTCATTCCATGATATTAGGAGCATTGAGTGTAACAAGCTCAATTGTCATATTAGGTATCAATAAAAACATCTAACAAAACAAGCAAAAATTTAAGAAAATTAAAAAAATTTAAGAACAAAGTAATTCTTAATTTGAGAAAGCTCATTGAGATTAGCCAAACGATGATTCTTTTGTCTCCATATTACCTCATTTTAAATTATAGAAAATATAAAAAATAAATAACCAAAAATGGAATAAATTGTTATTTCAATAAGAATTAAATATATATTAAAATTAAAGTGAGATAAATTAAGGCAACGTAATTAACGTAAATTAATGCTATATGAAGAATAGATGAAAGGTCATTTATAGTTATATTAGAATGTAACTAAATTAAAGGAAAAAATTCAAGAAATAAGATAAAGTGGGAAAGCTGTCTTTCATGATCCTAAGGAAATTGAGTGAATTATCTTTAATCATAAAATTAGGTACTTATCAAACAATCTCATAAAATATAAAAAGAGGTCTAAAAAATTAGCACTATGAAAAAGAACATTATTCTATCTCAATCAAACCTCATTTGAAATTATTATGAATTATAAAAATTAATAAATACAAATAATTAAAATTTATTATTGTGATATTAAATAGATTCATGTTAAAGTAAAACTAAGTTAAATTAAAACAATTTAATATAATGAAATCAAAGTGATGTAAAGGTCACACAAGTGGAGAATTATACTTTTATTATAAAATAATCAAGTTAAAGTAGAAAAATTGAAAGCTTTAATACGTTTAATGGGAAAGCTACATTCAAGATATTAAAGGGATTGAATGCAACATTCCAAATCATTAAATCAAGTACAAATCAAGATGTCTTATAAAATATAGAAAAGTCTTACAAAAAATGTTTAAAAATATAAAAATAATATTTAATTAGATAAAGTTCATCGAGACACTTCCAAAAACTTTTGTTTTGTCTTAATAGAAACGTTTTTGGAGTTATTGTGAATTATCAAACTAAAAATTCATAAATTATTATGGATTATTACTTTAATATTAAGTAAGTATTTATTAAATCTAGAATAAGAAAAATTGAAGCAATGTAATATAACAAAATCAATGTGATATAAAAGTTAAACAAAAGGGTATTTAGACTAACACAGTAATATGAGTGAATCAAGGAAAAAATTTGAAGAATTAAGATAAACTATACAAGAAAGCTACATTCCAAGGAACTATAGAGTTTGAGTATAACATCTTAATGTAAAATATTTGTGTACAAATCCTATAAGACAATGTCGATCATGTATTTTAAAGTATTTTAACAATTTTTTAAAAGTAGTCATTTTTTTAAAACATTTAATAACAAAATTTATATTATTATTAATTCCTAATTTTAATAAATAATAAAATTAAAAATAAAATTAAAATGGAACACTAAACTTTTAGGTAGGTTAATTCAAACTAAAACCTACATCAACACTAATTCGAGGTAAAGAAAGACACTATCACTAAAAGAGTTACAACTTAAGATTTTTTTTTGCGATTCACCTCAAACTGGAGATTTTTTCCTTTAATGTCACATCTCCTACCAAATTGAGATTTTTTCTCGCGATTCACCAACAACCATTTGCTCTTGCTTATTCAACTATGATCCATGGTTTTTTTAGCTCAACCCCAATTTGGATTTTTATGCATGCTGAAAATTTATTACGACATAATGAGCTCAAAATTATTAAGAGAACTATGAAAATGAAATTTTAAAAGTGTTAACTTAAAAAGAAGAATTTTTAATTTGAAGTAGTACTAAGTCATAGTATACTAAAATGAAAGTTTTACACTGATAGAATATAAAACAACATTTCTTTGAGATAATAAAATCTTGTTCACATTCCTAAGCTATTTCATTAATAACGGTTATGTTTATATGGAAAGATATTTATCATTGTCATTAAAAAGCTTAGGAAAAGCTATTTCAAAAGATACAAAAATAAATAAAAGATATTTGCTTTTAATAATTCTTTCAAAATGGATTCACAATGACTCAAATAGTGACAAAGGAATTAGCTGTTAAGTAGGATGAGTTATGGATGATTTGATAAGGATGGATTACATGTTGGCCATCTAATCACTTTGGATGTGATTTGAATCATTAAATTGATCATTGGTAAATGTGGGAATGATCTCAACTATAAGATTAAAAATGGATAATTTGGGTCCACACGATTCGAGGATAAGGTGCAAAGAAATTTTGTTATTCAATAAGTATAGATGAAGCTATGGCTATCCAACCCGAACATTTAAGGAAAGCTTACAAGCAAGACAAGTCTTAGCAGTTTAATCAATGATTGAATCGCATGGATTCATGCAATGGCATCAAGGTGCTAGACATTGGAAAACGTTTTGTCCCAACTCCATAATATAAAAGTTGTTTGCTCTTTAGATATATTTTCATGCACCTTTAATTTGAGCTAAAATTGGTGTTAGCACCCCCTTGCATGTTAGAGATTTCATCACCTAGACCACTTGTATTTATATAAGTTTTAAATGATTATAGTACTGAACCATCTATTGCTTACTTGATTTGAGATTTATCAACTCATTCCTTCCAATACCCTACACCAACTGGGTTTTAGGATTGGCTTTGACCAAGACTGAGCTCGACCAAACATGGGCCTAATTGCAATCCTAATCTCGGACTTGTGAGTGCCAGCTCGTGCTCAATTTGCATAAGAACTCATTTGGAACTATTGTGAGATAAAACATTAAATAAGCACAAAAATTTAAAAAATATTTTTATATTTATGAAATATATATTAAAACTAAAATAGGATAAATTAAAGGAACATAAACATTTATAACGCCTTTGCTTTCACAACTTTGACATGACTATTTAGATCTTCTTTGATATGACCCAAATGCTTCATTGAATCTTGTTTGTTAGCTAATTAACTAGTGCTTGTACATGTCACTCTAGACAACTGTTTTAGAATTAATTTTAAGCCATTTGAAGAAGTTTTTAAAGTAACTTTGTAGCATCTTTTCAAGCAGCTTTTACCTGACATTCTAATTGCTTTTATCGAATGTTTTCAACAATCACTAAAGCATTAAGAATGATATAACAATGAACGTGATCAAGATTTTAGCACCTCAAAGAATGACTGCATCATATTATTTGGGCATATGTTTCTCTTGACCACACCTACTATTTATGATTACTAAAAATTATAAATTCTTCTAGCTTATCATAATTCCTCTAAGCTTTCATATTCTCAATTCTATTCATAATTTTGAACTCCTTTTGCATCTTTATATCCATCAACAAGCTAAGAAAATTTGTATATTTTTATAAGAAAACTATTTCCTATTGTATATTTCTTTTTCCTTCAAGTTGGGTAGCTTTGGATATACAAAAGTTCAAGTTTAGTTTGTTCTCATAAAACCCAAGTTTGTGTTAAGCTCATAAAAGCCTAAGTTATAGTTGAATGCATGAAAGCTAATACATTGAAGGTGAACTATAAGAAAAAATCACAAGTTAGTTGTTGTGAATGATAAAAAAAGACCTAATGATTTAACACTTTTATTATTGGAGTTTTTTCAAACAACAGTTGGTGGTGGATGTATGTTCTAGTTTAAACCCAACCACCCAAAGATTTTGTGTTATGATTTCAAATTTTAGTTTTTTTGTTAATCATCAATATTATAATTTATTATATTTATAAATCAACATTTCCAAAAACATTAAATTACTCTTATAAAAAAATTTTGAAAATGAATTATTTTACTAAAAAAAGGAAAAGCATTTTAAAACCCATAATTCATCCAAATCATGTGGCATTTTCACACAAATTTTTACTTTAATTGGTATCAATGCAGGTTCCCTACACAAGTTGAGTAAAATAAATAGGGTAGTTCTCTATTTGAGTGTGCAAATTAAATGTGTTATTAATTATAATTATTTACTAGTTTTTGCTTTATTAATATTAATTACAACCTTTTAATTTGACTTTATTATAAAATCATTTAATTTTTCTTTTGTATTTGTTTTATTTTTGTGTTTAAAAATGACTTCAATAGTGATTAATTTTTGTGAAACTTCAAATGTAGTATTTTCATCTTGTCTAGCATTATTATTTAAGGGTGAAAACTTTCTTGTTTAGAAAAAATACCTTTTAAATTTTATTCAAATGATTGATAAAGATTTGAGGCTGCTCATTATTCATTTTTTTATATTCTTAAAGGGAGAAGCAATAAATCAGGAATGATAATTCAACTAAACACTCAAAAAAGAATTACTATTTTGTGCATCATCTCAACATATTATTGTGAGTGTCTATTTGGCAACAACTTGCAAAAGGATGATAAAGGGATTAGATATGTTGCATGGTGAGAATGAAACTCAAGATATTCATGATGACAAGAAGGGGATGAACCATAGAAAGAAAGAATGGAAGAAGTAGCGAAAGTTGAAGAAACTCAATTTAGAAATGAATCATGGAGGTAAACTTATATCAAGTACCAAAAATTCTAGACATGTCCACTTTTTAATCTGGTGAAGAGAAATGAGATTATTTTAGTAAATTAAGTGTTGAGAGTAAAAATTTAATTAACATGCCCGGTGTTCTTAAGATATTTTTTGCAACTCACAAATCTAGAATAGTTCAATTGTATGATAAATATGATGCACTTAAAGAGGAAAATCTTTCATTAACTGATCAAGTTCATCCATATACTTTAATGTTTCACATCTGAAATCTTCAAATAAAGAATTTGAAAACGAATTGTCCAAATATATTACATGCAATTACTCCTTAAAGTTAAGGAATGATAATTTAAGCAAGAAAATTTGTTTCCTTGAAGAAAAGCAAGAATGTCTGACTTGTAAAAAACAATACATGATCTAAAGTTAATATATACTAGTTTGTTTCTCATGTATATATTTGTAATTATTAACATATACCTTCACGTGGTATACTTCATTCATGCATGTGAAAAAGAGAAATGCTTGCTTTAATGTTTCAGAATTATTGAAACTTGCTTCATCTTACATTCATGTGACAAGAAACAAAGTATGCTTACAAGCTAATTGTATAATATAAAAGATATGTATCGATGTCTTGAAGGAATTACATATTCTTTCTCTACATGCATCTAATTGTCAAGCTAAATTTCATGCTTTATGCAATTATTGTTCTAAATTTGAATATCCAACATTTGATTGCCCAACTAATTAATCCACAAATCCAATGCATAAAAGATATGAGTGGATTCTTAATGGAACTAACTTTGAAAATTTATTCTGAAAAATCATAACATCCACAACCTAGCATTATAATACCCAAGGTTTTTTGCATTCCAAAATTTAAATCATATGTAGTTTTATAGGTGTGCCTCCATATTTTAGGAGCTATAGAGACAAACATTTCTTTGTAGGTTTGAGTGACTCACATTAAAATTTTTTTTAGTCCTAACCTTCTTAAACTTACATTAGAAGATTAAGTCATTCAAGACTTACATAGTAATGGTCAATGTCAATCATTTAGAATTTTTTAGTAAATGCATAAAATTATTGCATGATATTTTGAAGTATTATGAGCAAGTCAATTCCATGGTACATTCTTGAAATTTCTTCAAGAAATCTATTTAAATGCTCCTATGATTTATCATTGAAAATAAAAATATTACATATTTTGTGACATTATAATTAAATCAAATTTGACTTAGAATTCTACAAGAAAACTAGGTTATGTAAGTCATTCACAAACAAATGACCTAAGAATTTATAGATATTTAGAGATAACATGTCTCACTTATTTTAAACACAAACAAATAAAGTCTAGGTGGAAAGAAACAAGAACTTATGATTGAAATTAACTTTTTCTTAATTTACCAACGTTAAGTTTCATAAACAAATTATATATTCATAGGTTTTTTGAAATTCTTTAGAAAGTTAAATAACTTTAATCTAATGTGAAAAGTTTTAAAAAATATCTTTATTGTTATTGCAAGAAATAAGAAAAACAATATCAATATACATTTCTTACTTAAGAAAGCATGTAGAAGTGTGAAGGAGTAAATATCAAAATTTCATGCAAGATATTGAGAACAACATGACATGATAATCAACATATATTTCATTTTTCAAAGCTAATATGAAGTTGAGATTTAGTATGATTTTCTTAGATTTATATTAGTTATCTTCTCATAAATAGATAATTGACATTTAAAAGTTTTGATAGTTTAATTTGAGAATTAGAAAGAGAAAATCTACAATTGTGTTTGATGGGTAAATTACAAAAATAATTAATGATAGAAGGAGCCATTGATGAACCTAGTATTAAGAAAGTAAATTATACAAGAAAGAATATTAAAAGAAACTTACAACTAAATGCCTTGTGTTTTATAGTGCCAAAATCCATAGGAATGAAATAATTTATATGCTAATAGAAAGTTTAAAACAAGAGTTTCTGTCAGAGAAATTGATGAAGTACCTTTGTATCTTTCATATGACCAATATTTTTTTAGGGTGTAAGTTCATGCCACGACTTGATAGTTAAATAGACCTGAGAGAACTTGCATATGGTAATTAGATCTTATGCTTAATGCACACAATTGATTTGAGCTAAATGGGAATTCAAGAAAAAAATAAAAAAGAACAAACAATTAAGAATAATATCGGGCTTGTTAAGCATGTATAATCAATTAATCAATATAGAAAAAAGTTAAAAGATGTATGATATCACGTTTTACACAAGTCACCCAAGGGAGATTTGGAGTTTATTAGTAATACAACAAAACCAACGTGAAACTTTTGCAAAAATTGGATAAATGTTTGTGGAAAGTTGCATTTAGTAATTATAAGGAGATTTACTATAAATCATTGACTGTGAAATTAAGTACAAATAAAAATAATTAAAAAAAATCAAAAAACATAAAAATTAATAAAAAATAAAACATAAAAATGAATATTTATTTAGATAATGCCCATGAAGTTGAATCAAATGTTCTTTTAGTCATTATTAGGAATCACTTAGAATTATTAAGAATTACTAAACTAAATTTACACAAACAATAATAAATTATTATACTAATATTAAGTAATTATATATGAAACTTGAAATGAGATCTATTGAAATAAAGTGATACAACAAAATCAAACTCACATAAGGCTTTAACTATTAGAGATTTAGATTACTAATTGATATAATTAAGTCAAATTAAAAAAACATGAATTAGAAGGTTACCTCTAACATGTTTGATTGTCAAATCTTATATGAATTGAAATGTCTAATAAAAAATGAAAAAACACTTGATGAAAAATACATAAAATATATAAAAAGAACATTTAATTTGATAGAACTTTTTAAGATGAATCCAATGATGATAGCATCATCTTGATTGGACTCTATTTTGAATTAGTGTGAGACACCAAAGTAAATGACAGCATAAAAAAATATTATTTCAATATGAAGTAAACATATGCTAAATCTAAAATAATATAAATTGATAGTATAAACAAACCTAAATAATGTAAATGTCACATGAAAGAAGGGTTTGAGTTAAAAAGTAATATCAGTAAATAGATGTAAGAATTTGAATAAAAAAATTTGTTTGGGAGACTTACATACCAACATAGTAAAGAGATCAGGTGTAAATTTCTTGATCATAAAATTACATATGAACCAAAACCTCTCATTAAGTTCACCCTAACCTAATAGATAATTTTTAAATATAAATATGAGAATTTAATTAGAAGGAGCTTATTCAATCAAATCCATAAAATTTTTTTGATCTTGGTCAATGTTCATTTCAAATTACTATGCATTACAAAAACCCATATTTATAATAAATATTCAATTTTTATTTTAAAATGTAGTTAATATATACTAAAGCTAAAACTGGACAAGTTGAAACATTATCATGTAGAAAAACCAAAGTGATGTAAAACTCATAGGATAAGATAATTAGAGTCTCATTATAATATTTCAAAATTAAAGCAAAAAGAGTTTCCTTAATGAAATGAATTATAAGAGAAAATTACATTCAAACAAATTATGTAGTTCACATTAAATATCTTAGATCATAAAATTAGGTATAAAATGAAATTACTCGTAAGGCATGGTAGAACTTTGGATAATAAAATATTTAACAATATAAAATTGAATATTTAATTTGAAAGAGCTCATCGTGATGAGTGTAATGGCACTTGTTTCATTTCAACTTTGTCTTGTTTGGATTTACTACAAATTATCAAGATAAATAAGCACAAATAATAATAAATTTTTTATTTTAATAAAAAGTAAACATATAAGAAAACAAAAATTACATAAATTGAAACAATATAATACAAGCAAATCAAAGTGTTGTTAGGGCCAATTGAGAGGAGATTTTGGGTCTCATGGAAACATAACAAAATCAAATTAAGAAATTTAAGTAAATGAGGCAGATTATATAGCAAAGTTGCTTACCAAAATACTTAGGTCATGTAACATCTCTGAACTTCAAAACAAGAATGAAAAAGAACATCATGTAAAGCATGCCAAAATAATAACAAATTGAATTTTGTAATGTATAATAATGATAATTAAAGTGGATAAAACTTAGCATAATGGGAACAACAATATTTGTTTCATCTTAAACATACTTCATTTGGAATAACTATAATTTACATTGCTAGAAAATTTTTGTTTCATTGTAACAAAATAAAATAAAATAGAAAAACTTTGAAGAATTGATATTAATTATGTAGGAAAAATTACGTTCTAAATTACTAAGATGTTAGACTGTAACACTATTGATTATTGATTAGGTAAGAGAATAAATATCTTAGAATGTGTAATGTTAGAAAATAAAAATTTTAAAATTAAGAAAGGGAATATTTAATTGGCTAAAGCTCATGAAGGCAAGTCTAACAAATTTTTTTTGCCTTGATCAAACCTCGATTAAAATTATGGGGAAATTCTTATCTAAAAATGTTAAAGAAAAAGTTATTATTTTCATATAAAATAACCATATAATAATGCTAAAATAATAGAAATTTAAATAGTCTAGAAAGACACAAAACAAAAATATTCCATTCCTTAAACAAGAAGAGAATTATAATTTCACAGATATATAGCTAAATCAAAGAAATAAATTTAAGCAAATGAATTAAATTATATGGAAAATTTTCATTTTTAAAATTCTAAGGAGATCGACTGTTCCATTGTGGATCAAAAGACAAGAAAATGAAATATTTAAAAATATTAAAATGAGTAATTTTTTTTATATAAGGTATTGTGGTGAATCTAATGACAATTGTTGCATCTAAATAAGTCATCATTTAGTTATACATAGAATTACAAAAGTAATTAAGAAAAACTATAAACGGTTTATTATTTAATTTTTAAGTAAATATATATTACAAATAAAGATGTCCCAAAAAGTATATGAAAGCCCTAGAAGATTAAAAGTTCAAAAATACAAAAATTAATATTTAATTTGATAAAGCTTTTTGAGATAACTTCAATAACCTTTGCTTTGTCTCAATCAAGATTTCTTTGGAATTACTAGAATAATACAAGTAAACGAGCATAAATGATAATAATTTCATCAATTATTAAGAAAATTCATACTGTGGCTAAGATCGAATTAATCAATGCAATGCTGCAAAGTAAAGTGATAAATAACCTTTATTTAATATATCAAAATGAAAATAATATAAAGGTTACACAAAGGGAGATTTAGAACTAGGTAGTAATATAACCAAATAAATGTAAAACTTCGGAGAATTGAGACAAATTATGCTAAAAAATTTCATTTCATGATGCTAATAAGATCGAGTGTATCATCATTGTTCATCAAATTAGCAGGAAATAAAAATGTCCTAAAAAGCATGGGAAAATCCCAAGAAAATAAAATATTCAAAACAAAAAAATAAAACATTAATTAGATATATCCCACTCAGATGAGTCAAAGGAAAATTATTTATCTTTATGAGTCCTTTTTTTGAACTTGAAGAAATTAGAATAGTAAATAAGCATAAATAATAAAAAAATTATTATTTTAAAATTTAGGAAGTGTATATTGATGCAAAAATAAAATAAATTGAAAAAAATTAATGTAATGAAATAAATGATATGTAATAGCCCAAAGGGATGAAATATAGAGTTTCATACTAATATAAACTAATGAAAGTGAAAATTTTGAATAAATGAGATGAAGTATGGTACAAAGATGCATTACATGATTTGTATATATTAGTTTATTTTAATTTATCTTATTTTGCTTTAATATACTTTTAGCTAAATTAAAATAATAATTTTTATTATTTATATTTATGAAAATGAGGTTCAATGGATATGTAAATAATGTTATTGGAATACCTCAATGAGCTACAATCATATAAATAATCCTTTATATATTTTTAAATTTCCTTTTTTAGTATTTTGAAAAGCTTTATTAGCTATGTTGATTCGTATTTAATTTTGTGAATATGGATATCATGCTCTATCTCTCTAAAATTTTGGAATATGACTTTCATGCATAATTTATCTAATATTTTAAAACTTTTTTCATTAATTTTTTTATATTGTTATGTAACCACTAATCTACCATTTTTTTAACGTTATGTTGTAATGATTTGCTTGTATCGGTTTACTTCAATTTATCTGAATTCAGCTTAAATATTTTTTTCTTGTCATTAAAATTATAGTTTGTTACCATTATGCTTATTTACTTTTTGTAATTTATAGTAATGCCAAAAGATTATTGATTGAGACAAAATAATTGTAGCTCAACTCACCTCAAAAGTTTTATCAAATTAAATGTTTACTTTTTGTTTTTTAAATATTTTATTTTCTATGATCTTAGAATATTATTCAACATATTTTGATTCATACCAGATTTAGCACTCAAGGATGTTATACCCATTCTCCCTATTATATTGAAGTGAAATTTTGTTATATAATGTAACTCATTATTTTAAATATTTTTCTTTCTTTTGCTCATATTACTTTGTAACTCTAAATTTTCTCTTGTGCAACATTTAACATCACCTCAATTTGGTTATATTACTTCACATCATCTTATCTATTTAATTTATTAAATAGTTCCTTATTACTAAAAATAATTTATTATTTTTAAGCTTATGTAATATGGTAAATCTTAGTAAATCTAAATGAGGTTTGATGGAAACAAAATAAAAGTCATCGAACATACCTAAACCAGTTTTATATAAATAAATATTAAATTTTATATTTTTAAACATATTTTTTCTAAAATTTTGGAATATTTTATAAGACATTTTAATTTTTACCTATTTGGGGATCAAGGAGGTTACACTTTATTTTTTAGTATTTTGGAATTAATTTTCTTATGCAATGCTTCTCTATTATCCAATTTTTAACTTTGATTTAGCTTTTGTAACTCTAAAATTATTCTTTAGTGACCTTTCAATTTTTTTTCATTGTATTACAATGCACCAATTTATCACTTTTTTATTTTAATATAAATGCTCTTAAATTTAAAGTAGTAATTTATTACTATTATTATTGCAAAATTAATTTATTGATTTGTAGTAATTACAAATGAGTTCCATTGGAGAGGAAAGTAAAGTCATTGAGTCAACATGATAAGCTTTATCTAATTTAGTAATCAGTTTCATATTGTTATGTATTTTATTTTGTAGGGTTTAACATGTTTTTCGAGGCATTTTGATACTTGCAGACAATCTCCTAAATATCTTCGAAAGTAGTTTCATGAACTATTTATCTCATTTTTTCAAATTTATTTCTTTCATTTGGTTATATTTCCATAAAACTTTAACATTTCTCTTGTGTGATTTTAACATATTTTGATTTAGTTTTATTGCATTTCTACTATTTATTCCATTTCAAATGAGGAGTGATGGAGTATGAAAATAATGTTTTTGGAGTTATTTTGATGATCAATAATTTTAGAAATGTTATTTTATATTTTTAAATAATTTATTTTCTATAGTGTTTGCAAATTTTATGAGACGTTTTACTTCATATCTTATTTGATGATTAAGGATATCACACATTATCACTCCTTAGTATGTTGGAATCCAAAATTCCAATATATTTGACCTTATTTCTACCAACAGGCTATTTGTTATTTTGCTAAAATTCTCATCTTATGTGATATTTGTATTGATTTGATTTTATTTTATTATCTTACCTCAACTTATCTCGTTTTACCATTATAATTTTTTTTAGTATTAAAATAATAATTTATTCTTATTTTTAATTATTTAATTTTTTATTTTGTAGAAAAACAAAAAATGCCCTTTGCATTCTTCTCGATGAGCTTTATCTGTTTAAATATTTATTTTTATATTTTATTTATATTTTTTTAATTTCCATTGTTTTTGTATGCTTAATGGGACATTTCAATTATTAACTTATGTTTTATTTTGTAATGTCGTCGTCTCCTATAATTTATCTAATTTATTTAAATATTTTAAATTGATTGACTTATATCACTATCTAATTATAAATTTAATCTCGTGTGACCTTCACATTACATTTGCTAGGCTATAATAAATTTCTTCATTTTCCCTTATTGCAAGATAAATATATATTTTGTTAATATAATAATAATAATAATAATAAATTATTATAATGTTTTATTTCATTAATAATTTATACTAACCAAAAAATAGATTTGATCAACAAGAAACAAATCATGATGGCCTCATCTAAGTGAGCATTTCAAAATTAAATATTTATTTTTATGGTTTTAAATATTTTATTTTTCAGATTTTTTAGCTCAATTTATGAGTAATGTCAATTTGTAATTGTTTTAATTAAGACCCTTGATCTTTTTAATATCATGGAATATAACTTTCCTATAAAATGTGTTATTTCTTAAAATATTTTTGCTTTGGTTCTTATTATATTATTGTGAAACAATATTTCTTCTCTCTGATGATTTTTACAACACTATCATTTTCTTATGTCATATTTCTTCAATTGATGTTTTTTCATTGTTATATATTTATCAAACATAAAAATAGAGTTTATTACTATTTGTTATTATTTTCTTTGGTAATTTTTAGTAATTCAATAAGAGATCAAACTAATACAAAACAAAAAGCATTAGACTAATTTCGATGACCTCTAATCAATTAAATATTTATTTTAATATTTTTAAATACTTTAAGTTTTGGTTTTTTACTTGCTTTAAAGTGCTTTCGATTCATACCTACATTGTTGATATATAATGTTATACTTGTTGTCTTTAGTACGCTCAAATGATGATTTCCATAACAATTATTAGATTTTCTTCTAATCTTTCGCTTTATTTTGATTATATTTTTTATGAAAGTTGAATTATTTTCCCATGTGACAAATTTATTACTTTGATGTTGTTATATTTATATTACCACAATTTATCTTATTTCATCTTTAATTGATTGCTAATTAATATTAAAATAATAATTTGACAATATTTTTATTTTTTTAATTCATAGTATTTCGAAATGAGGTTTGATGGATGCAAAACAAATGATATTCAACACATATTGGTGACTCAATCCTAATAAATATTTATTTTGTAATATTTTTTGGTTTTGAAATTCTTTACTAGACATTTCTATTTGTACTTATTTTAGTGGTTAAGGATGTTGCAGCAAATATTTCAATATCTTGGAATGCAACTTACAATTATAATTTTTGTAATCTAGTAAATTTTTTTTTATTTAGTTATCTTACTATGCAACTCAAAATCTGTCATCTTAGGACCATTACATTATGCTAATCTAGTTAATTACTTTGCTTCAATTATGTTTAGATTTGGCGGAGACAAAACAAGAGTCATTGAGCTTGTGTCACTCAGTTCTATACAATTAAACATGAATTCTATATTTTTAAATAATAAAATTTTTATGGTTTCAGCACATTTTATGACACATTTTGATTCATACCTGATTTGATGATTAAAGATGTTACACTCGATCTCCTTAATATCTTGGTGCACAACCTTCTTATATAATTTACCTTATTTTTCAAATTTTATCCTCTGATTTGGTAGTATTACTATGTATTCTAATTTTCCTATTATTTGACTTTCACATCATTTCAATTTTATTATATTGCATTTCTTCAATAAATTTAATTTATAGTTTTTTACAGTTTCTTCATATTTAAATAAAAGTTTTTTAATTTTTATATTTATTTAATTGTCTAAATTTTTCTAATTGGAAAAGAGGATTGATTGAAATGAAACAAAAGTCATTGCAATTATCTCAAAGAGTTTTATATAACTAAATATTCATTTTTATATGTTTTTTAAAGAATTTTATTTTCTTGGGTTTGAACTTTTATTAGGAAGCATTATTATTCAATATAATCTTGTAGTTAACACCCAATTATCTTACTATCATAGAATAAGACTTTCCTAATTGAATTTTATCAATTTCTCACATTTTTCATTTTGATTTGGTATATATAAATCTAGATGTCTTCTTTTGTGATATTTACAATTTTTATATTGTGATATAATTGCACTTCTATCACATTTCTACTTTAATATAATCTATATTATATTAGAATAATTAATGTTTTTCATTTAACTTTAGTTACAAGGGTCATTAGTCATAATAGTTCAAAATGAGATCAATTCATGTCAAAACAAATACCTTTGGACTAGACTTGATGAGGTGTATTCAATTTAATATTCATTTTGATATTTTTTTAAATATTTTATTTAAAAGAGTTTTTACATACTTTATCACATATTTGGATTAGTATTCAATTTGACTATGGAGCATATTCTGTCCAATCTCCTTAGTATTTTTATTTCATTTTTACCATATAATTTACCTCATTTTTTAAAAGTTTTTCTTTTAGTTTTTTACATTTATAAATAACACTTACTTTACACCCTTGTTACTTTAAGATTTGCTAATTTTAATATTATATTGATTTAATTCGTCTCATTTTAGGTTTAATATATATTTACTTAATATTGAGATAATAATTTTTAATTATTTATGCTTAAATAATTTGATAATTCATAATGTTAAAAATGAGGTCTGATCGATATGAAATAAACAACTTTTGACTTATCTCAATTAGCTTAATGAAAATAACAATTAAATTTCAACTTTTAAATATATAAGCTTCTATGCTTTTTACATGTTTTTTCTGAAAAATTTTGCTTCAAACCATATTTGGTGATCGTTGATGTTACACTCGATCTTCATAGTATCATGGAATGTGATGTTCTAGTACTTTTGGTCTAATTTCTTCAATGTTTTTATTAGATTATGTTATTTTGCTATGCTACTCTAATTCTCTCATTATAAGCCACTTACATTTCTTTGATCTTAATATATTAAACATCTTCAATTTATCTTATTTTAGCATTATTATATATTTACTTTATTATATATTTTCTTAACAATTTATCTAATACTAAGTTATATTCTTTTATTTGTCCTTTATTTGTCTAATTTTAGTTTGATAACATATTTACTTATACTAAAATTATACTTTATTATTATTTTTATATATTTAATCTTGTAATTCTTAGTAATTTCCAAACAGGTTCAATTTAAACATGACAGAAGTTGTTCGACTCACGTATTGTGGATTGTGAATTTCTCAAACAAATTATCTTATTTCTTTAAATGTTTTATTTTTTTTTCATCAAATTCTAAATCCCTTCTCATGTGACTTTTACATCCACTTTTTTTGTTCTTTGTTCTGTTTGATCCTCTCGAGTCAAGCCCTATATTGCTTCAATTTATCTCCTTTATCGTTTAATTTATATGTCGACTAAGTTTTAAAATGATAATTTATTTTTATTTATATTTATGTTCTTTGGTAATTTTCAAAAATTCAAAACAAGACCTGATTGAATTCTATCTACTTAATTAATCAGTTAAATATTTTTTCAATTTTTTTTTAACATTTTCATATGCTTTGTGAGTCATTTTGATTCATATCTAATTTGATGATAAAAGATACTACACTTATTATTTTTTTATGGATCATTCCCGCACAATTTATCTCACTTCTACAAACATTTCTCTATATTTTTGTTATATTACTATAAAACTATAATTTTCAACTCATGTCGGCTTTACATCAATATGATTTTGTTACATTAGATTTCTTTAAATTTTGTCATCTTATTTTTATAAATATTTACTTAATATTAAAATGATAATTTAATATTATTTATGTTTATTTATTTTGATGGTTCACTATACCTCCAAACAAGGCCTAGAAGAAATGAAACAGGCATAGTTAGACTCTGATTGATGAGCCTTATAAAGCTAAATATTCATTAATATATTTTGAAACATTTATTATTAATGACATTTAGCACATTTTGCAAAAAATTTGAATTTAAAATAATATTATGTTGCAATGTACTACACTAGAGCACCTTTGTATCTTAGATTGTAACCTTCGTGCAGAAATTTTTCACATTTCATTAAATGTTTTCTTTAATTGGGTTTTGTTACTATGTAACTCTAAATCTATTCTCCTGTGACCTTTACATTTCTTTGATTAGGCCGTATTATATTTTTTAATTTATCTAGTTTGTCATGGTGCATATATCTACTTAATCTTAAAAAAATATAATATTATTATTTATCACTTTTTTTGGTAAATTATGATATCTCCAAACTATGTTCGACCTTGATGAAATGAACTTTATTGGTCTCCTAAAAAAACGCTTTATGCAATTAAATATTTAATTATACATATATTAAATATATTAGTTTCCAAGGTTTAGGCATGCTTTAAGAAGAACTTTGATTTGTGCATGACATTTCAATCGAGGATGTTACATCTGATCTCCTTAGTATCTTGGAATGCAACTTTAACTTATAATTTATGTCGTTTCTTCGAATGATTTGCTTTGACTTCATTATATGTCTATGAAACTAAAATTCTTCACATGTGTGACCTTTAAAAATCTATTATTATTGAGATGACATTCCTTCATTTATGTTAGTTTAGCCTTATTATGTATTTATTAAATATATAAAACATAATTAATTATTTTATGTTCTCCTTTTCATAGGTAATTTATAGTAATTCAACACGTTGTCTAATCAATATGAAATAAAGAATGTTTCACTTGACTTAATGAGCTTTAATCATTGAAATATTTTTTTATATTTTATAACTATTTTGTGTTTTGGTACACTTTGTTAGACGTTTTAATTCATGACTGATTTGATAATCGGTGATGTTACACTTGAACTGCTTGGTATGTTAGAATATAACATTTTCGTGCAATTTGTCATAATATCAAGTTTTTTAATTGATTTTTGTGTGTTTTTATGCAAATATTATTTTTTTCTCCAAAGACATTTATGTCACTTTTATTTAGTAAAGTAAAATTACTTTAATTTTACTTATTTTATATTTAATTTATGTTTATTTAATATAAAGTAGTAATTAAATTTTTTACTTTTTTTATGAAATAGTAATAACTCCAAATAAGGTAAGATTAAGATGGAGTAAATGTCAATGGACTCAACTTGATCAGTTCTATCCAATTAAATTTTATTTTTTAATATTTTTTAAGATTTTACTTTCTAAAGTTTTGGTACAATCAATGAGACATTTTCATTCTTATGTTATTTCATGATAAAGATTGTTATAGTCATTCTCTTCAGTATTATTGCTTATAAGTTCTTATAATTTTTTTTATTTCTTTAAAATTTTCACTATGATATCATTAGATCCCATTGTAACTATAAATTTGCTCTCATGCAACTACAACATTGCTTTTACTTTGTTCTATTACATTGATTAAATTTAAATTATTTTAGATTTAACATCAATCTACTTATTATTAGAATAATAAAATTTTTTTTACTTTTATTTCCTTTACTAGTTCATAATAATCCCAAGTGAGGTATGATCATGATGATAAAAAAAAGTTGTTAGACTCATCTCGACTTGTTCTATCAAACTTCAAATAAATTTTTATATTTTTAATGTATTTATTTCCAAAAGTTTTTAAATTTTTATTAGACATTTTGTTTTATACCTTATTTGTTGATCAAAGATGTTACACTTAATATCTTCAATACCTTTAAATTTAGCTTTCTGATCTAATTTATCTCATTTGTTTAGATTTTGCTCTTTGATTAGGATATTTTACTGTTTAACACTAAATCTTCTCTCCTTCTACCTTTATATCACTTTTATTTGATTGTCTAATATTACTTAAATTTATGTTTTTTCAAATTTAATATATATGTACTTCATATTAAAATTATAATGTGTTATTAACTATACTTATTTATTTTAAAATTATAAGAAAAATCTAGAATTGATACGATCGAGATGAAACTATTGTCATTGAATACTTCTCTAAGTGCTCTACATAATAAATTTTTTAATTTATATATTTTTAGATATTATATTTCTATTATTTTTACATTATTATGAGACATTTTTATTGTACCTCATTTAAAGATCGAGGTTATAATAATCGACCTCATGACTACTTTGGAATGCAAATACCTTCAATAATTTACCCAATTTTGCCAACATTTTCTCTTTGATTTGGTTATGTTATTATGAAACTAAAATTCTCATCTTATGTGATCTATAGATGTCTTTGATTTGGTTATATTGTAGCACTTCAATTAATATCATTAAAAATTTTAATATAATTTTATTTAATATTAAAATAATAAAGTTTTATTACTTATATATATTTAATTTTATAATTCAATGTAAATGTAAGCATTAGATGAAATAAATGTCATTGGACTCATCATAAAAAGCTCTATCAAATCAAATATTTATTTTTAGTGTTTTGTAGATAATAAATTTTTTATGATTTTTTGATGTTTTATTAGAAATTTTTATTAAAGGAAGATTTGATAATCAAGGCTTTTGTAGTTGATCTCCTTAGAATATTGAAATGATAATTTTATTTATTTTTTGTTTCATATCTTCAAAGGATTTGTTTTAATCTTTTCACATTACCATGAAATTGTATTTATCCTTTAAGGTGACTTTGGGATCATTTTGATTTAGTTATATTATATTGATTCAACTAGATATTCATTCTCAGATTTTTAAATATTATATCATTTTTTATTTAGTCATGTTTTATGAGATATTTTAAAATGTAGATAATTTGATGAACATTAATGTTCATGTCAATCTCTTTAGTATATCAGGAAGTAACTTTCTTATTCAATTTATGTAATCTTTTGAAATTTTTCACTTTAATTTGTTTATATTACTACTTAAATCTAAATATCCTCTCATGTGACCTTAACATCACAATTGTTTAATTCTATTACATTCCCATTATTTTTCTCAATTAGACTCTAATACATGTTCGTTCAATGTTATAATGTTAATTTATTAATTTTATGCCAATTTCCTTTTATTTGTACATAGTAATTCAAAATGTGGTATCATTCAGACGAAACACAAGTCATTTGATTCTTCTTAAGGAGATCAATCTAATTGAATATCAAAAATTATAATTTTAAATATTGTATTTTTTTATTTTAGCATGATTTACGAGTAATTTCAAAACATTCCTAAGTTATTGATTGAGGGTGTTATGCTCAATCTCCTTTTTATCACTTTTCTTCAAATGTTCTATTCTTATTTTGGTATACTAGTATTGATCTAAATACTTCCTCTAGTGTGACACTCACATTATTTTGATTTAGTCATTTAGTATTTCATAAATTTATCTCATTTTAGTTTATAATTTACTTTTTAATAATTATAATAATAGATTTTTATTATTTATGATTATTTACATCAATGATTTATAATTATTCAAAAGGTGGATCGTTCATCTTAGTATCATGAAATGCAACTTTCTTATACAATTTACTTCATTTTTTAGCATTTTCCATTTCATTTGGTTGTATTATTATAAGACTTTAATTTTCATACTATTTGACTATTACATCTCTTTAATTTGTTTATAGTCTTTGCTTTAGTTCATCACATTTCAACATTAATATATATTTTTAGATATTGAAACAATAATTTATTATTATTTATACTTATTATTATTAATTAGTAGTAATTCCAAATGAGGTGAGATATTGTGAAGCAAACATTATTGGACTCATCTCAATGAGCTTGATCCAATAAAATATCATATTTTTAATTTTTAGATATTTTATTTTCTTTGGTTATTACATGTGTTACAAGACATTTTCAGTCATAGTCAACTTGATTGTTGAGAACGTTACTTATACTATTCTTAGTATCTTAGAATGAAATTTTCATGAACAATTTCTCCCAAAATTTTTAAATTTTTTTTTCGTTTTTATTTAGTTATGTTACTACGAAATTCTTACAAATCATATGACTTTTCTTTATTTTTATTTTTTGTATTAACTTGATTTTATTTTTTTCATTCCAACTTTAATATATATTTTCTTAGCACTAAAAAAATAATTTGATATTATTTATTCTTATTTACATTAAATATTCATAATAAACCTAAAAAGATCTGATCTAAATAAAAGATATGTCATTTTATTTGTCACAACAAGCTATAGTGAATTAAATTAATTATTAATGTTTTTGAATATTTGATTTTCTAACATTCTAGCTATCAATGTGAATCATTTTTCCTCACACTTGATTTGACTATCGATGACATCACATTAGACTTCTTTTGTATGAGAGAATACAGCCTGCAAAATTTATTTTATTTAATCAAATATTTAGCTTTAATTTTGTCATATTACTATTTAATAGATAATATCTTCTTATATGATCTTTACATCACATGGATTTAATTTTTTTATGTTGCTTAAATTTATCTTATTTTAGCTTTAACATATTTTTACTTAATAGTAACACAATAATTAATTATTATTTTGTGTTACTTAATTTAATAATTCACAATAACGTAAAACATGTTCTGATCACGACAAAATTAATGTTGTTGGAATCATCTCGTTAAGCTCTATGCAAAAAAAATGTTTATTCTATACTTTAAAATATTTTATTTTTAAATTTTTTTGGTATATATTATGTGAATTTAAATTATCAATAAGCACTTTCCAATTGAATATTCAAATTAATATTTTTAGGTATTATATCTTTTAAGATTTTCTCATGTTTCATGAGTCTTTTAGATTTGTACTTGAATTAAAAATAAAAGATTTTCCACTAAACCTCCTTAATATCCTAGAAATCAATTGTTTTTTTATAATTTATCTCATTTCATCAAAATGTTCGTTTTGGGTAGGTTATATTTCTATGCTACTCAAAATCTCCTCTTGTGTGGTATTTGCATCACTTTTATTTGATTGTATTACATTGCTTTAGTTTACCTTTTTTTAAAATTTATTTATTATTATTAAACAAATAAATTTTTACTTTTATTTACTTTGTTAATTCATGGTAACTCCAAATGAGGATAGATAAAGAAGAAATAGAATCATTGAACTAGTTAAAACAATTTCTATAAAATTAAATATTCTCTTTTATATTTTTTAAATTATTTTTATATTAAGGGCCTCAACTCGTTTTACGACTAATTTGGATTTTATTTCGATTTGGCAATTAAAGATATAACACTCAATCTTTTTTATAT